>OX578280.1:30193127-30940627 GCA_951217055.1 Gerris lacustris
AAAGTTCGATTTTTATGAATTTCAGCGTTTTAAGGTCCACAGCGTGCAATATAGTGGTTTATAAAAATGTCTGTCTGGTGCAGGCGCCTGGGATCTAAAACAACAGGGCCGATTTCGACGAATTTTGCATACACATCCAGAAATATTATACCCGAGGTGAAATCAATAAATCAATTTAGCTCTAAATTTTGAGAAGCTGTCCCCAAAAAACTCGTTATTATGTAGAAGTCGTATACAACAAAGTTTAGTAGGAGTTTTATCGAAAGATTTATTCTTTTAAATGTATTTTTCACTTATCAATCTTTTTGACATTTCAATATCATAATTAATGTTTCTAATCTTATAATTAATCAGGATTAATTAAAGTTTGAGATTAGCGCATGCTTAATTAATTGTTTTAATGGGTCACAACTGTTAATGATGATAATTGGTGATGTAAGCCTGTCGGAAAAAATAAACAGCTTACACCATAGAGATGTAAAGAAAACGCTTGAGTCTTCAAGAGATGGATCTTCGAGGGAAAACAGAACATTGTGGAGGAGGGAGTTGTAAAGTGGAGAGGTAAGACATTAGAGAGAGAGGGCATCAAAATCTCATCCAACATTATGACCATAGATAAACACACTAACCAAAACTTGTGTCTTCATATACAGACACGATGAACACGCGCACATACATACTTCCACACGTAGCTATGAACAACCGTCTATTTCTGATAAGAACACATTACTACAGTATCTTTGATACACACTGCAATACTTAAATAGCATCATATAATACTTACGAAGACATTATTACTGTAAAATCTTAACACATAGACATATGAAACTAACACTGAAGCTTAGATACACACAACACTTAGGTCTAACATCCTCAGCACTACACAGAGGAAAGGAATCGTTCTAAACCGTTGCTTGTCACGAGTACGTGAACTCGAAGGAGCGTGACCATAAACTCGCAATCTTATACAATACTCCACCATTTCACCATTCTAAACTCTACGTACTTCTTCGCATTCATAAGAAAAAAGAATTTATAGGAGTTTTCTCTATCACTGTTTAACTATTCACGTCTTATATCACTCTTGTATTCTTACACTCAGAGATAATAAAAGGAGTAAAAAAAATAGCTGAATAAGAAATCTCATATAAAGCTTTTATAGCAGGGGAAATGCTGAATAAATAAACCATAGTATCACTTTTTGTTGAATATACATATATAAATATTTTAAATTATGAAATAAGATAAATTAGTTGATTTGAAAATAAAAAAATCGGTCCGAGACAACTCAGACAAACTTTCTCATATATGAGTTTATAATTACTTAGCCCAGTGTTTCCATTTATTAGTTTTCAAATGTACATTTAAATATTATTGAACATTTCATCAAAATTTATCATAAAAATAACTTCTCCTGGTCGGGGAATCGAACCCGGGCTCTCTCCGTCCGCGTTATAAGCAAATATCTCAGGAACTAGATTTTTCCCGGGAAAACGGCTTATATCGTTGGATTCGTATTCAAATGGACTACATTTTAGAATTTTTTAATCAAAATCGTCGGAACCGTTTTCGAGAAATAATTTTTTTTCATGTTTTTTCAGAGTTTTTGGGGGGTAGCGCCCCCAAATTTAGAGCTAAAATTCATTTCTCGATTTTGCCTCGGGGTATGATTTTTCTGAACATGTATGCCAAATTTCGTCAAAATCGGCCCAGTAGTTTGGGCTCCAGGCGTCTGCACAGACGACAGACACGACAGACGACAGACAGACGACAGACAGACATTTTTTAAAAACCACTTTTTTGGACTCAGGGGACCTCAAAACGTGTAAATCCATCAAAATCTCAAAATCGAATTTTCGCGCCATCTCAATACTTTCTCTTTATATGAGAAAGTAAAAATACGTGTGATGTCGCGGGACACCCGGTAGGAGCGAAGTTCCTTACATTTTTCATTAAATATAAATTATAAAATCACACTGCTAAATACGTATACATTGCTAACAACTTATACATGGCGGAGTTACAAAAGAGACAAAATTAAAAGTAACAAACAGTTTGTACCTAGCAAGAGTTAAGGAAAAATTAAAAGAAAATCATTATTTGTATCATTAAAGCAAGCGTCTTACTATAAATATATATTGAATATAAGAAAAAAGTTGATCATGATGAGTTTATAGTTCATGAGTATGTTGTTGAGTCATGGGAGTATGTTTGCTAAAGGATGTTGGATTGAAATAGGACTGTTGTCTACCTACCCGGCCTATTAATTTAAAATATTATAAAATATATCTCTTCCCTACTCTAAAGCTTCTGCTTGAATCCGGTTGAAATTTTACATGCCTGTTTCAATTGTACTTTGGACGATGTGTAAGAAGTTTTATTAAAATCGATATACATTAGAACGGAAGATATCGGTAAAATCGTTGTTTTATTTCGTTTAAACGTTTGGGTCCACTTTAATAAATTTAGCGATCTTTATCACTTCATAACAGTGGTTTATCGCTTCATAACAGTTCGTTTAACTAAAAAAAATATTTAAAAAAGTTGTTTGTCTCATTAAATTGAAGAATTTTTTCTTGGATTAAATACGCAGTATTATAATAATATACTTAATATATTGAAATGAGAGTCAGCACAGATCAATTTTACCTTTAATAAGACCGTAATTATATTTTCGATATTTACAAAACCAAGTGATATTTTGACATATAAGAAAAATAAACAAGTCAAGTAACAGGCTTCCAATATAACATTTTTCCCCGTCTTTTTTAAGCTTACGTTTACGCGCGTGAACGCTTGGGCGGATGTTTTCCAATGAACTCAGCCTGGGCATTGGTAAAATGAGCATGTGTACCAAATTTCAACTAACTCGGTGATCTTTTACTCAAGTTCTCGTCATCGGTAGATTTCGTGACGGTGATTTTGTGACGGTTATTTTGTGACGGTAATTTTGGTGGTTTATTTTGGATTCACTCCCGGGCTCCAGAACGTGCCATAAGGAACTTCGTTCCAAAAATATTTAAATATAGTCTACCAATAAGAGTGGCACATAGCTTCCTCGCGTCCAATTATTGGACTTATGGAGCGAATGGTCACATGGGAATAAAATAATATGGTCCCTCGGTTACACCTGTTTCGATCCCCAGTGGAGTCATATTTATTTTATATTCAATATTTAATTTGCGTAGATATAATTAGTATCTTCGGCTACTTTTGACAAAATATCACAATTTCTTTCAAATCAGACGATTAGTTTTTAAGATATTGTGATTCACAAAAATGTTAAACGATGGAACGACAAACAGACATGAGACCCAAAATGTTCCTTGATGTCTCAAACGGTTTCTGTAAAGGTATTTTAGAATTCGGAGGAAGCAAATTCTTTCTTCAGAACGATCACAATGCTTCCGTTACCTTGACTAAGCTGGGAAGCAAAAAAATTAATAATATTTTTAAAAAAGTAAAAAAAAAAATACCATACATTACAATTTATGCGCTCCTGTCTTAGTTATTGCATGTGGGGTGGGGCGTGGCGTGGGGTGATTGTTACAAAGAGGTTAACTATATAATCGCTCCTAGGTTCCAGCGAGAAGAATCCGTCTTTCAGTTAAGTGGCATTTATTCAAGTCTAATTGCTATAACGATTGTAGAGGTAACATCTTTTCTAACTTTTTGAAGAGACAATTTTCCTCGACTGTAAACTATTATCGATAATGGTAAGATGTTGAGATATTGCTGAAACCCACCAAAAACATTCACCTAAGATTTCGTCTGTATATAAACCTTTAGGTTGAAATTTACCAAAAAGAATGCAATGGGAGGAACTTCATATCGTTTCTTTGAGTCCGACATAATTAAAAGGATTAAGAATTTGAAATCTCGATCACAAACATTATTATCACAGTATTAGTACATGTATTGTGGAAACCTTAAACGTAGATCTTTCAAAATATTTGAAGGAATTTAACATTTAAATTTGTGTCCGCGTTGTTGTTAAAAATAGATTTATTGATGAGCAGTCATAGAGGTAAATACCTGATATAAGTTATGTATTACGTTATGGTATATTAGCTATCAATCATGTCGACTCTCCGAGTTTTATGAAAAACAACTAGTTTATTTTCGTAGAAAATAAATTATATTTATACTGCACATTCTATAATAGAAAATAAGTTTATAAAACAGTTTTCTATAAGCTTGCTTCTTTCTTTTTCCATTAACCTACATACGGAGGTTGTAATGATTTTAATCAGATTTCCATGTAGGTTGTAAAACTTAAGTCGGAAGGGTAAAACTTGACGTGATGTGACACCAAAAGTTTTAACCCCAAGGAAAGTCGAGTTATTACTTGCCGGCCTATATGACAGAGTTGGCAATGTTTAATCGGTTATTAACTCTGCAAGTTAGTTGCGATTAAACAACTTGAACTTCGCAAACCTGTCAACTTTGTACACCCTATAGGCAACTTTTACCCTCTTAAAATACTTAATCCCTCATGCAATATGATGTAGTGTAGTTTTCTTTAAAAGTTAAAAGCAGGAAATTAAAAAGTTGCAAATCTCATTCGGGAGTTCATTAAGAGCTTCATAATACTAATAAATTTATTTCTGTTTTAAGGAATACGATTTATTAATAATGTATGAAGATTAAAGATTACACGCAATGATAATTTCTTTTATCAACCAAATGATGTGGCCCTATAACTCTCCCTTTATCAGTTTATTAATAAAACACAATATCAATTGTTTCTAATGTATAGAATAGTTAATATTTATTATTTATAAGTATAAATATAATGGATTAGTTAGTGTTCAATATATTGTTACTATATTTAACCACTCATATAATCGGTGATGGATCGCCACCGGTGGATTCTTTATAAGTATATACTTTTCTTCATTTATTAATTTTGGAATCTTATATATCGGTTTTTAGATAAGATTTTGTTACACCTTTATGACCCTAAAAGTCCCTCTGTTTCGGACATTAACCGCAATATTTTAGTGTAAGCCGCTACATAAGAGTTGAAATTTATCATCTGAATATTTTACACTTTATAAGGGAACACCCTGTTCCATTATATAACGATTTCCTACATTATATCGGGTATGTCTTACTCTGCAAGCCTCAAAACTAGTACTCGCATACCTCTGAACATCTGTTCGGAGGTATGCGAGTACGAGTCTTACATGACTCCATGAAATGTTTTGTGCCATTCTATGTTCTCATTGCTATTCTACTTTTTGTCATTCCACTATTATCCAGGTGATTTTCAATACATCTGTGTATCTCATAGGTTTCATAATATTAGTTATCTCTATATTTTATGATTAGTTTTTTTATTCAAATCTACATTACCAGTCCAAAACCAGAACGTACGGTCAAATTTCTGTTGAATCGTATGTAATGTTGATAATATAATTGTTATTGTTATATAATATATGATGTTAGTGAAAAAAATATAGTTAAATGAAATAGAATAAATTACAACCATCTAGAGAGCTGATCTTAAACCTATAAAAGGACAAATCTTTTGTACAACGGATCTCCCCAACACCAAATCTAAACCGTGCCATCGATTTATTTGAAATAAAATAAATAATGTAATCGATAAAAATATAATCGATATATTTCCTGTTTTGCTGTCATTCAATGTTTCTCTTATTTATAAAAATCACAAATTTGACACGCCAAAATGAAGATTGTAAATATGGGACATGGCAAAACAAATAAAATAACTTGCGGATTTTTCCGAACTAACTTTCCATACAGCAAAATTTGCTGAAAACCAATTAAATTCTGCTGAAAGATGGCTAAAAGTATTAAATAATGCATTGCCATCGTGTTCTGAGCTATGCTAAAAGTTTCAAATGTCTACCTATTCGGGAAGTTAGTTAGAAATCGATTGCCAGATTGGTACCGGACAAACAAACAAACAAACAAACAAACAAGAAAGCACGCTAATAAAAACGTAGTAAAAATAACAAATTAACCAAATATGCATCTGGGCCTCCGCAGTGTTCTCTCTAAGTATCGAATCCTGATTGATTTCTATTTTTCGTGATTTTAATTTTTCAATCTTCATTCTTTTTCATGTTTTCTATCTATGAGTGGCGTAGGTAGGTGGATGCAAGGGGGGACAGCTGCCCCTGGGCGGAGCATAGTTGGGGCGCAAAATTGAGTTCGGCGACCTTTTTTTCTCGTCGGGATCGTGTCGATTGACGTTGGTTCACAATACGGGGGGGGGGGGGGGGAAACCGTATTTGTCCCTGGGCACTACATACTCTATCTACGGATCAATATAAGCCTCTTAGACCCAATGATCCTCGGCACTTCATAAGGGTATTAGTTTTATTTGATTTAAAAAATATTTTAAACTGCTCAATAAAATCAAGATAATGAGTTAATATACAGAAATTAGGGAGCAAAGATGTGTGCCAAAATTATCCCCGAACTAGAAAGTGAGCAAATCGATGAATATAAAATTAAAGCGAATAAAAACTAAGAATTAAACAAATCGCAAAGTTGTTTGAAGTATAAAAAAGGCTCTCAATGCCTACCCTTTAATGCAAACACATTTTTATTGTGTCATTTATCATCTTTAGTTAAGGAAATAATTATTAAAAGAGGCCTTTTATAACACATCGTAAAGTGGCTGTAAAAATATGCACCATTTTTCAGTAAGATGAAAAAAATAATAAAAACTCTAAGGTTCTTCTCAAAAAGTAGGAATTTATCATTTTCGAGTTCGTAAAAACTCCATAAATGACAGGAGGGTAATGCTCCCTCCCCCAAGATCTGAAGGAGACAGCAGAGTGGCTGAGAGGGTCTGCCCTTATATCAACCTCCTGTCGATTCCCCGTTCTCAAGATATCGAAGTTTCGCCCACATAGATAGATATCAACTCCCTCTTCTTGCTCCCCTGAAGAGATGATTGATTACTTTCTCATCCTTCTTCTGAAAAAGGGATAAAGGATCTAGAGTCAGGAAAAAACAAGGGTTCAAAAACAATTTCTAATGATGGACAGGTTTTAGATCAACAGCCTTAAGAAAAACAAACACTAGCGACTAAATGTGGAAAGCGATTTCATGAACAACCTATTTTCACCTGTTACATTTTGTAGGAGAAAAGTTTAAGATTTTTAAATGAAATGGAAATATTAGTGAGGGACGAGCCGTAACTAGATCAGTGATATTGATTGTAGCCAATCACCTTCAAAATTAAATTTTACGATTCCAATGTATTGGAAACCACTTTACATGCAGCCTCCGTTCGGTCACTATGTTATCTTCAAGAACTTGAAATGGTGCGCAGTCCGTCTTCACAAAACTTTCTTTTAAGAAGCACTCTGAACCTGAGTCACAACTAAAAAGTTGCAACTAGCAATTACTCTAAAGAAGAACTAAATAACCATAAATATTAAACATATGATATCATGTTGTGAATAACAAGGTCCAAAATTAGCCTACTCCATTTACACAATATGATAAACGGTCGAATTCCCTACATGTGTTCAAATACTGATTAGAAATGACTTGGGTATCATGTATTCATCTTCCGACGACAACTAGAAAATAATTAAGCTACACAAAATGGGATAAGAAAAACAAACCAAATGCATTTCAACAACAGCCTTGTTTCATACCAGACTTTAATTAATCTAAAAGCATAGCTGGTTTTAAACTAGTGCTTTTTCTAAAGGATTTCTAACAGATGGAAAAAGAAAAAATGTTTTCACGGCCAATGTTCATAAATTACTCTTAGCTTCACTTAAGAGTTTAAAAAAAAAAGCAAAAAAACAATTACGCTAGAAGTAAATACTTTTAGCTTTTTCCACTAAAGAAAAAAATAAATGAAAAAATATCTCTTCTACACCAGAAATAAATGTTTAAGATTTTCACACTATTCAAGACATATTCCATTTACCAAAAATCAAATTAATTTTTAATGCATAACAAATTGTCAATAATGAAGTGTTTAGCTAAGACCAGCACCAAAAAAAAAATAGTTAAAATTATATTGTAAAATAAATTTGTCTTATAATGAACAGTATTGTTTTTTAGGGTTTCGTTGGTAAAATCAATAACAAGAAACCCTAATAGTTTCTTTCCTGTGACAGTCTGTCACTCAGTACGGTTCCAATAACTTTTAAAGAGATAAAAACATGAACAATTGAACTATTTAAGTTCATTTTAACGCGCACACAGGAAAAATATAGCGACTTCAAAATTATGAACCGTTCAAATCCAAAATGAGAGATAATTCATGTCACGTAAATAAGTATTTATTCTAAAATTTTGAGTGGGATATCAAATGAAAGGTATTAAAGAGTAGATTACAAAAATATATAACACTTGTAGAAATTATTTAATTGTCCTCGTAATTTTGTTAAAAAAACATCAATATTTTTCATTGGATTTTTAGTTAGGAAGTGTCCGAAGACACTTCATTCATAACACTAATTGCCCCTCCCCTTCCCCCCACCAGTCTAATTGACCTAACCTAATGGTTTAAGTATATACAACAGAGATTATTTTTTAAACAGGCGATTGCTTAAAGCACAAAGCACAGCAGCATCCATTTATTCCTGAGAATCATGTTTGTTAGTACATACAAACTAAATGACCATTAAAATTATATCATAAGCTATTCACGGTAATGACAGTATCATTAAACCCTTGTTCACTTTAGTGTCAGAACTAACCTAATAGCTACTCAGCCTACCTTAACAAATATTGTTTGTCCGAATTATACAGAGTGTAGCTTCCTACACACGATCATTCATCCATTTTAATTTTTATAAATGTGAGTATTTTTATTTATAAATTGATAATTTATTCTAGTACAATTAATAGTTAGTTAACTTATTATTTTTATTAATAAACTATTAGTTAAATGCTAAATCAAAGTTAGCTACATATTCTCAATGTTTTTTAAGAGTATTATATTTTTTTGAGACTAAAATCTTTTGAGAGAAAATAACAAAATCATACTTCTGTTAAATATAAAAAGTATTAATTTGATTATACTCTGTTCACTTTGATTGTAAAAGTGAATAACACAATGGTAGTTTTAAAGTAGGTACTAACAACTTTTTTTCTCTCTATAAAAGCATCACTAGTGAATCGGTTGAGTCTCTCTCTTTATCAGTCTATAACGCAGCATATATGATCTCCGATGTACTTCGCAGTTATATTATGTACAATAACCTAAACACATGGAAATTATCCCATAAAACCACCCATACAAAACTAGGGGTTAAGTTTAAGGGGTTAAATTTTTCTTTTAACGGAAATAAGTCATATGTGAGATTGTGGGGTGTTAAATGAAAGAGGAGGACGCCCTGAGTAGCAATTCCTTACACCACGCGTCCTTAAAAAATGAGTTTTTATAACCCCTCTACTTATTTAACAAATCAACGAAAAGATCCTAAAAAATCATAGTTATTCTTTGTCAAAAAACGAAAAGTGTTTTAAGGAATGTTAAATATGTGGCATATTTGTGAGAAAAACATGTTTAAAAATTTATTATCTTAGGAACCGAATGGGCTAGACACTTCAGAGAAATTTTATTGCCACGAAAAAGGCTTATGTTTCGCGTTATTACAATAAATGGTTCAAAAGTTTTAAGTAAAACAAATTTCTAAATGGCCGCCATCTTGATACGGCTGGATAAGCCTTGATATGCTGTTTATCGAATTCGTCCTATTTGTTGAATTGCCTGAGGCCTGAGGACAGTAATTGCATTGTACGCGCTGAAAGCACGCATACTTCGCCAATTTATTGTTACTGTAGTTAAATGAGAAAGTAAAAGGATATGTTAAATTTATTTTTAAAGCTTTTTAATTAATCAGAAAAAAACCGTCAAGTACATGCCTGCAAGCTACTAAAAGGGTTTCTTCGGTCATATACATTTAAATATCATATTTTATTTTAATTTTAACTAAAATATGTAAAAAAAAAAAAAATGGACTTTAGAGAAGCAAGGTGTGCAAATATTATCCTTCAGCGTCTTAGGAATGCACTTATTTGTTTCGATTAAGGGCAATGACCGCCATTTTGGAAACGCGATATATATTTGTGATCCATATTTCAATACCTTTAAAATGGTACCCCACGTGGGGGTAGCCATATTGGTCTTGCTGTGTTCATATCGTGGTCCATTATTTATCTGTTTTTCGGGATTTTACAGCTGGTTTTCTGTTGTGCATAAGTGGATATTATCTCCAGTACCTTTGTTTTTGATTGTCGTATCTGCCCGAACAGTAAGTTTGATTTCAAACATAATAAGTCAAAGATTAAGTAAAAATAATGAAAAACCGCCATTAGCTTTATTATAAGACCATGCTTGCCCATTTCACTGTCAACTTGCCCTTGAGCGGGCTTCCGATAGACCACACAACCTACGAGGCAGCACTGACACAGCAGTGGCGTATCCAGGGGGGGCACAGGGGGCATGTGCCCCCTGTGCCTATAAATATCTATATAGTTATAGATATTTTAAAATTAATGATAGTTCCTGTTTTAATAAACATTGTCTTTAGATTAATAATATTTACATTATTAATCTAAATACAATGTTACTTTTTATTAAATATTTTTTATTATTGGTCTTGTATATCATGACTTCATGACTACCAAATTTACCTACCATGCTAATGAAAAAATTGTTTTTAAAAAAAAATTATATAATGTTCCACACAAAACTTATCTGATTGCAGTGTGGGTTTGTCTAAAACTATTAAAATGCTGTTTTTGAACAAAATTTTCCGGGGGGAGGACCCCCCGGACCACCCTTCTATAAGGGGGGGGGGGGGGGTAAAGAGAGGGTAGGATGTAGTTTGTTCCCATGCCATCGCGCACTAGAGGCAACCACCCGCTTAGCCCTCAGGTCACCTAACTTCAAATTTTCTAATAGGAGTGTACATGTTTGATAGCATAGGATTATTATTTCCTATTTGGATTCTACGGTGAAAAAAAATGAAATTTTGCTTGAAACTTTTTTCAAGCATCTTTATCTCCAATATCTTGCCCTCTACAAAGATAGCAAAAAACCTTTCCGAAAATAGTAAACAAAAAATAACTCTTATATCGTTATAAAATCTAAACGGTTGGAGATAAATTATTGAAACTTAGGGGATCTATACCTTGTAAAGGGATTTTTTTTTTTTTTCATGCAATCGCGCTCTAAGGGCAACCACCCATTTTGCCCCCAGGTCATTCAACTTCGAAATTTCAAATTGGAGAGTATATTTTTGGAAGCAGATTTGGATTTTACGGTGAAAAATAAGAATACTTTACTTGTAACTTTTTTCTATTTCCAAGATTTTGTCCTTTATATGGGGCAAAAGTATATAAATTGTAGATTTCAGTGCCTGGGAGCAACTTGGGTGGTTGCCCCTAGTACGCGAGTGGATGAATACACACTTCCCCTTACATAGTACAGACCCCCCCCCCCCCCCAAGTTCCATTGATTAATTTCAAACCCATTGTAATTTTTTTACTATTTTCGGAAGGGTTATTTTGCTATCTTTGCTATCAAAAAAATACTTTCCAATTTGAAATTTTTAAGTTGGGTGGCCTGGGGGAAAAGTGGATGATTGCATGAAAACAAACTTCCCTTTACATGGGTCAGATCCCCTAAGTTTTATTAATTTATCTCAAACAGTTCAAAAGTTAAGAGGGGGGGGGGGGGACTTTTGGACCACCCTGTATATATATATTCAAAAAAATTCTTGTTACCACTTCAAATCCCCCCCCACGATTTTTTTTTCGTTAATTGAAGCCACTGGTTAAGGGGTCGATAACAGAATCGTCGAAACGAGCGAGCCCTCCTAAAAAAAAAAAAAAAAACCTCTCTAACCATCCGCCTAAGAAAAAACCGATCATGGACCTCTCAGCTTTTGGAGCCTCTTTTTGATCGGTAGATAAAAAAAACTTAAACCTCTCGCCACAAAAGAAGACTTAGACCAGATAAAAAACTGAAGCCGATGGCGTTAAACAAAACTAGCACTTAAAAGAAAAAATTGCACAGCTTAGAACGCCAAATTTTCATCTAAAAAAAAAGTAGATGAGCTTGAGAACAGGGGCAGAAGAAATAACTTAGTATTTTGAGGTCTTCCAATTGCCGAAGAATCAACTTGCCTTGATTAATCATTTCGGGGGTAAAATGGCCGCTGTTTTGAAAACAAAAATGAAAAAGGCAAAAAATTTGTGATCCTAATTTCAATACCTTTAAAATTATACCCCACTCAAAAATTGAAGATACGACGGACGGACGAACGAACTACCAAAAGCATTAGGGTTTCTAGGATGACCTCGAAACCCTAAACATGGAAAGAGATTAGGGAATCCAATCCAGATTATTGTTAGTCTAAGGGATCTAAGACTATACATTAACCTCATCAAATTTATTTGTCAGTTTTCTTCAGTTGATCCCAAATGATTACAATTAACTCGTTAACAATAGAAGGTGAATTATGAAAAAGTTACTCCAACAACGTTTTTAGATCTTACTCCAAAACAAAAACAACAACAAAAAAACACAATCTAAATCTGAATTTACATTTCGAAGCCTGAAAATATTTTGTTTTCAACTTTTTAATCCATTAAAGACCTAAAGGATAAGAAAATCTAATCAAATTTATTTATTATTAAGTACATGCATGCATATTTATATGATATACATTTAGATTATATTATTATTTATTGTTTGATACGGTTTCTTTATTAGTAAACTATGACGATGGATATCACTATTAAAATTATCGTTGTCCTTCTTGGAACTGGATGCTATTCTCAAATAATGGTAAGATTATTTTATTTTAATTACTTAGTTCACAGAACAGAGGCCAAATAGGTCAATGCAGTACTATTTTAGTAAAAATATTTCATATCTTAAGCTATTTTGCTCTTTTATATACATAATAAATATGTATTCAAAAGATAGATTAAAATTTGTTTCTCTTCCACATGCGCACAAACATATACATTTACACCTATATCATCAATACGACATTTTAGATGGTTTGTTCAAAAGTAGTCGGCAGATGGCCCCAGATAATTTTCTCGTCTGCGCTCTTTAACTTTTGCTTAATTGATGCTTTGATTCATGTAACAAATCTACACAATTTTGACAGATTAAAAAACGGTGGAAACAATTAAACAAATTAGAAAATAATGGCTTGTAAAAGCATAAAATCAATAAAGTACGTTAGTAAGTAAGTGATGCGAGAAAGCTATGTGCCATACCAATTGGCAGACTATTTACATTAATTAAAGTATCAATTTAGCAAAATTTAAGGAGCGCAGACGATTGAAATTAATCTGGGGCCATCTGAAGACTAATTCCGAACAAACCATCTAAATGTCATAAAAATAAGATAAGTTCTTTTGATGATATAGGTGTAAATAAATGTACATTTGTGCGCATGTGGGAAAGAAAAAAATAGGCGCAGAAGGTTGAAACTTATATGGGACCAACAATGGCTTAATTATGACCTACCATCCAAATTTCAATAAAAACAGATGATAGTTTTTAAGATATGTTTGTTCGCAAAAATTGAGCGACAGACCGACAGACACACACGGAACCAAAAAAATGTTCCCTGATGGTCTGAAACGGATTTCTGTCTTGGAATTTTTGAAATCGGAGCCCAAATAATATTTCGTTCTTCGGAACGATTACATAGCTTCCGATACCTTCGGTAAGCTCGGAAGCAAAACGGGAAAATTAAATAAATTAGACAATAATGGCTTGTAAAAGTATAAATCAATAAGCTACGTGGTAAGATACGAAGAAGCTATGTGCCACACTAATTGACAGTCTATTTTATTAAGATTTAATTAAATTATTTCTCCCAAGATGACATTTTTACCCTGAAAATGTTTGCAGATGAAAGGTGAGTTCAAGTTGGACGTGATAGAATCGAGGAACTGTCCCAAGGTGGGAACCAATGAGATTCAGTTCAATTGGAAAGTGAGAAAAATCGGACTCGACAAGAGAGAGCTGTATGGAAACGTAACTCTCCTAAAACCACTAGACCACAATGTGGCGGTAGGTAGTATCCTTTCTGAAATTTTTCTAAAAAATCTTTAAAAAAAAAGGAAATAAATTGGACGTAAACCGCAGCCCAAATCCTAAGGAGGTTGTTTCTGAAATATTGTAAATCCGGACGATTCAGAGACCATTATCAACGAAGTTGCTCATGATGAGAGTCATTAATAACGCAAAAGCAACTACGTTAAGAATGGTCTTTGAAGCGCCAGAATTTACATCTCTGAAGCAGTCTCCTTCATGTTCTGGCTGTGGATTAAGTACGTCCATTTTATTTCCTTTTTGTAAGGTCAAATCTAATTTATATAAATAACAGCTCATGCTACGAAGATGTTATGTATGTAAGAAAATTAACGCAACCAATTCGGAATTACTAGAACCTAAGATGTTGTGATGTGAAGGAAATATGGTATTCAATAATTTCAGGCATGTTGCAGGAATATTATATTGCCTAAAGGTGGTTAAATGTAAATGTAAACAAATAAGAATACGCCATACCCGGTGATGCTTTAATTATAAATTAGCAATAAATAGTATCCTTGATGCTATTTGGATAAAAAATTTTTATGCATGCCATATTTAATGCCAGGATCACGCATTTAATATTTATCTTATTTTGGTACATATTAAGGGTACATGGATACAAAGGTCAAACGAATTTCAACTCAAACTGCAAAATAGTTCCGAAATTATTTAGTATTAAAGTATAAAGTTCAAAAGTCGATATTTTCAAAATGGAGGCAGATATCAAAACGAAATTCAGGGGAAATGCTTGTCTAAAGAGGTATAATTGGTGCAAATTTCAGTGCAATCGAAAATATGTTCGATTTTTTGTAGTCTCAGCATAATGGGTTAATGGAAAATGTATAATTTTCCGGGCGGCACAACTTCATGTAAGGACTGATTTATGTACCAAGTTTCAACTCTCTAGCTAAAAAAACTGTGCCATTTATACCTGACCAAGCAGACAGACATCCAGCTAAACACCACTCAAATGGTCTTAAAAACACACAAAACGGATAATTCTATTGACATCTCAGTTTCGTAAAAAGTTCGTCTCGATTTGGTAAAAACAATACTTTTTACTTTTAAGGTAAGGAAAAGTAAAAATAAAAATAAAAATAAAAAATGTTGGAGATTAAATAAAAGAGCTGGAGTATTCCTACCTGCCCACTAGACGGACGTAGGGTGGGGAGAATTGCTAGTTAAGAATAAAATACACTGGGAGTCGCAGTTTGGAGGCTATTTATGGCATGCATATATTCCTTTTTACTTTCTCATATAAAGAGAAAGAATTGTGATGGCGCGAAAATTCGATTTTGAGATTTTAATGGGTTTACATTTTTTGAGGTCCCCTGAGTCCAAAAAAGTGGTTTTCAAAAAATGTCTGTCCGTCGTCTGTCGTCTGTCGTCTGTGCAGACGCCTGGAGCCTAAACTACTAGGCCGATTTTGACGAAATTTGGCATACATGTTCAGAAAAATCATACCCCGAGGCGAAATCGAGAAATGAATTTTAGCTCCAAATTTGGGGGTGCTACCCCCCAAAAACTCTGAAAAAACGTGAAAAAAAATATTTCTCGAAAACGGTTCCGACGATTTTGATTAAAAAATTCTAAAATGTAGTCCATTTAAATACGGATCCAACGGTATAAGCAGTTTTCACGGGAAAAATCTAGTTCCTGAGAAAATAGCTTAAAACGTGGACGGAGAGATCCCGGGTTCGATTCCCCGCCCTGGAAAAGTTATTTTTATGGTAAATTTTGATATAATTTTCAATAATAATTAAACGTACTTACAAAAACTAATAAATGGAAAACATTGGCTAAGTAATTATGAACTTGAAAACGTTCCTAAGAAAACAGCTTAAAACGCGGACCGAGAGAGCCCGGGTTCGACTCCCCGCCCGGGAGAAGTGATTTTTATGATAAATTTTAATGAAATGCTCAATAATAATTAAATTTACATATGAAATCTAATAAATGGAAAACACTGGGCTAAATAATTATGAACTCGTATATGAGAAAGTTTGTCTGAGTTGTCTCGGACCGATTTTTTATTATTAGATACGATAAAT
The DNA here is from genome assembly GCA_951217055.1 of Gerris lacustris. NCBI lineage: Eukaryota > Metazoa > Arthropoda > Insecta > Hemiptera > Gerridae > Gerris > Gerris lacustris. The sequence continues at coordinate 30,209,259 of OX578280.1, forward strand.
AGGTAATTATTTTTTAATCAAGATTGAATTTAATTTCGCAATAAACAAACAAAAGATGGAAAATAGTAGTTTTAAAAAACTTTTCTTTATGTAAAAATCAAAAACCTCGATTGCTATAAAAAAAAAATTAAACTGGTTTTTATTTATTTATTTATTTATTTATTTTTAAGTCAATTCCTCAGGTTGTACTCAATATTTTTCGAAGAAACCAAGCCTAAAACATGCACCACATGTTAACGCACATGACTGTTTAAAATTAATGGATTTTGTTTACCAAGTTTTGCTTCCATACAGTCGGACCTCTATACAAACAGTATAAATATAGGTATACACTAAACTAATAGGAACAAATTGGTCCGAGACAACTCAGACAAACTTTCTCATATATGAGTTCATAATTACTTAGCCCAGTGTTTCCACTTATTAGTTTTCAAATGTACATTTAAATTTTATTGAACATTTCATCAAAATTTATCATAAAAATAACTTCTCCTCGGCGGGGAATCGAACCCGGGCTCTCTCCATCCGCGTTTTAAGCTAATTTCTCAGGAACTAGATTTTTCCCGGGAAAACGGCTTATATCGTATTCAAATGGACTAAATTTTTTAATCAAAATCGTCGGAACCGTTTTCGAGAAATAATTTTTTTCAGGTTTTTTCAGAGTTTTTGGGGGGTAGCGCCCCCAAAATTAAAGCTAAAATTCATTTCTCGATTTCGCCTCGGGGTATGATTTTTCTGAACATGTATGCCAAATTTCGTCAAAATCGGCCCAGTAGTTTAGGCTCCAGGCGTCTGCACAGACGACAGACGACAGACAGACAGACATTTTTTATAAACCACTTTTTTGGACTCAGAGGACCTCAAAACGTGTAAATCCATCAAAATCTCAAAATCGAATTTTCGCACTATCACAATACTTTCTCATTATATGAGAAAGTAAAAAGTTAAAGCCAGTTTTGGTTTTTGATTTAAAAATCAATTTTCTAATTCTGATCAATGTTCAGACAAATATTTTTTGTTGTATAAATAGATTGATAGTAGAACGAGTATTTTTATTTTTTAAAAAAAAAAAATTTAATTCTAAATAAAGTAGTTACATAGAACAATGTGTAGTCATACACAGTACATATAAGTACTAAGATATAATAAGCACTATTTGATTTCAATATTGTCTTCCGCAGCTGGGACAGCATTTGATTCCTGGCATCATTTTAATATAATGGGTGGATTTAATCAAATTAAATAGAGATTTATGTACTATTTCAATATTTGTATTAATAAAGTTATTATTATCTGTTTAGGGAAATATCTATATCCAGGAGTGGGACCGTAAGAATGGTTGGAAACCAAACTACGCGTTAGCTAAAGACGACGCCTGCTCCGCTATCTATAGCAGCCTCCCAGATATTTTTTCTGTTATAACAAATAATAAAAAAAAATACACTTTGAAAATGGCGTGTCCTTTAAAAAAGGTAAACAATGCTTATTACTTTTTTGTATTTTATTTTCGTAGTGTGTATAAGGAGCAATGATTTTAATAACAAATTCAAACGATTTACACGTTTGAGGTCCCCTGGGTTGAATTTATAAAATGTCAGTCTGTTCCTCTTCAGACGCGTGGAGCTTAAAATACTAGACCGATTTTGAGAAGAAAAATCATACCCTGAGGTGAAATTGATAAATTAATTTTAGGGGCGCAAAATTGTCAACAAGACACATTAGCTAATGTTTGATAAGAACCGGATTCGACCACGGTTCGGAAAGAAAAATTATTGAGAAGTCGAGAATAATTTTTAAAAAAATAATAACAATATGTCAGTGAAATTTAAATACGAGTACAATGCTCGTAAATAAGAACACATTAAATTTCATAAAATTTAAATCAACAAAACGCAAAATAAATGTGGTTTAAAGGAGGTAATGTGCAAAATTCCTATTAATTAAATCAGCAATGAATAGAAATATTAAAAAAAGTATATATATGAAACTAAACAACTCGACACTAATAAGAACCCTTATTAAAAATGTAAACTTACCTAACCCAAAAATTATAGATGATAAATTATGATGAATCTGATAAGTATATATATATATATATATATATATATATATATATATATATATATATATATATATATATATATATATATATATATATATATATATATATATATATATATATATATATATAATGAATTCTGCACGCATCTGTCTCAAGTAACGTAATTTTATTTTTGTTTTTTCCATATTCTGTTTTAAGCAAAAATAAATAGTTTCAAAAATATTATTCAAACCCAGATATGCTACATTTTATTCAACGGTTTCGACAAAAAAGAATGAAGTAGACTTTATTAGTAGGCATAGCCTAATAAAGTATAAAAACCTCAATTTTCAGATATATTCTACCTAAAATAGTTCTAACAATCAAATAAAAATATAGTCTTCTTCTAAACGTATTAGAAGAACAAATGTTTCTTCTTAACATAACAATGATAAAGTTTCTTTGGATTACACTAAAATATAATGTATAAAAGCCTTATTATATTAATAAAAATGTGCAAAAAATTGTTAAATTTCGGATTGACTGAATTCTGTTTGAATTTGGTCTAAATATCACACATTAAAACCAACACACTCAATTCACCTTTAGTCCCCCTCGACTTCCTTAATAGTAATAATAAAGCTGTTCACCCTGACAAACCAAGATTAGCCAGGAATAAGAAATCAATTCAAGTAAATATATTTTTTAAGATTTAATAATTTCTTTATCTCAGGGAGTCTTTACACAGGATGGTTTTCCGTCAGATTACTTGTCAGATACTCAACTACCCGGAGCTTGGCCAGGTAAGTATAAAATACGGCTTAGTTTCTTATCATCTACTGATAAGAAACTCATGGGATGTTATTTATTCATAGCAATGGTAACTAGGAAATAGTTAACCTTCTTACATTATAAGATAAGATTTCACAAGAAGGTCGTACCTTAAGGATCTTATCTAAGCAAGAAGTCTTAATAGCAAAAGAAACCCTTTATGGACGAAAGGACCAGTTACTTGGACTCAAGACTCTCAATACTTCTCACTCGTGCAACTCTGAATTTTTATTATGATAAAAATTTATTTTATATTCATAACTCTGTAGATTCTTATTTTGTGTTTGTAAATCAATGCTATTATTATAAAGGCAATTGCCTTTCACTATTTAAATGTAGTAATTATATATTTAAATGATTATAAAAAATATTAATTAAATAAATTGTTGATGCTATTTTAATGAGATACACCCTTGTAATTCTCATATATAATTAAAGGATGGCTGAAGAGGTGAAATAAGACGATTAATCACTTTTAAATTTGAGACGTTTCATTGAGGCATGGTCGAAACGTCTAATTGAAAAAGTTACTATTCGTCTTATTGCACCTCTTCAGCCTTCCTTTACTTATATATTAAATAATAATGTAATTGAAAATATTATTATTAATTATTTGTTTATTAAGGTTATATATAAAATAAACTAATTGTTATTATTATTTTTTTTTTTTAAATGTATTTTTAGTTATGGTCAGAAGAAGAGAAATAACAGATTTTTTATTTTTAACTTAGTGCTAACAAAATTGCATAGTTTCGCCTCAAGGTGTGATTTTTTTTTAAATATATACACCAAAATGTTAATTGAATTCGGTCATTAGTATTAGTAAGTCATTCTATATGCACCAATTTGATCGAAGGTATATACATTTCCAAGATGAGTTTAGAAAACCCCGACAAACTTCAGTATGTGGTCCGGTAGATATAACACACGGGAGAAAATCTTTAGAAGTTTGCAATAAAATTGAATACACATTAGTAACACTGGGTTATAGTTTTCTCGGTGCAAAGAAGCGTTTAGTTTAAATATGAAAGGATTTAAAGAACTGCTCCTCTACGTAATATGTATAATTGTTATACGTTGTTATTACTTGTTTATTCATGACGAAGATCGTAAAGAAGATCGCATAAAAGCTGTTTTATGCCATTATATGGCCATTCTCAATACCGATTATGAAAGAAAAGAGTTACTTTAAAAATAATTTCGACTACGTTAGCTCCAACAAATTAATTTAATAATGCAGGTAGGTACTTGATGATGGCCTTACATAAAGGCAAAAATCTGACTCGATATAAATAAACAAGAATGATATTATAAGAAAGACAGTTATATTTTTAAATCACCAACGCTATAAAATCTGATTTGTTTAATCTGGTTGTATATTAGTACATATCTTTTTATATTATAGGTGATTTTTTTTGCGTTTGCAAACTAAATGCTCATTAGAAGCAGTAAGATGTTATCAGGTGCAATTTTCCATAACGTCGGTATCATTAAGCCCTAATGTTGTTATCAAGGTGTTATCGGCCGGATATATTAGGATGTAACGTAACTAATCAGGTAGCTAATGATCCAACATAAGCTTGCTATTCATATCCCTAGTAATTTAGGTCTCGTATTCAAGCCTATATAATAATATGTAATTTCTCTTATTAATTCATGTTTTTGATGAATAAAACTTTGAGTAAGATTCTAAAACTCGTTTAGAGTGAACTCTAAACTTTAACTCATTATGTAAGACCACTCAATGTAACATAAAAACTTATAGCACATTTAGCATCTCTAAACGATTACTAGTGATTGGGCATAGAGATAGAGAAGACATGCGTTTTGAAAACAAAACAATATCAACATACGCAGCAGAGACTAGGTAAAGAGCTATTGCATCCAAACCCTCTTCAAAGTTACTAGATATAAGGAGTTAAAGCTGATTTCGGAAGAAATTCTAATGATAAAGTTATAAGATGTAATTAAATTAGAATTATTATTAGAATGAGACAGATGTAGAAAAATATACTCTGACACTACACCGGGATAAAAGAAGCTATGAAAAAAATTTGAGCTATTAATTTGGTTCACATTTTTGAGAAAGAGTCCGACGAAGGAAGTTTGTTGATCCCCTAATTGCCCTAATATATCTTATAGGAGTCAAAGAGGAAAGCCCCACAAATCATTCAGTATTAATCAAGATGGCGGGTTTAATAACATCGTCATGTTTCAACTTCCATCCCCTTGTTTCCGTGTGGTGTAAACTAAAAAAAATTAGAAATGTGGAAGTGCCAGTAGCTGTTAGACTGAAACGTTCCAAGCTCACTAACAAATCAAGGACATTTCAAGTTAGTTGGCCATTAATTTACAAAACTTATAAGAAATAAATAAATAAATAAAAATAAAATAATTAACCTGTTTAGATGCCTGAAGAAAGCCGATGACAAAGTCAACGAGTCAACCAAAGTAGCAAATAAAGAAACTCAACACAATTTATAAAAGCTTATTAATAATAGACAACAACCGCAACATTTTAATTTAAAAAAAAAATACTTTGAACATTACGCACAAGGTAAAAATATATCACTCGCGTGATTTGAATTAAAAATTTATAATACAAATATTCGCTCCTGAAACATAAAAAGCAATATTAAACAATACTGTTCCTACTATAGGTAGTGAGGAAAAGTAAAAATGTAATATGAAAAAATATGTATATATATGTAATTATTTTATGAAAAATGGAGTAATAATAACTAAGGACGATCAGACGGATGAAAAATTGATAAAATCTATGTATGGAAAGGTCTCCCTAGAACTAAAATAATTACTCAAATAAGTATACCAAATTCCATCAAAATTGGGTTTAGTAATTGAGTTTCAAGCCAGTGCACAAACTACACTTAACAGTCTATAGACTACACAAAGACTTTTTTGGACTCAGGAAACCTTAAATCGTAAATATCTATTTGTTAGACCGATTATTTGCCACATCACGTAAGGTATTATTGCTGTTATTATAAAATCAAGGTAATGAATGACGAAGAAGAGAATTAGTGAATATTGGTGGATCCTTTTTACAGTGGTAGCTCGTTGGTAGCAAAGTTGTATATACGCTCCATCCTAAACTACTCAAGTGTCCGAAAAAGTTTTTCGCTTTTTATTGATTGAGTATCTTCATTCTATTTTATTATATGTTTCTAATATAAGGGTGGTCTCTTTTCGACCTTTTCAATAAAAGTCTCAATTTACGAACTTTTGTATTTTAAAATATATAAAAGTTATTTTGATATATATATTTAAAGTGATTAAATATATTTTATGTAATATTGATTGCACTGTTCAGTGCACGCCACAAGTGTCGCCGATAAAATAGTCGGCGAGTATGCGCACTCCCTTAATACACCAAACTGAATAAGCAGTCGGCCGATAGCTGGCCAACTTTTAAGTTGGAAGGGAATCGGGAAGCCAATCAAACTATTTAATTGTCAAGACTATCGGAAGCCAAGAATCACTTGGTGTGCGCAATCACATAAGACTCTATTCTATTTAAGCAAACGCAAACGACTAAACTGTCGGCCTATCAAAAATTCGTAGTGTGCGGTGAGTCTAACGTAAAAAAAAAACTTATCAAAATATGTAGTTGAACCTATTTTGAGAGAAAAGAATAGAATTATTGTAAGAAATTAATCTTTTAAGTTCTAGAGAATTAGCTAGAAAATACGCAATGTTTCATTTAAGCTAAATTATGTTACCTATAGAGTTAAATTACCTCTACTATTATGTTTAAATAAATTTAATATCTTATTAATTTACTTATTTCGCTAATAATTGGGATTATTTTATTGGTGAACCACCGTCTTTTATTCGTGTAGGATCTTATGCCGAGGAACATTTTATTCCTTGGTCTATTATCCAGCGGGGTTAGTGTCCGTTTTTTCTAACAGATTTTTTTACAAAGGAATTTTAACTCTCCTCTGTGTAGAAATAACAATATCCATTAGTCAAAAAGTCTAGAGAACTGTTAGATATCAGTGAGAAGGCCTAAGGCCACAGCACCGTCAAGGTTTTCAATGTAAACAATAAACATATAGATATAAAAATTTAATTGAGCGAAGTACAAGAACAGAAAGAAGTACAGACAGATGCAGAAACAATAGGAGAACTAAATTAAATCAAGTTCAGGAAAGCCTTAAACGTGTGAATTTGTTGATTCGAAGTCACAATATTATTCGTTTTCAATGCAACATTCTTTTCTTCAGTTATTTAAATTAACTATTATTATTATTATTAAATAACTGCATTATTTATTTGATGTGATTCGATGGTTAAACCTCTCCCTGAATTATTAGTTATTTCTATACTAATTAAGTTAATTTCAAATGAATTATCTCTTAAAAGCTAAATAATTGGTGTTAAGAATAATTTCAAATTCAATTGTAAATATTTTAGGTTAAGTTTTATAGTGAAGCAGATATGAATATCACGCATCGACATAGCACAAGATTCGTGAAATTAAACCAATAGAGTTAATCGGGGTAAAATATAGAGGGAAATGGAAACATCACACAAGAAAAAAAGAGTTTTATAGCGGGTAGGGTGGGATCATGTGTGTAGCTTTCTTATTGGTTGGGGAAGGGGGATGATTGATAGGTGAGCTCCACGCCATATTTCTTTTATAATAACGGATAATTCATCTACGATGTGTGATGGCCATTTGTTTCGTTTTCTTTCTAACCTAAGAAACAGGGAAAACTATTCTCTGAAAATATAAAGAAACAGACTAAAACATTTGTTCGGCCTTCTAGGAACTCTTTAGGACAGCTTATCACTAATTTATTTAATTCAAACAAAATACTAACCTTATCATTATAATGATTTCGGCGAGAAGAATAACGATTAAGCAATCCGTATCTAAATATCAACGAAAAACTAGCGACGAAATTTGAGAAAAACTTAAAAAATCTGAGTTCAATCACCGAACACTTAAAGTTCTACAAATCAAATAAACTACTGCAAATTACATCTGACAAACTATGAAAATTAAGATAATACCATCATAGCATATACATTTAGAAAGAAATTAACATAAATAACACATTCACATAAGTTTTCAAACGTTTCGAAATACATAGATATAACATTAAAGTTTAAATGAAATCATGGCCGGGTTTGGAAATATACTAACGGCCCCAAAAGACTTTACCAGTGTTACCCTCACTGTAAACTAAAAAAAAAAAATATGTGTGAGGCTTGCACGCATTAGAAGTGAAACTTAAGTTCTAGAATGCATTGCTCTGCTCTTTTATTTTTTGACGAATTTATAATTTAAATAAGATTAAGAAATGGTTAAGGGAAATTTAATTGAAAAATAAAATATTGCTAAGCTAAGGCAACCACATTTATTCCAATAAAAATAAATGTTTGTTTTGATTTGCTGGTCTTTAAATAGATATAATACAATTAATCTGTAAAAATGTTACACTTGGACGAGTCTAGAAATCGCAAACTTCGTTACACGATTTCACTATATGAAAAAATTCACTCTACCGCCGCCAAAGAAGTTTCACTTCAAAAACAACTAATTACTCTATTAAAATTAATTGAACGAACGTAATGAATTTTAAAAGTTTGTCAAACGATAACTGGCATAAATATTAACCGGTTTGGACGGAATTCAGCACTAAGGTGCATTTTAGCAATTGTGACAACTGTAAAAGTTTTTTTTTTTGGAAATTTCACAAGTAATATTTAAAGGTGGCGGCTGTAAAAGAAAACTTTTGGAAACACACATATTTAGTTGTATATCATTAATTTCATGATGGGTTAAGAAATTAAATATACATACAATGACATTACATATTTTCAAAGTGGCCGTCATATATGACCGAAAACACAAAAAATAAGGGTTTTTAAGTCATGTGTCATGTTGTAAATCAAATGAAAGGTCTTTTTAAGCAGTTAATTATTATTATTGCCCCCTACATCCCAAATAAGCGAGTTCAGAATGCTAAGCATCACTCTAAACTCTATTTAAAAATAGATTTTTTTTTTTTTTTTTTTTTTTTTCTTTTTTTTTGACAATCAGGTTGGCTAACCTATGTGAGGGAAAAAATAAAGCCACTAAGCCTGGGACGGCATCATTTGTTTGTCAACAAAAGAAGGATATTTTACTCCTTTAACAAATCGAGATCTTTTTACCTGATTTTGCCACATATAGGGGAAGGTGGGGCAAAGTGGCCATGCTAAGGTTTGCTGATTTTTTAAGCGAACTTATAATCGGCCTAGAGCTTTAAAACTTTGTGATTGTATACTTCAACTCATATAATGTATTTTTTTCATTTAATTTAAAATTATTTAAAGAAACCAAATTGATTAATTTTCAAAAAGTATCCAAATGGCCACTTTTCCCCACACAAGGGGGCAAAGTGGCCACAACAATATGTTCGTAATATGTAGTTATTTAACTTCATCCACAGTAAATATCAATAAAAATAATAAATTAGCATACTTTAGGTGTGCAGAAAAAATAACAAAAACAAACAATAAATAAAAAAACAAACAAAAAACAAAAAGTAGCTATGGGGCAAAGTTGCCATGCCTGGCCACTTTGCCCCGTTTGACGCCATGATACATAAGTTGTCATAACTCATTAACCAGACGGAACTATGTGACCTTTTAAACATGGTTTTCTAGACAAGTTATCACTACATTTTAACACTTTTTTTAAAAAATCATAAAGTTTATTACTATAATAATAATAAATAATATAAATAAACACTTACATCAGAGAGGTGTGTAAGTAGAAAACGGATAATAACTTCACAAAAAACACGTGGTTAAAAGTTAAAACGATGTTTGAAGACTGATATAGTTGTCTATGAAAGGTAATCTCCGATGTAATCTCCAATTAACAGCAGGACTTTACAACCATAAATCTGAGGATGGCCACTTTACGGCAACTAAACTATAACCCCTATTTTGTAACATGGAAATACTGTCCTTTTTTTGTTTATGTACAGCTGAATTTGCTATTAATGTAAATAATTTTTTCTGTTCATACTGCATATTTCTTATTGTTTCGTTAATAATAATAAGTAGCAAAGAACGAGAATACAGCTATTAATAATATAAATCAATATAACACTGTCTTCAAATTAAAAGTTCACCTACTTATATTCTTCTTTTTTAATCGTATGTCAATAACAAGAATTACTAACCCTTATATTAAAGACACATATAATTATTACTTATCCAGGGCAAATTAACAACCGGACGAATTAATTAATATAGAATAAAAGCATTATAAATACTATATAACTTCAATCAGCAAATTTCAATGAATTACTAATTAATAAATAATTCTTTACTATATACGAGTACTGAAAGAAACCGAAACTGGTTTGATTAAACGAAAGAAGATAAACAGCTCTCACTGAAGAAGAGAAAGACAACGTTTTTGTAGTTCCAACTTTGAAATTGTACTTTTTCCCTTCAAACAAACTTAGTATTTAAAAAAAAAAAACAACTAGTGTAAGTTGTTTAAGATAGCATTAGATCAGGTTTGGAAGGTGGAATCTGTAGACCAGTTCGGTAACTTACCCTGCTCTCATATCAACTAGGTACCTGTAGCAGGTACTCACAGTAGTACACAGGTTGTTAGATCGTTTAGAACAGTTATGTTAGATCCTGAGAAGTAACTGCTGGCTATTTCAGATAAACATGCAAGTACTTCTCATTAATTTCGTATCTGCTTCTTTATTCTACATATTACCTGGTAAGTGAACTTAATTGTATTTTCAATTATTTATATTTTTTTTTAATTCAATGTACAGAAAATTTTGTTACAAAATGACTGTCTTTTCAAATCTGTAAAGTCACATTATTGCTTAAATATTTAAATGCCTATAAGTCATAAGAACGTACTGCCTATATTGATTAAATTCAAAACTATATTATTGTTTTGCTATAAGAAGAGTTTTATATGAAGTCCAAAACAAGTTGAGAAGTGATTATAGGAATACAGGAACAAAACTTAATCAATTAGAACCTAACTAAAATTGTTGCTAACTAAAAAACTAAAATACATAAAAATTAACAAGTTGTGTGTACTATTGACCAGACGTTCCTAGTTTTCACTGGAAGTTCTCAAACGATTACCAAAGTAATCCAAACCATACTAAATATTTATTTCAATAACTGGTGTCTAGCCAATAAACTAAATAACTTGGCCCTTATTCAAAGAGCAATATATTCAAAGAAAATATATCCTGATTATATATTAAACTACCAAGGTTATTTAGGTTATGACTCAATTATTGACCGAGAGGAGTGAGGTCTAGTATGTTTCAACTTATCAGCACTAGATTAGACCGTAGGTCATTTCGTCTAAGTATGTTTGTTACGCAGTTACGAAACGCGTTGTTCGATTTGGTTCAAATTCGGCATGTTTGTTCCTTGGAGTCATAAATATCGTCGTATATGGATTATTTTAAGTTAAAACATCAATTATTTTACTTAAATTCCGCAAAAGAGCTCCTTGAAGACTTTAAAATTTATGTATATGGATTTTTTTTTTTTTTTTAAAAATTACAATCCATAAATATAACTTCACCCTAGCGGGGAATCGAGCGCCTCTCGCCGTCCACGTTAAAAGCTATTTTTTTAAGAACTAGATTTTTTCCGGGAAAACGACTTCTATGGTTAGATTCGTATTTAAGTAAACTATATTTCATATTTTTTCAATCAAAACCGTCGGAACCGTTTTCGAGAAATAATTTATTTTCACGTTTCTTCATAGTTTTTGAGAGCACGCCTAAATTTAGAACTAAAATTTAACTCTTGATCTCTTCTCTGGGTATGATTTTCCTGAACCTGTATGCCAAATTTCATCAACATTGGCCCAGTAGTTTAGGCTCCACGCGTCTGCAAAGACTACAGACAAACGAAAGACATTTTTTAAAAAACACTTTTTTGTACTTAAAGGGCCTCAACGGGTAGGTATAATTCCATCAAAAATGTCAAAATCGAATTTCCATGGCATCACAATACTTAGTCTTTAAATATACTACGCATATAAAAGAAAGTAAACAAATAAAATTTAATATACATGGTTTCCCATTTCAAGTGGATCAAACGGCTACAACTTTTAAACTAGGAAACATTAAAAAAAAAATGCAGGTAAAAGTTGTAGTACTTTAGGCGTAGTTTAATGGAACAAAAAGAAAAAAATAATTCTGTCCTTCAAAGGGTCAAAATGGCCCTTTATTATTCTGATAAGTTTACTAAAAACCTTAAAAAAATAAATGTTTATTACATTTTTGTATATCTTTCATAGTTTAAACAAAAATAGCCTTCAAAGTACTCAGTTTTTACAAGAAAAAGTAATATAACATTGTTATTTAATTTTAAATGTTTTAAACGTAATAACTTGCTAATGAATATTTTTTATTCTCTTTTACGTATAATTTGAATAATCTAAACCCCTCTGTCTCAAAGTTTTTAGAAAAATGTTCTTTCTTCTAGGGCTTCGGAGATCTAGAGAAATATATATTAATTTATTTGCAATATTTTTCGCAATAATTTTTGCTAGTTTTACATTTTATTCTCTCTAATTTAAGCGTGTGTTATGTGAATGTGAATGAGGTTCCATTTGGAATCGAACCTAGGACATCTTACTTTAATTAAAGGAAATTCACTTTCTATAAACCAATTTATCCGAAGTTAAATCAAACTCGCAAAAATAATTGTTCAATTTATAAAATATTGGTGGAAAAAAGTAGAAAATTATACATATTTTCTCTAAAATATATTTTTAGACAGAGGGGTTTAGACCAGCGGTTCCCAAACTGTGGTACGCGTACCACTTGTGGTACGCGAGATCGTGTCCAGTGGTACGCGCCTCATAAATATTTGCGGTAGTTAGGAGTTAAGAGTACTTTCATCCCTTATATACCTCAAAATCAAGAATAGAAACAAACTGTCCTCCGTTGCGGATGATTTGGGTTTAAAACTCAGCCCCATTGTTAATTTGAGCCTATTATTGCAAGCACATTCATCCCATTAATCTTCCTAACCACATTATTTATTCAGAGGTATTCTTTCATTATGATCTTTATGCATTTTTGTATACAATTTTTATTAATATTCTATGTTCTATTCATGTTATTTTGTGTTCTAATTTTATGTTCTTTCATGAATGTTGTTAAAAAATACAATTTTTATTTATAAATCATCCTCAAACACCTACTCTCTAACCAAGGGGTTGAAGGTAAAAAATAATAATACAGTACTCTGGTCTGGCACAACTTAAATTTGAAAAAGATTTGCATTAAAAAATAGACTGCCAATTGGTGTGGCACATAGCTTCCTCGCATCCTATTCAAGTACTTCGTTGATTTTAAGCTTTTATCAACCAGTATTCTCTAAAAAAAAAAAAAAAAAATATATATATATATATCTATATACATATATATATATATATATATATATATATATATATATATATATATATATATATATATATATATATATATATATATATATTTAAAAAACAAACAATACAAAAGGGCATTAATTAAACTAATAAATAAATATAAATAAAAAACCTAATAACAAAAAAATATTTAAACCCTTTAACCTACAACAAAATTAAAAATCGGTACAAAAGTGCGTGTACAAATTTCTTAAAAATATACCAATAAAATAGCGTTAATGTACATATCAAGGCCTTTCAAATGATATACGACACAATATTAAAAACCAAAAAAAGTGGTCACGTGACACGGCACACGGGAAAAAGTTTACTCTCGTGTTCTCAGCAAATAGGATGAACTAATAAAATAAAATAAAATAAATTTAAAGAGCATTCGTGTTAGTTCCAAGCACTTCAATCAGAAAAAATAATCGGTCAACTATTATAGAAACTATGGCCATTCAAAGACAAAATGGAAAAAAAATACCAAAATTATCACCATCTAAGGTTCAACCGATGATGATACGAAAAAAAGTCATAGGACCAAAGTTGTAGATCTTTTAAAAATCAGTTACCGCTGGTGCTATCCGTTTTCCAATACGACTTACCGTTTAGTCGCAATAAGTCCCCAATACAGCTTAAAAATCAAGTCGGCCATTTTTATTTTGGAAAGGGGGAAGGAGGGGGAAAAGTGAACTTTGTATAATTATTTTGGTTCACAATATGGACGTTGTGCGTCGAATGGCGCAAACCGCAAGTCTCTAGCTCTTCTGGAAGTGGGTTAAAATTAATATCAGTCAGTGAGTCAGTTAGCCACGCGGCTTTATAATATAAGACATATTAATTTAGCACGATTTTAAGTGCGCAGAAGGTTGAAATTAGACAGGTGTTACCTGCAGGCTACTTTCGACAAACCATAAAAATTTTATAAAAATCAGATGATTACTCTTAAAGATAGATAGCTGTAAATAAATGTATGTTTGTGAGCACGTGGATGACACACAAATAATCGCAGATGGTTGAAACTTATATGGGACCAACAATGGGCTTATCATGACCTATCATCCAAATTTCATTAAAATTGGACGTGTAGTTTTTAAGATATGGTGGTTCGCAAAAATTGAACGACAGACCGACAGACAGACACGAAACCAAAAATGTTCCCTGATGTCTGAAACGGATTTCTGTCTTGGAATTTTTTGAAATCGGAGACCTAAAATTGTTTCGTTCTTCAGAACGATCACATAGCTTCCGTTACCTTCGGTAAGCTCGGAAGCAAAAACGATGAAATTCCATTAATTAGTTTAAAATTTATAAGCGAACATAATTATTTATTAGTGTAATACTTTTGTTAAACGTCAAAGTTTGTTTACATTTGTCAAAATACCGCCAAAATTCAAATAATTAAATAAATGAAATAAAAATAATGTATAATAATTTTTTTGAAAAATGGTAATAAAAAAAACAGTTTATCAGTAGGAGACCTCCAAAGTGAGGAAAAGTTCTGACGTACTAGGTACCCCTTTTTTTTAAATAATTTGGGATGGATGGTCCTTCAAGTCATGAACATGTGTACCAAATTTCAACTAAATCGGTCTACTTTTACTCAAGTTAGCGTCATCGGTCGATTTCGTAACGGTCGTTTCTTCAGATTCACTCCCGGGCTCCAGACGCTGTAACGAGCCATGAGGAACTTCGTTCCAAAAACTGACCATTACAGAAGAAAAAAGTTTTGTAATAAAGCGGTTGTTAGCTTATGGCTTTAAGATGATTTTACAAAAGTTTAACATTCCCGATAATAGAAAACAGTCATCTAGATATGAGAGAAACCAGTTTATAACGAGTTTAAAGCTCCGTTCTAAGGTGAGGACAAAAAGTGCTTTTACTTTAATTGCCGAGTTTACCGACTAAGGCAGTAATATGAGTGAGATATGCCACTGAGTGAAAATATAGAAACAAGATAACTATTCAAGTTTCACATTCAGAACCAACATCCTTTAACAAAATACTAGTTAAAAAAGAATATCCTAAAACAACTTCCCACAAGTCTTCAAGTAGAGAAAGTATGGACGCACAGTTAAAAAAAAACAGTACAGTTCAAGAAAGCTGATTATTCACTTATTCTAGGCAATTAATAACGTATTCAATTTTTTTTTTTTATTATAACTATATTCATATTACTTTAAGTTAAAGGCGATATGAAAATATTTTATTTATGAACGTGGATTCAAGTCAAACTAATACATGTACATAAATAAATACAACAATTTCTCTTAATACAAGTTTTGGATTTGTATTTACTCATATCTTCATGATGTTTTTATTATTAGATTGTACGAATTGGAAATAGGAAACATTATGAAGGTTTTATAAGGAAAATTTAAGTTTTTAACAATATCATTCAATACTAAAATGTAAAATTAGTATTAATCAGAGATCGGTAAACTTCGGCCCGCAGGCCGTATTTTATCCATAAAAATTTTTTTTTACAAAATCAGTTCGAAAAATTCAAACAAAACTTTCTCATTTGCATAATAAGACTAAATTAAAATCCAATAATATCGAATTTAATCAATTTATTGTGTTCAACAGTTGGTTGTTTTTCCGATTTTCAGATGCATCAGATATATTTTGATCAATATCTCGGAAACTAGTTAGCGGGGGCACCGCCACCAGAGTGGGGGGGGGGACTTCCGTAGGAGGGGGAACTACAACGGGGGGGGGGCTAGGTTTTTTGGCTTCCTTTGTTTTAATTTTAAAATTTGTAGATTTTAGGCTATGAAAAACGTGTTTTGAGGCCCTAAAAATCGAACTTTCAGTTCAGTGAGGTAGGTCAAAATATTAATTCTTAAATTTTCCTTTGAATTTTTAAAATTTAGTTATGTGGAGTTTGATTCTTGAAGTTATTGTGAAAATTAGACAGTGATAAATGTGAAAAAAAAGCTTTATTTAGTGCATCTATATAGGACGAATTGACAATTATTTTAATCTAATTTATATTGGAGTAAAAGACTTTAACTACATTTTTATTTCTCTTTTTGATTTATTTTTTTGAATCGGTTGTTACTTATGTTATTCGGACCAGTTAGGGTCGTGTGATACTAAGTTTGCAGCTTCGAATAATCTGTGCTAGCTGCGTTATACGTGAAAGACTGAAGAAAATTTAGACTTTTTTCAGTTTTTGCCATATAACTCGTAAACTATGTTTTTTTTTTATATTAGTCGTTATATTATTTTTAAAGTAAAGTAAATTTGCAGCAGCATAAGCCCAACTGCAGTTCTGCACATATAATACTTTCCGAGATATGGCATGTCAAAAATAGAGTTTATTTTTAAAATAATGAAAATTTTAAGTTTTGCTCTTGTTTCAGGTCAAATATCGGATATCGGCATAGGCTCACTACGAGAAAAAAATTGCAGGAAATGAAGTTATAGTATATTTAATTGGCTTTACACAAACACAAAACGAAGCCCGTCGACAAAATAGTTCTGTTCCAATCGTAAAAAAACATAAAACTCAAAAATTGTTTATTTTAAGAAATAAGCCTAAACCACTTTCAATAACAAGTTGCGTTCATTTGACAACAATCACTGGCTCTATTGAAGTGCACAACAAGCCGTTTGACGTGGATTCACTCACCATCTTTTAAAAGTTGTGGAGTTCTAAGTAGTCTGACACAGAATTGACAGAGTTTTTCAAATTCGAAGTGGCCAATTGCTCAACGAAGAGGAGATGCTTTCAATTATTGAAGAATATTTTTAATAAGACATTTATATACATTTAATGATTCTATGCATTTTTCTTTCTAACAAATTCCCAAAATCTTGATATTATTCTCAAAAAATACAATTTTTTGTTTCTTTTAGGATAGCAACAGAACTATTTTATCTACAGGCTTCATTTTGTGCTTTCATAAAAGCCAATTCAACTTACTACAACTCTATTTCTCATGACTTTTCTCATAAGTGAGAGGTTTTATGCCAACATTCGGCCCGAAACGAGAGTAATAATAAAAATGTCACATTTTTTTTTTTGTAAAAATAGACAATTTTTGAAGTGTCATATCTCGGAAACTATTGAATGTTGCCGATGAACGTGAAGCCAATTAAATTTACTACAACTTCATTCCGCATGATATTTCTCGTAGGTTAACAGTTTTACGCCGATATTCGCCTTAAAACGAGAGCAATACTTAAAATTTACTAATGGGTTTAATTGAGTAATGATGATACTTCTGAAGAGCATTTTTGGAGATGATTCATTAAATCTTTAGTCAAGTTTTGATAATTTTAGGGAAATAAATAAAAAGGTAAAATGCAAAATCGTAGTTTTTGTTAAAAATTGTCGGGTGCAAATCTATATTATTCCAAAAATTCACACCTAAAATTAAGATGGGAATTAAACACAAGTGTATATTATAGAGACAGAATAAATATTTTCTGTTGCTGGGAATCGAACCTCAGTGATGTTGGTGTTTAGAACATTGATCAAGTTCGCTAACAACTTGGCTAGGGCCATCTCTTATACACAACTACGAGTATTTTACTGTGCCTCTGCCTTTTACACCATACAATATAAGTAACTTAATATATTATTGCTTAATTACATAGTTGGAGGAGAAATAAGTTGCGTCACAGAAATAGGTGAAGGAGTGTGCCGAGCCAGCTCGGATTGCCAGGATGGCTATACAGTATCAGAGAACTGCCCATCTAATACGGCTCTGGTCTGTTGCCCATTGGACTCCTTCCCTCAGATAGACAGGAAGATCACCATAGTCAAAACAAGGAGGTTAAAAATAAGACGACCCCTCATAAAAATGAGAGTTCCTGTTAGGTAAGAGAGCATCATTAAGTTCAAATTATTACAAAAATTGACAATATCTCATCAGAGCAAAGGTCAATCAAAGCAAAGCCATAATTCAGTACTTGAAAAAGTGTGAACTTAAATGAATTCGTACTTTTCAGGATTAAAATGGACCTACTTCATGCATTATAATTATTTGCAGGTCAATGATACGACGTAGGAAGAGGAGACCGCTAACTAAGTACACAATGATGACTAGCAATCGACCAATGAAACCCATAAAACACATGAGGAAACCTCCAATAAGTTACCCCTTAGCTAACAAACTGGTACCTAGCTATCAGCACTTCGGCAAGTACCCTAACGACAAGTTCATGGGTAAGTTTACTTCATCTTCTATTAATTAGTATTTCATTTAAGCGATTTATATAAAAAAATTAATTTTTTAGGGGATAAATATCCAGACGAGAAACCACTGTCCTACTACTATAGCAATCAGGGAGGATACACTGACTCGATTATGGAAGATTTCATTACCAAGCAGGTAGGTAAAGGATCCAGTACTAGTGAAGTAACAGATATGATGGACCTGCATGATGATATGACCATAGAGTTGGGGGAAGGAAAGCCGTCATCTAGTGATCTCCCAATGTTCCCTGAGGAACCAGACATATTCAAGGAATCAGACCTTTTCTCATCCATGTTTCGACCTAAGTCTCACAAAACACAAACATCCAAGAGAACAGCAGAACTCAGTAAGTCAAATTCATAATTATCGAATCATTTAAGAGCATGAAAGAATATGTGCACGAATATTCAAGGATGAAATATAATTTAAATTTTTTGGGGGGATTTAAGAGTAGAAAATACCTAAGTTAGTCATAAATAGTTAGTTAAAATAGTCTACTTGTGTGGAACCACTAACAATATATACTTCAATTTCTAAAAAGAAAAACTAATTTCACACCAACTTGTGATACGGCACATAAAGAACTAGCGTAGAATTGAGCTCTTATATGGATCATATTTGTTTTAGTATGGCTACCAGGAAACATTTTTCCATAAAAACATGCATTTTTCTAATCTATATATAATGCTATTATATAAGTATAAACTTTTCTTTCGACACCCTTATTTCGCCTATATTTGTTTTCACAATGCTGGCAAAAAATGAAAATTTTGTAGCAATAGTTACTTAATACTTTCCTACTCTGAAATACCTATAAATGATATACAACGAGTCATGTTGACTAAAATATTTAGTTAAACAGTTTTAGTCCTCCGCCATATTGGCCACCATCTTGAAAATATTAAGTGTGAAATTTCCAAAAGCTATACACTTGTCACAAATGCTGAGATTCACCTGTATGCCGAATTTCCATCAAATCGATCAATTATCAATCAAGCTCCAACAAAAGGGCAAAACGTTGTTACCATATAAACAATCTTTCAAAATATGCCTTAATAACTTACAAAAATAATAAAGCAAAAAATTCTTGGAGAACCATAATAACATTTCCATCTATACCTCTCTTTGGGTGCAGCTGGATATTTAATATAGGTTGATTATTTCTGCAAGTCTTACAATTCAGTGAATATAGATGTTATTGAACTAAGGCTATTTTAGAGTTTGGATGAAAGAGACTTCTTGAAGAGGTGAGAAAACTAAATGCAACAAGAGGTTGAATAAAATATCTGACCAAAATATATATTTTGTTTTTTTCAATTAAAGTAGGAAGGGTCTAGGAGGGGGAACATTAAACCTTTATTTGTGGTGTTAATCTGGATCTCTATAGTTATCTTTATTTTGGTGTACGCGTAATCACCTATTGATTAAATGTATTCCCAAGCTTAACGGAATGATCAAGACAGTGGTCTAAAATAAATTAGAGTATCATCATATATAAATATTATTTTTGGATAATATTTTTAAAACTATAATTTCATCACTACACTTCGTTTTTGAAAAGAACTACAAAAAATGAAAATAATAACAAAATGAGGGGATCATCATAGCCGAGTCTCAACAATTTGAATGTTGTTTACTTTACAGAGTGCGAGGAATACAGGTCTTCAACAACTGAAACAGTAGCTGAACTAACAAAGTTTGGAATGGTACCCAAGAAAGTGGAGAAGTGTTCTGCAGCCAATATAGATGATAACAACACTCCAGGCATGGCGAGAACTGGAGAGTTTCCTCATGTTGTAAGTTCAACAGAGCTCTCATTTTTAAAAAAATTAAAATACCGTAATAAACAGAAAGCTAAAGAGCACAACTGTCTAAGTCTAAATTAATGTTCTTAGAACTGTGATAACTTAGATGTAACCAAAAATACTCATATCCATTTCCGCCATTTACTCATTCCATTATCATCCAACTTAAAATTTCAAACACTAAAATTTGTATGAATTTAATTAGAATTGTGATTGTCTAAATCTAACTCCAGGTTACTCAATTTTAATTGCATAACTGTAACCAAATTCAATTTTGTTTGTAACTGTGTAAGGCTGGACTTGGCTATGAAGAGGACGGCGAAACAGTGTGGGGCTGCAGCGGAGCTCTAATATCAGAATATTATGTGCTAACAGCTGCTCACTGTATCTACTCATCTAGGTAATTATGCTCCCTCTTCTTTAATTTAGCTCAACAATGAGGTGCACATTTAATTTAAGTAGTTGAATAAAATTTGTTTAAAACTAAATAAAGACAACCGCCAAAAATAATATTAAGACAGATTCTAAATTAATTCTACTCTCTTTTGCACTTAGTAATTGAAGATGACCATTTATAATTGAAAGCCAGTTTGTTAAAATTAACATTAGTTTTTGGTGGAAGTATATAAATAAACAAATATCTGATATTAGACCTGTTATTTCTGACTATGCAGAGTATCAGCAGAATAAGTCACATGTAAAAGCTAATTATAAGACTAAATTAATTCTGATGTCAATACTTTTTCATAGAGGAAGACCAGTGAAAGTAGGGCTTGGCAAGATCCGGTTAGATGGCAGTACACTGCACGAGTTGAGGATATCGGAGGTAGCAGTTCACCCTCTTTACAATGCTACTGGACGTTATAACGACATAGCATTGGTCAGACTCGCCAAAAGAGTACGGTTTAGTGACACAGCTAGACCTGCCTGCTTGCAGAGTGAAAAGTTCTTCCAGGTGACTGCAGTAGCTACTCATTGGCAGCCAACTGAAACAAGTAAAAATTTTATTAAACAGAAGCATTATTGTATGTTATGTTATAAAATAGTTCTAGTTAATTATAACAGTAAACAATAACAATTTATGTTCTTTACTCCATTCAAATTCTTAGTATTATTTCTTTTTCCAGTGTCACTAGAAGTTAGGTTGAAGAGTAACTTGAGCACGCATCGGTTTAGTGATGGTGGTGAAGCTGTTGCTTTAAGGAAAGCTCCTTACACTATATTGGACAGTAGTGAATGTGGTATACCACAGGACACAAGGGAATCACTCCTCTGCACCAGTACTGAATACCCAGGAACTACATGCTCAGTATGTTTATTATTTCTATATAATCAGAGTAATTGGATAATGTATGAGATGAGATAAATCTATATGGGTGGGATAAACATCTTCAAGAAGTTCATACCTAGATATACCAATATAAAGTGAGGTGAACTTATCCATGATATTTTGTGTATCACATAAAGAGTTAATTCTCCCCTCTAAGAGAGTAAAGACGTTCATAAAATATAGACGGAGCAGTCTCTGAATAAGTTAAAGATATCAAAGTTCTGAACTCCGTTTAGAGTTAGTTCTACTCTAATTACATTATATTTCATCGTGTTTCAGAGTGAAGGAGGCGGTGGACCTCTGCAAGTGAAACAAGGGGCTAACAAATGCACATACATTCTCATAGGCTTAGCATCGATGAGATCATGTGAAGAGTCAACCATGTCCATATATACACGTGTATCTCATTTCCTACCATGGATAGAGAGTATAGTCTGGGTTTGAACATAACATCTCAAAATAAAAATCACCTTTGTCTGTGAATATAGAAACAAATTTTCTATTAAAAAAAAAATAAAAATAAAATATAATAATAATAAGTATTAAATAAGGGTAGAAAACCTACATTTAAAAAATATCATATTTAAAAAAGTTATAACAATTATAATAATAATAATAAATAAAATAATAATAAATAGTGCATAATTTGTGTTGACATATCCCTAAATTAAAGAATTTGAAATTTCTGGCAATCCATTTCAAAAGGATCAAATTATTATTATTATTAAAGAAATACTCGTAAATATGTCAATATGTGATTTCAGAACTCACAAAGTCTGGGAATGTATATTATATATTCCCATACAATCCGTCAAACGATTAGTATATATTTTTTTCACCGAGACATTTTACTGTGGACCAGTAATGGTCCAGCAGAAGGGAACTCAGGTATATATGATATCCACTGTAATTTATTTGATGCTAGTCTTTTTTATCAATATTTATAAGTATACAAATTAAATGAGATGTAAACTTGAAT
Source organism: Gerris lacustris (assembly GCA_951217055.1). Taxonomy (NCBI): domain Eukaryota; kingdom Metazoa; phylum Arthropoda; class Insecta; order Hemiptera; family Gerridae; genus Gerris; species Gerris lacustris. Next base: position 30,231,917 of record OX578280.1, read on the forward strand.
CAGTCACAATTCCAGGTTTTAATACCCAGACTATTTTTGTCTCCTTTTCAACTTTAAATTTTATTTTCATTTTTGTTTATTTATATGTATATTTTATTTATGTATTTAAGGGTAAAACATAGCCAAGTATATACTATATTATGTAAAGAATATTAACAAAAAAATATATTTATATATTTGTGTTAAAATTATGTTTGTTATATTCCTTCAGAATATTTTTGTCATTAAGTAACCCTCTTTCTTCAAACATCATCACTCATCACCAACACCAACCTCCTTATTGTTGATGCTGCAAGGACATAGCATAGCTGCACAGCTGCATAGCTTTACCTGTTCTTTGTTGTACATTTTTAGAATGGACACCTAGCTCAATACTAAGTGTTTCCATGGCACTAGAATCAGAAAACAAGAAATTATCATCAATTGCAGTAGTAACATACATACTACAAAAATGATAATAACAGTGCTGCCAACTTAAAACAAACCAAAAATTCCCGTGTATTTAAAAAGCGCAAACTTATTGAATCACCCTTCATAATCTTACATAACCTTCACCAAATAAGCTTAATAGTCTTACCCAATATAACCATTTATTACTCATTATTTATTTTAAATGTTAACTATTAAATTAATTTGATCAATTGTATTAAATCTAAACAAATAACCTCTTACTTATTTAAATAAAAGAATAACCAACTTGAAATGGTGTGTTGTGGGCTTGGACACACTCATTCAAAATGTCAGAAAGAAAATTTGTTCTTATAATCTTTTAAACACACTTTGAAAACACTTAAAAAGGTTATTTTTAACTCATCTAACCTCTACCAACTATATCATCAAAAATTAAAAATCAACACCAGCAATACCCTGTGTAACACAAATAGTAGTCTTTAGCCTAGTGGTCCTAAAGAAATTAAATTTTGCTCAGAGCTTACTGAAGGTAACAGAAGCTATAAGTGATCGTTCTAAAGAACAACATTTTTTAGGTCTCCGATTTCAAAAATTCCAAGACAGAAATCTGTTTCAGACATCAGGGAACATTTTTGGTTCTGTGTCTGTCTGTCGCTCAATTTTTTCAAACCAACTAGTCGTGAATATTGGATGGTAGGTTATAATTAGTCCATAGTGGGTCCCATATAAGTTTCAACTTTCAGCGCCCATTTGTTTCTCTTCCACATGTGCACAAACATACATTTATTTACACCTATATCTTTCAAATTTTTATGGTTTGTCGAAAGGTCATAATTATAGAGCTGTAAAGGCCCTGTCCAACAATACTTTATCAGGGCTCGATTTGAGGCGGAACAGCGTTCCGGGACCTCTCTCTCTCACAAAATTATCGGCACTAAGAGTGTGGGTTTATGTCTAAAACTGCTTAAAATTCTGTTTTTGAATGTTTATTTTTCAAATTTTTCCCGGGGGAGGACCCCTGGAACCCCTTTCTATGGGGGGGGGGGGAGGGCAGGTTGTAGTTCCAGCACCTCAATTTCTAGAAATCAAGCACTGCTTATAATTTAGCCCATTTGGCATCATTTAACAGTTCCAAGACAGTGTGTCGCTAGGACCCTGAGGAGTGTTAAGGTCCCCATACATGGTCAAAATGTTTGCTCACACATTTTGACCGTGCATGGGGCTGTTTGATGTTTGCGCAAACATGATGTTGGACGTTTATGGCCAAAATTTTCCCGACATTAGGTTTGTGCAAAATGTTTGATCGTGTAAGGGGGCCTTGATAACGGCACTGAGACCCTACTCCCAAGATCAGATATAGCTCCGGCGGTACTACATTCCCGCCTTTTTTACTTCATTAATGTGTTTTTGAAATACATAATACTGTGATTTCATTTTTATAAATAATAAAGATAGATCTCTAGTAATATATTATTTGTAAATATAATGATTAGGTTTTTAGAAAAAAAATATTGTTTTTCCTTCTATTTTACTACAAAATCAAATATAAATTTATAGTAATAGGAAAGGTAATAATTAAATTGTGTAAAAAAGTTACTTGAACAATTAACAGCAATTAAACTGCACTAAAACATTATTAGATTTTGCCCCACTTATTTGCACTTTAAATTCTATTAGAAATAGTACCACCATAGTGGCACCATAAGTTTTTTGCATTTACTTGCACTTTAGATTCTATTAGAAATAGTACCGCCATAGCGGCACCATAAGTTTTTTAGTAATTTGTCTTTTCACAAACACAAGTGCTGCGACACATGACACACTTAAGTTGAGGAGGACAAAGTGAGAGAAAAAAATAATCACTTATTATGGTTACTTTACCACAATTAAGTGCCAGTGTAATGCAGTATATATGTACCTAAAAAAGTAAATTTTTGAAAAAATTGGACTAAATTAATATTTCACCACTGCAGTTGGTAAAGATATAATGTTTGTTATTATCATTTCCTTCCTTAAATACCTGTAAAATAAATTAAATAATTAACAGTTCAATATATTATAAGAAAACAGCTGTAATGTTGAAAACATAAATAATTTAATATTTTTATACAGATATTTGTGCACACTTTAATTTAAAATTAATTACAAAATATTTACAGCCATGTTAAATGTACAAAAAAATATTATTGTATGCAGTTAAAAGGAAAATTTAAAACAAATACTTTTTATTATTATTTACAAAATGAACTTTTTAATTAGGAAATAATTAAATGAATGAAAGCTTAAATTATTACTTTTATTAGCTAATAAAAATACTTAAAGTAAACGCAAAATTCCTAATTAGACTAGTAATTGATCTGACTGTAGTCAACACTTATTATAATTAAACAAAATATAAATACATATTTCTCTTCCAGGCAGTTTACATTATTTACAGGATACATTATTTTATGTCAGAGATTTGGTTAAGTATTTTTGTTTTACTAGTCTAGTATATATTGCTATGAGAAACTGGCTTCTCCACTAGTTTCTTTTTACTTAATCTTCAGTTATAAAATTAATCCCTGCCTTAAGTCCTTTTTGAATTAATATATTTTTGAACCAGCTGATAGTGAAGCAAGAGGTTCAAAATTAAGGTAAATTTTTATCCCATTTTTGATTGGCTGCCCTATCTTCTCCCACCATTATTGCAAATATCATAGATACTTGGCAATAATTCTAAAAATAAATTAAGAAGGCACTGGCATCAAATGATAAAACCTCGAGTGATCAAACCTGAATAAAAAACCTCATGTCTGTGTTGGCTCCAAATGAAACATTTTTCTTGTGATTCATTCTACTTACGAGGTTTTCATCCAAATTTAGAAGAACTGATAAAGTAGTTATACAATTGTTATTATTGAGATGAAATTGGCCTATTTTATTAAATAATGCAAGTCTAGATTATATTTATATTTTGGTAACTTCTTTAAAGTTTTTAATTGTCCTTTTTTTGGAGTACAAACCAAATCACTAGCACTAGCTTGTTATGAATTGCATTGAAACATTTGTAAAGATGATTGTCAATTATCTACCATTGTAAATAATATGATTTCCACCATTTATATTTCTTTCAATAATCTTATAATATAAAAAATATCTTTTATTAGTTGACAGTTTATTATATTTTGGAGAGTAAGGCAGATTTTGTTTGTTTATTTTTAATGAGGAATCAAACGCTTATTTCAAAGAAGGTTTGTTATTAAAAATGAGTTTTAATTTTTTACAGGAGAAATAAAGACATGAAAATTTTATTGTGTCCTTTTGTGTAGAAACATCTATTTTAAAATATAATATAAAACCTCTTTTCATCGATGTGTTTATTTATTCCAATTGTGGAAATAAACAAACAAAGAATAAAATAATGATGGGCAATTAATAAATTAGAATCTAAGTAAATAGAATGATTAAATATTTTTCACCAAGAGATTTCAGCGATACTCTTTAAAATTCGGAATGGGCAATTAAGATCTGCCACTCTCCTGAAAATTTAGTAAAAAGTTACTTAAGAGGTTATAAACTTACACCATTGATATTAATTTTTTTATTTAGTATAATAAATTTCAACAAATAGTCTTAAAATTGTTTTTGTGGAGTTACTTAATCACGGATAAGAAGTAAAATTGTTTCTCCTTATTACTAACAACCGACTCCATCTCTTCGCACTAGTGGTTGAAAGCCAGATTCCCCTTAATCAAGCTTTTATGGTGCAAAACTGTTTTACTTCAGCTAACTTAGTATTATTACACTTGCAAAATTATGCAGATGTCAGCGAAACATATTAGCGACTGTGTGTAAATAAGTCAACAATTATTTTTAATCAATAATACAATTAGAAAGTAAAGGAATAAACATATTTAATTCTAAGTAGGGAATGTTTATTTTTAACGTTTATGTAAATTACGATATAAATTTCAAGCTGTTGAAAAGATAATCATTATTATTACATATGTATTAGCTACTTACAAAATATCACATTGTCATTTAACATTATAGATCATTCAACATTTTAACTTAAAAAGTAAACTAATTTTCAACTTGCAATGCTTTTATTGATTTTTAATAGTAAAACCAACTTATTTTCCTTGATACTAAACAATATTCATTACCATTTACAAAAAGATGTGACCACATTTAATTATTATCATTCATTTCAGTTTTTATTTTTGCTAAAATTGTTATTTTTACTGCACAATGCTATTTGAATATGAGTAAGTTTAACAAAATAAATTATTTATTTTAAAAATATGTTACATAAATATTATTTTTATATAAATATTATCACTTAATTAATCAATCGACTCATGCCAAATTATATTAGCTTGTAATTATAACACAAACTAAAAAAAAAGATAATAAAATGAATTTTAAATCTCCCTTAAAAATTAAAAAACCCTTTAACATGAATGCAAAGAAACCTTTTAATATTTAATAATTAATTTAAAAATCTATTTATTATTATTTTATTACAATTAATAAAACAATAATCTTGTATTAAGATTTAGCATTGAAAAATGCAATGTTATTGTTTGAGCCTTATAGTGAAATTTCAGACAAAAATGAACAAAGTAATAAATGTTTAATATTTTCATAAAATTATGATTATGTTTGGTAAAAGTTAAATATTAATACAAATTTTGAAATATATCTAGAGTTAGTTCCTCTTAAGTCTTAAATAAGAAATTTTATTTGCTTTTTTCATTCGAGTCTTATAATTGATTTAATTATCTTTTTTCAGTTACAATAAAAAAGTTTTGTATATTTAATTAATAACATCATGAGGTTACACATGGTTAATGTAGTTTGTACAAGCTATATCACCTTGTAGACAATGTAATCATTATATGCAGCAATCCCTTTATATCTGTGGTTTTGATTATTCACGGTAAATATATTTGTCGAAGTGATATGAAAATTGCCCCCCCCCCCCCACAAAAAACACCACTAAAATGTGTTTGAAAACCAAGGATGTTAGATTGGAGAAAATGGAAGAAGAAATAGGATCAGACCAGGAAGAAGGTTCCTTTGAGCATACAAATCATCCAAGAAAAGCCAAAAAACACTTCACCATCAGTTATTCACAGTTCCCGTGTCCGCATAACACAGTCGAACATAACTCCCACTTATGTCAAGGGATCACTGTACATACATACTGTAAACAACAGTTCTCTTGTAGAAGTTAAGTTTGTATTTTGTCATCAGAGTTCAATAACACAGGTGAATATAACCTTAAACAAACTAAACTTATTTAAGTACATGCACTTTAGTATATTGGCAGTAAAAGTGTAGGTGGAAGGTGAAGAAGTCCAGCAGTAACAGATCACTTTAAAACATTCTTATCACATAGATGAACTGAATTCAATTGAGTTGTAATTAGTCTCAGAGGAAAACATACTTTTATAAGTCCGCAGTCATTCCATCTGGTAACCCACTGAAACAAATAAGCAACTCATAAAGTTTGTATACAATATTATGGAAAGTAATAACATGATGCTTCATTCCTCAACACCAGCAATGAGTAGGAACATTTAACAAGCATGATATAAAAGAAAAAAATAAATAAAAATAACTCTATAATCTGTAAGAGCATGGTGTATTCCCTCAAAAGTGAAAAACTAACATCAACTTGATTTTTGGTCTACTTACTAATTTTGTACACAGGATCATGAAAATCACATTGTCCATCAAAATGGGCAGGGCTCTCCAGTTATTTTTTTTGTTTTTTTTTTTTTCAAATGCCTATTGCCAAGCTATGTGCCAGAGAGGAAATAGCTGACCCATATTCTTAAAAAAGGTACCAAAAGCTTGATGTTAGGTCACATTTTTTTGCACGCTATCTCCTAGACTATTGAGACAAAGGAATGTTTAGTCCAATGTATTTTGGGGCAAAGGAATATCACACTTCTGTTTTTATAAGGGGAGTAAGTCTAAAGAAGAACAGTCCTTACACCTTCTTTATATTGTAAATCCCCTCTGTTTTTTTTTATAAGGGGAGTAGCAATCTAAAGAAGTGCTAAATAATCAATCAGAATGAAAGATCTGCACAGCATAATAAATAGTTTTCAAAAGCCAATCGTAAATATTGACAGTGGTTCATTACTCCATGAGAGCTAAGATAAGTTTTAATAAAACATAGTGTTACTTTACAGATAAGAGTTGAAATTGTGAAAAGAATACTTCTATAAACCAGTCATTTATAATCTGTTAATGAACAATTTAATTAAAGGAGAAAGAAATCATAGATGTAACCCAACAAGCGGAAAACACCAAAGTAATTATGTAAATGTATTGTGTGTGAAAAAGTATAGTAAAAATTCTATCGGATAAATTGTTATTTTAACTATTATTGTTTGGTGGCTACAAGATAAAATAAACAAATAAAAATATCCCCCCCCCCCCCCCCCGAAAAAAAATAACACCAAGCTTTTAGTCAGTATTAAGTTTCATGAGTCAATATTGTAAGAAAGTTTAATTAAATAAAGTGTTTCAAATTGTTTCTTAAAATCTTTTTGAGTTTAAGTGTCTTATCAGTTTATCAGATTCATTGTGGTTCCAAATACGATTAATTTCATTAAATTCTTTCAATCTAGAGTAAATAACCCTCACAGAGAAAAATTAATAAGTTTATTTAAAAAAAAAAAAAATAATAATAAAATAAATCCTTCTATTCAATACACACCGGTAACCATTAATTATGTGGCTCATCATTAGGGAACAGATGTCTGGGTAGAAAAAAACTAATTTTTAAGTTATCACATACAGAAATAGTCCACAATTCCAAATAAATCATTTGATGCACTAATAGATAAGTATAAAATATGCAACTGGAAATAAAAGATAAATATCTTTTAAGGATATGGAAATATTTCGGGCTTATGCCTGTTAAAATAAAAATAATTAAAGGAAGCAAAATCCAAAGAAAAATGACTTTTTCAACACTTGCACTTGTACAAACTTTGATTATTTTCATTGTAACTATGCTCAGCCATGTCCATTATATCAGAGGTAACTGGACGGATTTTAAGAAGAAACGTTATTACCTAACAAGACCCCTTCAAATAGTGTCTCGCCTTGTCAGCTCTTTCTGTATGACTTTAACTAACGCTATGTTTGTAATTTCATCACCCATATTGGCAAAGAAATTCATAAAATTATACTACTTTATGAAAGAAATAGAAGGTAAATTAGTTTTTGAAAAGGGGGATAAAGGAAATGGTAATATATTAATTATATTTGCTTATGGTTTCTATATTTTTCATATTTCATTGCATTTATTAGCCTGCCTTATTCTGATAGAATGGAAAGAAATAGAGTCGTTGAATTCTATAGTTCTGATGTACCTAAATGATTTTGTAATATTAGCCGGTGGATTGAGATGGTTCTACGTTATACAACAACTGCAAGTGAAATATAATCGACTCAACAAAACACTGAAATTGACCATCGACTGGAAACATGCTTACCTTCGAGACTTCTCTTTAAAAACTAAAGAAAGTAAGTTTACTATGTGTGCAAATATTAAAAGAAAAATAATATATAAATAGTCTGCCAATAAATAAGGCACATAACTTTTACGACCCATTATTGTCTAATTTCTTCAATTTTTCCTACCCAAAAAATCTATCCTAATATCTTTATTATTTTATTCATGAATAAAATGATGAGATCAATTAAGCAATATTAATAAAAAATAAACTATTGTGCATGCAGAAGGGGCCTAGAAGGTTAAAATTAATATGGGACCAAAAGAAAGCTAATTGTGACCTACCATCCAAATTTTATAAAAATCGGACAGTAGTTTTTAATATAAGGTGGTTTTAAGATATGTTGAATATAAGACCAAAAATGTTCTGCTTTTTTATAAAATTGATAATTTTTCAATTTGAAAAAAAATTGCTCTTCAGAAAGATCAGAATGTTACCCTTGATAAGCTCGGAAGCAATAAATTGAGTAATTGAGTAAAGACTAGAAAAAAGGATGCAAGATAATTTAACAGTTATAAATGATCATTTAATTTGAGTGACTAGTATGCATAGGTTTAATGATATTAAATATAAACTAAGAAAAAAACTACCTAAAATATTGTTATTTTCTTTCATAAAGGCATATTTAAAAACGATGTACCCATTCTCATGTTATCTTATTTACTATTATTTTTATACTTTATATATGCAGGGTGTATCAATATCAGATGGACATAGAAAAAGGGGTATATCTACAGGTCATTTGGAGCAAAAAAGTTCATATGAGCAATAGTCCAATTCTCAATGGTGTAGGAGCTATAAGCGAAAATAGACTGTGTTAAAAACATCGACCTTTACCTTAAAAAACTGAAATAACTCAAAAAAAATATTAATCTTGGAACAATGAATGAACAATCGTTAGAAAGAGTAGGAAATTTCCTATAAAATGATGTATGTTTAAGTTGACTTGTTGTCTTTTTAGTGTGACCCAGAGCTGTTTGAAAACAAAAAAATAGATTTTTTAAAAAAAAAATCTGAAAAACTTTGAGCCTATCGCTTTTAATATGCTTTAAAAGATACCAAATACTTAAAAATATTCCAAATTTAAGTGGGCAAACAAACCATTGTTGTAGAAAAAAACATGTCGTCCTTGCAGCTGGTAAAGGGCAAAGAAACGTGATATTACATGACACAGCATCTTTGACAATAAGATGTTGAATGAGCATTTCTCAAGGTGGCGGCCATTTTGAACAGCGTCTGCCTTGAGATACCAATAAGTATATTTTACAATAATAGATCTTATAGTTAGATAACTAAAATTTAATTTTAATTTAAATGAATGAATTAATCAAATTAATTTGTTAATAATTATCTAAAAAATCTTAGTATTGCCTCAGTAAATAAGTATAATTTTACATTTTTCAATTCATAAAGCCTGTACATACTCTAACATTAAAAGTTTAGTCATTAAAATTTCAAATTCTTCTCTTCAGTCGTACAGAGAAGCCCTATTGGGATCTATTCTGTGTCAAGATAAAAAGATGTTCGTTAAGAGGAATTGAAATTCTTAGAGAAGCAAACTATTTGCTTCTCCAAACAATAATAATAACCATGGTATCTCAAGGCAGAAGCTGCTCAAAATGGCCACCACCTTGAGCAATGCACATTTATATCTTTTTGTCAAAGGTGCTGTGATAATGTCACGTTTCTTTGCCCTTCACCAGTTGCAAGCAGGACATGTTTTTTTCTACAATGTTGGTTTGTTTGCTCACTTAGAGTTGGAATATTTTGAAGTATTTGGTATTGCTTTAAAGCATATTAAAAGCGCCAACTTTTCCTAACTTTGTACGCATTTCTCACATTCGGGTCATATTGATAAGTGGGCTCAAAGTTTTTCAGATTTTGAAAAAAAATCTATTTTTAGCGAATTTCCATTGGAAAAAATTTGCTAATGGAGCCACTGGCATGGTAGGAGTTGGAGCCGGGACTGGTTCCCTGATCACGAAAAAATAGGTTCTACAAAACTTTATATATATATTATAAGGTTCACGTGGGGGGGGGGGGGAAGAAAATGAAATTTAGAAAATTAAATTAAATTGGATAAATTAATGAAATTACCTTTACTGCCAGGTCCCTTATTGTTCGCAAAGACCATTCGTGGCTTCACAATAAAGTATTTGAGAGCGATGAGATACCTCGGGGTGGATTGCCAAGTTTGAACTTTCATTCTCCCCTAGACTTGGCTCCGTCTTACCCACGATGCGAGAAAATTTATTTGTGTATTTTATTTAAGTACTAAAAGGTTGTGTAATTAAAGAAAGTAAGCAATTTTTAAATGATTGGTTTTTATTTATGGGAATTATATCCTCTTTAATCCTAACTTAGCGTCTTAAGACCAGAGATACATAAGATCTTCGGATAAATATTCAAATACTTTAATAACTTATCTAGAAACTTGAAGTGTCGATTCTCCCGGCGGGATGACTCTCTTAGGCGATGACCAATTTCTCTTACAGATGTCGTAGGTGAAGTGTTCCTGATGAATGAAGTTTAATCCAAATAGGGTGCTAGTAACTTGTCGCCGAACTTTAATTATTCGAATCACTGATATTAGGCTTTGACTTGCATTAATACAATAAACTGGACCCGATGCTTAGGTACGTCCGAATTTTATGATAGCTTAAATCACGGATGCTACGAGAAGAAATATTATGGGTGATAGATTCTATCTTTTATTTTTTATCTTTATGTTTAAAATTTCTATTTCTATAGTCCCTGGTAAGTAGATCTTGGTTTAGTTTTGGAGCCGCCTCGGCCCCCTAGTGGCCGGATGTGTCAACCAAAGGTAAGGCCCGATCTCCCCTGGCCTAAGAAGCTGAATCTTCCCTATGCTTGCAGATTCCGCCAGATTAGTAAGTAGATTGGTCGAATCAAGCCTCCCGTAAGTCCTATGTGCTTTTAATTAAGGTGAATCTTCGACTTATTTAACCCAGGTAAGGGGTCCGAGAGTAAGCTGGCGGGTAGGCTGGGGTTTCAAGACAATATCCTTGAAACGTCACTTGACCAATCAGGACACGCGGATTTATGACCGCCAAATTTAAATATGCATTAGTTATTGCGTTAATTTCGGGTACTCCCTCTATGATGATCCTCTTAATATATAGGTATATGTATTTCGAGCGGATTTCTTGTAGGCACGATAACTCTCTCAAAAATAAGCTCGTTGAGATGAGGATCCCTATTGAAAATGGGATATCTATGACGTCATTAACCCCTCCTGATGAGTCAGCAAAGATTAAAAATAATCCTACCGCGGCGTTCCGCAAGCTGAGCGAATTTCCATTTGCGAAATTTGTAGTTCAATGCCGTGTAGTTTAAACTTCCTTCATAACTACTACCATTGTGTGTGATACTTTAAGTTAAGAAAATGTAAAATAAATATTTTAGTTTGATTAGGGTTTTTAGAATATTGCTTAGTTAAACATAATCGAAGTATTTTGAAAGAAGTTTAAACTGCACAACATTGAACTACAAATTTCCAATGGAAATTCGGTCAGCTTGCAGAACGCCACTGTAGGATTATTTTGTTTTCAAACAGCTCTGGGTTAAACTACAAAGGCAACAAGTCTTCTAAAACATACATCATTTTATAGGAAATTTCCTGCTCTTTCAAACAATTGTTCATTCATTGTTCCAAGATTAATATTTTTTGAGTTATTTCAGTTTTTTAAGGTAAAGGTCAATTGTTTTTAACAGTCTATTTTCGCTTATAGCTCCAACACCTTTGAGAATTGGACTATAGCTCATTATAAACTTTTTTGCTCCAAATGACCTGTAGATATACCCCTTTTTCTTTTTCTATCTGAAATTGATAAACCCTTTACATTGTATCAACAATTTAATGATTTATTTATGTCTCTTTACCTAAAAAAACAAAAAAAAAAAAACAATACAATAAATATAGTAAATCCATTACATTAATAATGTTTTTATACAAGCAACCAATAAAAAAAGTGAAATCAAACCTATAAATATTTTTAAAAGGCATTGATCCTTTATTATATCATTTCAAATTAGAATAAATAAATACACCATGACCCGGTAGAATCAATTACGTAAAAAGCAATTGCTTGAATTCATTTCATATCAGACCGAACAAAAATTAAACAGCTATTTCAGTGTCAAACTAATATTATATAGTAATTTTAATTAATTAATTTAATACTTGTCAAGTTAATTCAGAATAGAACAAATAAGTGACATTAGTGAAACAATAGATGAGAATAATAATTTAACAGTACTTAAAGATAACATACTATTACAGCATAGAGCCTATTATAACCTAGAACTTCCTTTCTTTATCCTTGTCTCCTAGTCAATTTCAACTTCTTAAACCTTCATCTGATCAGTTAAGTTCAGTACCACATCCACATCAAGTGCATACCACAAAATTTTTCATATTGTATTTATAATTATATTTATACATTATGCGCTACATATTGTAAAACAGTGTCACCATATTTTTTTTTTTTTTTTTTTAACTTTAATCAAACTTTTAACTTTTATACTAATTGAAAATTTATTAAATTGGATTTATTATTATAACTAATTTTGTGAATTATTTAACAAAGGTGATAAAAAGCAAACTAAATATCTAATTGAGTAGAGGAAAAAGTAGCAATGATCTCATTTACAGATCTTTTAAAGATCTGGAGACTTGTAGGATTAGCGCCGATTAAAATTCAAGGGAATAAAGGCAATCAGAGAGAGGTTGTTTCAAAGTTAGCTTATCTATACAGTGTCAGTATTTTTGCAGTAACGTTCATCAGTCACATTCAGTACATCTGGAAAAATGTAATCGATTACACTGTAGAACATTACGATCCTTTGACTATTAGTCTACAAATTATGCCTCGCTTAGTAAGCACCATCTTCATGTTTGCTACCGACTTTGCTTTCTTACTCTCGTCGAAAAGAGTAACAGTTAAATTACTTGAAAAATTAAATCAGTATAAATACATAAATAAGAGGTTGAAGACAGATGATTATAAAGTGAATTTATTAAGCATATTGTTCTATTGCTTCTTTTTATTTCATATTACTTTTCATTTAACTTCTTCTTTAATATTAGTCGGTTGGCTCAATTTTATTTCTCTCTCGTCAATTTTATTGATGTATTTGAATGATTTTATTATCCTCGCGGGAGGGTTAAGATGGTTCTATATTGTGTATTATATTCAAAACAAATTCTCATCACTTAATAAAGCACTTCAATCTGCTATTGCAACTAGATTTCTATACATCAATGACAGCCCATCAATTTCCAAGAGAGGTATAGTTACTTTTAGTGTAACTTAAGATTTAATACAATAATCTGGGGTGCAATAGCCTACAGAAGGCTTTTAGTTGGCCCTGAGTTAGGTGACTGACTCTAGATCAGCTTTTACCCTTATCACCTATATTTTATGGTTTTCAGATCTAACAGTGCTGTTTAAACTTTAATAGAGTATTTCAATAATTTTACAGTAAATCAAGAAATAATTGAGTATTTTATCTGTTGCAGGATGTGACATGTCTAAAACATGGGAGACAGTACAAACTGAAACAGTTCAGGAGTTAATAAGCCTACACATGTCACTAACTGAGATATCAGAGTACATTATATCACTATTTGGACCTGAGATTCTTATATACACAGTTTATCTCATAGCTGAGATTATACTTGTATGTAATGCCAATAATAATATTGGGTTAATGTGAACATTTATAAGTTTCCTTGTATTACATAATTATATGTAGATTCCAAGAATCTGATAAGATGACCACCATAAACACTCTAATTCCTGAAATAATTATTTGTAATATAGGTTCAGTACGATGTCATCATAATGCTGTACATAGTGAGTGAAATAAGGCCACAATCTTACCCATATTATACGTCTAGGGTAATTAAATTAATCCTAAGGTTTATAGAAGTCATCTACCTGACCTATCCTTGTTATGCTGCTTCGAAAAAGGTAAAACCTAACATTTTATCAGATTTAGAACTCAGAATCAGAGATGTAAATCAGTACACTTAAAGTTCTTCCTAGAGAGTATAGTTATGAAGAATAAGGCCGCTCCCTGACTTGTCAGTACGGTATCGGTAAGCTAGTGTGCCGATGCGGTAAGATTCTCTACCGAGCGCCTATATCTTACACGTAAGAACGTAAGATTACCTTGCGGTAAAGAATCTGTACCGAATCGGTAAGATATAGGCCCTCGGTAAAGAATCTTACCGCATCGGCATACTAGCTTACCGATACCGCTCCGATATCGTACCGACAAGTCAGGGAGCGCCCTAAGCCTCTATTATATGCAAACATTCCTCTCACTGCAGCTGTGTATAGCTAGCTGCAGGAGATATTAGTTAAACATAATTGAAAGTAATCATTTCCAATTACTCTAAGTTTGAGGCTCATACAATAAATGTTACTTCAAGAATTAATTCACAAATCTTTTGCTTCCTCTTGAGGTATCTCAGGTCTGATAAACTTTCTTATTAAAATATACATTCTGTTAACTCTTTTCTTCATAACAGTAATAAAAATCTTAGGGGGAAAAATTATATTAATAGAATATTATTAGATTGTTTGCTGGAAGTAACATTTTAATAAAATAAACCCTATATAATCCCCCTTGGACCTCAAAAATAGAGTAAATAATAAAAACTTCAGAGTAACAAAAAAATAAAAATAAAATAAAATAATAATGATAATAATAAACCTCACAAAGTAAAAATATTTTTAATTAATTTAACCTTTAAATTATTGGTTTCAGTCACACGAGTTCACACATGTTCTCTTCTCTAACAGGAAAAACTTAAATAAAGAAACTCAAAGCAGGGTAAGGTGTAAAATCAACATCTTCTCTTAAAACTCATGGAGTAAACTTATTCAGCTCATTCAGATATACTACAGAGTTGTAGTATGTAAAAGCATATGCATATGTATGTTGTGTAAATACCGAGAGTGACAGGAAGCAGAGTTTTGAGAGAGCAAAGAGTTGTGTCATATAATAGTGAGAGAGTAGAGTTGGGAATACGCATGCAACGATACCAAATTAAAATCTAGAAGTGGGGGAGCCACTAATCTCTGTCAACTTTTACTCAAGTTATCGTCATAGGTCGATTTCGTGACGGTCAGATTTGTGCCATGACGGTCGGTTTCGTTACTGGTCGTTTTTTCAGATAAACTTCCAGGGTCTCTATTAAATTTTTTTTATGGAGAAGTTCACTTTGATAAAAGAGTGCTTTAGATTATTAACACATTTCCAGAACTAATTATGCTCACAAACCAAGGTACCATTGAACACAGAAATCAAAATGGTTGTACCCCCATTTGTATTTAAACTTTTTGAACTAATGAAACATCAAATTTAATTCTGTGTATTTAGTGTGACCAGATTAATTTTAGTATTTTTGTGTATTAAATGCAGGTCAAGACATTTCTGAATCACTACAAGAGGTTGCAGTTTGATATCTGTGGATTTTTCACTCTGAGTCTTCACACAATTATGGCGGTATTTTTTCCATTAGTTTTACTTCAATTTCATTAGTTTGCTATCAGCACATGTAGTTTTTCCTTTCCTCAATAATTTCTTTATGTTTACTTTTTTTAGATTTTAAGTCTGGCAACTTCATACCTGGTAATAGCTGTGCAGTTTATAAAATAGTGACATGTAGTAATGTAATTAAAATTTAAACATTGATTGGCATCATACACGAAATAGTCAACAATAATAAAATTGTAATGAATTTAGTAGATATAGCTTAAATAAAAACTAAAAAAATTCAAAGAGCAGAAGTTTTTTAATTTAGTGGTTTAAGTCAGAAAGTTCTCTATCTTGAGTTTCATTTTTAACCTACAGGAAGTCACGCCAGTTGGAATTATGTTGGCGGTTAGAGTGTATTTTTCTACATCAATCAATATTAAAATATGATTTTACATGAGTTTTCCTAAACTAAATAAACACCATATTAAGATATTCACCAGTAATCTACTAACAGATAATGGAATAATAACAGTCAATATGTGAGTCAGGTGTGCCACGGCTAAATATAGATTGGGATTAGTGTGTTTTGAAGTCAAAAAGTACTCTAAATTCACTAGGATTGTGGGAGGGGTGGGGGATTATAATTTGTTATAAAGACCCCTTTTCCACTGGGGAGGCATGAGTCTGTGTTTCTACAGTGTAAAAACAATATACCTATAACATATTTTAAGAATGTCTCCTATTTTTTTTTTTTTTTTTTTTTTTTTTTTTTTTTTTTTTTGACAAGAAAGCTGTCTTAAATGGTTGAAACAAGTCTATATTATAATATCCTAACTATTGAATACAATCAGTGTGTAAGAATTAACCAGCTGCAATGATCAAAGATTACTTGGACAAACAACTATAATGGGAAATAAACACTTTCCTAAGCAACTCTGTGCCAGGCCCTAAGGTAAACACATGATTTGGGAGGTCAACATCCATTGATTATTTGTAGAGTGACTTTTTATTGGTAGAGGATCAGACTGAATGAAGATAATTTTTTTAACTTTGCAAACACTGCAGAACAAAACAATGGTACAACTGCCTAAATTACCGGCTTTTGAAGAAATATAAACAGGGTGAGGTGCTGTAAGTTGTTTTAAGGTTGTTTCATGTGGAAAGATCTGGAGTTTTCATGAACAGTTTCCCAGGTAAGGCCGTCTCCAAGTGGACCATGAGCTGAAGGAAATACTACACGTAACCAAGACCTATACAGAACAAAACACACAAATTAATTGGACACCATAGGAAATCGCTTTTTAATATTTATAGTTATATAAGGCATTAAATGCATCTTTTGTATAACGATACAAAACATCTTTAATAAACACAAGCTGTAGTCAACCCCCCCTCCCCCCCCCCCCCCCCCAACTGATTCAAATTTAGTTAATTATTGTTTCAAATTACTCACACAATTTTGACTGAACTGTAGTAATAATTTACACTTTAGTTAAGTTTAATTTTACTCAATAAAAAGGAAGTTTTGAGCTTATATTAGCATTATTCTGAAAAATTATCAGACAATATATTACCTTCTTTCATCCAGTCCAAGGAACATTCTCCAGTTGTCAATCGGACCAAAATCATAAGGGTTAACATATTTCTGCAACATTACAAAAATTCAGATACACAAATAAATATTTAAAAAACAAATAGTTGTTATCAATAAAACACTTTCGAAATTGACACTTCTGTAGATTGTCACTCCCCTTTTTTAAAAAATGGAGGGGAGTAACAATCTAAAGAAGTTGTACAGAATGTTCTTCTTAAGACTGTTACTCCCCTTATAAAAACAGAAGTGTGATATTCCTTTTTCCGTAAGTACATTGGACTAAACATACCTTAGTCTTAATAGTAATTTAGTCAGTCATTTATATTCTAAAAAAAAAACATAGGGGAGTGAAATTCTAAAGAAATACCTCGAAATTAAACTGCTAAATCAATACAATTGTGTTTGAGATCGAGAGAATAATAAATAGTATTTTAGAAAGGAAAAATAATAGATTAAATTAATATAAAAACTTTCTCATAGCCCCAATTACAATTAACTCTATATTATGTTATTTGTATTAGCCCGAGAGGACCAGGGGAGTAAACATGTTTTGGAGACTAGGAACTTGGATTTATACACTAGGATTTGAATTCTTTGTAGTTCTTTATGATAAGAGAAATTTGAGTTTGCTTAAATTATTAATTCTTCTAAACAAGTGTGCAAGAAAGCAAGATTATAATCAATGTCCCAATAACAACTTTGTTTACCTTATTTATAAGTTTAAGTCTTCTAGTCTCAGACTTATTAATATGTGCTTCAATGCTACTCTCTCCCACTGTTATAATCTTAGCATGGGATGAAGCCAGCCACGCTAATGCCACAAATGTACCTAAAAAATATATTTACATACATAAATATATCTATTATTATTAGTAGTAGTACATACATAAAGTATTTTATCTACGATTGATACGAAATATAAACATTATATCTTTGTTTAGATGCGTAGAAAGTGATTATTTACGAACTTGTATTTTTTGCCCATGCACGTCTCATAGTTCTGAATAATTTCTCTTCTTTACCACACTAGCGCGGTTAAGAAGAGGAATTATTCAGCTTAAATAGGAGGAATTATTAGCGAGTTTGTTTACATTTAACAAAACTAATTTGCTGTTCTTTTATTAAAGTAACTGTTTATATCGAGTTTTTAGTGAAAAACAATGAATGAATGAATCAAGTGACTTTGACGAAAATGTAGAGAATAATACTCCTCCAGAAATAATTAATTCGGCAAAAAATACAACTAATGAATAAATGCCATCTCTATCAAGAGAGAGATACGAACTTACATACAGCAAGTTTATTTTTTCTGTATTTATTATTTAAATCTAACAATCATAGATAAAGTACGGTACGCAACTCGTGCGAAAACGGCATTTTGCATTGCTCGTGTAGTTTTACTACCCTCGCTGTTGCTCAGGTGCAAACTCCACACTCGCATGCAAAATGCTACTTTCCACACTCGACGCACAATGTACTATAATAAATTATATAAAAATTATTTTTTTTAAAAAAAATTGGCATCTGGTTTTTCCCTCTCTTACACAAAAAACATTTCTTGTTCCCCTGCATAGTATATTTAGTTTCCATTTCACAAAGACAAAAACCTGTAATACCTTTATCTCAGTTTCTATAAAACAGAAATGATCATGGTTTTACCCTGTTGTATTCAAATATTAACACTACACAAAAATATTTTTCATTAAATCCAAGAAAATAATAAGAGATTAACAATTATACGTACCACTGCATATGAAGGCCATAAAGAGTATAGCCTGTTTCCTCCACCTTAGAGCTACAGGTAAAACATTGTCCAGATCTTCTACTGTGCCATTATGCAGCTACATACAACAAAGCAAAATAAAAATAAAACATTAGATAACAATTAAATTAAGATGATCCAACTCTCTTATGTCAAAAATACTAAAAAAAGGCATCAAAACTTTTGTTGGTTTTCTAATCTATATTTGAGTAAAAATTTAAAAATGCAATATCTTATCACTAAAAATCAATTATCTTATCTTTAGTCTTTGGTAACCCTTATAATATCTTGGTACAATTTCCTTTACTTTTTGCGTCAATTAAATATTCACTAACCATATAAACATGGATCACCTAAAAAAAATAATACTTTCCTAAAAAAATAATCCTTTTAACTCTAGCACAAGAGGTTTGTGAAATCATCTAAAAAAAACCCATATTTTTGTTTTATACTTTAAGAAATTATATAAGTTCCACACAGGTAAATTCATTGAGTCCAACTAGATTATATTCTGGTGGATATTAACTACTAGTCAGAGGAAGTTCCCCAGCAACCAAATAAAATACTCACAATGGCTAAAATTTGAGAACCATTAACTTTAACAGGATAGCCGACCAGATCCTCTTCATCAACTAGACTAGTATTAGTACTCTGAGTGAAATTATGCTGAGTTTCAGCAAGTACAGTGTCATCATCGTCGTCCGCTAGCCAGACTTCTCTGTAGGCGATCTCCCAGCCAAATAACATGATGAAAAAGGTGGAAAGACAGATGAACACCATGTACATAAAGAAATAACGGTGATTTCCATGTCCCACACAGTTATTTAACCAAGCTACAAATATCATTAAGGAAAGTTTATTTTTCTTACAACAATAATACAGAAAAAAGAAAGATATATTTAAAATAACCGTATTTCTGTTTGCTTTATAAATTTTATTTATATGGTATCAAATTTATAATGCCTGTCTGTAGTGATGGGCATAATCGATTATGCAACAATAATCAAATGATCATAATCGTTTATTTGTAATCGGTATATGAGACTGATTATTTGATTGCTCGAAGTTAGTTCAACACAATTCGATTATTATTCGAAATCGTTATCATAATCAATGGATTGGCTCCGGTTCCGATCAGTTGGAATCAAAATTCCTTCCATCTCTCGTTCACTGAATATCATTTATTCTTGAATCGGATGGTTGGAATCGAAATGTTGAAGCTCAAAATCGAAATGTCGACACTTGCATTTCGGATCGGATGCATAGGCCTTGTGCCCAACCCAGTTACTAGTTACCGATACCGAGCACAATTTGGAATTGGAATGCTGCCGCCTTCTAATACGAATCATCATTTTCATAATTATGAAAACGATTCGAAATATGATTATACTTTCTGAGCACAAAAAAGAAGAGAGTTACTATAGCTTTGAAATCTGTGCCATGGCTAGAAAAAGATCCTATGAGGAGGAGTGTTCCACGTGTTCTTTCCATGTATTATTTTTATGAAATATTTTACTTTTTTAAGTAATTCCAATATAGGCTTAAAATAAATATTGATTTCAAAACTCGTATCAATTATCCAATAGAATCTCGTAAATCTCTCTTTTTCCTCAAAAACCCTAATATAATAAGTTCATAAGTAACAATTCGCTTAACCCCCTCTCTCTTGAATTAAATAAATAGTTATTCCTGTATTAAAGAACAATAATTTAAAGGAAATTAAAGAGGTCAAGAAAGTGATAAGGGTTAAGAAGAATAAGAAGCAGCGATTATGAGTAGTAGTTTAAAGACTTTTCTTTATCGTGTCGTTTGACGACGAAGCAAAAACCTGTGCTTTGTCGGAGTCACGGCCGCTAAATTCCTCGTATTTTAGGTATCCTAACGATTTGTCTCCCCTTTTTTTCTTTATTTGTAACCCTCTACTATAATAAATAATTGATTGTGAAATCATTCGATTATTTGTATAATCGATTATAAATAATCGATTGATTGGAAAATATTGATTATGCCCATCTCTATCTGTCTGTCTATGAGGAGGCAGACTGAACAAGAGTTCTATCCTTTTCCCTTATGAATACTGTAATCCCTTCTGCTTGTTCTTATAGCCCCAAACCCCGAGTGAAAATTATTTTAAGTTTGTGCTGAGTATAAAGGATACGACAGTGATGATCCATTTTGAGAATGCACTTATTGCAAACTGAACAATGATGTGTTCTAGGAGGTTTGGGAGCGATACACTTCTTGCATATACTCACTGCTTCTGGGATCAAGGCACCCTGTCAACAAAAACAAATAAAAATACCCTAAAACACTTATATCAAACTGGTACAGTCCGATGATAACTTCCATAAATGATGTCACAGGTTTAGGATTGGAGGGGGTCAATAGAATTGTGACAGGGGATATGGGTTCTTTAAAATAAAACCTTTTTTCTAAAACTAAATTAATTCAAAGCTAGACCGTCGTGCGGTACTTGAATAAATCATTTTGGCATTGTGATGTGACGTACAGGGGAATCTGGCATGTTACACCTTCTATGACAATATTTATGGAAGTCACCTAATGATAAATGTGTCCGTTCAAGAAAGTATAATAATCAAGACCTCATAATTAAAAAAAGAAGTGGTAACGTAATTTATTTATTTTTGTGTTAATTTGATTAAATAGGTTAATAAGACAAGAGAATGAGCTTACTTTAGGTGGGTAGCCCGGAGGAGTGATGACACCCATGAAGTAGTGGAAGAGAGTGTTGATTTTTAGCCAGTTCCCAATAATGATAAGGATAACTGTGGTCGTTGGGCTCCTCTCCCACCAATAGGGGAACCCAATGTACCAACAGATACCTATCACTACAAACATAATAACCACTACACACACCACAAAGAACTGTAACAACAAATACACCATACACACACATTAAGTACTAGTAATAATGAATGTAAATACAATTAAAATTATGCTATATTTATAAGAAGGAAGAATCTCACACAGAAACTTTCTCTTAGCATCTGAATAACAACTAAATAAACCCACATACAGGTGGTGAAACTTAGACTTATTGGGTAATCAATCTTTATTTCAAATTCATTATCAAATTTTCATCTTTATTCGTCTAAATTTATCTATTTTGTCTGAGCATTGATCAGAATTCTAAAATGTTTGGATACTTTTTCATTTCTACATTATGGAAAGCAACACCAGCCTTGTCTTTTTTCCTGCCCAACTATTATACATCACTTTGTTTTGTCTGAGTTTGCTCTACTGTTTACTTTGTCAAGGGTTTTCTTTAAACAAAAACTAATTTGAATGAATTTACTATTTTTTTTCTTCACTCACAATATAAGAAAGGGGTAGATTAGAATAAAATAAAATTAAGATCATTGTGAGATTAAATTCAATCTTTAAATATAAAATAAACTAGGTGTGCAATGCAGTTGTCTGCTTGCAATATTGAGCTGAGAGTGCATTTCAATCTGAAACAATAAACATTTCTATTTATAAACAGCTAAAATCGGATCCAAAATAGTAATATTTCTAATTTTAATTAAACAGCATTTTTTTCCAGTTTTTATATTTTACCCCCCTCTTGGAAATGAAAATATGACTAAAGTGAACATAACAACAAAAACTGTACTCTTAAAGAGGTTTCCAACGACTTGCATCATGAAGGGCATATACTATTTTAACTTTTGTACCCCATCCCCCTGTGGTGTACCAATTTTGACCATTTCAGATTTATACCTTCCTGTGGTTGGTATATAACTATAAACGGTGCCGAATTTTGTGAGGATTGGTTCAGCCGTTCAGGAGGAAACTTTTGTACCCCATACCCCGCACCCCTGTGCACCAATTTGGACCATTTCAGATTTATACCTTCCTGTGGTTTGTCACTAAGACCATGCCGAAGTTTGAGAGGATCGGTTGAGCCGTTCAGTAGGAAATTTTTGTACTCCGTACCTTGTAATTTGGACCATTTCAGATTTATACCTTCCTGTGGTTGGTCACATTGACCGTGCCGAATTTTGTGCGGATCGGTTCAGCCGTTCAGGAGTAGTATGCGTCCAAACAAATGCAAAGTGTAGTATAAGACATAGCTTCTAGCTTCGCTCAGCTCAAAAATAATTTATTTAATTTATTTAAAATTATTTTACTTTTGATAATGAAATTGAATGGCTTATTAATAATTTGGCCTATATGATAATAGGAAGCAAGGCCACTGATTCCTAGCGTGAGCCCCCTACATGGGGTTTAGTTTTGTTATATACATATAACTTTCATATACAAATGAACAATAAAAGATAGATGGATGTCTTACAGGTCCTAGAAATCCAGTGAAGTTGTCCACAAACCAAAATATAGGTTCCATACAAACATCACCTGCATAGCTCTTGGTAAGATGGTGATTGTAGAATAATGTATAAAATATCACTTTGGCATATTCCCATTGATCAATCAGCCAGCATCTGAAAAATAAAGCAAATAAAACTTTCTATGAGGAAAAAAAACTAGTTAAATGATAATAAATTATGGTTGGGATGGGGATAGTATACCCTATACACCAAGAGGTTAAGAGCACTACTTAGCACCAAAATCTATACATTGACATACCTGTGTCCTACACCAAGAAAGTGAAATTTGTCATGTATTTATTGATCACATTAATAGAAGAGAATAACATATTAAATAAAACTCCAAGACAAATTATATTATGAAGTTCTAGGTCTTACAGTGGTGACTGCATCATGCAGGGTTTAACACTTTAAGGGGCAGTGGTACCTGAAAGTCACCACAATTGGTCAGTAACCCGCAGCAAACATTTTAAAAATGGGGAAGAAACTATTCCTTAAGTTATGAGTAGTGCATAGGAGACCGGAAACTTCTAAAAAAATAATATAAAATTATATATCCTTCATTCAAGCCAGACACAAATAAAGTTGGTGGCTCGACTACCACCGGGCCACTTGGCCAATGACATTCATTACTTGATTACATTTTCCCCAATAGCTTAGTGGTGGCTCTTTATTGGTGGTTCTCAGGAACCTAAAACCTAGGAACCTATAATTGAAATGGCCAATAAAAACAAAAAGATACTAAGAATATATACATATTTATTAAAAGAGGTGGTAGCTCTCAGGGACCACAGGAAGGATAACGCCACTTTTAGGTAATGTCTAGACTAGCATAAAATTAGTTTTGTAACTCCCAAGTCCAACATTTCTAAAGGATAAACAAATATACTTGTAGATAAAAATATAGGTTGTAGATTCAATTAACTAAAGCTTAACATATATAGCTTAGACCTATGAACACGATTCATATTTGTCAGAACAAAAAACTTATTCTAACACATAAAAACACCATGAAAAAACATTAACTTATTACTAATTAATTAATTTGAAAAATAAACTATAACTTTCCAAAAAAGAAGTTGCAGAAAATAAAAGCAACAGGCAGAAAAAGTTGTTATAAGTTACTGGCCAAGAGTGTTGCATGCAGGTACGTTGACAATTTGAAGGTTAAGAAACTTAGGGTGGTCTATACTGAAAACCACCTCCTCCATTTTTAGTATTTCTGTGCATATCCTAAAATCCAATTAAATATCGATAGAACATCGCATTTCGGGTTTCTTTTTAGGTAGGTGATCCCGCTCAGGTACCACCAAGCCACTAGGACAATGTTAGTTTCTAAACATGAATGACAAGGTCTGGGGTTTAAACCTAGTCTAGGGTCTGAGGAAGTAGATATTGTCTGTGGTGTCAGTTCCTCTCAGAAGAAGAAACAGCTACCTCCTCAGACCCCGTTCTTCAGTTTTTCTCAGAACAAAATATGGTTACTTTTCATGGATAACATGTACTCCCCTGAAGATGCTCCCAGCACTGGGTGCAAAACAT
Organism: Gerris lacustris; assembly: GCA_951217055.1. Lineage (NCBI taxonomy): Eukaryota > Metazoa > Arthropoda > Insecta > Hemiptera > Gerridae > Gerris > Gerris lacustris. The sequence goes on from OX578280.1 coordinate 30,256,610, forward strand.
CAAGACTTAAACCAGGACGTGGTCATAACCGGAAGACCTAGAATTTCATATTGAGATGAACCACTGAAGCCTACGTAATACAAAGTACATTGTAAATATAGATAGAGTGAGAATATTCCACATTTCGAGGTTCTCCAAATAAGAATATACTGTTACACACAGCTTTATTTAGTAAATTAGCTTAGGACTAGTATAGGAAGAGGATAGTATCTATGTTTTTATGGAGGGTAAAACGCCTTTGAAAACTCAATCTGGATGCAAAATGAAAGCGTTTTCAAGAAGAAAAAATCACAGGAAAGCACTTGCATTCAAGTACTTTTTAAGGTTCTTAGATTATATTAAACATAAAAGTTATTATATTCTGAAATAACATTTTATTGTTTTCCCATCCCACACTTTATAAAAGTAATTGCATATAAACAAGGAGTAAATAAACAGAGTATAAACAGGAGTCCCTGGTTCGATCCCCCAGGGTACAATGTTTTTTATCGGTAATAACGAAAAGGTAAATTAATTTTTTTCCGGAAAATTTCATTGCCCCACCACAAGGTATTTGCATAAATTATTTCATAATTTTAGGACTAGCCGTTATAAAGTGGTCAGGGGGACATTGTTTTGGGGAGAATTTTAGTGCTAAAAGTGCAATATTGGCAGTAAAAAGTGCAATACTCTTAAAATGTTATATATTTGCAATCTTCTCTTCAGTAGCTTTCATTTGATACCCCCATTTGAAATCTTAAAAAAATAATTATTTTGTCTCACTGCGCACACTCTCATGTGCATACACAAAATTTGCAATTTATAAAAATTGGGATTTTCCCCCTGTTATTTTCATCGCCTCACTATATAAATATTTGTTGTAATAGCATGAATTGTTTTATAATTTTAGGACTAGCCGCTATAGGGTGGTTGGGGAGGGGGACTTTTTTGGGGGGGAATATGGCAAAATTATAAAAAAGGCCAATAATCTTTACGGGTCGCAGCATCGTAGATTAAATAAGAATTAATAGTCCACTCCAAGTGATAAATTAAAGTATTACATTGGTGAAGTTGAGAAGATTTTTTCAGAGTTTAAAATATCTCTTATCTCATTAGACATAGAAAAGAAATCACAGGAAAAAGAGCAAACAGTTAAAATAATTGATTTATTAATTTGAAAAATTTGTGTATTTACAATTTAATGACGTAATATATACAAGCAATAGTACAGAAAGCTACTTAACAGAAATAGTTCAATAAAATATATTACTACTACATATTATCTAGAATATAAAAAAAAACACTAAAATAGATAAAGATCACACAAAGGTAGTCAAGATTAGAAGAATGGAAACTTCATTTTTTTTTTTTTTTTTTATCTAACAGAATGTTGAAACCTATTTTCTCATTGGCTAAATAATATCTAGTAAAAGAATCACAAGATTAAGAAAATAATGTTAAGAAGATTTAGCACCTGCTCTCTCTCAGGGCTAGATCAATTTTTTTCTGATTCCTAAGAGTAACATTGTAGGGAAATAACTGGGTTTTTTTGTTTTACATCGCCTAGATTTTAGATGAACTAAATCTTAATCCATGTGAAAAAACAGATGTCCCAATCAAAATTTTAAAATATAGAATAATCGAAAGAGCTACAAACTAGAAGAAGGAAGAAATATAGAAAGAAAAAAAGATCGCTACGTAAAGTATCTCCGTACCTGTTAAAGCGATAGATGAAGTGTTGAAGCAATTAGTTGGAGTAGAAAAATTAATTTCTGAGGATAAAGTCTTGCATATCCTTTTGTTTTGTTTAAATGACTAGATGTTGTAGAACTCTTAAAGTACTTATTATATTCTAAATTTCCTTTAGGGTCATCAAGTTTTTCTTAAATTCCCATACAAAACAAATGATTTGGATACATTTTTCTGATAATTTTCAGTTACTTTAGATTTATTTATTAAAACCAGAAATATATATATAAAAAAATAATCCCTTTAATCCTTTACACATTGATTTCATGACGAATGTATTCAACATAAATTGAATTGTCAATTTTTAAAACATACAATTTTCAAAACCCAATAATAAGTATTCAAGGATTTAGTTATTCTTCTTATTGACAATAAATGAATGTCCTCTATCTTAAAGTATTTGATGAGAAAGAATTCAAGTTATCTACAGTAAATATTCCCTTGATATTAAAACAATGTGACAAAACTCATTGCATAAATTAGGTACTTAAGTTTTTCAGTCGCTCATAAATTTTCTTATTAAGAATAATCATAGGCATATTAAGATGATACAAATTATCTTCTCAAATAAAAGCAAGATTATTAATACTTAGTTGACAAACAAAAACGAGTTTTTTCGTTTACTTATATTAGTCAATGTCTTAAGGGATTTTGTTGAAGGGATTTTATTATACTTTGTAAATATAATTACGGATTTTTACAGTTGATGAGATTTTTATTTGTAGGAATTCAAAAATTGGAAATTAAATGATAATAAAGAATTGAAAAACAGTCTTTTAAAACATTGCCTAAAGCTCACTAGATCAGAAAAAATATACAATAATATTAACATAAACTAATCACAGCCATTTGTTCCCACGTTTGTAGAATGTTAAATCTTTAAAATTAACTAAATAAAGGTTTTTTTTCGAACTAATTAAACTATTCACAAGCCAATTTATTATCAAAACTAGTAAGTGCTATTGAAAAAGCTTGTAAGGCACAGAGAGGATATCTAAAGTCCATGGTGAAAGCATCTTTTCCAATCCTTCCAAACTGCATTACAACATATTCTGCATCGGATTCATGAACTATCTGGAAATTTTTCACCGAAGCCTGTGTAACTCGTCCTTGGAAGTTTAGAACATAAGACTGGGTCTCATCATTCCAAGTAGGGACTTTGTTTCGCAGTAATATTACGTTCCCCATGTTCTGCGCTCTAAAACTCTCCAACAAGCTTTCAGAATCATCTGTAGGTGTGACAGAAATCCTCTCGTTGTCATCAGTCATTCCCGGAACAATAACTGTCATTTTACGAGGGCCTTTAAAGCCTAATACATTAGTTTCATATTGGATGGCTGCAAGCTCTTTACGAAGTTTCAAGGAATCGGTAGAGAGGGCATTTTTAGGAGCTTTGCCATTATCATACACGATGAAATGGGTTCCGACTAAGTTCGATCTCACTTTTCCTACAAACGACTCTGCTGCTCTAGATAAATCTGTAGGGTCAGTTGATATTAAATAGTTACTAGTTGCACTTTTTTTACGCTTACGACCGGCTAGAAGGAACACTTTTTTGCCGTTTTCTCTCTCCAGATGCAAAAAGTAAGTAGGGTAGAAACCTCGGTCCATTCCTATTCGATCCCGAGTAATTTTACACTTATAGTAAACTCCCACAGCAGCAGGTTCCAAAACAAAACAATCTAATGTTTCCGAGATGTCTTCAGGTAAATCGCAGCTATCAAAAGCAACATTATTGTATATGAACGGTGAAGATGTGCTTTCAGGAGATATAATGCAAGGCGAACCGAACCTCTCCCCTGGAGTTCGTGGAGCCGAATCAACATCGTCATAGTCAGTTGTTGCAGAACTAGAGCTGTAAAATTCAACCGAGGATCTCACACACTCCTGAGACGTGGAACCCCTGACTTTACTCCAATCACTGATCATTATACGGACGGTGTTATAAACGGCGTCACCGACACGTTAAACCAGTTACAAGTGCTAAATCTTTCGTCAACATTACACACAAGAAACTAAGTAAAAACATTCGAGTGAACATTTATGAATGATTGCAAACAGTTATGATTCGTTAAGCGTTATTAATGTTGTAAAAAGTTACCTAAAGCCGGAGAATCTCATTCTGGCCGAATCTCGCGACGAGTAACCGTTAACGTTAATACATAAATTTAAAACGTCCTTTGAATCACAAAATGAAGTTTTTTACTTATACTTAAATTAACACTGAGATCATTTTTTTCTTTAGTTACTTTAATCATTATCTAAACGTAATTTGACGAAAACATTTTAATTCAGTCTTCAATTTATATATCTATATCTATTCGACTTTGCGTCACTACACTTTAAACTTAAACTCACCTCACAACAAGGACTAAACAGTGTTGATCAAACACACCTAAAAGAGAACCTTTTATGTATTATCAAACCGCGAAAGTGAGTTGCATTCAGCATCCCTTCAAAACTATTTGCAGATATCTTTAAATAAATCTTTCGAGAAAATAAATACCTCTTACCACAAAATATATTATATTATCTTATCTTATTGTTTTTTCCTTATGTGAAAGAAGAAAAAATCTAGACGTTACAAATTATTACATTAATTATTCAACAGATTTTTATTTTCAGTGTTTTTCTTGGCGCTTCTTTGTACAGTGTTGTTCGCGCGCAATTCAAGAATAATAATCCCTAAACGATTTGGAAGGTTATACAACATTCCCGTCGGTTATCTTGTCAATTTTCTTATTTTGTTATCAGTGAGTTGTGTGATTTCATTTACTTCGTTCTTAATTAAATTGCCGATAAACTTCAGTGAGCGTCTATTCTTTTAATGATCTTATCCCCAGGTTATTAATTTTTTCTGTTCTGATAAATATTTTGAAATTCTTAAAGACATGTATGCAGTTATGGAGCAAGCATATTGTTTACGTTTCAGAGCAAGAAGTTGTTGTGTTCGCCGTGGATGCTGAATCTAGTCCTGTAACAGAATGGCTACCAGGAAAAGAAGCGGGTCTGGTTCCAAGAGGCAGCTCAAGGAGAAAATTGTTCAAATATACGAATCCTTTTTTAAAGTATGTTTTTTGAACTACTCTGACCCGCTCTCTCTAAACTAGTTGTTTCCTGCATTTCTCTATTTGATTCATAGTTTTTGTTTTGTGGAATTGTTATGTTATACTTGAATAATAAAAATATGATTTATCTTTAGTAGCTTAGTTAAATCACTTAGACAAGGAAAAAAAAAACACGATTGTCAAAGTGTCTAAGCTTAAAATGATTTGATGAATTCAATATCGTTAGACTGTACAAAGCATACCTGTATGTTATATATATAAGAGAGAGTGAGCCTTAAAATTCAAACATTTGCTCTGGTGCTTTAATTCGTATTTTATCCACGAATAGGAATTGAGAATGTTTAAAGAAATTCCTTGTGTGCATGTATTTAAATTATTTTAAGTGTTATGTTCCCATTTACTGAATTTAAGCACATTAAATGTCCTTTGAATAATTTTCATTTTACTTTATAGTAATTATTTCTTTGTACTTTCTAGGGTGAAGATCTTACTAAAGTAAATCCAAATTTTTGGGATGAGCTGTTCTTATTAAAGCCTAAGGTAAAGTATCTATTGAACTTTGTATTTTTCGACCATGCTACATGAAAAGGTTGGCTCCAATATGTCTTTACTGTTTTATCTATCCTGAGGAGATGAGTAGAGTTGGCAATTAAACAATTATGTACCTTTAGATTATCAGTGTGTTGAAAAAATCAATTAACACATTCTGCCCAAAGGAAAAAGGTCTAAACTTTCTTCCTGCTTTTAAATTAATTACATGAATCCTACTTTTTTGCTTAATAAAATATGTATACAAGAATTTTTAACATTTTTTAGGTTTCACATTTGGAGAGGGAGATTCTACGTCTCAATGAAGATCAGCTATCAGCAGCCACAGAAAATATCAATGCCCTCTGTATCCAATGTATTGAAACATTAGGCCACCAGCACCAACTTAGAGTTATCTATGCGCTTCAGGTAATTTAATAAAACTACTTTCCTAAAAAGACTACAATTTTACTTAATTTTCTTTTTCAATTTACATATTAGATACAAACAAGCCTTTTGTTGTTGTGTAATGTTTTTTTACTGTAGAATTGATGAATTATAGCAGTTAGAAGTGTACAACATATTGTAGATTATGAAACTGATAAAATTACCAAGTTTAAGCCTGAAACTGAAACAATAGCGTTCTTTAATTATCTTTATCCGTTCTTTAATTAGCTTCATCATTTATTTAATTAGCTTTATCAATCTTCAGTTTCTTGAATTAACAATCATCAATCTAGTGGAAATATTATTATTAATTTATATTGTAGATATCTTTGAACTTTGGAAAGCATTGCTTTGATTGTGTGAGAAATATTAAAGCATAAAAGGACAACTCTTGAGTTCTGCTTGTACATAAAGTTTCTTTTACTGCAAATTCATTATAAATAAATTTATTTTAAATTTGAACAATTAATAAAATGAGTAATACTTGTTTCTTATGGTGTTAGACACTATGTGCCCTGATGAGTGCAGTTTACAAACAGACATCTACACAGAGTGGTGCTGATGTTATTAACCTGCTGACTGGTTTTGATGCAGCTGAATCCTCTATGAAAACCCTTCTAGATCATACCAACACCATTCTTACTGGTAATAGAAATGGTCTTATTTTTTTTTTAAATAAGGATGTTCGACATCTTGGTCATATAGATCCACTACAATATTTACTTACGTATCAATTTGTTAGGTTATTGTAAGATAGAGGAATTGGACGTATCAACTTGGTTTAATGAAAGGGAAAGAGAATTCTACTAACAACCATAAAAAGTTGTTATTCCTAATGTTGACAAAAACAAGAATATTTTTATAAAAGCAAAAATTAAAATAACAAATGATATGTTGTCTCTTGTAGACAATATTGCACTTATACTGGTACTTGTTATTTAGGAGCCCTCCTTAAAAGTTATAGGTGGTTAGAGATCACCTCTTTAACCACCTCTAATCTAACTTTCAGGGAAGGCTCCTAATTAACAAGTACCCATCTACTTGATATGATTTTCAACTAAAAAACATGTCTTGCACATGTCAACATGCACATGTGTAACATGTCTTGCATGTTACACATGTGTGTGTAAAACATGTCTTGCCTCACTGGTATTCCAGCCATTGTCACTTTTTAACTAACTTCTACAGACAGGTATCAACATATATCTTCACAAAACTGTAATAGACCTTCTATCTTTTATATATGTACCATATCAGAACATGGGTGTCATATGAGGAATCACCCTTGGAGCAACTGAGGCCAGTAAAAAGAGCTTCTACTATAAATACTTTACTTAAAACTTGTTTCAGGTGAAAGTACTCCAAATCTAAAGTCATTGTGTCTAAAGCTTCTTCTTCTGATAGTGACTGGTAATGATAATGTTAGTCAAAACACCCTTCTTGAGTATTTAATGGCCAATAGTATCTTCGAAACACTAATTCAGGTATTTCTACTCCTCTTTTGATGTAATCTATATTCAATTTATATTATTTAGTTGAATACCATTTTTCCTTGCTTGCTGCATGCTTCAGCCCTGAATAAAAAATTGTTTTAAAACTATAATTAATGTGTATAAAGGATTTGTATTATTTAAAACCTAAAATGCTGTTTTTAATTCAAATAGCATAAAGCATTGTCAAGCCTGAGGTGCGAAGGTGCCTTGGGGAATGTGCAGAAACCAATGCTCTTACTCATTAATTGTTTCATGTTTGCTAATCTGGGCGTGGGGAAAGGGGAAAAGTTTGTTTGGATCCTTTCTTAATAAGGATGGATTCCTATGAATAATGGAATATTAATATTGCTCTGCATTCAGTTATATGTCACTGATGCATAAAGAGAAGCAGGGACATCTTCTTCTCTAACAAATGACTTAGTTGTTGATTGTGATAGACATATGGAATGATAAAGTAATTATTTTGTCAGGGTTTTAGTTTAAAACCGCCTAAAGTTACATACATTATTTTTTTATGTTACCAAGAATTTACCATATATTAATAGTTTTTGATGAGTGTTGGTGAATTTACATCTCATTCTCAAAGTGTTAATTCTAGTTTTTGAGTACCCTGGTAATTCCAATTTACATTTTTTTTCTCTCTTTTTTTATAGTTACTCTGTGATACAAAGAGTCGGTTGGCTCATGGTCATGATTTAGTTATACTACTGACACTTCTCGTCAACTACAGAAAACATGAACTGGCCAACCCATATATAGTTAAATTATCTATATTAGATGATCAGCTAGCTCTCAATGGATATGGACAGGTATTTTGTTTTAAAATAGAGTTATTAGTTTTTTAGCAAAATAATTCTACATCCCTCCTTTATATATTTGACTAATCAACTACAACTTTAAATCTGGCTATAACTGCCTTAGTTCCTGATTTTCAGATATCCACCTGGTACCTTCCTCACATATTGCTCCATGATTTGTACGAAGTACCTTTTCTTCCTATTTCCACAGACTTTCCTCTTCCCTGTTCATGAGTGTTCTAGTTGCACTAAACTTTTACTGCCATTTGGTTTTACTGCACTTCAAGATTTTGAGGCTTACTAGAACACAAGTGATGGCTTTGATTTCTTCAGTAACCATTTTATTTTTTGTCAGCATGGTTCTTGTTCCTTTAAGCTGCTCTCACCATGCAAAGACAGGTGACAATGTCAGACATGACAGGAGACATGTTTCTTCACTGAACTAATCCATTACATTATTTTAAAAACTAATATTGTTTTTACACCAAAGAGACACGGAATTATGCCTCCCCTGTGAAAATGGTCTTGTCTCTGGTTGTCTGACTTCTGTCCCCTGTAATTTTGGTGTGAAAACCACCGTAAAATCCCAAAAATAAGATATATTAAATTAGACAAGTTCAATCAATACTAATTTTTTCAGAGTAATTGTAATATAACGAACGTAATGAATATTTACAGGTTATCACAGTTTCATTATCTGAGTTCTGTCGCCAGTTCAAGTCTGAGCAGGTTGACCCTCAGGCAGGGGGCTGGTTCTCCTCCATATCAACCATGGTTGGCAGTATGTTTGTCTCTGAAGATGGACAGACCAAGAACCAACAGATTAGGTGAATATGTACCCACATTTACCTTGTAAACATAAGACAAAAATTTATATTATTTTCTTGCATTATTATATTGTTTCTTCCTAATTAATATATTGAATATATTCTACAACTAATACGTGTGTTTGAGAAAATTTAAATATGTTGAGAAACAATATAAAGAAGAAATTTAATATTAGAAACCATCTATTCACACTACCCGTCACCCCCTTGGCATCATTTATACTCAGATGGATCTGCCCAAAATGCCACTAAAAACGCAGGAGCTGAAGTCTACTCTCCCCTTTTTCAAATAGAAGCACCGGTTTGGATAACTGCCATAAACTTTGATGGAGAAGTACAGGCAATCAAGTTGGCAATAGACAAGTGCCTTACACGAGATCTGGACCAGATCGTCATCGTGGTGGATTCCCAAGCAGCCATCACCGTGCCTACTAGCACTGAAGCCAACCAGGACAATGTTGTAATAGAGAGTAAAATTGCTATTGACCTTTTATTAAATCAAGGATGCAAGGTGATTCTCCAGTGGATCCCAGGGCACTGTGATATTTATGGAAATGAAGAGGCAGACCAGCTTTCTCGCAAATGAATCACTAATGCAGCCAATAAAACGTCTTCTGACTTATGCCATTGCAAAGAGAATAATAATCCAAGCCGTAAAACAGCACACAAGTTTGGAGGAAAATAGAATTGCTGCAGGCAGAAAATGAGAAGCGCTCGTGGACAAGAAAAACCACATCCCATTGAATCCCCCAAGAAACCAGGCTGTGGCATGCTTCAGAATACTTACCGGGCATTACTATCTAATGAAACATTTACATTGGATAGGAATTTAAGATACTGACCTTTGCACATTATGTGGAGTAGGTGAAATGGATGGCGAACACCTAACAACATGTACTTCCTTGGCAGATATAGTGAAGAAGACCGATGAAACAGAATATTCATATAAAGCTAAATTATATTGGACTGCTCGTCGCCGTATAGCTGATTCAGCTGCAAACTGTTAAGGTGTAGGATAAAAAAAAAAAAATAATAATAATAATAATATCACTGTAATTTAATATCAATTTGAGATTTCAGATCATGTCTGTCTCCAAATTATATTGGAGGTTGGATATATTGAAGAGTATTAGGTACTGAGAGAAGAATAATAAAACATAATTGATTTTAAATTATAAATTATTAGAAGATAATGTTACACAATTATTAACTATGTGTGTAGAAAAGAAAAAGTATAATAGCTTGTTTTCAATGGAGAATACTGTATAGAAATAACAAAGAATTATTAAGCTAAGGAGGGCTTGGATGGGTAATTAAAAACAGCCTGCTGGAGAAATATTGGCTTTTCTTTTGTTAAAACCCACATATGATCAATAAACACCTCTAAATGAAATTTTCTTGGATTTAATTAAAACAGCGTCTCTGACAATAAAATAAAGTTTTTTAATAATAGCTAAATTAATAGAGGTCCTGCCTCTAATATAGTATAATATTTCTGATAATTTGAAAAGGAGAGGAACTGGTGATTAAATTGTTTGCTATTTATACTCTTTCTTGAATTCCAGTTAAATATAGTAACGTCCCCATAATTTTTTTGTAAGTTATTGCAAGAGTACCGAGATTGTTTTAAAATGAGAATAAAAGTGATTCTTTAATATTATATTAGTAAAAATAAAATAGATAAATGTTGAAGAACTTCTGATTTTAATTTACCTTCTCCTTTAAATGTCTTTTTAAGGTTTTTATTTTATAATTTTTTTTTTTTTTTTTTTTCAGAGCAAATAATGGTGTTTTAGTGGCATTGTACGAAGCTGTTCACCTGAACAGGAATTTTGTGAGTGCTTTGGCTCACGCCCAAACTGAAATAGCCGCTGAGCCAACTGATGACCAGACAGTGACCCCTGAACCTTCCAACCTACTCGGCACCTTCTTTCAATATTGGTAACAAAAGAGATTTCTAACATTTTAGAATAGTTAATAAATAAAAGTGGTCTTGTGATCTCTTGTTCATACTTAATATCTTATGGGTTATGTTCAGTGGAAATCAAATTTATACTTTTTAATCGAATAGATGTATTGTTGAATCACATAATTAGAATCTTTTTTCTAATAAATATTTTATATAGCTGGCTTTTGTGACCATCTTTAGTGGTCAAGGCCAATTAGATGGCTCTTTTTCTACTGCTTTAGTTGTAGTGGTTGACCAAGGGTCCATAAGCCTCATTAAATAGTAATAAATTAACAACTATACTATACTGCCTTTATTCTTATCATATTTCAGGTGAGACCTGTAATCAAAAAAATTTCCTTAACCATCTTATATAAATTAGTATAAATTTATTTCATTCATTGCAAATAAAAAATGTGTGCTATAATTTATTGTTGTTTTGTTCTAGTTCAATAGTGATGCAGGACACTAAGTGCGAGGGCAGTGTGAACACAGTAAAACTGTGCTTTCTTGTATTAACATGTGTGGCTGAGGATCAATATGCTAATAGTATAATGCACGACCCTGCTCTCGTGTTCAAAGTTCAGCTTCACAGACTTCCAATGAGGCATAGAGCTATATCTAATGAGACCCCCGCCCAGCCACTAGCAAACACGCTTTTAGGTATAAATATTTATATTTTTAAATTATTTGGAGCTGTAAGATTCCAGATACCTTAGAAGGAATAATGTTTTATATCATTTTGAACATAGTAACATGATTGTTTCACATTGATGATCACATTGAGTAGATGAGTGGCTGGATTGAAACATCTGATTTCAAATCAATATAATTATAGATTTTTCCACAATGTAAAAATTATCAACAGGCTTTCAATTACTAATTAATTCTATGAACACTTTAACATGATGTTGCCGTATTTATTTTAGATCTACTAGTGGAGTTCATAATGTCTCACATGATGAAGCGACTGCCTCTGGAACTGTATCTGAGGTGCCTTGGTGTAGTACACAGATTGCTCTGCTATCAGAAACGCTGCAGAGTCCGGCTTTCGTATCCTTGGAAGAATCTGTGGGCAGCTCTCATATCTTTACTTAAGTTCATACTAACCACAGAATCTCACTTAGCTAAGAAAATCAATGTATTCCTACTTGCTCAACAGGTAAATTTTAATCTTCTCAGGATGAAGAATACAAATCTTAGTATGAGAATTAATAGTTAATGAGTTCAACGGTCAAAACTTTGTAATACTATGGGAATTGTTTTGGTTTCAGGTTGTTAATATATTCAATTTGTTCATTACTTACGGAGATACATTTCTACATTCACCAGCTAGCTATGATGAACTATATTATGAGATAATTAGGATGCATAAAGTCTTCGATAACGTCTATGCAATGGGTAACTTTTATTAAAATTAATTGTTATTCAAAATTAAATTTAAATTGTTTTTAATTATAGGAAATTAATTGTTATTCAAAATTAAATTTAAATTGTTTTTAATTATAGGACTAGCCTTCTAATATTAAATTCTAATATTATAGCCTTCTAAAGGATTATTATTAATATTTGTTTCATGTTTTAGCTTTTAGATTTTCAGCAGTTGAAGGCGAATTTAAAGACTCTGCTTTAAAACTTGCTAATAGTTTAGTTAACGTTAGGTAAGAAATTACTTTTTACATGGTTTTAGAACATTATTGCACTTTAAAATTTAAACATGTATTATATTTATTTATTTTTATCAGAATATTCTCAAAATTATCTCTATTGAAATAAAATGCATGTGTTGATTGTCTTCTGCGTGAGCATATGTCACTTTATCTTTATATTGCCTTGAATATAAATTATTGCAGGTCTCTTATAAATCACTATACTCCTAAAATAGATGCATGGCTGGCAGGGCAGGCCCTCTCCACACCTTCTGAAGACCAGGTAAATTAGTTTATGCCTTATTCAGTTCTTTATGCCATAAAAATTATGCTTTTTATTTATCTTTGTGCTTGTTTTTGTAGATTCTTGAAGTTGTTCGTAAAAACTATGATAGTTTAACTCTGAAGCTGCAAGATAGTTTAGATCAGTACGAGAGATACTCTGAGAGTCCTAAACACTTTGCCTTCTTCACTGCTTTGGTAAGTTCATAACAGTTTTTATGAAACATAAGTGATACTACTTTTTACCTTCCTTTTTGAAGCTAAATGTTATTTGGATGTTTTTTGTGTAATTTTTCTCAAATGCATTTTTTACTCAATTTAAATTTGCGGATTTACCCAATTGAACTTACTCACAATAGAACTTACCCAAGAGTAATAAACAAAACTCAAAGAGCAAAAAATTGATCAGTTTATTGTCAAACCAAGCTAATGAAGAAAAAAACAACTTCTATTTATTAATTAATGATTTAACAAAGTGCTTACGCTATTTGTCAAAAAAAATATCGTGGCAGAAAAAGAAATGTTTTAATAAAAAGTTTTAATTCCCACTTAATCAGATTTCATAATTTTTTTCAACTACTTTAGTTGGCCTTCATCTGTCAACTGTGGAATTTTAAGAGGAGGGGGGGGGGGCAAAGGAAATATGGTTTTGATGATATTACATGCTGAATGGCAGCGTAGGGTTGCTGAAAGGAATTGCTAGGTGGAGGGTGGCCTGCATTCATATGGAGGCATCATATAAGTGCAATGATATTATAATGAGTAGTTTACTAGTAGCAAGATGTGGAGGACAAACGATTTGTTTTAAAATAACAATTAGGCCTTATTTGGAGTTCAGTCACTTCACCAACTAATGTACTGCCAAAGGGAATATGGATGGTCAATACAGTTCGGTCAATTGTGTCATGTTAATTAGAGTGCCAAGGAGTGATATTGCCACCCCGTGACCTCATCCTTGATTCATAGTAAATGTTTATTTAGTAGATGTGGCTCTTTCCACGGTTTTTCTGAACCTCATTATAACAAGTTAACTCCTTTTGGTGTAATCTGGTAGACAAAACATTTTCTTTTTCTTATTATGATGCTTTTATTATATAATTAATCCTAATACTCCTTAATGATTATTTGTTTAATTTCTTGTTCGAATAGGTTCGTAATGTGGTATCAGACGTAAGGCAGAATATCGACTTTGCTTCACTCGACTTTCAATCTATTCTTCAAGAATGTTCAACCATATCCTGAAACAAAATTTACTCTATTGGCAGTATTACCTTTCCCGTATCTCGCAGTGCTGTCATTTGTTGCTGAAAGAACTGGAGAGGCGAGTTAGTTCAGTTCAACTGTAAACGGTCAAATTTGGTATCTTACAACTCACTGTGAAAGTAACCTAGCATTGAATTAAATTAAAACACCTTGAATCAGAAAGTTAAATTAAAAATTATAAGTAAAAATAACCCTTACGTAAATATCTTTTGTAATAAATGTATTATCTTTATGAAAAGATTAAGAATCTTTTGTATAAATTCATAGTAAAAGATATATTTCTTCTGTCAAGGGCTTAAGCCAGCTTTATTATTTGAAATCTCGAAATTAACCATTGATTTCATTAGATCAAACAAAATACTTATCATACTATATATTGTTGTAAAATATTAAGATAAGTTGATTAGGGTAATGAGTGTCTATCCTCGCTGGTTACGGTCCAGATGCTATTGATTATCTTTTTGAGTGACAATTTATTATTTTTATTGGAAATTAAGAAATATTTTTCTTTTAAACTGTGATTTTAGCTAGTGAATTCAAGTAATAAAATGTATATTAGCAATAAAAAAGCCCTATAAGTTCTTAGTAAGAATAAGAAAGAAGGTGATACACACCCTAACCTAAAGATTTCCTCTTTAAATTGAAAAAAAATAAATAAATAAATAAAAATGTTAAGTTTTCTAAACTTTTTTTTTAAAGTAAGTTAAATTTAAAAAAAGGGTTTTTCTCTCTCTGAAGAATTACTTATACTTAGTGCATTTTTATATCCATTATATTTTCATGTTGTAGTTTTCAATGGAATAACTTCAAAATTTATGATTGGTTGAAGTTGTAGGTCTTTCGGAAGTGACTGCCTCTCAAAAGGTCTAAGCCATGATATTTTGCTTCTAATACTATGAGCACTTTAAGGAGAGTTCGTGGAGTGACATGAGATGACAGGTTGAACTGTATATCCTGTTAGCTCAAGCAGTGAACACATTTCAAGATTCTTCTTAGTATTTGAAAAAAAAAACTACACCAAATACTAAAAAGATTCTTGACTATTATCTTAAATCTAACTAAGATAATAGCTCTTTATTTTAGAACTTTTCATTCAAAATTATTTTACTACGATATTTCAACTTAATTAATTCATAAGATGTTTTTAAATATATTTCTTTATTTGCCCTCTAATGTAATAAAAAACATCCTTCTTTACATTTACCTGTTATTTGTTGTCTATGCATAAATATCTTAATTTTTATTTTACAATTTTTGTACTGTTAATCTGCCATTATTGTGCCTTAAGTATGTTATTCCTCATATTCCCCTTTGTCCCTACATTTTTACCTTTGGAAATTTATTTACTTACTTATTTTTTAGGGGGAATAGTCTCCCTTATTAATCAAGGTAAAAAAAGCATATGAATTAATTTAATAATCACGTATTACAACAAAATCTGAATGATATGTCAGTGCATTTATTTAGATATTTTTAACTCAATATGTAATGGAAATTATCTGTTAATGAACAGATAATTTCCCTCACATTTAATTCACATAATATTTTTCGGGGAAATAAAGGAAGTATTATGACTGTTTTAAATGTATTACAGTAAAAGATTATTATTTATTATGAGGGGATTAATAAATTTGTATTATCTGTAGAAATGAACTGTACTGCTTGTCTCTCCAAAACAAATGACATCACTTAAATTTTGTATCTATATATATATTAAGTACTGAATATAGTTACTACTTAATTTTTCTTATTTGTTTTTGGAATTTATTTATATACATATATAATTTAAATTATGTTATATTATTTTCTTTCTTATTGAAGCTCTCTCCAAAAAATTGTATTTTTTAAAATTTATTTATTTATTATTGAGTTATGGACTAGGGAGAGCGAGATGCACTGGCTACAAGGAGACTTCTTAATTGTAATATTATTGTATTATTTATATTTTGTATATATTGATGAAAAACAAAGTAAAGCAATAATTTATTATTATTTATAATGTTAATTTCTGAATTTTTCATTTTTCTTTAAACCCTTTTGTGTGTAGAAAGTTTTATCTATTTTTGTTCTTCTGTAAAAAAGAAAGAGGGATCGAGTTGATATACGATTAGAATTCCAAATAATTTTAGATGCCCAAAACAAAAAAAAAAAAAAATACATTTCAAGTAGGTTCATAACCCAAGGAAGATCAAACAATTTTATCCAATAGAGTTCTAGGTCTTCTACAATTATGACAGCGTCATAGTGACATTTCGCCTCTTGCTCTAAAGGCATTTTCAGAGTTGTACATGTTGATCTGATGAAAGTAACAACATGTTTCCATTAAACCCCCATCCATTATGATGTGGTTCCCCACTGGCACCACCATTATGATTTAATCTGGTTGTAAATTTGGAGATCTAATCCTTAAAAACTAATTAATTCAAACAAATTAATGTCACAAAGCTTCAAACTTTTGTTTCTCCTAACAAAAAGTAAAAATTACTAAGTGAGGTGGATTCACCCACTTATACATATCATGAACCGTCTGTCTTAAGTCTTGACAAAAAAAAAAAATTCTCGAAAACAGTTGACTATTTTGATTAAAAAATGCTAAAATTCCTTCCATTTTAATTCTAATTCCAATACAAATCTAACAATATAAGCTGTCTTCGCAGGAAAAATTTAGTTTCAGAGATATTGATAAAAATAAATTTGATTATGTTGAAAACCGAAAACAAAAAGTAAGCAACCACCTGCTAAATGCCCTTTAATTTTTTTTTTTTTTTTTTTTTTTTTTTAAATCAATGTAAAGAGATATTATGGAATTTAAATAGTTTCATCAATATGAGAAAGTTTGTCTGATTTGCTTCGGACTGATTTTTTCTGATGACCTAGTGAGGAAGGGGTATTTAGTGGACCAATAAGAGCTCATGAGCCCAAAAACCCAGAATAAATCTCTTTGATTCTTGTGTGTGATGTCATACTTCACCTGGTTTTATCTCATTTAACTCTGATGGTTCGACACCTAACAAAACAACAAATAAATGAGGATTTGATTTTCAAGGCTATTGTTTTATTTATCCTAAAAGAAACAGATAGAGCTCATTGCTGACTCTAGATCCTTTAACAAAGAATATAAACCTTGTAGCAAGAACTTTTACTTCCAATCTGATAGGATACATCATTTTCCCAACATCACTCTTCCTGGGTAGTTTAAGTACCAACTACTTCCCTCACCAGATGATCATAGACCTGATCTCCAACAAGAAATATTTAATGTTAGCAGTAAAAGCTCTTGCTCCCACTCCACAGCTTACATGCAGTATTCTGTACCTCTCTGAAACGGCAGTGCAGACACCTTCACACACATAACTCGAGGTTGTGGGTTTGATCCCTCATCGTGATGCTCAAATTTATATGGCTCGCTAATGATCCCACCATACTTGCAGAGGTATGATGTTTGAAGAGGCTACAATTCTCTACCACAGGGCTAGTAAAAAGTAGTTTGTCCTACCCATCTAGTACTAGGACCTTACTACTTCCCACTTGGTTATATTGACTAACATAGCAAAGTCGACTCACATGAGATTCCAAATTGTTAAAACCAAATATAAATAGACTTTGGAATGTTTACAATAAACTGCCTTAATTCAGTTTGGCTGTATGTAACTCCTTATTCTGATCTTCTTAAAATAGTTTTTGTGCATTGACTATACTTTTATATTTCTTGATATCTTCCATACATCCCAGCACATAGCACCCATTATGTGCCCCCCCCCCCCCCCCCAGTACATTTAGCATTCCTAAATATTCCAAGTAAATTATGAACAAACAAATGTAGAAGATAATTTTTTAAAATATAAAATGAAATATAACTAAAAATTGTAGCTCTTAACATCTGACAATAATAATATTTAAGACATTTGGTCTGTATAAATAAGTAAACTAACAGGATTCAAATAAATAAAAAAAAAAAATACATTATACAAAAAACATTTTTTTTTTTAATTTATTAAAAACAGTTACAACAATTTATCTACAAAACACTTAAAAAATTAACAAAGACTCTTCTAGATTAATATAAAAAAAAATTGAACTACATACATCAATTGCTTAGCAACATAATAATACAACACCCTAAAAACCATAAAGAAAATTCATTTGTAATACATTTTTTCAAGATGACACCTTGATCACAAACAATCTTAAGTTTTAAGTAAATGATGATAACTTAATTTGATTATGAATGAATCAATTCATAACTTGACCTGAATTTTCATTGTGAGCTCTAACGAGGAATTAACCATGAACTAAAAAACCAATTGAAAAAAAAACAACAAAAAACGCAAGCCTAGTTGCAGATAAATGAACATGCTACAGATTAATTCATCCTATCAAACTTTGTAAAAAAAGATACATTTTATTTTTTTTTTTTTATTAAATCTAGCACACAATCACACATACATATAACAATATAAAATCAATACATTTTTGATTTTATCAAAACAAAAATTATTATTTAAGAATAATGTTAGAACACATTAGTGATAATATATTTTGATTAATTTATTTTATTTTATTTTATTTTTTTAAATAAAATAAAAATAAATAAAGTGAATTAATTGTATAATTAAAGTGTATTTTACTATATATTTGTTTTTGTAAAATGAGACATTAAATAATAATTTCAAAGGGAGAGATAAAACAAAATACCCTACACCAATACAGTTTTTTACTATCACTATAATCATATATAAATAATAACTCTCAAAAAGCACCACAATTACAAAGTCAAACAGAAAGAAATCATTTGATTAAAAAAAAAATCAATTTATTTATCGAACAATTAAACCAAGAACATTTCCTCCAATTAAATTACTGTAAGGATAAAATTGTACGCCTTTACAGCAAGTAACTTGTAAATATAACAGAATTAAACACAAATTGAAACAATATCCTTATGTTTAATATTTTTTTGTTTCAAATCTAATCGATTGCATCCCACCCATTAAAAAAAACAACAAACATGCTACTCACAGATAGCAATAAATTTTTACAATTACACAGCAATTATTGCACATAGAATTTAATTAAAAAAGGAACTAATTAAGTGTACTATAATATTGCCTTATAATAGCTTATTATATGCAATCATTCATTTATAATTAAAAAGTAAATTGTAAAAACATCTTCTATTAATACCACAGATTAGGTAAAAAAAAAATCACCTGACTATTTTGCTCGAGGCAATTGTCGAGAAGTTTATTACAGATAAACCTTAATTCCTTGACTGTGGCAGCTGGGAGAGATATCATTACTCAAATGAGTACCTACTATAGTAGGTAAGGGATGAAGGCAGGTATAAGATATGCTTCCTTGGGGTAACAAAAAAAAATTGGCAAGGGTCAGAAATACCTTCTAACACAATAATTTCATGCTGCATGTGGCTGCAAGATAAACTATAACCTTCTCCGATTACCACAATTATAACTCTAAGGTTGGACAAATGTAGGTAAACCACAATGAGGTTGCAGTTAAAATTAGAGAGGTTGCATAGATATCCAGTCCAACAGGATTTAGAACACTGCCTTAGAATAATCATGTAATGCAGTAAAAGTCTAAAAACTAATTTTATTGGCCATTTCTTTTATGATCTGATAAAGCAACACATAAAATTAAATTTTATAGTTGAATCCCATACTCACTATGTTTAAACACTTACTTTATGTACATAAATATGTATAGGAATTTATTTGTCCCCCACCCAAAACCTTAATGTTACAAAAAACACAAATTCCATGTCATAAATCAAAACATTTATAAAGATTCATTTCTTAGTCAGATTAAGGTTTAAACTGTACTTTACTTAGTTCATTTTAATTATTAATATTACTGGGCTTCGTTTGACCCTTTACGTCACAATAAAGCAAAATAACAATACTAGTTAACTATTAATTTACCTTACAAAAGTAAAATTTAAAGACTTCTATACATTGACAAATGAAAAGTTTGCTTTATTTTGTCAAAAAAGTATTATTATCCTAGTTACATGATACTTAACTAATAGAGAGAAATTAATTAATTTATATGATCATTAAAATTTTAATTTTAAGAAAAATGGATATTTTAAAAGATAATGGCCTTTATTGATTTGTATACAAAATTCATTAGGTCACATTAAATGAAAGCCTTTCTGTTCAATTAAAATAATGATAATTAATTAGCCTTTATCATAATCATAATAGAGATCTTGATTTTAACACTTTTTTCTTAAAATTTAAAATAGAAATAAAAAAATGTATGCTTCCTTAGTAAATCTAATAATCTCTTAAAATAAGCTTATATCTTAAAAAGATAACCATTTAAGAGATTTTGTGAATCTATGTTTTGAACCATTTGCAAAGATCCATTTTACGATGAAAGTCGGTGCTACTGACTTATCATGAACTAATTCCATAATGATCCCTACTCTCGGTTCAAAATGAAAGGAATTTGCATAATCTTAGATACTGGCCTCATCTAGAATATCTATAGAAAATATCTATTAGAATCTGGCCACAGAAGCCTTCTCTATAGAAGGAGGCTTGAAGATTGTTCAACATACACAAATATCTTCCCACAACTTTTCACCAACTAGAATAGGAAAGGTGTAGAGTCCCAGATTACGAAAGAACTATTAAATTTAAAAAAATATTCACAAAAATATGTATACACACAATTTTTAGTAAAAAAAAATTAATCTTTTAAGGTGAAATTTGAAAAGGTCAAACTTTAATTTTAAGTGTTGACACCTATTTTTTTGTTATAAATTTTAACAAATATCCCCTATATTATGTTATTTATAATAATCACAGGATGAAGATATATTACTAACTCATAAACATGTATAATCCTTAAAACAGGATTTTTAAAAACATTAACAAGCAGGTTGGACAAAACTTCTAAAGAATCAATTTAGAAAATTACCATTGCTTTATATTTCATTAGACATAAAATTCCACCTTCTTTATAAGTAATACTTTGGTTGAAAAATATGGCAGTATTAATACATTTTGAGGACCTTTTTAAAATCATGAAAGATTTACTGTAGGAATTGCTAAATGATGTTCTTGCGAGTTTTTAGGGAGGGATTTATTGTCACCTCTCTATTAGTTAAATATAACGAGAACATCAATTGGTGTTAAAAACAGTAGCATTTGTGAAGATTCGTAGATTTAAGCCCACAGCAGTCTCTAGCAGCCACCAGTGCCTGAAACAACATCAAACGTAATTAAATAAATTTTTATTTTGAGGGTTGGTTACTTTGGTTTCAGGACTTACATAAATCAAAGTAAAACATGATTATTTCCAAATATGTGACTGTCAATAATCATTGTATTAAACTAGATCCCTAGTACATCATTGCTTACGGTAGCAGTCGGGGTTTGATTTCAGACTCCAGGATGGGTCTCACACTGGGTGTTTACCTAAGCATCACCATATAAATGTGTAGCTGTCTATCCTGTTGCGTCAATCATAAGGTGTATACAACTGATGGAGTACACCAAAATACACTAACACCATGTCATCCATTATATATAATATAGTTATTGTAATGGTGGGGAGCTAGGGTAGCCGAGCGTCTTAAGGCGCTCGCTCAGCAATCAATAAGTTGAGGCAACTCAAGGTCGTGGGTTCGATCCCGTGCCATGATACTCTGATTTGCATAAATGAATCACGGACGGTGCAGGGCGAGGACACCCTTTATGGGGATTCTTCCCACATAGATAAAATTTTTAAATATACTTGTCATGTAAGTTGTGTGGACTCCAAAAGGCTTATATTAATAAGCAACAAATCTCGTGATTCCTTCCTATGTTATCTTTGATAATTAAAATTACACCGGCGGTACAATATTATAGTCCTTCATAAATTTAGCTGATATAGGTAAATATGCCACCTTAATCATACGAGCTAGTTTAAAAATATCAGAAAAAGGGCAAGACGCCAGGTTAGACAGCCAAGAACATACATCAATAGACAATAGGGATTACTTATTCAGGATCATCATAATATAAACTTTAGAAATGTTTGCAACCAAACTAGGTCCTTACGTTACGGAAAACACATACCTATTTAATCAATTTGCTTTTAGAATATTTTAAATAATAAAAAAAGGTTACAGTTCATACCACTAAATTTATAGAACTTAATTATATTAAATGTTGTTAGAACAGTTTGACCTACTTCCAATATAGGGCAGCGGTCCTACATCAGTATATAAGTGAAAAACCAGATTTACTACATACAAATCACATATGATCTCACCAGTTTTAACTCTTTTAACATCCAGTTCATCTGGAGCATTGGAGAAGGGTCGCTTCCTGCTTTGAGATTCTCTGGTCTCCACTTGAGTCCTATTATCTTGGGGCTCGATGTCCATAGAAAGTACGGGTTCACAGGGTGTCTGCACTTCGACCACGGGTTGATAACCGTAGTATCCGTTAGACGAACTGAACACTCTAGAACTACTGGAAACATTCGAACTAGCCTCGTGATTGTGAAGCCAGTCGTATGGTGACACCTCGCAATATACATCGTGAATATACCTCCTGTTTCCCCAGCATGTGTCGAAATTGTGTAAGCTCGGCATTTTAAATATTATAACGCAAAAAACAAGTAATAAACTTAAATTAATACTAAATCGACACTGTAAGACTTATAAGAATCAAAAGACTTGCTAAAGAACTGAAACGCTCCAAGGAATTATTGCGTAAAAATGCGGAACACTGAGCTGGGAAAGGAAATACTTGAATCTAGGGCAAGCTGTTCACCCGGAGCGGCATCAATCAAAATTCAAAAAACAAAACAAACAAAACAGTGTTGTCGTTTCAAGAATTGAAGGAATCACTCGAGATAACTAAAAACTAAACCTCTTCTAAAAACTACAGAATTTGTACGTACAACACTGACAAATTATCATATGAATTAGTTTCGAATGGTTACCTTTTGGCGAAGTTTTTAAATCCCATACCTTAATTTTTTAGTTTTATTGTTCTAATTAATTTTATTTTACTATATTTTTATTTTTACATTTAATAAGCTACAAGTGATACTTTTGTTAAAAACATGGGTTGAACTAAAAATTATTGTTATACTTAATCGCAACGTTAAAGTGTTGTTAGTTTTATTTGGATGCAATGTTTTGTGTCTCCATGACATTAAGATAAATAAAGTTTATTTTCATTTACTATTAAATTATTGCTCTTTACTTAATTGTTGTTCTGAGAAAAAAAAATATGGACGTTCTTCATAAAGTCCAGATGGATTATTTGACGAAGCCGCAAATTATTGTTCATGCAGAGAAGTCAGTACAGTATTCTGTTTTCGACGGCCTTTGGATACCTTGCTCGGCCAAATTCGTCATACTTGGTTCAAAACCTAAAGGACACGGTATTCTTCAGGTATATCAACTCGGTGGTGGTAACTGTACTTTAGTTAATGAGATAGTTCGGGAACATTCGTTTAAATGTGGTACTTTTGGTGCCTCTCCTATTAAAAGCCGTTTTTTAGCCACTGGCAATTTTGCTGGCCAGCTGGAGATATGGGATGTAGAAGATTTAATAAAACCTATATCTAGTTACGATGCGCACAAGAAAATTATAAATTGCATTGACGGTTTTGGAGGACAGAGTGTATGTTGTGGGGCCCCAGAAATAGTGACAGGTAGCAGGGATGGCAGTGTTAAATTGTGGGATACAAGGCAACATGGGAAACCTGTAGCAGTCATGGAACCTGCTGAAGGCGAAGACTATAGGGATTGTTGGAGTGTTGCTATAGGAAACTCTTATAACAATACAGAACGAGTAGTTTGTGCTGGTTATGATAACGGAGATATTAAAATGTTTGACCTGCGTAAACTTAATGTTCGCTGGGAGACTAATGTCAAGAATGGAGTGTGTGGTTTGGAATTCGACCGGAAAGACATCGAGATGAACAAACTGGTTGCAACTACTTTAGAGTCTAAATTTTACATGTTTGACACGAGAACCCAGCATCCTAAAAAAGGCTTCGGGTGTTCTATGGAGAAAGCACACAGCTCTACAATATGGTTTGCTAGGCACTTACCCCAAAACAGAGAGGTTTTCATGACAGGAGGAGGCAATGGCTCACTCTGCTTATGGAAATACAACTATCCAGAGAAGAGAGTTAAAGAGGATTCAGATGGGATCAAATACAGCGTTGCAGGTAAAGCGGAGCTACTTCAGAATATAACAGTGAGCAATCAACCAATGGCTTCGTATCAGTGGTGCCCTGACAAGGCTGGCCTTGCTCTTGCCACTTCCTTTGATCAAGCATTTAGGGTTTTCGTTACTACAAATCTCAACCTTATTTGAATACTTACTTATTTTTCTTCTGTATTTTTTTTTTTTTTTTTTTTTCTGAAAGAACTATTGTACATAATATGTATTATTTTCTAATATATTGTGAAAAAAGTGGCTTGTCTCCATTCAGACCAAAAATAAATAAGGTACTACAATGGTGTAACTGATTTGTTATGTATCTTAATTGTTTATTAAATTGCAAAGATGTAGGTATTACACTTTTCATTATATTTTCTTATAATTAAGTTGAACATTTAGTTTGGTTAATAAATATTTATTTACTAAACTAAAGGGTTTTGTACAGTAGGGTCAAGATGAGTGTTAATTCTGACAGCTCAGATTCGGCCACTTTTGTGAGGGAAAAATTTGAACTCTAGGAAGCACTCCGACAAGGATATTTTTGTTTGCCTAGTTCGCCCGACCTACTAGATGTCAAAATCTTAGCTATCAATTCCCACACGGTCAGAGTTAACACTTGTCTTGACCCGACTGTAGCTTACAATCAGATAAGCTAGCTTTTTTTTAATTTCAGACATTGTATTTAATTTCTCTATGCCTACTGCTAATATTTTATTAATAATACTTTCATAAACGAATCCTTATTTTCATTAGGGGTGTCCACAGAAGGGATTCATGGTGCAAACTGCGCCAACAGAATTTTTGGGGGAATCCAATTTTGGGGTATTTTTCAGAGATTGGGGGGGGGGGATTTTTAAAATATTCTAGGTGATTCAGGCAGTTTTTGGGGATTTGCGCCATGGGCCTTGGGGGGGGGGGATGGATATCTCTGATTTTCATAATCTGCATTGTATGAAAAAGTTAATATAAAATTTTAAATCAAGTAGAGTAAAACAAGAAATTGAGGATTCAACATAAAAATTAAATAAATAAGAACAAGTAATTAAAATAAAAATGTATCTTTATTATTTCATATAAATCACATAATAAGTTAATGAAGTATATAATTGTATAAAGAGCAGATTGATATAAATATTAACTATGGTAATGACACAAAGAAGCAGTAGTATGAGCTCCTCTTCTAGTAAAACGATTTTAAAACTGTTAGCATTATAAAAAGGAAATAGCTCAGTAAGTTAACATTTATGAGCATTAGTTTTCGTTGGAATGTAATACAATTTAGCACAAATCTCGTTAGATACAACTAGCAGATTTAAATCTCAAGCTCTTGCCAGAATGAAGCAAATGACTAGTTACTGGTTGAGCAATGTCTGATTAACCTTGAGAATATGATTGTAAAGATCAGAGCAGTTTGCCATCATAGCTGATCATATT
This sequence comes from Gerris lacustris, assembly GCA_951217055.1. Classification (NCBI taxonomy): domain Eukaryota; kingdom Metazoa; phylum Arthropoda; class Insecta; order Hemiptera; family Gerridae; genus Gerris; species Gerris lacustris. The sequence continues at coordinate 30,282,279 of OX578280.1, forward strand.
AGATGATCAGTGACTAGGCGTCAAGTGGCTTATATCATGTAGACATCGGCTTAACTTCATAGACATACTTCCTCTTTCTTTCACTTCACCTTTCAAAATAGAAAATATCATTGATTTAATAGGTAAAGGAGAATGAAAATCTCAATAAAAATTAATCATCCATGACAATGATCCAATATTCAGACAATTCATCCTCCTTTATTTCTGGGATTTCTTCACCATTAACTAAAAAAAAAAAAAAAAAAAAAAGAGAGAGAGTTTATAAATAAACATTTCAAATATTCACAACAAAAATATATCTGTTATGACATTGGGTTCAAAATAAGAGTTCACTTAGTACGTAATGTCTAAACTTAGATTCTTATTCTTTTACAATTACAGCAAGAGAAGTAAAATAAATCATTGTTTTTTACATCTTTAATTTTCAAAATATTATTAATTACTTTTCATACAATTATGATATATTAAAGTCCATGGCTAAAATCTGTTTTCAACCTTGAGGGGCCACCTCAGGGGGTCAAGTTTCAGGATTCAGTTTCTAAAAGATCTTAAGTGAACAGTAATAGTAGAGGTTATTTTTATTTTAAAAGGGTTTTTTGAATGAGTTTATGATGGTAAACTAATACACATCTACTTATACTAATGTTTATATATGACTGCTTAGATTTATGGTTAATTATATATTAGCAATAAATGTAGCATTCATAGCAATTAACCACCCAGCCTTCCATAATTAGATCACAAATTTCCTATCATTACTTAAAGTTTCCCCAGTATTAAATTGTTCTTAAATCTATAGCAGAAAAAAATGGGGGAAAGTTTAAGATTTTGACACCTATAAGGTTGGGCAAACTAAGGAAACAGTGGCTTGGTTTTTACCCTCATATAGGTAGCCCACCTGAATTGTCAGAATTAACTCAAATTTAATAGTCTCTTACTCTTAATAGTCTGCATACACACATGTCTTACCTACCCACATCAAAGACCAATACGCTCTTTAAATGTGATTATGTAATATCAGAGGATCCCTCAGTGGACTTTTAATACGCTTTCACTAATGATATAACCCAAATTTCATTCTACCATCCCCCCCCCCCCTCCTTCAAACACTTAAGTTTCTTTGAAAGTGTGGACCTTCATTATGCTTGTTAACCATGGATGCCATGTGCGCCCTCGGTAATGTTTTCAAATCTTACATTGCCCCCTTGTAGACAATAAGGTCTCCAACCCCTGTGGTATATTATAATAATCAACTTAATGTACACACTTGGAGGAGTAGGAGGGTTCAGCGTAGGAACTGGTAAAGCTCTCTTTGTCAACCATCCTTCCCGATTCCTTCCTTCAAAATATTTGGTCTCAAAATGTTTACTACATACAAAATATTCCCTTAAATATGCAGAGGGGTTAAAATATGATTTTAACAAATCCTTATTCTTACAGAAGTTTACCCATTTCTGTCGCCTGAAACAAAAATTAATTATACAAAATTTAATACAATACAGATAAGATTTAACATGCGTTATTTTTATTAAATGTACTACCAGACTTAATTTTTTAAGCTAACTTCCAATAAATCAATATATATATTATTAAAAAAGTTTTGTAAACAAACAAATGTCAAACTGTTCAAAGGTTCAGGGCAGCGGCCGCTTTTCGACGAGCAAAGCGAGTAGGGGGCAGAGCCCCCTACTTGATATATATATACATGTGTGTGTGTGTGTATATATATATATATTATACACAGGGGTTTTACAATAATAAGCTGACACGGCTGAACTGAAGGAGATGATACGGTCTAGAATCGCTTGGCAGCACAAATTTACTTAATTTATACACTTGGGAGATTATATTCCTTTGTCAAACAGTACTTATGTATGATTTAAACATTTGAGAAATTATGTATGTATGATTTGTTCGTAGGAGAGTTGACATCCCTGTCAAAAACGAGGGTGAGGCCCGGCCATCTTTTTTACAAAAAGCTTCATAATCTTCAATTTCAGGCAATGCGTTTGAATCTATGTATAATATAGATATGTAGTGAGTATAAGTAAAGTGGCAGAAGTGATTTTCTTCCCTATTAATAATAGCAAAAATACGCCGCTAAGCGATTCTCAACTGTATGGATAACTGCAGAATAGCCAATATCTATTCTATAACATATTATAATAAAGTGATAAAAACTTTTCTCCTAAGCAATCGCCAAATTTTGGTTGAAATTAACAAACCTGGATTGCTCACGGGGTGCTAAAAACAATTTCGTATCGCCTCGAGTGCTTTTACAACCGGATACTGAACACTTATTCTCATACACCCTACCCATTGCTAAAATAAATAAGTTCTCAAACTTTACTTCGATCCAAATAACTTGAAATTTCCAAGCGAAGAATTGTTTACATTACATTATCTAGAAAAAAAATCAACATTAAACATGCTAACCTAAGATTAACCTTCCTAATTCCTTACCAGTGTTGCCTTTTTTATACAGGAATTTTAAGGCAAAAAATCATTTTTTAATTTACAATTTGTCTTTTGACATAAATATATATATATATTTATTTCATGAATTATAATTACAATATGATATTTTTTAAACAATCATCATAAATTGATTTTCTAATGTCAATACCTTTCTGTTAATTTTAAACCTTCAATACACATTATTATAGAAAATATTAATGAAGCTGGGTTTCAAGATTTTATATTTTATGTTGTCCTAAGTTTTGAGTTGATGTTTTGATTTTTATTATTCAAATTTAAACTTTTTATTTTTTAAAGATTCCTATGTTGCATTATTAATTTTATAAAAATAAGTTTAAACGAATAATTATAGTTATAGTCCGATGTCTTGTATGTTTTATATTTGCTTTTTTATTTTTTAATAAGATGCTAAAATCTTGCAAAAGTTTGTTTTATCGAACATTTATGAGGGAAAAAATTAAATGTCTCTCTACTTTTCCTGAATATAGGCTTGAAAATTTAGATTTGAAATATTTGTGCAATGAAAGTAATTTGAAAGATATCGCTTTAAATATAAAAAGAAGAAAAGGTCCTGGAGATATTAAAGCCGTTCTGCGACTGAATAAGAATCTAAGTAATGCATCTGGTGATGACAAATTAATTTTAACTAGATCCTTGATTGACGAAGTTTTGAAAATCCCTAACCGTAGTCACCCCGAAATATTTTCACTGCCTGGTGAACCAAAGGTGGTACATGAAATCGGAGAAGTTAGTCATAATTTTAAGTCTCTACCATTCGAAAACTTATCTAAAAAGTTAAATCTGACACGTTCAGACAATTTGACAAATTTAACTGGGGATCGTAGTTACTACCTTGTAGATCAAGCTGCCGAGTTAGAACAGGCTTTAATCGACTATGCCGTTGATTTTATTTTGAAATTCAATTTCAAGTTAATATCAGTTCCTGATATTCTTCCTCGGCAGGTTATTGAAGCCTGCGGCATGAGCACTCAAGGTGAACGTACTCAAGTAGGTAAATATTTTAAATTTCTTATTTCAGTGTTTAAATTGTTTTTTTATTATTATCCCATGGTTTAAAGGTTATCTAATTAGCCCTTAAGGTTCTCATGCACAGGAGCTATTAGGCTTCTTCCTACCCCCCTATTTGTATTGTTCTACAGATTGTTTGGGAATCACTTAAAAAAGGTTTAATGCGCATGCAACAACCTTGTACTGTTGTCAAACTTTCATAAGGTTAGAATGGGCGTGGGACTGTTTTCTCACCATAATAGAAACATTAAAGATAACTCAACAGATAGGGAATCTTCCTGTTTACATGTGTGATGATTGACATGTCTTACCAAACAGTAGGTACTTGATTTTGGCTGAGGATCATTTGGGCTGTAAGGTAAACGATCCATATGTAGGTTGGAATATCTTGGAGGGCGGTACAAAACAGTCCCTAGCCAGGTTGGAACAGCTTTTATACTATGCATGTCCATGATGATCCCATACAGTTCTAGCTTGGTTTAAATAAACTTTTTTCGGTCATGGACACCTTCCCGGGGCCCGCTCTTAGACGTCCGTTTTAGGGGCTTTTTCGGGGGCGTGTATCTTTTTTCCTATTCACTTTAAAAAAAAAAAAAAGCTATTTTCTCCCTTTTCGCGAGACCTACATAAAGGTCTTTTGCGTCAGACCGCTGCGGTCGACCGTATTCGAGTTATGCGGAAAAAACGGTTTTTTCCCCTAGAAAACCGTTTTTTCCGCATAACTCGAATACGGTCGACCGCAGTGGTCCGACGTAAAGGACCTTTTTTGTAGGTCTCGCGAAAAGGGAGAAAATAGTTTTTTTTTTAAAGTGAATAGGAAAAAAGATACACGCCCCTGAATAAGCCCCTAAAACGGACTTCTAAGAGCGGGCCCCGGGAAGGTGTCCATAACCCTTTTTTCTAGTCTTAATAGTTAAAATAGACCAAAAGATATCGTTTCTCTCATATGTGAATAAAGAAAAATGGTATCCCATTGTTTTAAAAGCTTTTTATAGTTTGTTGCTCATTTTGTCCATGAGCTTTTTTTTATTTTTATTTTTTTCTAACATTTTGGGAGCAAATATGGTTAATCAGTACGGAAAGGCTTTTTGATAAGAGCATTATGTTTTAAAAATCCTTATTTTTGTAAATACCGGACTTCTTTTCTACACTAACAACAAATGTATAAGCAGCTATAAATATTTTTAATATATTATCAAATAAAGGAATAAACAATAAAATCCTAATATTATTCCTTCTGCCCATTGAATCACAACAAGGAAAATAAGAAGCATGTATGATGGTAATGTTAAGTGTTCTGTTGATGATGGCCTAATTTCTATGAGGGACAGAAACTAATAATGATTTGTAATGATAAATTAGTAGATTGCTCCTACTTCTAAACTTAATCCAGGCCTCTTCTACCCTGCGGTGTAGAGGCGTTACAAAAGGACTTCCAGGCTGCTCTATCTTTAGAAATTGCCACAGCTCTGGACCATGTCGTATGTTGGACACTCAGGTAAGAGTTGATGTTGTCAGCCCAAGTCGTTCTTCTTCGACCTCGCGGCCGAGTTCCTTGACATCGGGCTTCTAACACTTGCTTGGGGTACCTCTCTTCTTCCATTCTTTGAGTGTGGCCAAACCACCTTAGTTGGGCATGCCTTATCTGAGAGAGGCTCAATGTTCATGGAGGCTCGGATCGTGGTATTTCTAACGTGATCCCTCCTAGTTTTGCCAGCAACTTTCCTTAGGAACCTCATCTCAGCCGCTTGAATACGACTTTCTTTGCTTGAGGTTAACGCCCATGATTCACATCCGTATGTTAGTATGGGGGTGTAAATTGTTTTGTAGGCAATTAATTTAGTATTTTCTGATACTTCTTTCTTACTCAGAAACCTTCTGTTTATCGCATTAAATAAATTGCCTGCTTTTGTGATGCGAGCATTTAATTCTTGAGCACACTTTCCGTCTTGACTAATAGAAACTCCTAAATAAGTGAATTCTGTAACCTGTTCCAAACGTTTTCCCTTGGCTCTAATTGAATGCTGTTTAGCTTGCCTTGATATAAGTATTGTCTTAGTTTTGTGAAGGCTAATCTTCATTTTTCTTCTTTCCAGAGCTAAGATTAGCAGGTTTAAGTTGTACTGGAGTTTCTCCTGGCTGTCTGCAATAAGAATTAAATCATCAGCGTAAGCTAGAACTTCAATTTCTACCCTTTTCAGTCTCTAATGACCCACTCTATACTTCTTAAGTCCCATCTTGCAATTTTTGATGACATCATCCATGACTAATATAAATAACAAAGGACTCAGGATATCACCTTGTCTCACTCCTGTGTTATTACAAAATTCTTTGGAACAACTGTGGCTTGTTCTAACCACATTTCTACACATTCTGTAAAAACTTTGAATTCTCTTAATTAGATTCTCTGTTACATTTTTATTTCTAAGGGATTTCCATATTTCCTTCCATGGCAGTCTGTCAAAGGCTTCTCCAGATCTATGAAGCATACATGTGCTTCTCTGTCAAATTCTAGGGCTTTCTCAGAAATTTGTCGGAGGGTGAATATCGCATCGTGAGTTCCTCTATTAGGTCGGAAGCCGCATTGGATCTCATCTAACTGATTCTCGACCTGCCTTCTCAATCTATTCTCTAAAATCCTTGAGTAGATTTTACCAGGTATGCTAAGCAGAGATACATTGGATGGTTCTCGCATTCCCTGTTATCTCCTTTTTTAAATATTGGAACTATTACTGAAAGTTCCCAGTCCTTTGGTATTCTAGCGTACTTCCATGCAAGTTCTAGTGTGCGAAATAGCAAGCCTTCTCCGATTGGGCCCATATGCTTTATCATCTCCGGTGTTATGTCATGATTTCCAGCAGATTTTCCTATTTTCATTTTGGCTATAGCACATCTCATCTCTTCCATATTAATCATGCCTCTAATGTCATTTCCTAAAGGTTCAGTTGTTTCTTCGAAATCCTGCCGTAGCCGGTCCCAAGCCCGTGTTGCAAAAGGAGGAGGGAACTCCCTACAACCTGAATTTGGGCTTAAGCCCTCTCAGGCAGTAGAGATGGTAATAACACCTACATCTTGAAGTAAGGAGGAGCTTGGCTTGTATAATAACTTTAACATTGAAGAAGTTCCATTATTTTAGATGAATTCATTTATTAAATATAAATTCAATATTAAACAATTGTGATGGATTATGTCTGTCATTGTCATGTCATATATATATATACTATATTACCTCCCCCTCCCATTAAGCTACTCTTAGCTGATCAGTGTGTTTTCGTTTTTCTTTTCCATTTACATTTACTATGTATGATAATTCTCCAGTTCTTTTTACAATAACTCCGGATTCCCAACCATCGCTCCTGTCGTTTTTCACCCATACTTTGTCATTAACTGAAAATTCTCTCTCTCTGCTTTTTTGATCATGTAGTTGTTTCATTTTCAGTTGGTATTCGTCAACATTCTTATGTATGTCTGGTTTGATATTGTCTAATCTTGTTCTTAATCTTCTTCCTAACAATAATTCTGCTGGAGTTCTATCGGTCGCTCTCACTGGTGTGTTTCTATATGATATTAGAAATCGTTGTATCTTAGTGTTCAAGTCACCTCCGTCCTCTTTTGCAGCTTTGACTCTCTCTTTGAATGTTCGTACATACCTCTCAGCTTGTCCATTTGATTTAGGATGATATGGTGTTACTTTAATATGTTTGATTCCATTTTCAGTGCAAAATGTGCCAAATTCTTTTGAAATGAACTGTGGTCCATTATCTGATACCACTGTTTGTGGAACTCCTTGTCTCGCGAACACCTCTCTTAAGATTGAGATAGTTTTTCCTGCTGTTGCTGGTGTTATTTGTATTACTTCTAACCATTTAGAGTAAGCATCTACTATTATCAAACATGTTTTACCTTCTAACTCTGCATAATCTATATGTAGTCTAGCCCAAGGTCTTGTTGGGTAAGTCCAGGAAAATAATGGTGCTTCTTGTTGAGAAGGTCTTACTCTTTGACATCCTTTACAATTTCTGACGTAATTTTCTATGTCTGCATCAAAACCAGGCCACCAAGTATTAAATCGTGCTAATGCTTTCATTGCTGAAACTCCAGGATGTCCCTCATGTATCAAGTCAAGTATGGTTTTTCTTATTTTGTTTGGAACCACAATTCTTCCGTTCCACAGTATGATACCTTCTTCGTACGATAATTCCTCTCTTTTTTCAAAATACGGTAATAATTTAGAATTTAACTTTTGTTTACTTTCTGGCCAACCTTCTTTTATAAATTTACAAACTTCTTTCAACTCACTGTCTTTAGTAATTTCAGAAACTAATTCCTGTTTTGTAATATTTATTTCTGGTAATCTTAGATGTAGTAAGTGTGATTCTGTTGTTTTTCCTTCAATTTCTTCTTGTGACATCTCTCCTTGTACTGGTAGTCGTGATAACGCATCAGCTGGTCCATTCTGTTTTCCACTAAGATATTGTATGCTATAATCATATGTTCCTATGAATAAAGCCCATCTTGTTAATCTACTTGCTACTATTCGTGGCATATCGTTGTGTTCACCTAGAATATACTGTAGTGGTTTGTGGTCTGTTTTTATAATGAATTTTCGGCCATAGATATATTGATGAAATTTCTTTAAAGCGTAAACAATAGCTAATGCTTCCTTCTCTATCACTGCATATTTCTGTTCAGACCCTCTTAAAATTCTTGATGCAAAAGCAATTGGTCGTTCTTCTCCATCTGGACATAAATGAAATAGAACAGCACCTAACCCTACGTCTGAAGCGTCAGTAGTCAAAATTAGAGGCCAGTCCATATGATAATGTACAAGTGATCCCGATTGGATTATTTTTTTCTTAAGCGTTTTAACTAATATATCCTCTTTTTCCGTCCATATCCATTTTATCCCCTTCCTAGTTAATCGGTAGAGTGGTTCACATATACACTGTAAATTTGGGACAAATCTCGCTAGATAGTTAATTGATCCTAAAAATGATTTTAATTCTTTTACATTTTTTGGATGTGGCATTTCTGTTAAAGCTTGTATCCGTTCTGTAGTTGGGAAAATCCCATCTTTGTTAATTTTATGTCCTAAGTACTTGACACTAGTGTCCATCCATGTACATTTTTCTTTAGTTAACTTTACCCCTGCTAATTTAAGTCTTTCTAATACCTGTCTTAAAATATTAATGTGTTCTGTTGTTGTTTTTGAGGTTATGATAATATCGTCAAGGTAACACGCGACACCATTGATTCCTTTTAGAATACAGTCCATTGTTTTTTGAAAAAGAGCTGGGGCTAGATTTATACCGAAGGGTAGTCTGCGATATCTGAAATAACCTATGTGTGTAGCAATTATTAGATATTGTCTTGATCCCTCATCTACTTCTAATTGCAAGTAAGCGTCTTTCAAGTCTAGTGTTGTAAAATATGTACCTCCTGTTAATTTAGCTGTGATTTCCTCAAAAGTTGGTAAAGGATGTTGTTCTGGAATTACATAAGGGTTTATAGTGTGTTTAAAGTTTGCACAAAGTCTTAATTTCCCATTTGGTTTCACTTGAATTTCAATTGGTGATGCCCAAAGAATCGGTGTATCTGTTGGATTGATTGGTTCAATAACTCCCCTTTCTACAAGTCTATTTAATTCTTCCTCTATTTGTGGCCTAAGTGCAAATGGAGCTCCTCTCGGTTTACAAATTTTGTTTTTTGCTCCTTCTTTAAGGTGTATTGTTGTTTTAACCCCTTGAATGTTACCTAATTTATCTTCAAATAAAATGTTGTATTCATCTAAAAGTTGTTCTAAACGTTTGTAAGGTGTTTCAGTAGTTTTATTTAAGTTATTATTTAAAGAACAGATTTTTGATCCCGGTGGAAGTTCCAAATCAAATGCTAGAACCCAATCAAGTCCAAACAGAGGAATGTCAACACTGTCAATAACGTAAAGATAAAGTAGTTTATTTTTTTCAAATGCCGAAACGTTAATTTCAATTTTTCCTTTTGTTTTTACCCTATGATTAGTATAAGCTATAAGATCATTCACTTTTTCTAATTTTGGTTTTCCTAGTTTTTCCCAGATATCAGATCCAATTACTGATACCGCAGCACCCGGATCGTAAAGCATATCGACCTGTATGTTTTCTATTTCCACTCCCAACATTACTTTTAACCCATTAATTTTGTTAATTGTTCTGAGTTCTGTGTCAAAATCATTGTCATCATTGTTTTGGTTTGATATTTTATTGTATGAATTATCATCTAATCTGTTTGTTGTGTTATTATTCCTATATATTTTAATTTCCGCTCGTCCTTTTTTTAGACAAACTCTAGCAAAATGGTCCTGACCATTACACGCCATACATGACTTGCCCTTTGCTGGACAAGTTTGGTTTTTATGTAATGGGTAACCACAATTTATACAATCTTTCCCTTTAACTAATATTATTTTGTTTTCCTTAGGAACCCTGTTAAATGTTGTTTTAGAATTGTTTGTTTGTTGTATTTTATGTATTTCGTTATGGTTTTCTTCTAGAAGTTCATATTGCTGTTTTACTTGTTCTAGTAAAAGTGCTTCAGCTTCCACTTCTGCTAGAGTAGTATTATTGTTAGGGAATTTTTTTATTAAATCCTTCTGCCATTTATTGTTGTTTATACCAATGACTAATTGGTCTCTAAGTCTTTCATTTAAATTTCGCCCAAAACTACAATTGTTTGCTACTTTTTTTAGTCGGTTTAAGTAAGTTAGTATAATTTCGTCGTTGTTTCTATTCATTTGAGAAAAAATTTTTCGTTCAGCTAAAATAAATGTTTTTTTACCGTAGTGGGTTGTAAGCATGTTCTTAATTTCATTATAATTAATGTCCTGAATAGGAGTAGGTCTAAAATGATCAATTACGTTTTTGAAAATATTTGGTCCAATTTTTGATAGAATCAGATCTCTTGCATTATTGTCATTACCATTAATATTGTTTAAATGTAATTCGTTTTCAAACCTTATTAACCAGTATTCCCATTCTTCTTCCAAAGGGTTAAATTTGTCAAATTTAAAATTTTTGTTTCTTTCTTGAATATGATGTTCTACTGGAGGTGTATTACTTCTTCTGTTTCTTCGACTCATGTTTACTGCGCCAATATAATAACTTTAACATTGAAGAAGTTCCATTATTTTAGATGAATTCATTTATTAAATATAAATTCAATATTAAACAATTGTGATGGATTATGTCTGTCATTGTCATGTCATATATATATATACTATAGCTTGCAAGCTTTAAGGAGCCAGCTCCCCCAGCAAGCTAGGGTGCAATGGGCCAATCCCTCATTCACCTTAAACTCAACGATTAAAAGATACAAAAAGGATAAAACCGGTAGATTGCTCCTTGTAGTATAAATTCTTGATTAGTTGGGTCGTTTAAGGAAAATTCAAATGCCTCACATTTGCTATATCTCGATCCCTCCTTGGATCATTCTCAAGCTGACTGACTAGCTGATAACATTGTCATAGATATTATTTTATATTAAAGAAATTGAATCTTACAGTTCTCCAACTGGAGTATTTGAGGTCAAATATTTGGAAGTTTTGAGTTGAAAAAGGTAGTATAAATGTGTTGTTTCTAGGTAGTTTCATGTGTTTCGATATCTGAGGTATTATTGTTAAATAATAGTGTAATTGACAGAACCTGATTACAGGTGAATTGACAAGAATCGGTAAGATTCAAGTAAGTACTTTCAAGAATTTTTAAAAACAATAACTATGACAATGTAATTAGCTAGTTAGTCAGCTTTAGAATGGTCCAAAGAGGGATCGAAATATCAAAAATGTGAGGCGTTTGAATTTTCCTTAAAAGACCCAACTAATGAAGAATGATTAGTAATAATACACATATAATACTCGTAATAACCCATACAGGTTATTATTATATGTATCATTCTGGTGCATTCCTCATCAATACTTGCTATTTCCTTTATCACTACACTTAATAACATTTAATTAATTGGAGAAGTCGGGTGATTTTGATACCTTAGAATATACTTAATTAACGTATCTAGGGTTATTAACGTATAAGTTTTTCAGTTCATTTTATATTTATGTGGTATTTGTATTATATGTTTAAGGTGTACTGTCTGGATGAAGAGACCCATGGTAAGGATCTTTGTTTATCTGGTACCGCTGAAATGGGGATAGCTAGCATGCTGATAAATAAGAACTTCTCACAAGACAAACTACCTCTCAGATTTGTGGCAGTCAGTAGATGCTTCAGAGCTGAAACCTCCAAGATAGCTGAAGAGAAAGGAATTTACAGGTAATTATTTTTATATAATGATTTATAAAATAAAAATCCTTCACTCTTAGATAGATTCTTCCCTCAAAATTCAGCTATGCAAACTTTATACCATGATATGTTTGGAGCTTTTACCTTATAATGTGAAAACCCAATTACGGTTGGTGTTCACCCAAACAATGTTCATAAATAAGAAACAGGTGATTTCCATAGGTAACCAATTGTAGCTTGCATTATGATAGCTCTACCACCATATTGTAGTTTATTTTTAGCTCCGAACTGTGAATAATTCAATAGGGATAAGTGTTATTGAATAATTAATTATTTATTAGCCAACTTAATTTAATGATAAACTAGCTCAAAATCATGTGATGTGAGCTTTGGATAGGGTGGCCATAAATCCTATTTTGCTTGGGAAAGTCCTGTTATTTTAAGCTTTTGAAGGGGTCTCATAGGTGTCAATTTATAAATGGTATAGTTATATATACTTAACCTTCGGGCGGGTGCGCGGGCGGCATTTACACCGCATTTTCGAAAAAACACGCCCCCTTTGATTTTACAGTATTCCAGCTTATCAGCTCTTCTAGGAATTCTCCAATAACTATTTCCAAGGTTTAATAAAGCCATCGGCATACCCGGAACATGATCGGGTCGCCCTCACTTTAATTTGAACATCGACAAGCTCTATAGTACACACGTTAGTACGGTGCAAATATTAGAGATATTTTTGTTGTTTACTGTATTCTTATGCAAAAGAATTTGATCATTTTAAAAGAGTTACATTTTTTAATTACATATACATATTTATTACAATCCCAAGATAGGAGAGAAAGTGTTAGAAGTTGCGTTTGTATTTTTTTATGACAATCCTGAAAAAATGTTACCTACATGTGTAAGTGTAATTTGTTTTTTAAAAAGAAGTGTTCAATAATTTTTTATTAATTCGAAATGAATGTTTTATTATAATTACTTATTGACGAAACTAATTTCCACAAAAACAAGGACCTACAAGCATTAAATATGGAAGGAAACAAAAGCGGTGTAAATGCCGCTGCTGCTAACCAATATCACGCGCCCGCCCGAAGGTTAATTATTTTTATAGTCATAGTTATAAGCAAAATCAATTTTTTTTGTTTAATTGCAGGGTGCATGCTTTTACTAAAGTTGAGATGTTCGGTGTGAGTAGACCTGAAGAATCTAGTTCAATGCTCTCCGAATTTGTTTCACTTGAAGAAAAGCTGTTTTCATCCTTAGGGCTGAAATTACGAACACTTGACATGCCTCCAGAAGAGCTAGGCGCTCAGGCATATAGAAAATACGATGTAGAAGCCTGGTTGCCTGGGCGTAAACGCTGGGCAGAGCTTTCTTCAGCCAGTGATTGTACAGATTATCAATCCAGACGCTTAAATATCAAGATGAATGACACACCTAGTCCAGTATACCCTCATACACTGAATGGCACAGCTGCAGCTATTCCTCGTCTTATCATAGCTATAGTGGAAACACATCAGAAGCAAGATGGTACTGTATCAGTTCCACAACCTCTTAGAAATTATTTAAATTTCTCCTCGATTACTAAGAGCAGGTTACCAGAGATGTTACCTTATAAAGGTAGAACATTTTATCCATAGGTTTCTAGGGATTAATTGTATAATATAATTTGATCACTAGTATACTTAAATGTTAATTTTGGTTGGTGATGTACTTAAGTGCCCTTATTGTAAATAAAAAATTCTAGTCTAAATGACAGTTTAAAATATTTTTTTTACTTCTCCATGCTTGATTTTTAGTTTAAAAAAAAAAATATGTGTGAGGCTCTCACGCGTTAGAAGTGAAACTTTAATTCTAGAATGCATTGCTCTCTTTCATTTTTTGACTAATTTATTATTTCAGGATTAAGAAATGGTTATGGTAAATTTAATTGAAAAAAAATATTGCTACGCTAAGGCAACCACATTTATTTCAATAAAAATAAATGTTTGTTTTGATTTGCTGGTCTTTAAATAGATATAATACAATTAATCTGTAAAAATGTTATACTTGGACGAGTCTCGAATCCCAAACTTCGTTACACGATTCTACTATATGGAAAAATCCACTCTACCGCCGCCAAAGAAGTTTCACTTCAAAAACTAATTGAAATGATTACCTAATGTGTCGAAGTAGTTCCTGACAAAGTAGCTGGTTATTTATGAAAACCTGGCTTATCTCCTGGTTAATTACTGAAAACCGATGATGAAGGTAAAGTTTTACTCTCAAAATCTTAAAATGTATTCCATGTAAATACCAATCTTGCTTCTAAGATTTGAAAATACAGGTAAAAAAAAAAAAAAAAAAAAATACAATATTGTAAGGACAAATGTAAAAGATTTTATTTAATGACTATTCTCGCTCATATTTATCCTAACCTGATTTGGTACAAGGAATTAATGACAAGAGGGAAGATTTGGGTGAATTTCAATGTTTAGTGCCGGAGTTAAAAAAAGATCCAATGAGTTTCCATGTATAGTATACTTTTGAATGACCCTAGAAGAGAGATTACTTACATGAGTTTATTAAATTTGATATTTAAAAATTAATTCCTAATTTTGCAAAGCCGTTAGCACTGAAGAAAGACTAGCTGTTAAAGGTAACTCAGAAAAATCTTAATTTCTTTAGTGTAAGATAGTTTATATTTAAAATATGTTAACATTTATATATTATTAAAATCGAGAATTAATGTCATAACTTATAGTATTGTTGAGAGAAAATAACAGTCAAATTAAGCAGTGTTGGTTTCTTCAGCTTCATAATTTGAATAGTCTGACGATGATGTCATTGATACGCTGACATTTGTTGACAGGGAGGGAGAAAATGGTTGGTCATGTGATTGCACAGGGTGATGTGTAGAAGGATTCTGTTGATAAGTCCGCATTTCAGCCAATAGGACCAAATTACTCAATTCCAGTTTAATCCGTGCCTGTTCAATTTTTGGCAATTGCTTTGTCATTCTTGACATGCTCAAGAAGAACATGTCAGTTTCATCCAAAGGTCCCAAGCTAGTCGTTGAACATGAATGAGAGCCCTTGATTATTTCTTTATGTTTTCTTAGAGCAGTGTTTTCTTTTATAATTGACACCACTTGGTTAGAAGGTATATTGTGTATTTTTTTATTTTGTATCATTTTTAATCTTTCATAGCGATCTTTATTACTGGAAGCAGCCTCGCCACTTATGGTTGGGTGGCTTTGAGCACCCTCTTCATCTTCTTCGTCTAAATTTCTATGTTCTTGTTCTGGTGACTCAAGAATATTTTTTTCAGATCCCTCTGATGCAATACCTTTTTGATTCGTGGATTTATTTAAATTCCTGTGCTTCCTGCAAGAAAATAAAAATGTGACAAAAACATTTCTCTTTAGTAACTACTTTATTAAAATAATCTTTTAAGCTTGGTTTTATCCACTCACTTTGTTGTATCCAAAAAAGGTAAAAGAAATGCCATTTGCTCCTCATACTTCCAAAAAGACTTCTTTTTGGAGGCCATGCCACTTCTCGTCTCTTGACGACGTCTTTGTCTTGCATTGCAGAAACATCTCCTCAATTTTTCCCAGGTATCTTTAGCTTTATTTCCTATAAGTAAAATATTTAACATTAAATACATGTATTATTAGTACATAAAATAAATATATGAATATTAATAAATATACAGGGTGACCTGCGATAAATTTGTCATAATGAAGCTGGGGGATTATATGGGTCAAATGCAACAAAAAATGTTGAGTAAGCATATGCCCATTTCTCAATAGTTCTGGAGATATCGAGCAAGTTATTACAGTATAAAACCCGATAAAACAATTCATTCTTTCGTATTCTTCTTGTCTAAGTTTAACAAATTCTATCGCCTCACCTTTCTCCCTTGATACCTAAATTCTATCACTATATAATAATCTTCTCTACGTTTAATTTTATGTAAAATTTCTCATCTAATTCTAAGAGTTAGATCTATCTTCATCATCCCTCTCTGTTAGAGAGGGATGATGAAACATGCGCCCAAATACTAAATGAAAGTCAAAGTTAGATCAGATCATTAGATTAAATTGTTGTTTAAATAATAAATATAACAATAATAATTAGAATAAAATTTTTAAAGTATTCAAAATAGGGCGCGAGGAAGCTTTGTGCCTCACTCATTGGCAGACTAATAGAATATATTAAAAATTTGATAAAACAGATTTAATTATCTTTATAATGTATAATATTATATTAGTACTTTCATTTGAACGTTTTAGAAGCTTCAGTAATATACAAAGAATAAGAGACGATGCCAAAAAAAAATTGAAGCGAGCGTAGCGAGCTGAATGAAATGTGATGAAATTTGGTACACAGGTTCATTTTACCAATGCTTAGGACGAGTTCGTTGGACAACGTTGTCTGCCCAAGCGTTCGTGTAAACGTGCGCATTAAAATTGAAATTTTAGGACGGGAGAAAATTCTACCTTTATTTATTCGATGAGACGAACATTTTTTTGAAATAACATTTTTTAGTAAAACCAACAGCCACACCGCTATGAATTAATAAAGATTGTTAAAACTATTAAAGCGGACCTAAACGTTAAAAGATGTGTGGTTAGAGGAATAGTTAGAATGCAGGGTGGTTACCTTACTACTAGCCGCTGTACTACTATCATACCCAATTATCTATTTTTTCAATATTCAATACATATTTATTTCCATATGCTCGCTTCAATGATGAGCCACGCGATGCCTAGTATATTATTTTGACCCCCCCCCCCCCCCTAAATTCTTGACTATGGCCGCTCATTTTCTTAATGGTTAATGGAGGGATGTTAGAAGTGTGGTGTATTCAGGAAAAACTTCTGCTTTCTTATGAAAAGCAAATACATAATATTATGAATGTTAGTGAATGGGTCTATTGGCAAAGGTCGGCCAATAGTGTGGACCAGGCTTAAGGGATTTGCTCCCCTAGATAAAGCAGTGTCACAATGGCACAAACCTGTAAATATCAAACATCTCCCAGGTACTATACATTTTGAAACAGCTAGATTTGAGGTCAAGTCTCTCAGACCCCTATATAAATATATTTTTCAAAGAGAAAATTAATCAGTCCAAAATGCTCTCAGTATGAGTAAAATTTCGTTTTTCGTAGATAGTTTTTTAACATTCAAAGAAAAAATATAAATCTGAAATCATAGTCATTCTTTTGTCAAAGAACAAATTACGATTTTCAAGGAATTTTTCATACGTCGCCTATTTTGTGGAAAAAAAAAATGCCCCCCCCCCCCCCCCCAAAAAAAAAAAATATATATATATTTTATAATATCTTAAACATTTATCTTGGGAACGCATTTCACTAGACATTTTGGAGTAGTTTCATTTGGATCTGGACAATAAAATGCAATAAATGTATAAAGACGTTGTTCAAAATTTATAGCTATAAATAAACTTTTAAATGGCCGTCACCTTAAATAACGGTTAGGGATTTATGCTGGCATTAACGAACTCGTATGATTTATTAAATTTCCTACGGACCCTGTATATGTACTGCAAGCATCTTTTATAAGATCCTTAATGTACAGAAAGCATATATTTTAAAACTATTTTTATATTTGTCTTTAATCTATATAATACACAATAAGATTTTATATATTATACAAAATCTTAAAACTACCACTGGCTGGCCATTTGAGTAATATGATTACCTCATATCTCTGAAACCAATGAACATGCAATTTTTAAGGTTATAGTTTTTCTTACCCCCTAGATTAGCCGAAATCTTTTTATGCCCCTCCATCTTGATTCAAGATGTCGGCCATTTGTATGCGAAATTCTATCTTGAAATAAATACTTCCTTTTGAAAATTATTCCCCTTAGTTGGACCAAGGAGGGGGAACGGAATAATAACTTAAATAAGTATAAGAAGACACATAATAATAAAACAATAATCTTTATAACATACCTGGTATATTCAGCTCCCTTCCAATTTCTTCCCAAGCTGTTTGTCGAACATTTGCATCTCTATAATCAGGCGATCGAAGGTTGTATAAACAATGATGTTTACGAACGTTTTCTATCAATTGCTCGTCCATTTTTATTTTAACAAGAAGTATGCCACAAAGTTGTGCTAAAAAAAAAAGAAAAATGAACTCCCGCCCGTCAAAAAGTGTTATCTCCCAAGAAACCACTCACGTGCTATCACGCATGAGGGTAGAGACGTGTTATATAAGACGTGAGGTGACTTCAGTGTGGTTGTAAACTGTATACCTTATTTACCATGTAATTCTATAAACACACATGTAGCGTGAGGTCCCGTGTCAGCGCATGAGCTCACATGGCGTGACGGTAGAGTGTGTTTCCCATTTCCCCATTTGACCTTAAGTTTAACAATAGAAACATGGAAAAAACTTGCAAAACAACATTATTTAGCCAATAAGTCAATTGAAACCTACTGATTAATGTAATTGCATTCATTCGTTTATAAAATAGAGATTTATTTCTAGAATATTTTATTAATTCGTCTTTTTGTATTCGTAAATAATGATGTACACACTTGTAGAAAGTAATCAATATAAATTATATAATCTCCTCTTAACCTGTTTTGTGTAAATATATTTACTTAAGACTAGGTAAATATTTGTAGCTGGGTATAATTGATAAACAGTATTCAGAAGTGTCAGCTCTAAGCTATATTATATATGTATATTAATTAACAGAAATGTGTTGCGTAACTGCAATGATTATACCTTCTTTTAAAAGGTACTATCGGTACAATCATATTTTTTAAAAATTAAAAATGAAGGAGGTAATTTTCATTTTGAAATGCGATAAGTTTTTATTAGAATCGATACGAAAGACTGATAATCGATATATCGTGAATGTTTTACTAAGAATAAAGAATTAAAGAATATATTATATAGTTTTATTAAAATAAAAATATATAAATAAAATTTAATTTGTTAAGGTAAAGTAAAATTAATTTGTTTTAAATTTTTAACCTCTGATTAAGAAAGTAGAAAACAATTTGAAACCTAAAAATTACTATCGATTTATGTTTATCGTTCAATCTTGCAAGTCAACTGTCAAGGTCATACCCATACCTTCTGGTGCTGGTTATCTACAAATTACGCCGGCCGGTGTCCTTCAATTTTCGATTGCCTGCTAAATAATTCACACTTTGAATCAATTATCTAATTATTCCTGGGGGTACTCTCTGTTGAATCAGTATTCTCGTGAGTTAGTGAGCTATGGCATCCAAAGTTCCCACCGTCACGTTCAACAACGGCCAGAAGATTCCCGTACTCGGCTTAGGAACTTGGAAAGTAAGTTACTTTATTACCACGCATGTTTCATTCGTTTAATTGAAATTGTAGTAAATGAAAAGTTGTCTTCGTGTAGCCGATTAGGATAATATAATGGTAGGCGGTGCCCATTGTCAGATAGAATTAAAAAATTTCTCGTCTGATTCAGTTACACTTACTACTCGTAATAAAGACATTGAGAATGAATTTATGAAGAAAGTTGCTAGAAATTCATCAAGAAAGTTGTTAGGATTTCAAAGAATTAAAGAAGATTATCCCTTAATTATCTAATGTTTCTTCATAGTCTACAGGGATATAGTAATAATAATATATTATCCCTGTAGACTAAGAAGATATAAAAATAAATAATTTTTATTTGGACCTGGGTGATCACTCAAATATTTTCAAATAATTTATAATCGAAATACTTATTAATTTTAAGTCATACCACTATTATAGTTATGTAAAATGTTCAGTCATGAGTTTTTTTTTTTCTATGTAATTCATTTGATTTACCGAAGTTGATTAATTTTTTTTAAAATATAATTTTGTTAAATCTTTCTGGTATTGAAATAAAATCATTAAAGAGACTCCTAAGTTCATAAAAATATGAATATAGTATTAAAAAAAACATTAAAAAGGAGCTCTAAATGCAGATTTTAGTCAGGAGTGTTACCAAAAGTTTCGGTAAATCTGCAGTTATCAGGCCACCTTAGGAAATGAGGTTAGAAAATTGGAGGGGGGGGGAGGTCCTCACTCGAATGTACTATTTAGACTTTAGACAAAGGGATATTACCTCTAAAATGTATTAATTATATAGATATAAGCTTTCAAATGTATAAATCTTGAAAATAAACTGTTTTGACAAAGGGATATAATCTCTTAAGTGTATAAATCAAGCGAAATTGTGCTGCCAAGCGATTCTCGACTGTATCGCCCACTACAGATTAGCCAAAGTTTCATTTCCAGATCTTATTTTTAAAATATTAGTCTTATTTCAAAAGAAAGGGAAAATATTCTTCATCCAACAGTAAATACTATAACCCACTGATAATGATTGAATCCCAAATACTGAATTTTAATTAAAAACTGTAAATTTTACATAGTTTTACAACCAAAATATAATGGTAACACTCTTGCAAATTGAAGGATCATCTCAAAACTTAAATAAAAATCCTGTTTATTTCAAAACATTTTTAATAAAGAACAGTAATTGGTAGAAATGGTAACAATAATTAAAAATGGTAACAATAATATTAGTACAAAGTAAAGCTACCTTTCACAGACAACTGGCTAGGAACTGTATACAAAAGTCAATCTACTTTCTTAGTAAACAAGGTCAATTTCTTAATAAACTTATACTCCATTAAGTCACTTAAATTCAATATCTTAATAACTTATAAATCAATATTGTTAAGAAACAATATTCATCTCTCTTGTCTGATGTCTGTTGCATCCTTCCTCGAGAGTCTTATTCCACTTGCACCATCTATCTGCATTGATTTATTCTTTTTCTTGGACATTTCTCTGACGTTCTTTCTTTGACTGTTTCTGAAATAAAATAAACATATCCAAACTAGGTAAATCCTGTTACTTTTGAAAAATGAAACATCCAACCACTTTAAAAAATCAAGAGAAAACTTACCTCATTTTTTGCTTTTCCTTGTAAAGATCTTCTCTTACTGGATCAAGGTTTCTTTTCCCACGATACCTTCTCTGCTTTTCAACCCGTGTTAGGGCCTATAATTAAAACTAAAAACTATAAATTGACAATTTTATCAGAATGCTAGTTTAAATTTCAACAATTGATTCAGGATTGTTACCGTATGCCATGGGTGTTCCCAAGCATTAGGTAACACTCCTGACTGGTAGCACTCTTGACATTCACCTCCTTTTTTTTTTATGAAAACAAGCTTATAATTAAAATAATCAGCATAAACAAAAATATCAAAGGAAACAAGACCCTAATGACAATTCAAAAACAATTATGCATTGCTAAAAATAATTTCATTAATAGAATTGATTGCGTTAACACTCATGACATTAATTAAAAATACTTACCATGTTTTGGGGATAAATGGTGCTCCCAGTACGAGGTTTTAGAATAATCTGGTTCCAACCTGGAGAAGATAATGCAATACTAGAATGGGTATCTCCCACTTCTTTCTGGTCAAGTTCTGTGAATCCTAGATGTTGGAGACGCCAGTAACACTCCTGACGAATATTTTACACAAATTGCGGGGACATGACTTTAAATATTTTTCACAGTCTAACTAATTTTCTTTTAATTAAAGAAACTTGTGTAATATATTCTCCAAGGGTCAAACTTATTATTTACAACTCTCATATTTATTAAAAAAAATATTTCGATCATAATAAATTACACATTTATTTTAACGAATAGCCCTGGGGACAGTAACACTCCAGACATTTTTAGTGGTTATTGAAAATGTTTTATTCTCTAATATTTTAGAAATGTATTCTGAAAAAGAAATTACTGTTGGAAAACGTTTACAAGAGGATGGGTATGGTATCAAAAATAAATAAACAAAGTTATCTGATACCTACACAAAGCAATGTACCCGGGACAGGAAAACCACAATTTTTTTGAGAATGACCCAGGCTGAAAATATACATTGGCCTATTCGTGTCAGCTGTAATGTATAAAATGTGAAAAAACGGGTTTTTTGTATTCATTACATTTACATGATTCCATGAGTTTTCAAAACCTATTTGAAAACAGTTTTGGTATTCATAACCCCATGGAAACGGTGATTTTAAAACGTTTTGAATTCAAGTTCACAACACCAAATTTTTGGTTTTGTGTTGAAACTGCTTTGAGAAAATAGCATGGAAAATTGGATGAGCAAAGTTATATGATAACCTGACTTAACTATAATTAGTCTGGGAGTTTATAGTTATCCAAATTGTTGCGAAAACTGTTTTGGAAACTCCTCATGGAAACACATTTGGTTTGAAACCAAAACAGTTTTTGTAACTCATAGAAACCTAGTATATATTACAGTTTTGAGGTAAAAATGTGGGCTTAAATGTTAAAACTACATTTTTATGAACAGAAAACTATTAAGAAGTCATTATTATTTTTTTTAGAAATGATATATACAAACTTTTAGGAACATCAGAACACATCTAAAATTAAGTGAACAGTAATGTACCGGGCCCCATGCCCCAGGCCTTAAGCCCTATGCTAAATGCTCCATGCCCCAAGTTACCGGCCACTGGCCCTCTGCACTCTCTCCAAGGCCAATTACCCCACGCCCATTGCCCCTTACCCTAGGCCATAGTCGAAAGGGCATATTGCCCATTCGACGGCCAATTCATTTCCAATGTTTATTACTAAACGTTAGTTGAATCAACGAAGTAGCTTTAATAGGAATTGACTAGAAAACGAGTGTGCTCAAAAGGACTTCTACTGCTACACTGGCAGGTGTGACCAACCAATGAAACCCTGCAGAAGGACGGGGTACCCATCACCATCACATATTAGCAAGGAAGGTTAAGGGTCAAACTGTGCCCGGCGATTTGACTACCCTTAGTATTCCAGGGTTTTGGGTATTTAGTTATAAGGTTTATTCAGCTGATAGAGCAATACACTAACCCTATATCATTCATTGGTTGTATAAACCCTTTAAGGAGGCCTAAGCCTTCCATGGGGTTTTACACCCAAAATTATTACTATTATTAGATTTAGCATATGGTGTCCAAGCCCGACAGTCACTTATTATATTTTTGTAATTCATAGATTATTCTCTCATATCTCTCTCTAACAATATTCTTGCTGCATACTTGTTTAATAAGGATGGGTTTCAAAGTCACAGTATCACCCTCTAGTTGTATTTTTTTGTGCTCAACATTTATTTAATTTTTGTTACAGTCTCAACCTGGTGAGGTGACACAAGCAGTGAAGGATGCCATAGATATCGGCTACAGACATTTTGACTGTGCTCATGTCTATCAAAATGAGAAGGAAGTCGGCCAGGCTATTCAAGAAAAGATAAAGGAGGGAGTAGTCAAGAGAGAGGATCTTTTTATTACCAGCAAGGTTAGTCTTTCACAGCTATGTTCTTAGTAAATACAGAAAGCAATTTATTTGATTATAATAAGTACTAAGTTAACTAGACTTTCATACATCTTATCAATGATCCAACTTTTCTTTGAAAAAGTTGGATAGAGTGTATGAAAAATTACTAAATATCTTTTACTTACTTCATCACTTACTTATGCTCTGATTAATGCAGCCTTTCCGTGCTGCTTATATGATAGTAGGAATATGTATAAATTCAGAGGAAAAAACTGTTTCTATAATGAGGGGGGGGGGGGGGGGATAATATAGTGTGTAAAATTAGGGTGCTCTCATAATCACTAACAAGTCATGGTGACTCCAAATAATCCTCGTTGCCTAGAGGTCAGATGGAAGGTAGTGGTCAACCAGATTATAGGTATGAACTGGTTTGGTTTAATTCTGAAGCCACGTTTTCATTCATCGTTTTAAGTTTCTGAGTAGGTAGTAGCAAGTAAATAACAATATAAATTTACAAAATTAAGTTTGAAGGAGGACAGCAATGTTTTTCAATTTTTGAATTAAGCGCCACAACTGAACTAATCGATATCTGGACTCGTTTGAACAGCTCTGGTTGACCTCTAAAGCAATTGAAGGTTTACAAACATGATTTTGAACTTATTTGTAATGAAGTTGCTCTTGGGAATCGTTAGCAATGGGTTAAATGCATGGGGATTCACTTATACTAAGATGTAATCTCCTCTTGCTTAAGATTTATTGCACTATGACCATCGAAACCTTGCTTTGGATATTTTCAAAATTCTCAGTTATTTCATTTAAGACTCAAATAAAACTTCAACTAAGGAAATTTAATGTTTATATATCTGTTTTACAGCTGTGGAATACTTATCACAAGAAGGAATTGGCAATTCCAGCTCTGAAGACAACACTATCTAACCTAGGTGTTGACTATGTTGACCTCTATCTCATTCATTGGCCAATGGGTTATAAGGTCAGCTATATAAGTCTATATATTCATTATTAAATAAACATTTTTTTTATTTTTATTATAGTTCAGCACATAGTAGAAGTAAGTATTTAGTGTGAGAAAATGCTCTTGTTACTCTTGGTTGGCCATACTCAGAGTATCATTAGATTTTCTTAATATGTTTAATTATTTTCTCTCTATTTTTGCTGAAATTAACACATTGTGCTCTGCTGACTCATACATATGCATCATGTAGAGTACACATGCAACATGACAAAACACCTCTAATAACCTAAGAGAATGTGTTAGGGAGAGAGGTGAAATTATCACCGATCTAGGGGAGATCATGCGTATGTTTTTTTGAAGAAGACGCAAACTAAGAAGAAATTTTCTTTGGAAATAATAAGGATGATTCTGTAGATCAATCGGGAGTTTTTTGGGAATGCTCCTGCACATGGGAAAAGTACAGGTGTAAGGAAAGTATACCATTATTGGAGATCAAAAAGTAAATTTCTAATTTTTTATTTTTCCCCGAATTATTAAAACAGAAACAGGTTTCAAGCTATATTTAAGAGCGTTTCAAATTGTCAGATTAGGAATCCGTTGAGAGGCGAGATGACTTTATCTACAACATTCGACCACTGTTAGATCATTGCCACAGCTAGATGGCGGCCACATATTATTTGCCGAAAGAGTTTTGTATCGACGAGTCTCACAGGCAGTGATGTCATGGAGAGGGGATATATTCTTCCTTTTAATATCCATATATCTAGAATAAATATCATAATTATAGTATTAAATTATATATATTGACACCGCCTTCTTGTCTGGTGTTAAAAATTTATGTTTACTCTGTGACAAAAGACCGTTATTTATCTGGAAAGGGCCATGTGGGTGGATATAGTCGTTCATAGTTTGCTGAATGTCTATAGAGGCAAAGGGCATTGTTACTGTCTTCGATCTGGTAAGTTGAATAATGAAAGTCGTTTTTGTCTTTTTTATAATCTCATATATTTTTCATTAAACAGTCAACAAAACACTCCGACAATCTCCGTCATGTCACAATTTATTTTAATAATAATAAACAAACCCAGAATTAATCACAGGCATTTTATTTACAATGTACTCTACATGAGAATTTTTACAATAGTATCAGTCTTTCTAAAAATGTATTGGAAAGTAAAACTTTCACGACTGAAACAGTAAGGGCCAACAGAAAGGGAAATCCAGCTTCAGTAGTGAACAAGAAACTAAAACTAAGCGAGAGTGCCACCGAATTTACAGAGGATTCAACTCTTCCATTGTAAAGTTTAAAGCAAGGAGAAGTTTTGACTTTAAAACCCCGAATGCTGTTCTGAGATACAAAAGATTCTTGGGCGGCACTAACAGATCAGACCAGATCCTGTCGTACTACCCGTTTGAGAGAAAGAGGTTGAGGTGGTATTATAGCTTCCAATTCATCAAATGCACCTAATGGTAAATAATTCTTACATTCTTTTTCAAAACTAAATTTCCTAAGAGGGAATTTTTACTTCAAACGTACCCCGAATCAATAATTGAAAGCCTGGCATCTGACCAGAAACCCCTTCCACTGCCTGAGATGTTTACATCTAAGACATCTCATCCCTGAGTCCAAAAAGAAAAGACACAATGCAAAGTATATTGGAGCAAAGACATCAGAAAAGATGTATTATCAGTTTGCTTAGCATGCCCACAATGCCATCCTAGCCAGCCAACCCCCTAGCTTCCCATCCTGGTTTAAGTACGCCACCAGCATTGTGCTTTACCATATTCCATGATAATATGTAGTACAAATTCATTATATTCTTATTACAAGGTCTCTAGGGATGAAGAAAAGATAAAATTTTCTTTTTGTTAAGCTATATTTCACCCATACCTGGGCTTCTTCAGGCTTGAACTGTACTATCCAGAAAATATCATCACAGTATTTACAAATAATAAATTACAATTTTGGAGTAACCGTTAAAAACAAAACCAACTCTCCCATTCTACTGTTACCTTGTTAACAATAGAATTAACGTTACTCCAAATTTGTAATTTGTTATTTGTAAATACTGTGATGATATTTTCTGGATAGTACAGTTCAAGCCTAAGATGCCCAGGTAAGATATATCTTAACAAAATGAAAATTTTATCTTTTCTTCATCCCTAGAGACCTTGTAATAATATATTGAAACATAAGGGATCATCTAAAAAGCAAATTCACTATGTAATGTCTTCTCATCTTTCTCTCTTTATTTCTTTGTATGTTCCTTTCTTTTTTATACATATCTCTTTATAGTATACATATTGTTCTTTAATTTATTTCCTACATTATTTATTTTAGGCATCAGTTATAAACCTTTGGTGCTTATTACTTCAGTATTCTTTTAGTTTTAATGCAAAATATTTTTTTGGATGTTATAAAAGTATACTAGCATGTTTTTTTTAATAAACATAATCTTAGCTGTAGTTCTTGTTTTTATTCTATATATTCCCAATAATATTTATCTTTGGTATTTTCCATTTGTGAATGTGAATTACAGGTTATAATATTTTTGATTAGTGGTCAGATTTATGTTATTTCCTAAAGAAAATTATCCTTGATATTATTCCTAATACTATATTGTTCATAGTAAAGGTAAAAAGTTGATGGTGTCGGAAGTTAGAAAGGGAGGATCGGATGTATCTTATCTGCTCCATTGGTTCAACCCTTTAACTATGGTTGAAATTACTCCCCTGATGATGTTTGTATGGTTCTATTACTATTACAATATGAGAGTGACTGATACCACTTCTATGCTGTATCTACCTATTTACCCATGCAGGTCCCACAAATAGAACCCATACCACTTTAAATCATAAGCCCCAAGGATCCTTAGAGCATCACTTACAAAATATAATTTTATTAAAATAAAATTATTAAGATTTTTTTTTTTTTTTTTTTTTTTTTTTTTCAAAGTTATAACCTTTTGACTTTTGTTGCAGGAAGGAGATGTACTTTTCCCTAAGGATGAAAATGATGCGATGCTATACAGTGAAACTAAGTATACTGAGACATGGCAAGGAATGGAAGAGTGTGCTAAGGCTGGACTTGCCAAGTCTATCGGGATATCAAACTTCAACTCTAAACAGATCCAAGACATTCTCGACATCGCCACTATCATACCTGTAACCAACCAGGTAATAAATATTTTATTACCACATGACTTTTAAACTTAAAGACATTAAACTAAAAGTGGACTCAACTTCTAAAATATCCATCCCATTGCCTGACTTATTTAGAATACAATATTTCAAGAAGTTATTCAACGAAGGAGTGATTTTTTTTTTTATTGTTCTTTGTTTAGGTTGAGGCTCACATATACTTAAACCAGCAGAAGCTATTCGATTTCTGCAAGTCAAAGAATATTACACTGACTGCTTACAGTCCTCTGGGTTCTCCAGACAGGCCAGGAGCTGATGCTAGCAGCCTAGCACCTCTTAAGGATCCTAAGGTCAACGAGATAGCCAAGAAATACAACAAGGGACCAGGTCAAATCCTTATCAAATTCCAGGTAACTTCTTAAAACTCTAATACAGTATTGTTAAGAAAAGAAGGGTTTTTGTGACAGTGTGGGAGATTCTAAAAATTGTGGTGGGGAGCCAATGAGAGCTTGAGATTTTGACAGCTCAAAGGTCGGGCAAACCAGAAAAACAATAATGCCACTGGATTTATTTACCTAGTAGTTTTATTTTTTCCTTTACATAAGTTGGCCAACGTGTGTCACAAAACCCTTGTTTTCTTAACATTACTGTATCTAGTAAGATGATTTCTACTCTCTAATTAAAATTCGATTTTGTTCTGTAATCATTTCTTCTATTGCATTTGCTAGTTAGATCATAGCTAAGCGGTGTTGAAGTGTGTTCTTTTTTAACCATTTTATCCCTCCAAGCTCTTCAAAACAAATAGAGAATTTTTTTTACTCATATGTATATTGATATTATTTTGCTCTTCTAGAATATTAATTAATTTATTGGTGCTGAAATAGCCCTACTGGCTGTCCCTAATAATAAGTTTCATTCTAGTGTTACTTACTAACTGACATTTAATAATATTATTTAGAAAAGGTTTCTTTATTTTAGTTATAAATATAATTGTCTTAAATATAATTGGTGTATGGAATAACGAAAGCCTCTCCACATAGTAAGTATTTAACCCTCAGCTTTTGGCCTCTCGGGCATCATTAGTGCTGGTAAAAGGTAAAGAAGAAGAAGAAAAAAAAAAAAAAAAAAAAACGAAGTGGATTCAGATGAGACAAAAAACAGACTCAATATAATTATAATTGGTGTCTTCCTGTTGTCCAACAATGAGCAACAGGAGATCGCATAAATATTTTCTGGTTTTACAAACATTCAAAGTTTTATAGACCCTTCAGAAAATCTACCATCCTTTTGATTATAACTCTCAACTGAGGTGCATCTGAAGACTAAGGTAATTGAAACAGTATTAGTTTTTTTTATGTAATGGATCAGTTCAGTGAAGAGTTATGCCTAGGGTTACCATACGTCCGGATTTGAAACATCTGTCCGGTTTTGAGAAATGTCCCGATTTTTCTTAGATGAATGGAAAACGCAGCAAAAGCGATGATAGGGTCTATTTGGACGCCTGAAAGAGGAAGAGTACCTCTGTCAGTTGTAAAAGTTTTTATGTTCTCATAAGTTTGTTATTTGCTTTAATGTTAAAGCAAATTCTATAATGACATGCTCAGAATTCCGCGACAAAATCAAAATCAACAAGCCTTTTCTAAGGAAAATTAGTTCATCTGAAAAGTACGAAGCAAGAACAATGAAGACAAGCAAAGTTTAATATGATATTAATAAATAAATATTAACCAATATTATATTAATAAATATATAACTTAATTATATAATATTTTCCCAATTTCACAAAAAAAAAAAAAATTATATAGGGATATCATTTTTTTCTTAACCCCCCCGGGAGCTCTGGCCGGATCTGGCCTTCATAAATTATGGTAACCCTAGATGCCTCTTGTCTTTTATGCTCTGTCTCTTCAGTGTGAAAGCCTTCTTCATTTCAGAGGATTTGGAGTCAGTTAACCATTGTACCTAAAACTCTTTGATTGTAGAACTATTGACCTGAGATAAAGATGTAGTTTATTTCTCCTCTGGTCAGTTCAGTCTGTGATTGGATTGATTGGGTTGTGGCTGTATTTTTTTTATTTTTTGTTTTTGATCAGATTCAAAATCCCAATGAAGAAACCAGTAAAGGTTGTGAAATGTTTAACCTCAGTATTCCCTGTGAAAAATTCTTCAAATAAACAATGGACTATGTCCAATTAAAAATATGTATTACTGATAAAAAAAAATTAAATCTTTCCTCTAAAACTCTCT
The DNA here is from genome assembly GCA_951217055.1 of Gerris lacustris. NCBI lineage: Eukaryota > Metazoa > Arthropoda > Insecta > Hemiptera > Gerridae > Gerris > Gerris lacustris. Next base: position 30,311,762 of record OX578280.1, read on the forward strand.
CTTACTGTGTGTTTAGATCCAGCGTGGACTTATTGTGATCCCTAAGTCTGTAAACAAGTCCAGGATTCAGAACAACTTCGAGATGTTCGACTTTGAAATCTCTCCTGAAGATATGAAAGCACTAGAAGCTCTTGACTGCAATGGACGTCTCCTCCTTCTTCAAATGTAAGTCGACAATAAGTCTTATTTTATCAAATGTGTTTAAATGAAGTTATTAATATTAGGGTTTTCTCCAGGACTGTAATGCCTTAGCGTAATGTCTAACATAGCTGTTAAGGGAGTCTCTAAGGGAGTGCTTCAACAAACTTAATGAAGAATAAAACATTCTGAGGTTATTCTACCTCATTTACTCCGAGTCATTTTGAATTAAAATCATATTTACTATATCCCTATTCCCAACAGTTTATAAAAATAATTTTTAAATTAGTTATACTAGAGAACTTTTAATAAATTTAAAAAAAACTTTCTTTAGAAATAGGTTTAATTATTTATTAGTGTAGGTTTTACTAGGGGGTCTTGTCTATAGATGGTATAGCTTATTAAAAATAAATGGTTTACTTATTTCTTTTTTTTCCAAACATGATAAAATATATAGTTAAGGATAAAAGCTCTAAACCTCAGATGTTAACTATTATAATATTTTATCTTAGCATGTTTTGTTGCTATGAAAGTTGTAAGTTCAACAAACAGCTCCCTCTTTTTTAACGTCAATGTTTCCTGACTTCAATAGATCAAAGTCAAGAAATACACTAGAATATTACTTGCTCAAATAAGGTCAAGGTGGTCTTATTATCTATAATTTGTTTTTCTTTCTTTTTTTAATAAAGAAGGGTTCAAAGGGTTAGCTGTTTCAGTTTTGAATAATTTATTATTTGTTGACTCTTTTAATGGCATTGGTTTTGGATGTGTAACTCTTTTAAATTCATTGTTTGCCACTTCTGCTGCTTATTTATTTATAACATGAAATCAATCTTTATATAATTTATATTTCAGGAACAAAGAACACAAAGACTATCCATTCAACGAGGAGTTCTGAAAGAATTTAATTTATTAATACATATCAAGGAAAATAAGTTTGGAAGTCTGTTATTTATTTTTGTAACTCAATTCAACGTACTTTTTTGTTTAAGTTTGTGTGTATTGTCCAAAAGTATTTTAAACTTTATTTTTATATAAAGAGCCATTGTGTTATAAAATGGTTATTTCTGTTCACTCACATAAATATGTGTTCATTTAAAGTTGTTTTTTTTTTTTCTTATTCATAGTACACTAAAATATGCTGCGACTTTTATAATTAAAAATTTGCCTTAGAGGGAGGATACTGATGAATGGAGACTATCACAGTAAATACATATATATACAATAGCATTCTCCCCCTTGTGCTTTGCCCGGGGTTGATGCTAGGAATTAGTGGCTGTATCCTATTATTTATTTATAGTTACTTATTTTGTTAGTTTAATCATAGAAAATGACACTGCCTGGCTTGAGAAAGACAGACTAAAATTGTTTTCTTAGACTCATTATTTTTCATAGCGTTGGGAACCAATCGATTGAAAAAAGTCGACTAAACGGTTGTTTTAAAATAATAATTCATTCGGTTGTGGATATCTAGTTTTCATTCGACTGATATCAGTCTATAGTTTGGAGTTGTATTAGTTGTAATTCAGACGTGTATATGTGGACGTGTGTCTAACGAGATAACGAGTGTCATGCGCCTTCTCACCCCTCCTCCGCTCTGAGCCCTTCACCGTCGTTCCTTTCCCCTACCTAAAACCAAAAAACATCCGAATGAAACATTCGAATAAAAAAGTCGACTGGGTTCAGTCTCAGTCTATATTTTTTCATTCGAATGAAAACGATGTCGTAGCAGGCTGTAGTTTGGGACGAGATAACGAGTGTCAAGCGCCTTCTCACTCTCACCCCCCCCCCTCAGCTCTGAGGCCTTTACGGCCTCCACCGTACTACTCCTATATAAAAAAAACCATTCGATTGAAACATTCGACTTGCGGGTTCAGTCTCGGTCTATATCTTTATTCATATATCCTATACCCGCTATGAGACTGTTTTCAGTCGATTGAATTCAATCGACTGTTTTTTCCCGAATCGACTTATTCATTCGGTTGTTTTTTCTAATCGGTTGTCCCAACGCTAATTTTTCATATAAATAAATATATGATAAAGTGCCTGAGTTGACACTGACTGACTTAAATAGAACAAAATGAAGAAAAAAAAGGGTACTATAAACAAAATGAAAAAAACCGGGTGCTATAAAATTAAGCAATTAGATGATTAAGTATATTATATTTTATTAAAAAATATTTTATTAAATTATAAAAATTAAACACATATAACTTATAAATTGATATTATCACATCAAATTAAGTATATTTTGACATAAATTGTTTTTGAGTATATAAATCTAAGAGATAGTTCTTCAATTAAAAATATCACCATTATAAATATAACATAAATTCATTAATCAAATTAACATACATAAAGATAATTAGTGGCAAAAAATTAGTTGTATATTATTATACTGTTAAATAGTATATGCATGATGACAATGACAATATAGAGCTATATTTTCTTATTTAATATTGAGATTCAAAGGTATATACACATATTTCAAATCTTTCATTTAATTTTAACAGATTGACAAATAAGATTATAAATCCTCAATGTTAATCCCTCAATAAATATTAAATAATTTAGTCTTCAATAAATTTAGGGAAACCTAACAAAAAAAAAAAAACATACTTGTTTAAAATGATAAAGTTTCTTAAAGTATAGCAGAAGTAGGCATTTTGTTTATTCCACAGCTGCCATCACCTCTGTACAGCCAATAATAACCCTAGAACAAATTGTAATTTATTATTATTATCATTAAATATAATTGTAATTTTAGAAAACACCACTGTAGGAGGCTACAGAGCACTTCTATCTTCATTATGTTGTGTTATTTTAATTGTAGGACTACTAAACATATGTTTGAATTTAGCAGTTTGGCCTTTATTGAGGCCTTTTTTACTAGCCCCGTGGTAGAGAGTTCCAGCGACTTCACACATCATACCTTTATACAATGTACTGCTGAAGCGAGTATGATGTGATCATTAGTGAGCCATGTAAATCAGTAGTAGACCATGGTTATGACCAGTTTGTTGGTAATGGGAATTCTTATTATCCTGCTACAGAGGGCATTGGATTCAGCAAACTTCTTTCTCCGCCATTGCCACAATCCTTGTCCCCATCTTCTGGAGGTTGACTTCAGCGTCTTCATTGTTATGAGTGGGCCACTGATAGGTTTCCTTCTGGTATCTAGTTTATTGACTTTAATAGTACTTCTTGTCAGCCAGCCAGACGTGTCATTCGCTGTCCTAAATATATTTCTTAACATTTTTGCTCCTGTTTAATAATCAGATTTGTATCCTTATTGGTTATTCTCCATGTTTCTTTGTTATTTTCTGCTTATGAGAATGGTCTCTTCAATGGGTTTGAAACTGAAGGGTTCACAGTCTTAGATGTGCTATAGAATAAAAATCACCTCCAATGGCAGCTTACCTTTCTTGATAATAACTTATAATCTCTAGCTTCGAGAGTTGGGAGGTAATTATTTGCAATCTACTACTGCTTTTATCATCAAAGTAAACAAACGAAATAAGTGTTAATAGGAAACCACACACAAAGCAGATTAGAATCAATAATCAGTTAAACATTTACCTGTAATCCCCATCTTTCACCCCAACTATTCTTAATAATCCAGTATGGCATTGTTTTTTTAAACACCGGATAACCTGTAAATAAAAGAAGATATATTTTAGAGCAAAATGTATGTTAAAATGATCGTACCTGTTTTCCCCATCCTGGGCCCCAACTGTTCTTCACTATCCAGTAAGGCAAATGTTTCTTTAAGAACGTGGTTTCTGTAAAACAAAGATGAATTCAAGTATATGTTTAATTATAATGAAGGTGAACGGGTGAAGATAGTAAAAAATAAAACAGTTGGTACTTGTTCAATAATTCAGTATATTGTCAAACCGTAATACAGACCGGTTTTGTCAACATAGTTATCGTCAGAATACGTATGATTTTTACAAGTTAGGCTTGGTATATATAAAGTTATGAGTACCGTGAGTGGAACGGACGGTGGGAGGGCAGTATTTGGGTATCTTAGCAAAAATATAATTATCTTTTAGTTAAGGAACAAAGGAGTATGGGATTATTAAGGTAGTGTGAGAGAGGTGGTTGTGTTTTCACCCTACATACTTTTCTGAGGACCCTTTAAGCCCTATTAATTTATGTTATCAAGTTTCGTTGCAAATGGGATATGGGCGTAAATTTACATTTTTCTTGTTTGGAGGTATGGTACTGTATTTATTTAAGTATATCTAGCGCTATCTCTTGGCTGTCTGGGGTGTTACGAATGTTGTATGAAGAGCACAGTAGATAGAGCGAGGGTTGAAGATAGAAAATAAAGAATAGAAGAGATTTTGGCATCTACGGTTTGTAGAACCCGTCATGAGTGTTCCTTGTGCAGCTAGCCCCTAAGCTTAGGGGTTTTCCCCATTTTTGAAATTCCTCAGGCATTATGAACCCTTTTATACCTAATTCACTATAATATTATCTAGATTTTACCCGGCTTTCCTCACCCTTTTTTTTTACAAGCTCTTTACGTATTTATACACATTATTATTATATACTATATATTCTTATATAAATATTCATTTAGCTTCTGTAATTTTTAATAAATACCATTTTTACAAAGTTATTACTTTAAAATTGGGTTTATACATTAAGGCAGAAATAACCTCAGGCCAGGATGGAACATTCTTATTTTAGGCCCCCAGGCCTGGGGAACAACCTTACAAAATATACCTCAGTCCTCAAAGGGATGTGACTTTATTATAAATATTTAAATAACAACCAAAATTAAAACTCATGAATTTTTATGTGTATCAGTACACTGATGATGACAATGTAGTCGAAACTGGTCTGTATTTTTATAAGTTTTATTGATTGTTTGACAACATACTAATATATTGAACTAAAAATAGTATTTCCTTTAAACCAACTTTACCTAATTACATTCTTGTCTTTATGAATAAATACCATAAAATATCTATCAATACTATCAACTGAATATGTTATAATGGTTTGATTTATATTTAGTTTTACCCATTATGACACTTAGAAAAAAAAATGTAGTAAAAACCAGATACATTTTTTAAATTTAATTAATTTTCTTATTTTAATATTAACTGATAGTAACATTAAAACCATTATTTGATGAATATAATAAAATAGATAAGTAATAAGGTGAAATGAGTGAAGGGGGATCTGTATTCTGTGTTCGCCTACACAGTGAAGTAAATGGGTAGCAACTTAATAGAAGTGGCAGCCATGAGTCATATTATATGGCTAAGGGCCAATTGCAGTAAAAAGCCATTTGGCAAGCTTAACCCTAATCAGATTCAAATCTACTATTATTTAAAATTAATGCTTTGTTTGTATAATGAATAATAATTCTGCTAGGACATAAACACTACCTTCTTTCATGAAATTTCAATTTATTTTCAATATTAATAAAATAGAAAATTTTAATAATTGACTCGGTAAAAATTACAATTACTTACTGTGTACACCAAAGCCAACTACAAGAACACCATGATCCAGATTATTTGGGCTGCAGAGGAACTTCAACGGATGTGACACACCTCCCATGTAAAACTGGAATAAAATAAATTACTTATTTTAATAATGAAGACATGTTCAGGACCGGGATGTAAATTCACCTCTTTCCCTCAAAACCTAAAAATTTCTGAGTGATGATACGGGTTTTTTTTATATTTTCTTACTGTTCATGATATATAAATCCGAAAAAAATAAACAATTTTTTTTCTCACCCTTTTCCACATGATGTTGAATAATGTTACAAATAATGAGATGTAATTGCTTTTATCTACGATTGATACGAAATATAAACATTATATCTTTGTTTAGATGCGTAGAAAGTGATTATTTACGTACTTGTATTCATTGCGCATGCGTGTCTCATAGTTCTGAATAATTCCTCTTCTTTACCGCACTAGTGCGGTAAAGAAGAGGAATTCTTCAGCTTTACGCACGATTAGTGAATTTGTTTACATTTAACAAAACTAATTTGGTGTTCTTTTATTAAAGTAACTGTTTATATCGAATTTTTAGTGAAAAACAATGAGTGAATCAAGTGACTGACGAAAATGTGGAGAATAATAATCCTCCAGAAATAATTAATTCGGCAAAAAATACAACTAATGAATTAATGCCATCTTTATCAAGAGAGAGATACGAACTTACATACAGCAAGTTTATTTGTTTCTGTATTTATTATTTAAATCTAACAATCGTAGATAAAGTACGGTACGCAACTCGTGCGAAAACGGCATTTTGCATTGCTCGTGTGGTTTTACCTCCCCTGCTATCGCTCAGGTGCAAACTCCACACTCGCATGCAAAATGCTACTTTCCGCACTCGACGCGTAATGTACTATATTGAGTCCAAGTAACTTTCAACATAATTTTAATTATTATCTTTCGAATTACTTTACATTTATACAATGATTTTGTAATAAAATAGATGGAAAAAAGAAACATTAAAAAAAAAGAAACATTATATTTATTTACAAATGGGTAATATATTAATTTGAATTTATCACCATTATTTACTAATGACAATATTATTTCAATAACAAGCATTTATGAAACGAAATAAAATTAAATCACAATAAAAGGAACTTGAATTGAGTATAATTAATATGGGTGCAACTTTGTAAACTAAAAATATATTACGTAATTTTAGGCAGTTTAAAACTACCTTATATAATAAAACCCTTTAAAATTGCTAAAAATAAGTACACACTGATATTTAAATACTTGCTTAATACAAACATGTATGAAAAAAAAAAAAAAAATTCTACAAATATGAAATTAGATTAATTGGCTAAACACTGCTGTGAACCGCTTGGCTTCATCAAAACTTGATTATTTTATTTCAAAAGAGACCACATAGCTGGTTTTAAATATCATTCAAAGAAATTGATGGTGACCAAATATTGTTTTTGAGTTTGTGCATTAAACTGATTATTAACAATGCTCTGTTATTTTTATTATTCTCAGTTATTACAATAGTAAAAAAGAAGTATAGATAATGAAATTAAAAGAATTATATTAGAAAGTATTTACCTGCATAGCGTTTGCATTAAGAGCAACTGATATCGGACCATTTTTATAAAGCCATTTAGCCATGTTAGTTTCATCTGAGGAAATGTTTACTGAACTTGAGATGCTGACTTTAACCTTGGAGGTGTTAAACTTGCACTTATCATCGATACCTTCGTATGGGTAATCGGTTTCAGTTTCCAATCCGCCCAAATCTTCAAGTGCATGGAAAGCCGAGTCAAAGAAACCTCCATTACAACCTGAATCGTACTTATCACAATCAACCAGTTCTGGAACAAAGAGAAAGCACTATTTTGTACACCAAAATTTAAATCCTTCAATACTTATACTATATCAGAAATCTAGAATCTGTTATTGAATTTTTAACAAAAATAAAAAATTGTCCGTTAAAACTTATACCAAACTTTCTCAAATAAATAGCATCCCCAAAGTAGAGCTGAAATTAATTTCTCGATTTCACCTCGGGGTATAATTTTTCTGACTTTTACACCAAATGTTTTATTGAAATCAGCCCAGTAGTTAAGGCTTCACACTTCTGTACACTCAGGGGACTTTAAAACGTGCAAATCCTTCGAAATTAAATGTTCCCGCTGTCACAATACTTTCTCTTTATATAAATTACTTAAATGAGAATTTAAAAACTACATATTGTTGCATTTACTTTCTGCTATTAGACCAGATCTGTTAAGACAGCATCTAAAGTACCAAAATATGAAAATATATTTGAAGCTAATAATAATAAATAATAGGCTAGCAGAAACAAATAATTGACAACTATAAAGTAAGGATCATTATAGCCAAATGGTTATCATACTTAAAATTGGCACCCTTACTTCTCCAAAAACAAATGTCCAAACAGAGATATGTCGGTTCAAATCCTGAAGGGATAAGACTTGTTTTACACTGATCAAATTGGGGAGATGCATAATGTGGCCTATCACTCTACGCTTTAATAACCTAATATTGAGTTTATCATAGCTTTAAAGAAATAGCAAAAAGAAGCTTTATGGTAACCAAATGTTACTTAACCCTGAGATGCTAATTTTAACCTTAGTCCTGGTTTATTTGCATTCATTATAAATGTTTTTCATGCATGCAATCAGAGTTGGTTTACAGCTTCATTCTAGCCAGTCACTCTGTTTCTTGTCTGTAAAAGCCTTAAAACAAAATAGTAAGCACTAAGTAGTTAGCTAATTACTTTTACGAGACTAACTGTCTTGGTAGTTACGGATTAATTGATTACAGGTGTTTTTCAGAAATTAAATAATATTAAGATTTATTTGAAATTGATAAATGAAAAAAATCATTACCTTGTTCGGAGAGTGAAAGTAGTTTTTTATTTTTAATTGCATATTGTCCTTCAATATTACCGGTAATAGAGAATGCCCAGCATGAACCACACATTCCCTGAAATAAACACATCAAATTTTTAATGAAGTAAGTTCTTTTAACTTAAACAGGCCCAACACTATCAATCCGCTTGATCAAAACAGTGCATCAAGCGATGGTGTCAAGCGTCAATATAGTCTAGGAACCCATTTGATGCTTGAGTCAAGCCTTGAAGGTGATTGATAGAAAGTGTGAATGACTCAAGTGGCTGGACGGAGCGCTTGATAGTCTAGAGCAATTTTGATCAAGCATTCCGTCAGTCACCTGCTCGACACCAGCGATGGAGGTCTGTTCACTCGCTTCCGAAGGTTCGGTAGATAATAATACCGATCGAGAATTTATTTGCCTCCTCATTGATTTACATCGTGATTGCCCGGAGTTGTGGAAAGTTCCACTCATTTGACCAACGTCGTTTCCTTTGGATCTTTCATTTCCGCTTGAGAGCAACAACTGTCAAGATGAGAAACCCGAAATCCTGATTCAAAACTATGATATCTACACAATACTGATTCATTACAGTCCAGGAGGAGCAGTTCACTAGTCGAAAACTCAGCTACAAATGTGTGTTGATTAAAAGATTAATGGTTGCTTGATGCGCCAAGACCAAGACTGCTTGAATCATGTATCAATCAGCTTAACCCGCTGTTTTGATCAAGCAGATTGATAGTGTTGGGCCTGCTTTAATTTTAACATTCCCAAACCTACCTATATTTATAAATAGCCATATTCAAATTATAACTTGTAGGTTACTTGAGATGTATTCTGAGAATTGGGATGGTAAACTTGAAGTCGAGGAATACTTGATAACAACAAAGAAGCGTTCTTGTCATGAGTATTGTAGAGTAATCAATCATCCTCACATGTTTTCTTGGAAGAAAGGGAACACATCAGAAAATATTTTTTCCTATTACCAGTAGCAAAATTACGCAAGATTAAACTGTTTTTAGGAATAAAATTTAATTTCTCTGAGATTTAAGAAAAATTTACAATGCACAGCAAAATTGTATTTTGCTGAGGATTTTTCCAGGCTAAGCCACGCCCACATTCCCTCCTACAAATAAATAAACAATCAACCTTTTGTTTTATATAATCTTTAACCTAAATTATTTGAATAATTTAAAATAAATACCTTAAACAATTTACCTTAAAAATATTACGAATTAAAAAAAAAAGAAGTTTATTAATACTTATAACAGATTATATTTATAAAATAGAATGGAATAAAAATGTAAAAAATATTACAGAAAATGTAGGTCTTAAAATAATCATGAATAAATTAAATTAGTGGCAACACTGCAGCTCATCTATTATCACCATTTTGTTTTGTTTTACTGTATTTCTGCCAACTCATTTTTTTATAATTGTAACATTTGATATTATAGCTTGTTTTTTAAATTTAAATAGTTCAATAATAGTATTTTATAAGTTAATATATGACAATCATGAATATAGTGGAATATGTTGAAGATCTGTTTGAAAATACACCCCCGGAAATTGCAAATATTGCCTCAACTTCAAAAGAGACTTTATTACCAGCAAAGACAGTCAGCAAATATTTACAAGTGTATGCAACTTTTAAAGGTTGGTGTAAAACAATAAATATTATTTATAGGAAAAAATTTTCTGCCACCAGTATCTCTGCCTAGGCAGTTAACCCTTTGAGTACTGAGTGATTTATTCTAGGGTTGTAGCGCAGGCCTGAGCAAGCAATTGAGGAATGTTCCACCCTGGCCTGAGTCATTTTCTACCCTACACATTACATGTAACACATGCCTTTTTCTCCTGCTAATAATTAAGCTAATTTGTAATATATTTTTACACATTCACAATATATAAACCTTATTTTACAGTAATATATTTTTTAAAATATATATTTTTTTTAAATAATTGTCGCAAAGTGAGTATATACATAATAATTACCGGCAAGGATAGGTGAATGAGGTAATTGTTTATACGGTTATTATTTTTTAATCTACAGTAATGTAGAAAGAATGTCTACATCGTTTTAAGAATTTATATTTTATCGTGTACCCGCAAAGCGCTTACATACATACACAAACTGAGCCTATAATGTACAGATCTTCCGCTCTAGACTCTCTCTCTCTCTCTTTTGATGAATTTATAATATAATATTATAATTTTTGTGAAAGCAAAAGCCCCATCCTCCTCTTTGATCCGGGCACAGAAATTGGAGCTGAACTAGGCCCCGCAATGTCTTGCTGCCTTTTGACATCAGAAAATTCATCGTCTGAACTCTCGTCGAAATCTTCCTCACTATCACTTCTTGTGAGAATATCTAACAACTCCTCATCTGTCCATAAACGTCTCCTATTCCTATCTACAGGCATTATTCCGCTAATAAATAAAATAAACCGAATAATTTATAATAATAACTAAAAGTCGAAAGAAGTCCAAAAAAGTAAGCCAGGTCAGATCGATAACGTCAATATAAACACAAAAATTAAAATGAGAATTCCGAGAGTAAGCCAAGTAATTTAGGTAATATCAATAAAAGCGAGAGTTTTGAAGAGGTGTATAAGGTTTGGTGTTCGAACAAGAACTGAGGTTGTAAAAGATTTTTGGCATTTAGCTCCCAACCTAACGGTACAATATTTACTAGAAAATAGGAAAAAAGGACGGGGAAAGCCGGTTAGACCCTACATAATATAATAGAGTAGGTAGAAAAGGATCCGTATTTGCTGAGAGATTGGAAAAAAGTGAAAAAGGATTAAGGCCTAGAGCTCGGTGCATGAGGTAGATGCGTGACGGGATCTACAACCCCTAGATGACGGCATCTCGTCTATCCTTTCTTTTCTGTCAGCAACCCTCGCTCCATCTAAACGACCCTTTATAGAACCTATTAATACCACCGACAACAACTAGAAAGCGCTAGATGTACAATCTCGGGCCTCTAAACAAGAAAGAACTGTCCACGTAAATTTACGTCAGTAGGCCTGATGACATCAAAACGGTTGACGTAAATTTACGTCAGTAGGCCTGATGGCAGTAGGCCTGTTGACGTAAATTTACGTCAACAGTACTCAAAGGGTTAATTTCCATAGCCTAACTTAATCATTCGGCAGAAAAATTCCATTTTCTGCATTTTTACATAAATAAATATAGTTTTGTTCAAACTGTTTTGCACTAAAAATAAATCCTACTGGTAACTTATTTTTTTGTTAAGAGTTATGTCTGTTTTAAATCCAATGCATAAAACGATGCCTCCTTTATTTATCAGAAAGCTAACTGCTACAATTGATACAAGATACTGAGGTCCCACACTTCCATCATCCAGGTAAATAGAAATGAATTCACCCTTATTCCGAATAAATTGTTTTGAAATGTGGAATATGTTGACTAACCCCTTGCTGCCCTTAAATCTTCATTCAAATTTTAGAGTCAATTAATATCATGAACTAACAAAATAAAAAAGTTTAAAATAACTATTACAAGTTTACCTGATTTTTAACTTTGGTCACTGCTCCATAGTCTCTCCAATCATATTCTAGGGGTAGAGTTACATTTGGTATTACAGCCTGAGGCCTCGGTGGCCATCTACCCTCCTCCATTTTGAATCCTAGGAAGTACTTCTTGAATTCAGACTCTAAAAAAATAAATAGTATAATATAAATAACAATAGCTAAAACAATTTTTTAGCTAAAACTTAGTAGTGCAAAAAGGGAAGATATTATTCAACATAGGTACTAGTGGATATTTGAAGGAGAACCTAAAAAACCTACTAGATTTGAAACGGTGAAGTTGTAAGAATATTAGCTACATTTACAACAAATGGAATGTTTGCACTCTAAACTGCCAACTAAAAACACATGATTGTATGCCACATGCATGACACTTATTTATCAGGTTGTACCACATGTTAGAACATATAGTAAGAAACATTTTGCAATGAAAATTAGTCTTATAAAAATTTATAGATAAAATATTTTTAAAAGTACCCCTCCCCCCCCCCCCCCTCTTTAATTTATTGATGGGAGTTGCAGAAAAATAGGTGCTAAGCCTTTGCCTTGAAACTCAAGCAATGTGCTTCAGGAGTAGCATAATTAATCCTTGATAAACGATGCTAGAGGTCGACCAAGAAGTCATGGAAATGTGAGGAGTGCGCTAGTGTCGACATGTACATTCAGTTTTTATTAAAATAGACCACTGTCAAAAAATACAGTGTTGTTCTTTTGTTATTAATAATTTTATTTTTGATAACTTCTATATTTTTTGCAACAGGCAACACTGTACCTGATAAGAAATCACTAATAATATACGATAATTATCTTAATCGATTTTTTCTTCCTCTTTATTTCTGAGTTTGATTTGTTATTTTTTTATTTCTGTTTTATTTGTTACTTTCTTTATTTCTGGATTTTAGTTCTTACTTTTTTGTGAATTATTATTTGTACTATTACCTCTCTCGGATTATTTTTGGCAATTTTCTCTTTGGTAAATTAAATTTCCTGGTATTATTAAAAACATGGATAATAACACGAATTCAAAATTAGGAAGAAATTATAAAAATAATGAGATTCTAAGATAAGTTTTCCTTAAAATATAATGGGGAAAAGCAAACTAGAAATTCGCTAATATTATTTTGATTAATTGTCATGGAGAGCAATCATTTTTATAATAAAAAAAAAATAAATATTAGGTTTGTTCCAACCCCATTATTTGTAGCGTTCTTTGCATTTGCATCATCGCATGGTGAATGGTACAAAATCCAAATTGTTGTGTGACAGTTGTGACTATAATTCGTATTGTATAAAAACATACAAAACAGGAAACCTAACAGATTTGAAACCTTCTTGTTGTTGTTATTCGTGAGGTTTGACGTAACTGCGCATGTCATACAAACTAGAAATGGGTATTGTCTTAGCACCCGACTGTACTGACTTCGGCACTACTCGGAAGTTCCGATTTTAAACGAAGTTAAGCTTTCCGTTTCTCCCGTGTTCATGACTTCTTGGTCGACCTCTAGCATTACCCAGACTTTGTATGTAAGATTTGTGTCAGTAGACAAATCAAGACTGAAAAGTGACATCCTGCAATACCTGCTACTGACTGATAACCACAACCTTACCTGCAGTGCTTTAGTAAAAGCCAAACACCTTACAAAACAAATCTAGTTTTATTCCCACTAGGAAGATAAGACATCTCCCATACTGATCAAGACCACGAATTTGATAAGACTTACAATTGGAGCAATAGATTTAAAGTCAGTCTTAACATCAAGGTGTAAAAATATTAAACCGTGTGTAAAGGAATATTCTTACTTGTAAGATCGGCAAACTCTGTGGCTCCGTACTGTCCTGTACCCTGTTCAGTATCCTGTAAATATTTCACTTTCCTCATGTTAGCTCTGAACACCCTAAACCTCTTCTTATACTCATTTTCACTAGGGTAGATCTTCTCGTAGCTACCAAGGAACGTAGCAAACTGGTGAAAGTCAACATCATCTAAACTCGTCTCCAATATTGTAGATAACTAAAGACACAATAACAGAAAAATTAAAAAGAATAGCATAAAAATTTAACAGATAATGCTGATGCTAAAAAGCTTCTAAAATTTTCTTAAGGAAGCTAACTCTAGAATTCTATTAATCTGTAAATTCTTCATAATAGATTATATCACCTCCTCTCATTGTGAAGGTATAATTTCTACTAGAATTTTCTTTAATAAAGATGTCTGACAGGAATAAATAATTATTATAAGTAACAAATCAGCACTGCACAAAAAATGAGCATACAGTTTGCATGTGACTTTTGACAATTTTGACAGCACGGGAAATTCGAAAAATAAGGGTGGGGAGCCAACGAGAGGTCAGGATTTTGAATTCTAGAAGGTCAGGCCAACTAGGCAAACAAAAATGTCACTGGCCCCATCCCTTCCACAAGCCTAGTGACTTTGTTTTTTTCTTATTTAGGTTGGCCAATCTGAGTGTCACAACTCTTAACACGCATACTGTAGTTAGTATTAAATTGATTCTAAATGACATTTCTAGTGACACATTGTCACAAACCTACACACAAGCATATTGTAGTCAGTAATAAATTGATTCTAAATTACGTTTCTAGGGTGACGCATTGTCACAAACCCAGAGAATAATTGTTGTATTTCTTAAGTATCTCAGACATTCTGATCATTAATAGTCTTGTCTTGACAGTCCAACTGTTTTACCTTTTTTTTTTAAAAAAACAGTCAGCTCTAACAAGAATCCAGCCCAGTCCCCTCTCAATAATGATAAATTATGTTTTTATTTTTCTACCATAATTTTAATGTCAGTAAATTAAAATTTGATTAGATAAATACTAATTAATAATCCAACATACTAACCCTCACGATTTCGTCATTGGCAAAACTATTTTCATTATTTTCTCTGCCTGCTGTCTCTGCACTCTGTAAATCATATTTATTTGTCAGTATCCAACAGGGTTTTCAAATCTATTTAATTGATGAAAAAAATTATTATGAAAAATCTCAATTTTACAAATTCAGCTAACTATTTTGTAAATATAGCTTCAAATTAAGTTCGCACTTTTTAGACCCAAGTATGTGCTGAGTTATTTTTTAAAATAAAGAATAAACATTGGTTAAATAAAAAGGTATACATATTAATAAAACCGATTTACAGTATATAAGTAAGGGGTAGATATTGATAAAGAACACTACACACAATACAATCTCTAGACAGATCTGGGTATTTTAGCAGATTTTCCGACGACCATATGGTGTGTAGACTGTCAGAATGTTCCGGCAACTTCAAAGCTGCATTAACATGTCTGACTTTTTCTAAACGTTTTCAGCAAAGCCTGATGCAAAACATAGAATGTGGATGTCAGGCTCCTGGTGCGGCACCCGTTCACATATCTCCCCCTCCCTCTTCATTTCAATCAGGTTAGGTGAGAAGTTTGAGTCACCACGTCCAACAGACTGTAAAGCTTGCCATAGAGTGTGGATGCACTATCATTTTTGGCTTATCCGGGTATGATTAATAGCTCAACTCAATTTGGGGGGTCACCCATGAATTTCAGGGCCACAAAAGCAATGGGTGTCTACTTGTTAAGTCTTGGCTCCTTCTATTAAAAAAATAAACATATTAGTCTATACTAACCCTCTTGATCTCAAATTCCTCTTCATTATCAAATTTATTATCATTATATTCTTCTGCTGTATTCTCTTCATTCTGCAAATCATATTTATTTGAAATTATTAACAGGATCTTTAAGTATACCTTATTTAAAGCCATAAAACTTAAAAAACTAAGACAAAACCATGCAATGAAGAATGCAAAAAGTTATAGTGTTATTTCAATAATTTTGATCATAGTAAAAGAACTATGAGGCTCCATCCTCCTACAAAAATACAACAAAAATTCTATACATTTTTTTTTTAACAACTCAGAATAAAACAAAAAATATTTTACTAATGTTTCTTTAAAGATGGCGAAAGATATTCCCTAAAAGAGATATCATTTAGGTACAACTGTAAATTGTTACTGTTAGCACCTGCCTTGCCTTAGACTGAGTTACAATTATGCTAAAAATGGCCAGCTAATGCTTCAAATTGCAGCTCAAATTTATAGAAAATAGAAACATTTCTAATGCAATTAATTTGTATTGGAATTCAAACTATGGACAAATAGTCTCCATAAGTTCTTTTCAACTACTGGTAAGGTAAATATAAAAAAAATAAAATGTTGTCAGTACAAGTAACGATATAACAGTCATGACCAGACAGTGTTAGTACTAGTAAAGATATCCCTATGATTTCATGGAATCTCTTTCTTGGGTGATTGGAAACAGAATAGGATGAAATTATTTTAAAACCTAATAATGACAGTGCAATACGAATGTAAGTGTTGTTTTTCAATAAAAAGTTAAAAAATATAATTCCAAATTCACATTTATAATAAATTTTAATAATCCGAGTTCAATGTCTATACAACTGCTGTTCCAATACTCTTCTGAGATATTTTTCTTAAAACATATTCTGGTATGAGATACATAGACTGTAAAATAAAACTTGAAAAAAGCAATCTTACTGTTAACGAGTTTATATAAACAAATACCCAGAAGGTGTATTTTAGTTCTTAAAAATTATTAATTTTATTATTAGCCTTAGAACCTGAAGGTGATTTCTACATTAGTCTAAAACATAAGTAATCTGGGTTCGATGAGTTTGCATCCATAAATGTTCTACAATGACTTCAAAGAATATGAAATATATTCAAAGCTGCTGCTATTTAGGTAAAATACCCAAAATATTTATCCACATGGAAAAAATGAAATATGTATTAGTGTAGTAGAAAAGAACCTTCATATTATCCTAATAAATTCCATTGAAAACTTGTAAAAAGTCCCTTGGCCTGTTGCTAGGTCTACTACTGCCTATCTAGAAGGCAGGAACAATCAGTGACTATTTTGTTTGTCTTAGACTATCTCCGTCGTCAGTTCTTTGCTAATCTATAAACTAAACAGCCAAATAGGGCCTAGGCACTTCCCAGAACCATTATTTTCTGTAGTAAGTAGTCTCGTTTGTTTCTTTGCATATGATTCTTATTGTAGGGGTCTAAAGGAAAAAATTAAAAGCTCACTTTTGCAATATTTCGGCCTCTCTTTGGGTCATCTTCAAGCTGATTAGAAGATTACTATTTCATCCTGTTGTTGCTAAAAAATAATTTTACTCTAAAGTAGGCTGTCAAATTAACTTAATCCATTACCACTTTCTTAAGGCATGTCTGTGATAGATTATTTTCTGTATGAACCACAAATAGGGATGTACCATAGCAGGTGGTAAACCTGAATGGGTCAACTATCTGCTCCCTAAAAAATGTTGTCAGTACAAATAACGATTTAACAGAACTGTCTGGTCATAACTTTATGACCAGACACTGTTAGTATGGATCCATATGATTTCAAAATCCCTTTCCTGGGTGATTGGAAACAGAATAGGATGAAATTATTTTAAAACCTAATGAAAATACAATATGAACTTAAGTTATTAAGGTCTAGGTCTTTTGGTGGTGACCACATCATGTTCGAAGTGTATTCTGTGGTTGAATACACTTTGAACATGACGCGGCCACTACCGGAAGTCTTAGAACTTAATGATGAAATTAACCGCGGAAGCCTACACAATAAGATGAATGTAAGTGTCATTTTTCAATAAGAAGTTAAAAATCATAATTCCAAATTCACATTCGTCATAAATTTCCAATAATCCGAGTTTATTGGCAATCCGAGTTAGTGCTGGTCCCATCCAACTCAGATCATCAGGAATCTACAAAACTTTACAAACACTAAATGGGCAAATTAAGATATGATAGTCAACAGATAGACAAATGTGTCTTGAAATATGTCAAACAGGGATAATAAATTATTAACTGCTTCAATACATCCTGGCTATAATTAGGCATACATTACTACATTTAACAGCAGAAATATTTTCTTCGGATCTTTTTTCCACATGCAAAAAGTATATTAATGTTGATGTGTTAAACAGTGCCACCTCATATATAATAATAAAAAAAACTTTTCAGTTCAAAAAACTAATTAAGTAGCTTTAATTTCATTGCATATTTGCTTTTTAATTTTTATTTCCAACAATTTGCCATTTCGATGTTTTTTTTTATTTAAAATAAATTGGCCAAGTATGTGCATTTAGCATACACAAAGGGTGTGCTTAGGCAAGTTCGTTAACAAGCATGATCGGCCCAGCCCCTAATTAATTATTTTTGGCATAATTAGGCCCAACTTTTGAACCATTTATTATAATGACATGAAATAAACGTCTTTAAATGCAATTTTATTGTCCAACCGCATATGAAACTACTCAAAAATTTCAAAGTGTCAATTCCAATACGTTCTCAAGTTAATATATTTTTTTTTTCGAGGGAGGAGGGACATTTTTTCTTACAAAATAGGTGACATATGAACATTTTGCCAAATTAAAGATAAATTAGTACAAAAACAAACCAATTATATAATTGTACTTAGGGCGTCATCCTCTTTCATTTAAAACTCCACATGACGCATTTTGTTTACTAATGAATTTCAACTCCTAAAACTTAAAACCCCTAGTTGAAACATTGTTTTCTTCGCCATGTTCCGTAATTTTGTACCATTACTTTCCTCTTTCATCCTACATTTTATGAATTTTTGTTAGCTACTACAGTAGAACCTCTCTTAACCAAAACCCTTTTAACCCGTATTAACCATAACCATAAAATAAAGGATAAGATAATATGTAGGTATATTTGTTTAATTATATAACAATATTGAGAGTTGCACTATACAAATAGAGAGAAAGATAGAAGATTTTTTTCAAAAAACAGTAAGCCTACTGTAAACAATAGTTGTTAAAATGTGTATGCACGTACATATTATGTTCGTAAAATGTATGTTCCCAAAATAAAATATATATATAATATGTGTCACACCTTTAGCTTTAAAAATTACCCATTATCTACTAACCAAAATTTTGGTTATCCGAAATCACTCCCACACCTTATATTTAGGTTAGCAGAGGTTCTACTGTACTAAGAAACTCAAAATGAGCACTCTCAATAGCTTTATACTCAAATTAAACCAGTTTAAGTAAATCTAATCTGGTTGATCACTTTCTTAGCAGGACCTGTTCAACAAGAATAATTTAAGACACCATAAGACACAAATACAACACATTGCTGGTCAATCCGAAGGTCGACCTGGTTAGTGATTCTGAATGCTCATTTTCTTTACAAAATACAAGGATGCGCTAGGTTCTTAGAAATTATTCCTAAAACCTTAGATGTTAATAACTCAAAATTTGAAGATATGAGGTGCCATTGAGCCATCGACACCCTGACCCTGTATCACCTATCAATCTGCACCACAGATTATTAAATATTAAATTTAGTCATAATATAAACAAAGATAAATAAAGTAAAAGGGGAAGGTTAAAAAAAGAAAAGTTCAATTTTTTCGGTCATGATGTAAACATCAGTCTATTTAGTTTCTCCGTTGATTGGTCATTCAACATTAGTCTATAGTCTACACAATATCACAGATATATAATACCAAAAATATTAGTACATTTAAACCAAGTTAAAATACATTTAGTGGTGGTTTATAAGCAAAAATTAAAATATTTTAACAATAACTAATATTTAAACTAAAAAATCAAAAACTACAACATGCATTAATATAGAATACCAAAAAAACTATAATTAAAAAATGGTAAAAGCAAAATGTGATGTTGACATGAATACTATCTGAAATATATTAGCAATATAAAAAAATATTTATTGAAATTTATAATTGAATAAAATATTTTGAAATAATACTACTTAAAGTGAAATATTGCTAATATTTAATTAATAATTTTAATAAAGCATAAGGTTTATTATAAAACAAAATACTATTTAAAATTTGTACATCGTCCATTTGTACTAAAATTGAAGCTTTAAAATTTAATTTATTGGTGCCCTTGTTGAGATGTCATAACAATTTATTATTAAATTAAGATAAGTTATAATATTTATTTTCATTTACATGCACATGCAAACATGCTAATTTAAGTAATATTTTTACAATATACCACAATTTTTTTTATAATTAATATAGATGTTAATAATAAGTAATATTGCTTTTAAAAAAATGAGAAATTGCTCTATAAAACATTAACAAGTATAAAATTTCATGCACTCACTTACTTAAAAAAAATGATCCCTTGTGAGCAATTATGTTGTTGGTTTTATTATTATACTTATAATTTATTTAATGTTTTAAAATGAGTGTTTTTATTTTTTATTTAATTTTTTAATGTTATATTGTGTGTTGAAATGGGAGAAAGTTAAATTAGTTTCGTACTTCCTCGCAATTGAAGCTGGTGATCTCGGTGTATTTCATCCATGGCTTCGACCAGATTGTAATATCGCAGATTTGCTTCATCTTAAAATAAATAAACAATTATAAAAATGAGTTTATGCATTCGTTAATCGATAATGGAAAATTTATTATAAATCTAGGTATTCCGGAGGGTACCGAAACAGAGATTTTGTGATCCCTAAGTTATTTTTGAACCCATTACAGGGATTCATTCTAAGGGAGTTGCCCATGATGAATGTCATTTTCAACAGACCCCAGTTAATAGTTCAATATCATGAACTTCTTTGAGAATGATCCTTATGGGTTTGAAATGTAGGGATTCACAAATTTTCTGATCTGGTCTCCTCCAGAAGGTGAAGTTATTAGAATAGACTCTGGCTGTCGAAACCTATGTTATAAAATAGAATAATGATAACCATTTCATTTTATAATTTTACTCTTTGAGTTTAATTTACTATAAGTTTAACAATTTTTTATTAAATTCTAAGCAATCATTAGTAACCCAACTATTTTACAAACTTCCATTAAGAGTCAATATCCTCCATCAGAATTCAATTTAATGCATAACCTTTTTCCCTAAATTTCGTACCGTGATCGTTGAAATCTGCAAACTCAATAACTATTTCCAACTTCATTATAATATAGTATGTATATTTATTAAGTGACTGTAAAATAAAAAAAAATGAAGATATGAACTTACAGGAGATTCAGAGATAGTGCAGGTTTGAGGATCGGCATTGACGCTAGCGGGACATTCGGTAGATGAAACCTCCACTTTCATGGTATACTTCAGACCAGCGACCACCTAAACCACAAAATAATTAGTTTAGTGTCAAGATAAACAAACAATAATAATATCCAAAGACTTTTTAAACTTAAAAAGGTAACCTGTTTAGAGGCAGAGATTGTCTTGGTAACTCTCATAAGGTTGGGAGAGTTGGTTCTCTGAGTGACCTCCCTGGAAATGAGAGGAAACAGTGAAGTAACCTCAGAGCTGTGCACATCCACGTTAGAAACTCCACCGACAGTTGCCTGCAATTACACAAAACAATGTAGAAAGATCCCAAAATAAAACATTATCACTGGTTTGATAAGTAATAGATGAGTAAAGTGGCCGGATAACCCCCGTCCTGTAATGACCTAAAGCTGTTGAACGGGACTAAAACTACAAACCAAAAAAAAAAAAAAAAATTACCATCACAATGAATTAGGTCATTCAATGGTGACCCACCTGAATTGATGTAGGTCCCACACATCCTATAAGTGTAGACATCTATACCTATCAAAACCTGGTTGCCATTGGAAGATCTAAAAACTTTATTATGATTAAGATAATTATAATGTCAGAAATTACCCTCTTGTTTCTTGGATTAGTGTTAGGGATCCTGGGTACATCTTTGCAGTTGGAATCTGTCATGGATAACTCATTATTTAAGTTCTGGTAGATCACAACACTGCACAGCAAATCCATCTAACAAAATAAAAGAAAACACATTTATTAATAACTATTTTGTTATGATTAAATTTTGTACATATTATATTAATATGTTTATGCAGGCACGCTCATAAATGCTTATGAGCCTGCCTGATTGATACACTTACTGTATGAACAAAATATCTCATTAATAGTCCAATTGGTTAACTTTTTCTCAGTAGTGAAAAAGTTAATTCTTAATATGCGAATACTGTATATTGGTTTATATGTAAATGCTAATTTGTATGGAGTATTTAATTGTTGCTATTTATTTACCCTGGCATCAGAAAGCGTACGACAATCAGAATTGACATAAGGCCTGTTTTTCATGCAGTCTGTATCCTCAAGACGCAGGGTAAGAGCGTAGTTAGTTCCGGATACAACCTAGCAAGAATAAAATAAAATAATAAACAAATATTGGCAATTATAAGAAGAAAATGACAATAATATTTTATTTAATTCTTAATCAACAAATATACCATTCATATTTAATAAAGAATAATATCTAAAGAAACTGTTTTTCCAAAAATAAGTCCAGAGTAATCAAATAGTCTCTTCATGTAACAAAAGTCAGTAGCAATAAAACTGTTTCTCTGAGTAAAGAAAACAATTATTTACAAAAATGTCTTTCCACCTAATGAAAGTCAGTAGAATTGAATTATTTGAAACCTCCATAGACATTACTATTAACCCTGGAATGATAATGGTAGTCAAATCGACGAGCATAGTTTGAACCTTAACCTTCTAAGCTCGTATGCGATGGTGATGGGTAACCCATCCTTCTGCAGTGCTTGCACTGGTTAGCAACACAGATGCTAGTGTAGCGGTAGAAGTCCTTTTGAGCATACACTCGTTTTCCGGTAAATTCCCATTAAAGCTACTTCGTCGATTCGACTAACGTTTCGTAATAAACGTAGGGAATTAATTGGTTGTCGAATGAGCCTATAGCCTGGGACAATGGGCCTGGGGTAAGGGGCAATAGGTCTAGTGGTAAGGGGCAATGGGCCTAGGGTAATTGGCCTTGGGCCAGAGACCAGTGGCCGATAATCTGGGGCCTGGAACACTTTACAAAGGGCCTGGGGCATGGGACCTGGTGCATTAATGTTCACTCAATTTCAGATTATTCTGATGTTCCTACTATCTTATTTATCATAAAATGTTTGTATATCTCACTAAAAGATTTAATTATGAGTTCTTAATAGTTTTCTCTTTATAAAAGTTTAGTTTCAACCCAAAAAAATTAATTTTCTGCATATGTTAGTCGAATCAACGAAGGTTTAGTAATACCAGCCATCCAATTACCATTAGCATTTCAGGGCTAAGTTATTAAAGAAAATTTATAATTTTAAAACCTAGTGGTAGGACACGGACACCTTTTGTACATTGTTAAGATATCATATTACAATATATAAATTAAGTAGTCTAACCTGAGTTTCCGCCCTTTCAATAGATGCTACTTTCTTGACATAGATAGAGTTGACCATATCATTGATTTTTGTTTGTGCGAAATTAGCCACTTTCTGAACACTATCGTCATTAGTTTTCACTGGAGTGTATCCACCGTCCAAGGCCTAAAGCATGGATTATTATTTATAAAGATAATAACTAATATTAAATAAAAAAAACAAAACAAATAAATACATTAAAAATATTTATAAAATGTCAATATATTATACCCTCTTGTTTCTAGCAGCACCGGTTTGGGAAATTGGTACATCTTCACAGTTGATTTTGGAAAGATGCATCACATTAGACAAGTCCTCATAAACTTCTACATTGCATACCATTTCCATCTATAATAAATTACAAAAAACTTTAAGTCAGATTGAGGATTATTGCTAAACATTAGTAAGCTATAATATGAAGGATTACTTATAGATAGATAAAGCAAGTATTGACAGTAAGTAATCCTTTATATTATAACAACAAACTTTCATATAAAATAGTAGGAGTACAGACAGTGTAGTAACAGTCAGTATAGTATAATAATATTATAATGCGTCTTTCAGGAGTATATATATAAACGTTGCATTATTCTTTTAGTAGATTTTTTGTTTTAGTAGTCTAAAAGGAATTAAAAAAAAGAAAGTAAATCAGAGATATAAATTGAGGTTAAAATTGATCAAATTTCTTAAATAATGATGTACAAAGTTATAGGAGAATAGAGACAATATACATAAAGTTAAAAGATCTTTGTGACAAAGTTTGTCTCAGTTCTATTGGACTGATTTTAAATTCTGTTAGTACATGAATGAATCCCCATCCAAGCCAATCTATGTGGCACATAGCTTCCTTGCATCTTATTTTTTTTTATTTTTTTTTTTTGGGGGGGGGGGAGTCCCGATCAACTGCCAGGGTTATTACAGGACGGGGCAAATTGTCACATGAGATTTGGATCTGGTTTGATTCCCACATGGGTCACACTTATTTTTATTCAATTAATATTGGACCATCTGTGGGCTACTTTCAACAAACCATCCACCATTTTTTCATAATTAGATTAGTATTATTTAAGATATAGTTGTAAATAAAACCAAGTTTGTGCACATCCAGAAGATTGAAATTATTAAAGGTCAAAAATGGGCTAATTATGACCTACCATCCAAATTTAATTAAAATCAGACGAGTAGTTTTTTAAGACATAGTGGTTTGCAAAAATGTTGAGAAACAGACAGACACGAGACCAAAAATGTTCTCTGATGCCTGAAACAGAAAAGGATTTTGCAGCAAACTAAGGGCGTCAAGACAACCAACTAACAACAAGGGCAAACTAAGGGGGTCCTAAAGAATGAGGGGGGGGGGGGTCCTAGGATTTGAACCCAGATTCTGCACTCACCTAACCAAATTTTGACCACACCTGATGCTGCTTAACTTTATTTATAGACCAGCCCACACTCTCTTATCTGAGCTACCTGTGGCCCCTCAATCTTGCTCAACTTGAGATCAATTTTGCTGTTCAAGTTATAGTTACGCAAATTACTCAACTATTTTTCTGATTGTGATTCTCAACCTTATAATTCCTTCAAAGAAGGGAATATACTGAAAGTCTTACCTTAGCATTGGTGAGGAATTCACAGTTCTTATTGTTGTGAGGTCGGTTTTTCTTGCAGGTTGTGTCCTGAAGACGAAGAGTAAGGTCATAGTTCATTCCAGCGACAACCTAAAACATAATATTGTACAGTTTTTCTTTTAAAACCTGGTGTTGAACCAAAATTGAGCCCAAAGAACTGTTTTGACATAGACATTAGAAGGTGGGAATACATTCAATTGAACAATTACATGATTTTACATCGATTCAGAGTTTGTTAGTATACACACATTATTTACAAAAAGATGTAAAAAGAAGTAATGTTCTAAATTTAGACTTTTTATGATTAATAAAGTATTAGCTATGGTAAAGTAACGTATAATAATAGAGCAATATGGGTATAGCAACTTGTAAAATATAGGATTTTTTAAACAAATAATTTCTGTTGTTATTCAGCATTTAGGATGTAAAAAACAAACTTAATAAAATACTATTTTCCGTGGTAGGCTGTGAAATAGTAACTTTAGAGCCTAAAAAACATAGCTAAAATCCATTTTTTCATTACGTGGACTTAAAAAATCTTTTCATTACTCCTAGCTGTAAAGAAAAAATCTTTTACGTCCTAGGCACTAAAAGATTTTTTCTTTACGGCGGGTAGTTGTCAAAACTTCCGCTAGTAGTGCTGCAGTCTTTGTAGAAATGCTTCTAGTACGATAAAAATCCGCTAGATGTCAATGCGTTTTGTTTATCTTTTCTTATAGTGTAACCTCATTTTAAGGTTTCTTTTTTTAAGTCTTAAGTATGTACTAATATTTGTTATTATTATATATTGATTAGTGATTAATATTTAATGTTTTTTCATTGTCTGCTACCTCGGAAAAAATAGCATATGCTACGCGACTTTGAAGTGTTTTTTCTTTACCTTGGCAATATTTACTGTCTCGCTTCGCTCGACAGTAAATTTAATTGCCGCGGTAAAGAAAAAACTCACTTCACAGCCTTGTAACATAATATACTATTATCAAAAGAAAAAAAATTTAGAAAATATTATTCATAGCTTATAAACATTAATTTGTTTAAATCTATTAGCTTCAATTATCTATTATTAACATAAAATAGTTTAAACCGTTTAAGATTTTAATAAAAATCTCACCTGTTGCTTAGCCTGTTCAATAGCTACTATCTTCTTGATATAGATGGAGTTAACTTTTTGATTGATTCTTCTTTCGGCAAAGTCAGCAGCTTTCTGAACATTATCATCGTTGGTTTCAACTGGTGTATACCCACCCAACAAAGCCTGGACAAATAAAATAAATAACATAAATGGAAAACATTTATACATTAAAAGTGGTTGTATTTAGGCAATTAAATTGAAACTAAGATGCAACTTTTAAAAAGAGAAAATTTAAGGACCCTGCATTTAAGGATGATTCACGCTACAACGAACCGGAGCTATGCCGTGCCAGGGACGAGGCTCATTGATAAATGTTATATAGATTTTAAATGAAGCAATTCACAGTAAAACAGCCACGGCACGAGTCATGAACGAGCCTCGTCCGGGTCTGCGGGGTACATTGTTTTCACGTGCTCGGCTCGTCCAGGCCTTGTTTAGGGATGATTCACTCTACAACTAGATATGAAATGAACATGGGTCGCCTAGTAGAGGACAGCACGTCAGAATAAATTTCTTCAATTTGTCCAGCTTTCTTGTGGTTAAACACTGTTCAAATATTAGATTTACATTACAGTTCAACTTGGCTATGAATAACTGAGTTAAAATTTCAATTGCTGGGATTTACAAACCACTTTAAATGAGAATTACATCACTTGTTCCTATCTCTATCAAGATATCATTACTAATAAATTATAAATAAAAAATACCCTTTTTGCCCTTTCAACAGAGACATTAGGTAAATCCACGCAGTTGTTAGATGTAAGTTTCATGATTTTCTCCCAAGGTTTCTCATAAACTTCAACTTCACACATCAAGCTGGCCTGAAAATACATTAATAAGGACAACAATTAATTTTATTTTATACTCTGAATATGTTGTGAGAAATTATGTAACAATTGCAATTTATAAAAATTAAAGATTGACACAAAATTACAAGTATAATTTTTCACATGGCTTCCTGGTGTAATATTGACTAACAGGAAGCCAATGCCAAAATAAATAAAATAAAAATATTTCACTAACTATGAAGAATAATAGTCACAACCTAAGAAATTAACTACTTTAAAGTTAATTAAAAACAATGCTAAATAAAAATAGAGCATGATGTTATTTTTAAGGTCCGAAAGCAAAACCGAGGACCCTTATAATTTCTTGTGCTTGTCAGTCGTTAATGCACCTATACCTCCATACAAATTTGAAACTTTGCAGTTGTGTTAATTGTAATAACCCTTCCCCTCCCCAAATCTTAAAAAAATTAATATCTTGGGAACGGTTTGAGCTTGATATTAAAATGCATTTAATGACTTGCTTCATGTTATGTACAAATGGTTCAAAAGCCGTTGTTAAAACGAAGTTTTAAATTGCCATCATCTTGAAACTGCTGGGCGAATATGCTGTTTAATGAACTTGTTCGAAATATTCAGATATTCCAAGAGAAATTTATTTTTTATTTTAGGGTTTTCTGAAAATAAGGCATCCTTTATAAAAACTCCTGCTTGTACATCCACACACATATACACAAAAAAAAATTGAAGTCGGCTTCGGTTTTTAGAATGTATAAAATGAAAAAGTATCCAAAACATTTTCAATTCTGACCAATGTACAGACAAAACTTTAATTTTATATGTATGTGTATATATATATATATATATATATATATATATATATATATATATATATATATATATATATATATATATATATATATATATATATATATATAGATTAGAACTGTTACCTCAGTATGCGGGAGGAAATTACAGACAGAATTCTCTTTGACTTTGTTCTTAGTGCAGTCAGTAGCTCCGAGGACTAAGGTCATTTTGTAGTTCACTCCAGATACAACCTAAACACAACAATATATTTTTTTTAATTTACAAAACACGATTTTAGAAGGACCCATTGAAACTAGACCTCTCTCTTGAGTTGTTTGTGTTTATATTTCTTGTCTATTAAATTATTCCTTGAAGAAAAATAGTTTACTAAGAGGTCAAGATTTTTAATCATAAGGAGGGAAGTTCTCGATAGGCTAAATGTTGTGCAAAGGAGAATTGTCAATAGGATCCTTTCAGGCACTATTCACCACATGAAACGTCTATATATATATCCATCTAATGTTTTATAGAACCAAAATACACCAAACAATGTTAGATACAGGAACATGAATATGATTCAATTTTTTAATGCAGACCTTAGTGGCAGCTGATTCGACAGACATCAGTCTCTGGACAGTGTTGGAGTTAATCATATCATTGATTCTCTTAGCGGCAAATTTAGCTGCTGTCTGTACTTCGTCACCATTAGTTTGCACTGGCTCATATCCACCAAGTTTCATCATATCAGTCACTGGTTCACATTCAGACTTAACCACCTACAAGTAAAAATGTGGGTTAATTTTATAACAAGAACCTATAACTGATTTTAAAATCAATGAATCTCTTAACAACATTTATATAAGCATATACTAAATACTTTAAATAAACTTATCTAATTTAACTTATACATCAAAAACTATTCCTAGAATAGTGTTCCATTATCAGATGTACTTCATCATGAGGAAGCAAAATTAAATTCTTACACCAAGATAATTGAAAAAAAGCAATAAGTGAATAAAAAAGATCTCATATAATTTTAATAAAAAAAGGTAGCTCTGCCCCCTACCTCACTCTGCTCGACAACCCCCCAAAGGCTACCCAATTCACTGCTTGGGGTGCTCCCCATGAGTGTCACAGGAGCATAAACTTACATTGAAATTATGAACTAAAGAAAATATTAATTTATTATCAAATTAATTCATTATTGTTTAATAGAATATTGACCCCATGTTCTCAAAAAGAACCCATTTTATAATTATTTTATTTTATAATTACAAAAAAAAAAAACTATTAAAGACGATGGAAAAATCGGTCCAATAAATCAAACAAAACTGTCTCATATAGATATTGATACTGTACTTAAGTCCCATAATAACGCATTTATTATTATTTATTTTTAAACACAGCAGCAAAAGGTGGTTGTTTACTTTTTGTTATTGATTTTCAATAAAATTAGATTTATTTTCATCACTATATCGGCAAATAGAATTTTCTTGGGAGAACTATACATCGTCAGATTCATATTCAAATGGAGCTGTCTTAATTTTTTTGCAGAGTTTTTGGCGGTAATGCTCCAAAATTTAGAGCTACAATGAATTTCTAGATTTTGCCTTACGGTATGATTTTTCTAAACCTTTATACCAAATTTGAACAAAATAGTCCACGCTTCTACACAGACATACATTTTTTAAAAACCACTTTATATATCAGGGGACCTCAAAACCTGTGAATCCATTCAAATCTCAAAATCAACTCCTCCAAAATCATCATTTCTTTTTTCCCATCAATTCTTTTTCTTTAAAATATTGCATACATGAGACGGAAAAAAATAGTGCAAATTAGAATACAATTCCCACAGTTATATGGGTTTTTTTAGATACAAAATACAGTATAGTAACTAGAAAAAAAGTTGTCTAACTTTAATTCAATTTACCTAACATTTTAAATATGATGTATTTTTTAATAAACAAGGCCTTATTGAATATTAAAATTTTATTGATCTTAAGCCGGCCTTACACCTTGCGATTTGTTGGTGCAATCTGGTCGGAACGATAAATCGCACCGATATATCGTAAGGTGTAAATGGAAATTGTACAACGATGTCGGGGTTGGGGTTGGGTTGTAGATCGAAGCAAAACCTATTCAATCTGTGAGATCGGTGACAACAAGTCGGTGCGTGTAAAGGGAGGTTGTACAACCTGCGGGCCAACCCCGATCTCTACCTTCCTTCCACTACATATATTTTACTAAATTTACTGCCTAGGCAGCAAAAATTGGTTTGCTGAGGATTTTTTTCAGGCTAAGCCGCGCCTACATTTCTCGCTACACATAAAAAAAAACTTTTTTTGTTTTATATATAATCTTTAACCTAAATTATTTGAGCATTTTACCTTAAAAATATTACGAATTTATAAAAAAGGTATAAAATAAATAATAATTTATAAAATAAATGAGTATTACTAAAATAAGGTTTATTTATACTCATAATAGATTATATTTATAAAAAAGAATGCAGTAAAAAGATAAAATAGAAATAAAAATATTACAGAAAATATTAGGTCTTAAAATAATCATAAATAAATTAATTTAGTGGCAACACTGCAGCTCGTCTATTAAGGAAGATTGGGTCAGAGATTGGGGTAGAAATCGGTGTGGTGTAAACGCTCCCAGGTTGCAACGATATATCGTGCGATTTATCTTCCTTCAGATTGCACCGACAAATCGCAAGGTGTAAGGCCGGCTTTATATAATTTGTTATGACAGTAGATGTAAGTGATTTGTAAGTCTGTATTTAAATATTTTTTATTTTCATCAACTAAAAATGGCAAACCTTTTTACACTTTCCTTATTGCTATTGTTATTGTTGACTTTATAAATTAGTTCATTTAAATTTCAGTTTATTATATTAACTGGTGCATTGACAAGAAGAATACAAATATATAAAGGTATGAATGACATAAATAATAAATAATCACAATAATTTAAGTTTAAATTTTGACATGTGTTATAACTAAGATTTTATTAGTTATAAAACATATTATAATAATGGCAATAATAGTAATTTAATATGTTAACATTAAATAATAAAATATGCCTTAGTAGTAGTTAACTAAACATATAACAGAAGTCCTTTTATTATAGTAAAAGCAATAGAAAAATGGTTTAGTGGTTGTTTATGAGGTAAATTTTTGTTACTTGACGTTTCTTTAACGTCATGGTCAACACTATAATAGGATATTATAGGGTAAGGAATGTGGCACTTAACACATTTACTTAATGTAAAACATGACCTATCTCTTTAGGATTTGAATTCACTAGATATGTCGGAGTTTGGACTCAAGTTTCAGACAAATTAAAAGTACACTATTAAAGCTAACCTTAGCATTAAGAGGAGATTTGTCAGCAAAGGATCTGTAGACCTGGATATCACATAACTTCTGAGGAGCAGCATCTTCCGCAACACATTCGTCATTTATTTCCTTGTTTTCATCACATGATGTTGTCCTCACTCTAAGTTTCAGGTAGTACATGATGCCATTCACAAGCTGTCAACAACATTTTAAATGTAATGGACACATAATACTAAACAGTTTTAAAGTGGTAATGATGGTTACCACTAAATCTTTAAAGCTCTACTGCTCTTTGAGGTTAGAAAAATCATTAAATTGAAAATTGTATTGGTTCTAAGCAAGATATCAAAAATCTAATCACAGGCTTCATTCCTAATTTTAATTCTGCACAATTTGAGCCCTATTTCAACTTCCTATGATAAATAGTACAGGTGCCATTTTAATACGAGTTTGATCGTTGTATTGAAATGGCGCCTGTACTATTTATCATAGGAAGTTGAAATAGGGCTCAAATTGTGCAGAATTAAAATTAGGAATGAAGCCTGTGATTAGATTTTTGATATCTTGCTTAGAACCAGTATAATTTTAATTTTACTGCTTTTCCTAACCTCAAAGGGTGGTAGAGCCTTAAGTAGATGCCATCAAGGGTAGGAGTTTCAACATAAGGTTCAATACAAGTCCACTACTCCCTAGTTATCTCACTGTGTCAGTGTTTAAATCAGCTAAATATGAGTCAGCAGATATTAATTTTGGTACCTTCTGATTATAGCCTACTTTTTTGGGTTTTGTATTACATTCATAGCATGGGCAAACAAATTATGCCAAAATGTCCAACTCAAGGATAAAATGGTAGCTAATTATTATTATTCATTTTTTTTTTTTTTTTTTTGAAGTGAAACTTCTTTGGGGGGCGGTAGAGTGAATTTTTTCAAATAGGGACCATCGTGTAATGAAGTTTGCGATTCGAGACTCGTCCAAGATTCCAACATTTTTACAGATTAATTGTAATGAAATTTGTGTGACGGAAGTAATGAAACGGAATTTGTATTTCGAGACTAATCCTGGTGAAAGATTTATCTGTAAAAAATCTTTCACTCAGGCGAGATGCGAACCACTGACTTCCGGATCATGAAGCTAACGTGCTATCCATTGCCCCAATTACATTGCCAATTAGAAGGTACACAAAATTGGTATATAAGCGTAATATTTAATATTAGATGGATTATATGTAATTAGACTATTTATTATAATAAGATTATTTTTTGGGTTCATGGCAACGGGCTTAATTGTATACTTACAAGAAAAAAGTAAAAACTAATTACATTAATTTAAATAAGTTATTATATCTTTTTAAAGACCATAAATCAAAACAAATATTTATTTTTATTGGAATAAATGTGGTTACCTTATCGTAGTTTTTGTTGGAATAAATGTGGTTGCCTTACCGTAGCAATAACAAATCATTTCGAGGTGCGTCGGCCCGTTAGTTCTTAACCAGGGGGCCGCGGCCCCCCAGGGGGCCTCGAAAGGTATTTAGGGTACTATCTGTATATTATATTTGGAGATTTTAAGGGGGCCGTGGTTACCAAAAGGTTAAGAACCACTAGTATAAATGACAAATGACAATAATACACAGATATAAACATTGCTTTAATTATTTTTTCATATAGTGACATCGTGTAACGAAGTTTTATTATTATTGGAATAAATATGGTTGCCTTAGTGTAGCAATATTTTTTTTTCAATTAAATTTCCCATAACCATTTCTTAATCCTGAAATAATAAATTCGTCAAAAAATGAAAGAGAGCAATGCATTCTAGAACTTAAGTTTCACTTCTAATGCGTGAGAGCCTCACACATATTTTTTGTTTTGTTTCAATGCATCATTAGGTTATTACAGGATAATAGGGGAACAGGCACTTCTTTAGATTGTTACTCCCTTATAAAAAAACTGAGGGGAGTAACATTGTAATGAAGGTGTATGGAATTTTCATCTTTAGACTGTTACTTCCCTTATAAAATTAGAAGTGTGATGTTCCTTTGTCTCAAAGGACATTGGACTAACACCTCTTTATCTTAATAGTTATTTAGTCAAAGTCATTTGTATTCTAAAACAACCTAGGGAAGTAACAATCTAAAGAAGTACAGGGGAACAACCACTTTGATGAATTGCTAAAATTATACTTTCTGTATTGAAATATTTCACTTTTTTTTATTTTTTTTTATTTTATCTAATTGTCATAATTTGTGGAGTTAACTAACATCACCTTCAAAATGACATTGGCACAACAGACTCTTTAAACAAGCTAAAATACTGTCATTATTGGTAATTAAAGTTGAGGAAAAGATAAGATTTTACCTGTTTTTGAGCCCTAATAACTTCAGCGACGAGTCTTTTGTTGTCATCAGCATCAATATCATCAAGAGTGCTAACTGCGTACGTAGCTAGTTCCTGAACAAGAACCTTTTCGTTAGCGTCTACATCCTTCAAACCCCCAAGGACTTCTCTGAAAACACATAGCTAAATTGATTACGATATCAAAACCTTTCTTAATTTATAATTAATAATAGGTATAAAATAAAATATTCATGATTTATACTACAATACACATAATAATTAATAAAGTATTCATAATTTAAGGTATAAGCTGTTAAATACACCTAATTTAAATAAGTAGATAAAAATAGTAGAGGAGTAACAAAAATAAGTGACTTAACTCTTTCTACAATACTCCTCATAGTTCCCACTCAAAGCATCTGGGAATAGGTGAATTAATTAAAATATAAGAGAAACTATTTCACATAGATATTTTTGATGTCTTCAAAGGGCTTTACGTCTCATTAAAGGTTATATAAATAAGCCACAAGTTAGATATCCCTAGTATAAAACCATATTTTAGCCCAGAAAACATATTATTAGGAAATTACTGGTAGTAAAACTATTTTTATAAGATCTAGCTTATCAGCTAATGGTAGTGGGGCCTTCAGAGAGCCAAACTTAGAAAGACTAGATTGGCATTATGAAAAGAGGGAGAGTAGAAGTTGGCCAATTTTTTAATACTGCCTTCCTATATATTCTTACATGACCTGTTGAAACACTTTTTATGGGTAACCCTGAGGGGGTTATAACAGCTAGAGGAGTTTTTGTTGAGTCAGAAGGAGAGAGTTGTGTCAGAGAGCTGTAGGCAAGAAACTTCCTCCTTGGATAGTTTTTAAAGTTAAAGTTTAGGGCTGTTCTCACCTACGGTGGATTAAGAAGGAGCCAAACTTCCCGGATTGCGGAAACCATCAGCGTTTCGTAGGTCTCCGCTATTGCTACCCTAAAACTACGCAGCATAGCCAACAGACGGTTAAGCTAGAGCACTGCAATCATCAGTCATCAACTTTTGAGGTTGGCTAAAATTATACTTCTCTCTTCCCTCTGATTTATCTCCTCTTCTTCGACAACAAGTATCCTGAGAGCAAGCGGAAGGTTTAACCATCTTCTGGCTTGAACCCCTTCACCCTAGACATCCCGGGAACTGACCTGAAGCCCCCTTCAAATTTAATTATTATATTATTATTTTACTTGTTAAGTTTTGTTTTATGATTTTAATTATTTAGTGTTCCACCCAGTTACTTAAACTAGGCCGGAGGATGACCACCGCTAGGAGTTTCATGTACCATAGGAAGCGCTATAAAAATATTACAATATATATATTTATCATTGAAGCAGTTACACATCAATTTAATTTACTTGTTACAAGAATTATTATTATTTTGGTTCATTTACATTTATTTTTTTGTTTCTTTTTGACTACTAAATATTATTTTCTTTGCCAACTGGGGAATGAACAAAGCCTGTTTACCCAGAGTTCAATAAAAGTGTTTATAGAATCAATATAGTCCCAGCTGTAGGCAAAACGTTACGAAATGAAAATTAAATATAGTCATATAAGATGAGGACAACTTGTAAGATAGTCATAGATATGATTTTCTCCACAGCTCCTATTTTAACTTTCATTTAGTCAGTAGTGTTAAGTGTGAATTACAAAGTAAGTAAGTAAGTAATCCATTTATTGACATCGTTTTTCTTACATGCATAGTACACATTTTAAATTACAATATAAAAGAAAAAGATCCAAGAAAAAACATTAGTCAATTCAGCTTACGGCTGTGGAGATTTTAGAGTTCCCCTTTTTCCAATTTACATTCAGGCAGTTTGATAGTTGTCATTTACACACACTTGCTCACACATTTTATCATTTATTTTCAATTTACAGAACACTTTTAATTTGATATTATTTTTATTTCCATTTAATATTTCATTTTATTTGTATATTCATCTTTATTATTATTATTAATTATACTTTACAAAGTACTTATAAAATACAATAACAAGGGTATTAGAACATCTCTATCAGTACAATAGTGTAATTAACTTAAGCTTTTGTCTTTAAGAATTTCATACTTTCAGGTAACTTTAAAGAAAGACAGAAAGTGAAATTTAATATTAAATTTAGTCACAGCAAATAAAACTGAAATAGAAAAATTGTCAAGAACACCCTTAAGCTAATGTTTAATACAACCTGTTTGAACCACTTTTTTGAATGAAAAAATACTGAACAACATTACATCCAAACTGGTCTCTATTAATAGAATAGTTATTATTATTTTTTACCTTTCCTTATCTAAAGGAAAAGTATAGTTTTCATCCAAAAATCAGAAACTAAGATTTCAACGGAATTATCCGTTTTAGGTAATTTCAAGACGATTTGAGTTGTTTTTAGCTGGATGACTGTCTCTGAGCGTCACGCATAACTCCCATAGTTATTAAACTAGAGAGTTAAAACTTAGTACAAACATCAGATCTTACATGTAGTTGTGCTGCCTGGAAAATCATAAATTTGTGATGTCATTATCCCATATTGCTGCCAGCAAAAATTAGAATTGAACATTTTTTCAATTGCACTGAAGTTTGCAGCATAAATTTTACCTCCTGAATAGAAAAACATTTCCACTGAATTTTGTTTTAATATCTCGCCCAGTTTTGAGAATCTCGACTTTTGAACTTTGAAAATTTAATACTAAATAATTTAGGAACTATTTCGTCAATTGAGCTAAAAAAAAACACCAATTATATCCCTTTCTACAAGATAAATAAGTCATCCATATTAAAACTTTATATCTGCCGCCATTTTAGAATTATTTGGTAAGGAAAAGTTCCGAGACGCTCCACATAACAAATTGAACAATTTTGCTCTTCTTAATCATTCACAATGATTAAGCATCCTCAAAAATATGTTTGTATTGAAATTTAGAAACTAGGAAATTAGGTAGTTTTTTTTAATAGCTAAATACAAGTCATTGTGTAAAACAAATGTGTTTTAATGTCAATCACAGCGGCCATAAAGCATTAAATATTTTTCATCACCTAACCATCTTAATAAAACTGATACAAAACACACCATGCAAGAATAAGTTGATAATTACATGCGAATGATACAAATGTCGGAAATGATTTAAACATGTCCCTTTAAAGATTTTTTTATAAAATATTTCTCCCACTCATGCCCCAGTGCCACTTACCGCCAAAGAGGGTATGGTGTGATCATTAGTGAGCCGTGTAAATCAGTGCTTTGTGGTGTGGGATTAAACCCATGAATTCGTACTGCCCTCGATTCATTGATGGTTGTCCAGACATGACAAGTGACTTAACCCACACGGACGTGCTGGCTCCCTGATTAAAGTTATATAACAAGAGGGAGTGTGCATGTTTGATGTGCTTTGGATTGTGGTTATTAGTAGTGATTGAAGTAATATAAAAAGAGGTGGTGTACTTGTTTGATGAGCTTTGGATTTTGGTTATTAGTAGTGATTGAAGTAATATAAAAAGAGGTGGTGTACTTGTTTGAAGTGCTTTGGATTGTGGTTATTAGTAGTGATTGAAGTAATATAAAAAGAGGTGGTGTACTTGTTTGATGAGCTTTGGATTGTGGTTATTAGTAGTGATTGAAGTCATATAAAAAGAGGTGGTGTACTTGTTTGAAGTGCTTTGGATTGTGGTTATTAGTAGTGATTGAAGTAATATAAAAAGAGGTGGTGTACTTGGTTGAAGTGCTTTGGATTGTGGTTATTAGTAGTGATTGAAGTAATATAAAAAGAGGTGGTGTACTTGTTTGATGAGCTTTGGATTGTGGTTATTAGTAGTGATTGAAGTAATATAAAAAGAGGTGGTGTACTTGTTTGAAGTGCTTTGGATTGTGGTTACTTGTAGTGATAGTGATTGAGGTGATCAAAATAGAGTGTGAACATGGCTTAAATGCTTGGAACTGTGGTTACACTTAGTGGAAGGATTGAAGTTATTTGTAAAGATGTGAAACAAGTTTGAATGTGCTTCTTTGGTGCAAAAAATGTGTCATGTGATGTATTGAGTAAAACAATCACCATCTAACAGACTAGTTGAAAGTAATATATTTTAATACCTACATTTATGTGATTGACAAAAAATGGTGATCATATTTATTTGTGTTTTATTTACAATGAAAAAGTTCCACAAAAATGTAAAGCAATAGTTCATTTTTGTAGATTCAAATTTTCCACTTTAAGATCTTCATAAATAAATAGCTTATTTTCTGTTATGTTGTCTACCTTTTAAACCCATACAGTTTAAAACTATTTAACTGGCTTTTTTAAGTTTCAATAAAAAAATGCTTTGTCTGGATTTATCTATAAACAAATTTATAGAGGAATCCGAGATAAATATAAATTTGTCGTTTTGATAAATTTGCAGAGCTATCAAACTAAAATTATGAGTACTTGGAGCTGAAGTCTTATAATCCATTTATTATTTAAGGCATATATTTTTTTTCTGTTTTCTGAACAAAAATTATATGAAAATAATGAAAAGGATTTTCAAAC
Organism: Gerris lacustris; assembly: GCA_951217055.1. Taxonomy (NCBI): domain Eukaryota; kingdom Metazoa; phylum Arthropoda; class Insecta; order Hemiptera; family Gerridae; genus Gerris; species Gerris lacustris. Next base: position 30,349,760 of record OX578280.1, read on the forward strand.
ATGCATTTTAATTAAAACGTGCAATGTAATTGAAGTTAGTGCCAAGCCCCATGCATGAAACAAGCAGAATTAGAGTGAAAGGGTTGATAAAACAATCAAACAAACAAGATTCATACATAAGTTAATACTTTATTATAATTTCTATGATAATATGTTTTTAAATATATCAGAGTTAAGAAAGATATTAGCTAAATAATTAAAAAGATGTTAATAATTATTAATTAATAAGATAATATAATGGGATAGTTATATCCATTTAAGACCTCTTAGCTTGGCCGAGCTGGGAGCAGGTGTCCTTGACAACCTGGAGCTCCTTGGAGATCCAGGGCTGTTCTAGGAGTTCGAGTTCGCAGGTTGCAACTCCGTTGAAGCGGGAAGAGTTAACACGGATTGTGCATTTGTACAGGGCACCGGCAACGACCTAAAGAAATAAGAGAAGTATTATTAATAATATTTTAGCAACCAATCTTCCAGCATTCAGGCCTAATTGTAGACAGCTGCAACTATAGATAACCGCAAACCCTCTTAACATTTCTTATCTATTGTCGTTTATAAAATATACACATTATGCTAATCAAGTAAAACGTTTTTTTAAGCTTTAATATAATAACATTATTTTCCCTGCTCTGGCTTATTATATTGTTTATTTATTTATTTTTTTCTTCTTTGATTTCAGGCGCAAACAGCAGATAACTGAAAAAGTAGATACTGGGATTGGAGATGTTTGTTCTAAGGATACTGTAAGTAGCTTTCACATTTCATTGTTTCTAATATTAAGTTGTTTCACATATGAAAACTTTTAAAACAAGCATTAAAAATGAATTGAGTAAATATGTAAGAAAGAGGGTTCAAATATAAAATGCTTTGTACCTGAGTGGTGCATTTTTCAACATTAACAAGACCGAGACCAGAGTTGGTCTGGCTTAAGGTGTTGGTGATCTTCTTCTCAATCTCGGGGTCGTTGGGGTTCTGTTCAACTGGGCAACCAGCGCAAACTTCCCTGTGGACAATCAAATTATTAAATAACATTGATTTAATAAATACATCACTTATATACAAACAAAAGACCATTTAGAATAATATAATATAAAAAAATAAATATAAAGAGAAATAAAAAATTTAGTTAAGGTACAAACCTCTTGTTCCTCACAAGCTGGGAGCAGGTGTCTTCAATAACCTGAGGTTCAGGGTTGATCCAGGGCTGTTCAAGGAAGGTCATCTTACAGGTCTGAACTCCGTTGGTCTGGGGGGATTCAACTTCCATGGTGCAATTGTACTTGACACCAGCAACAACCTGCAACACAGTAGTAAAGTTAAGATAAAATAAATTAAAATCTTTGTACGAAATAATAATTAAGAAATTAAAAAGGTTGGGAAATTTCTTAGTGAATTATATTGGTAAAGACAATTTTAAGAAATATTGGGCTTAGATATATTTTTACCACAATCAAACAGGTATTATAGGTCGCTACTCATAAACTGAAATTAGATTTACCTGGGAGGTACATTTGGTTCCCCTGACAAGCGAGAGACCAGAGTTAGTCTGGCTAAGGATTCCTTGAAGCTTGTTCGTCATCTTAGGACTGTTGGGGTCCTGTTCAACTGGGCAACCAGCGCAAACTTCCCTGTGGACAATCAAATTATTAAATAACATTGATTTAATAAATACATCACTTATATACAAACAAAAGACCATTTAGAATAATATAATATAAAAAAATAAATATAAAGAGAAATAAAAAATTTAGTTAAGGTACAAACCTCTTGTTCCTCACAAGCTGGGAGCAGGTGTCTTCAATAACCTGAGGTTCAGGGTTGATCCAGGGCTGTTCAAGGAAGGTCATCTTACAGGTCTGAACTCCGTTGGTCTGGGGGGATTCAACTTCCATGGTGCAATTGTACTTGACACCAGCAACAACCTGCAACACAGTAGTAAAGTTAAGATAAAATAAAATAAAATCTTTGTACGAAATAATAATTAAGAAATTAAAAAGGTTGGGAAATTTCTTAGTGAATTATATTGGTAAAGACAATTTTAAGAAATATTGGGCTTAGATATATTTTTAACACAATCAAACAGGTATTATAGGTCGCTACTCATAAACTGAAATTAGATTTACCTGGGAGGTACATTTGGTTCCTCTCGCAACACAATAGTAAAGTTAAGATAAACAATTTCAAGATAAAAAGAACTTTTTATATACTACGTTTTTAAAAAGTTTCAAATGTCTAGCTATTCGGGAAGTTAGTTAGAAATCAATTGCCAGATTTGTACCGGACAAACAAACAAACAAGAAAGCAACCTAATAAAAACGTAGTAAATAAAAAAATCTTTGTATGAAATAATAATTAGATATAATTGAGAAATTAAAAATGTTGGGAAATTTCTTAGTGAATTATATTGATAAAAACACGTTTAAGAAATAGTGGGCTTAAATATATATTTTCCACAATTAAATAGGCATTATAGGTTCCTACTCAAAAACAGAAATTAGATTTACCTGTGAGGTGCATTTGGTTCCCCTGACAAGCGAGAGACCAGAGTTAGTCTGGCTAAGGATTCCTTGAAGCTTCTTCGTCATCTCAGAGCTGTTAGCATCCTGTTCAACTGGGCATCCAGCACAGACTTCCCTAATCAAAAAATAGATATTTAATAAAAGATTACAAGTTGTGACTAAGTTACCTGACATCCAAAATTGCCAGACAACCATTATTTACTTTTTTTTAAAAAAAAAAACCGCACACATTGTAACTTCTAAAAAAAAGTTAACCAATTTATTTGTTTACTCACCTCTTGTTCCTGACAATCTCTGAGCAGGTGTCCTTAAGGATGGTGGGTTCAGGGGAGATCCAGGGCTGTTCAACAAATTCAAGTTTGCACTTCTGAACTCCGTTAGTCTGGGGGGATTTAACTTCAAGGTTGCAAGAGTATTTCATACCAGCAACGACCTGTCATTTGAAGAATTATTTAAATTGATAACTAGATAATTACAAGATAAAAAGAACTTTTTATATACTACGTTTTTAAATTTTCTGTTGACTAAATAAAAAATCATAAATTTAAAACCCTTTAAAATGAAGATTGTAAGTATGGGTCATGTCAAAACAAATAAAAAAATCTAGCGGATATTTTCCGAACTAACTTTCCATACAGCAAAATTTGCTGAAAAGGAATTACATTCTGCTGAAAGATGACTAAAAGTATTAAAATAATGCATTGTCATCGTGTAGCTATTCTAAAAGTTTCAAATGTCTAGCTACTCGGGATGTTAGTTAAAAATCGATTGCAAGATTTGTACTGGACATACAAACAAACAAGAAAGCAAGCTAATAAAAATGTAGTAAAAAGTGTCTTAAAGTAATAAAACTTTTATCTTTTGCTTAAAGCCTAATCTTACTCTAACTAAAAGCTGTCACTAAAACTATTCAAAGAAAAATAACATTTATTTGTTGAGCATTTAAGGAACTCTGCTTGCAATTAAATTTCACTAAAGATTTGATATCTTTAATTGTTTTTATAGTAAAAACCGTAGAATGAAAATAATAAATCACATTGGTTTACCTGCTTTGTGCAATCGTTTCCCCTGACAAGGCTGAGACCTGAGTTGGTCTGACTAAGGATTCCATTGAGTTTTTTTGTCATCTCAGAGCCGTTAGCATCCTGTTCAACTGGGCAACCAGCACAGACTTCCCTGTAACAAATATATAAAGTTTGTTTGGACCATCTTGAGCATTAAGCTAAAATTAGTCTAACCAACCTACTCCTTCCTTTGTTAAGTCAGGAAAATCTATCAGAATATAACTTATTTTAACTAATAAGTAACAGTATTGAATCTGGGTTCAAAATTAGTAAGTAAATTTGAAATTTTAATTCTCCTAAGAAAGAATATATTAAACAAATTTTCAGTTCAGAAACTATTTCCATGGAGTTAACATTAAAAAGCAATACTGTCGCTCATGATAGTAGAACCAAATATCAGATTTTAGATCCTTTAAAGTTGCTTTACTGAAATAATTTAATGATGAATTCAGCTGTAAAGTCCTAACAAGTTAAACGAAGTGACATTTACCTACTTATAATGTAATTATATAAGAGTCCTAAGTATTTTTCAATATATATTTCTTTTAGCTAATTCTAATAATTGGCTAATCTCCAGTTAGGATGTATAGAGATAGAGGTGATTCAACTTGAGTCGATAGATAGTTAGATCACCTCCCAAAACCAGAACAGAGACTAAAGATTTACAATAGAAACTTTTTAAGTTTTATTATTAGCCGGTTACGTAAAATTAGCTTTTCATTAGGTAGGTAGTTTAATTGATAACATATCAACTAGACAGCAACTATCATGTTGACTTGATAAAATAACTATGTTATTAGATAAAAATTATCAGTTAATTGAAGTTAGCAATTAAAACTGGTTAGTAAATTAAAAAACACTATACATATTTTACCATTCTGATTAGAATTTGTAATCTATACATTAAACAATTTCAAATATTATTAAAAATACTTACGCAAATTTTAATACATCATATAAAACAAATATATAAGAATTATACATAAAAAATAATGAAAAGTAATTTATAAAAAATCCCATTTTATTCACTTTAAGTTTAATTTGCCACTTTAATTGACACTTTAATTATTCAAGGTCTGTACAATATATTTCCAATACTAATTTAATACTATGTTAAAATAAAATTAAAAATCCATTTATGGTTAATTTTTCTATAGATAGGAGTTCTTAAAAATAGATTATATCAATATAAAGAGTTGGAAAGCACTAATTGCACCAAGGTTGTTTCGGAGTAATGAGAAGAAAAACAAAATTTTAGATAAGAATTTGGTTAACAATAGAATACTTTGACTACTCTACATTAGTCACACACTCGGTTATCAATAATAAGGTGAAAACCAAATTCAGATTTATTTACTCATAAAATAACACTCTAAACCAAAACTATAAACTACTTTATTAAGCTGTTTAGCTAAGGGGTTTTCCTAATAATAAGTATGATTCATTCTTACTAATAATAATAATAAAAAACTATCAATGTTTATAATGTTAATACCATAATTCCTAATGAGATTAATGAAACCTAAAAAGAATATGCCACTTTTGATGTGATCATAAGTGATATGCCACATCTCATGGAATCAAATCAGATATGACAGATATTTAAAAACTATAGTAGTCACAGTTGTGACTATACTCATGTCATTATACTTTGAAAAATCTGACAGCTCAGATTGGGCAACCTATATGAGGGAAATAATAAAACCACTAGATGGTTATCTTAAGGTTATCCAGTGAATTTTTGTTTGCCTAGTTGGCCGAATCAGTTGATCTGCATATAAAATGAGTAATTTGCTCGTAAAGTTTTGTTCACCATGAATAAGTGCCTCAAAATCTCAGTGCATTGATTAATTTTGTTCAGTAAAGAAAAGTATGAAAGGGCTTAACAAATGATGTCCCCCATCTTGATTCGTAGCAAGTACCTAGGAGCTAAGAGGAACCTACCAACAACATATATTATGACCGTAGGATCATTGGTTCCAGATAAATTGTTATGATATGACCATATAAATATATGATTTTATATTTAGTTTTTTTTAAATATAAAATCAAATATGATTTTTGAAAAAAATATGATTTTTTTTTAAATATGATTATTTAAATATCTCTAAATATGAATAAATATTTAGAGATTTTAAAATTTTGCAAACAAACAATGAAACAATAACTATCATTATTTCAACATTGTTTACACATTTTCACTTAAGTTCTACTAAGTGTGTTCAAGTGTCATAAAAGATCAAGTGTCATATAATGATCATATTGACCTGGGTAATTAAACCAATTAACCTTTTGAACAAACAAATCTTAATTGGATTATTTAAAAGCAGTCAATTAAAAATTTATTGATTTATGGGATTTATTTATTTTTAAATTGAGTATGATAATTAAAAAATGCTTGAAACATGTCAAATGACAGATGATTTTAATAAAAATTTAATGTTTATAATGGCCTTTAAACCGATATTTTATTTTTTCTCTTTCAAATTTATTCTGTAGACAGTCTACAACATTCAATTTCAAATGATATATTTCTGTCGTCAATGCTTGAGTTCCTAATCATTAATTTGAACTTATTAGATTGTTTTATGAAAGAGTCACCTGATACCTAGTTGTGTCAGTTTAACCTATCTTTAGATATTGAATTTATATAATTTATTACTGAAATCACAATCCTTGTTCGAAACAAAACAATCTAAATCAAACTTTCACCATTTCATATAAATTTAAAATATACTTCTTACTTTTGAACCACAGTTAAGTGAATAAAAAAGGATCCAATTAAGAGAGAATTGAAATTTTGTTTTCAACTTGAAAATTAATATTAATTTATATTTACCTCTTGGTCCTAGAAACAGAGGAGCAAGTTTCCTCAACAACCTGCACTTTCTCGTTCTTATCCCAAGGTTTATGGACAACAACGATTCTGCAGGTAGCGGGTACACCGGAGGGCGACTTGATATCAACCTCACAGTCTAACTTAACTCCAGCAACAATCTGAGGTAGCATAAGATAATTTTTATATTAAAAATTTATAAAGTATAAAAAACTATTATGAACAATAAACTTTGGAACACATTAAGGGGAAGAAGTTCCAAGCCACATAGAAATTTAAGTGGCCAGGAACCCTTAGTACATAGATTGTATAGACATATAGTAAAAGGACAACTTAATGAAAACTTATACAATTTAGGAAAGCTAATATACTGTGATACATAAAATTATATTTAAATTTACATACCTGTTTCTTGCAGTTCTTAACATCGGTGATGGTATATCCGGCATTAGTTTGGCTCAAAGTAGAAGACATAAGTCCCCTGATCTCCTCGGAGTTTGGGTTTTCAACGGGCGATGTACAGCCCGGACATCCAGTGGCATTCTAAAAAAAAAATAATAATAATAATAATAATAATTATAAACTTGTAAATAACTAGTGGTAATTATATACCTTCAGTCTGCTTTTCTTAAGCTTAGTTCACACCAGGACTCAATGTTGCACGCCATTGTCGTGGGTCTCCCCTTATTAAATGTTGCACAACAATGTTTCAGAGAATCCCATTTCAATATGCTCCAGGATATGGGGACATGTAACGGCTCAGCCTAGATTTAGTCCCACAATTTAATCCTGGTGTGGACTAAGCTCTAAAAGCAATGTGTAGATAAAAATCTAAGATTTTAAGAGAGTAAAATAAATAAGCAGGGGTAATCTTGGAACCATTAATTAAATTTCACACTAAAGACTGTATTTAAAGTCATTAAGTGGATGAGTGAAATAAATTATATTGCAATGTCTTTGTCCTGTTACTGTTGATTGAAATCCAAAATTTATTGAGAGTTACGAGTATAAGAGTTATTTCAGATATGATTTTTGAAGTTCACATAAAAATTTGAGTGGCCAGCAACCCTTAGTACACAGATTGTCCAGACTTATATAGTAAAAGGACACATTATACACACAGGAAATAATCCTTTAGCTATAACTTTAAACATTTAAAAAATGAAAAACAAACATGTGTAACATTAAAATATTTTAAAGCCCCCAGAGAATAAACATCAATGACTAAATATTACTTCATTAAAAATAAAAATGAACTTAATGTTAAACATGAAAATACACGATGTTATGACAACCTGTGCAATATTAATTTCATATGTGACAAGGATTTTCCAGATGTTACCACATATTCACAAAGAACCATGTTAATCGTAGTTGATAGTCCTGAGTAGGAATATCCTGTTACTCAACTGAGCTATGTGTCATCATACTACATGAATCTTAACTACGTACATGCAATCAGTTAACACTTATCTTTAAGTCTAGAGCTATATTAGGCTTGTCAACTAATCTATTTAAATAAGAGTAGATTTTCCAAGTAAACTTATCAAAACAAAAAAAACTTATAAAGACAACAAACTTATCATATTAAGTTTGTCATAATTTTAAGTTATTGCTATTGGCATAATATGTGTAAATTGTTTTTAGACCTAGGTATTTAACATTTTATTCCATAATAAATACATTAAAATATCTAAATAGTTGGTCATAGAACCGTTATTTTTTTTTAATATTTTAATCACAATCACCTAACATCTTTCATAATAGATAAAGGGGAGATAGCAAAACAGTTCAAATAAATTAACAATATAATAAATTTATTTTAAAATGTAATTAAACATATTTTTGTACTACATGTTGTATGGGGAACCATTCTAATGATAACTCACTGACCTCCCTTCTGATAAAACAAGAGAACTCGTTTACAAATATGTTTTTGGATATATTTATAGGAAAATGTAATATAATTTTTTTAACTCTGAAAATATATAAAACAATAAAAATGAATACCACAGTAAAAGAACTATTTCATATAAGGGTATTTTGTATTGTTACGTTATACCAGAGATTATTGTTAAATAGGTTCGTGTTTTCAAATCAGGGATAAGATAAATAGAACTGTGAATAATCATCAGTCAAGGAATTAACAATGAACTAAAAATTAATTTTAACTAATAAAACTGACAAAATAAAAAATTATAAACGTAACAAGATAGAAAACATTTTTGTTATTATCCACAAAAAAAAATGGTTTGTTTATTTAACCACAATGGTGTCATCAGTTCACTGATGAACAAATAAAGTGGTCAAAAACTAGTTTCTATTAAAACAATAGATATTGAGGTTAAACAATAAACAAAGACTTTTTACTGAGTTTCACTTTTAAGTACTACAAAATCTCTGTAAACAAAAGTGGTAAATTTGTAGCCTCTGATGTAGTTTGTGGAAGGTCAAACCACCTTAAACCATGTACAATCGCCTCAAATTATAATAAGAGCCTGCTTTTTTTTTAATTACTCCTATTAAGTTTTTTAAATAGGTATTTACTGCACTTTTTATCAGGTACAAATAGTTAAAATAAACATATTTTTTTCAATTATTGAGATATTCAGTTGATAGTAAAAATTAAATTTAATGTTCACAAGTTTTATGTGCTTCGTGAAAAATCTCAGAACTAGTTTGCTCAAGAACCTGTTGTCAGTTTGTGGTTTTTAGAACTAGATGCCTCAAGCAGTGGTCTATAGTAAACACATTATACTTTTTAACTCTGACAGCTTAGGAAAATCGAGACAATAAATGGGAGGAGAGTGTATGAGAGCTTGAGATTTTGGTGGGTAATAGGTCGGGCAATGACCTATTACTCGCCAAAATCTCAAGCTCTCATTCACTCTCCTCCCATTTTTTTTCTCGATTTTCCCAAACTGTCAGAGTTAAAAAGTATAATTTGTTTACTATACAATAGTATGTAGACAAAGGGACATTATAATTTATACACCCAAGAGTGATTTATATGTCCATTCGTCACAATAGTAATTGAATAGAAAAATAGTGCATTGCAGATTTGGGAAACTGTATTCTAAACCTGTTTCCATAATAATCCAAAATTTGAATTTAAATTTTTATTTCAGCTTGTTAATATTGTCAATTAAGTCTTTTGTATTGGAATTCAATAAGTTTTTTTTTTTTTTTATTTGAATTGGTTAATTTTTCCCCTCAAAAGAATAACCCTGCCTGGATAAATTAACGCATTTACTGATAATTATGTATCTAGGGTTCTATCTAGGGCCAGGCCGAGATTTAGAGCCATCTCTAACCATCCTTTAGAAAATTTCTCTGGCGCGTTCAATATGAATTAGCCACAATATTTTTAAAATTTTACTTAATATGAATGTTTAGACTTTATTAAATATGATTGTTTCATTTCTTTATGAGGTATTAAAAGACAGCAATTATTTTACTACTGTAAACATACATGTTTACACTAAATGTTTGAGAGGCAATTTTCCCTTAGAAAGAAATGTTTGTCACTAATAAATTTAGTAATAGTTTTGAGAAATGGGTTTTAGGGAATTTTTAATTTTTAATAAGATGGTCCTTATACCGTAGAGTACAAAACTTGAATTATCCTGCTCAAATCAAAGCAACAAGTCAACGCTGACTAAGCAGAAGAATAAAATCATTTAAAAACAAATTTATAGTTATTATTACATAACAAATTGATTTCTTTCTAATCATAATTTGGTAAATATTGCAATTTTAAATAAAAATTAAATTTCAACAAGCCTATACATTATATTTTTTAAAAAAAATAGTTAACTTACGTTCAACCTAAAGGCCGTAGCCAATAGGAGGTGGAAAAATACAAGGGTTAAGCTGTTCATGTTGGTAGTAGAATCTTGAAGCCACCCAAGTCGTCAGTTGCAAGGAAGTAATTCTTTGCCAAAGACAAATTATTTCGGAGACGATTCCTCCTTATATAGTACTCATATCGCGATATTCACAGTCAAGTACGCTCCACAAGTGGCTCTGATAAGGTTTTTTTATGTACTGCTATGCTAATACAATCAAAATAGAAGGTGGGGTAGAAGGAAAACCCCCACTTCGTCGGCCTCTACGATCTAAAGCTATCCCTACCAATAGATTTTAGATTTGAATTCTGCAAATGATTCAAAAACTTCTAACTCAGTTATGAAACTGTAAAAAGACCAACTTGTTTAAACGTAACAATAGCTTAAATCTATTTAACTTTAAAATGAACAACAGGAAATTAAGAAATGCATTCTCTTTTTTAAAAAACAAATAACTTTAAATAGAAATTGAAATTGCGCAACTTAAATTCGAAAAAGGAACGAAACGAAATATAAATATAAACAATAACATGTAACCAAATAAGAAGGGTACATTTTTACAATTATCATGATAACTATAAAACTAAACATAGATCTATTTGAGTATTATAAAATATAACTCATCTGATTTTTCTAAACTGTAGTCAGCTGTACTATAATCATAAATCTGACTTAAACAAAAAAAAGTATGTATAAGAGGCTAAACAAAATCTCAAATCAAATTAGTTTTTTTTGCAAGAAAAAATGGTAATTATAAAAATAGCCATAGCAAAATAATAAGTAAAGTATTTGAATAATGGCTAATTCGTATTGTACGTGCCCCAGAAATTTTTCGTACTTTTTCCTACTTGATATGAGAGAAATTATACATGTATGATTTGTTCATAGGAGAGTTTATATCCCTTTGTCTAAAAATATGTTGGAGTACACAAAAGGGTACACAAAATTAAGGTTTTTAATATAATATACGGGATTTTATCACCTAACCTCCAAGTGGGGGCACGTACAATCCGAATTTACCTTGAATAATCATATGTGTTTGATGAATTTGGTGGAATATGCAACAGATATTTCCATTCCATTTTTACCAATGTCATCCAATCCTAATCAATAATCAATTATTTCTGATAACTTGAGTGGAAGCAAATGATATCATTCTATAGGGCAGTTTTTCTCTTTTTCATTACTATTATTTTTGCCTATCTTTTAAAATATACCTTAACAAGTTACGGCATTAAAAATATTAAAGTGATACTGGTATTTAATAATTATTTCGTTAATAACGATTTTAGTGAAATGTCGATGCTGAATTCATCAGGCGATCAGCCCAAGTGTGTTTTTTGCGATATTATAAAGGAAAATGATGTGAATAAAATTTTATACCAGGTAATTGATTTATGTATATGGGTATATTAATATTTTTATTTCATTTTGATTGTCAATAAAATTAATAATTATAATTAAATAAAAATAAAGATGTTGCAAATGTCAAGAAAAGTTGCAATAACGAACGGAATTAGCTAATAAGCAGAGACGGGAAAAAGTCATAAACGTCATAGTCATATGATTTCGTCATAAAATAGCCATTTTACGCATAAACGTCATAAAATAGGGGTTTCTTGAAATAAACGTCATAAAAATGGCCTTTGCCAAATGTTTAGCAAAAAGGTTTTATTTTTTTGTTAAAGAAAATGTTTAAATTTAACATTTGTGGTCCGGTTCCAGGTATAAGTGCAGTTCGAACAAAAAACCCTTACACCAGCTTAGTGATAGCCTGGGCTCTTAATTCCCTGACCACTTTCGGACTTAACTAATGCGCTTATGCATACCTAGAACCAGTGAGGCACCGACGGTCATCCCTAATTCCAAAATAGGTCTCCTGATCGGCTCCTTCTTGGAACAACTCCTCCAATTAGAATCCAGGAAGTTCAAGATAGATTCTTCAATCAGCCAATAGTAAACCCATTGGGTTGGGCAGTCTCCAGATTAGCTGTTCCAGAACTTAAGAGTTTGTACATATTCATGGTAAGGGATTAGAATGTTTAATTGCTCATTTGATTTCTTACAATCAAATGAAATTTTCAATTTTCGGGTTTTACCAACGAAACCCGAAAAAGGAATGCTTTAGACATTTCAAAAATATAAGTGAAAAAAATAAATAAAACTACAATACCAGTAGGAAGTAGTTATGCCATGTAATTTGACAATAGTTTAAATATAATTCTAAACTATGAAAAACATCTGTGAAATAGAATATAAGAAATAATGAATTCAAACATGGTAAAATAATAAAATATAAATAAATAAATATACCTTGAAATTATAATATTAATTGGTGATCAAATTAATTATGATAAAATTGGTGGTGACATTTAGGTACTGACTATGATTAAACTGACTGAACTAATTTGACTGACATTAAACTCTTTATAAGGTTTTATAAGGTGAGTTATAGGCTTTTGAAATCGAAACGCCTTGAAATGATTCAAGTGATCTTAATTTTTATGAATTGAAACTCCGACTCTGAGTAATTCTATGATTTCCTAATTCTTATTATCTCCCTTCCGCTTTAAGCTTTAGACAAAATTAAATAAATAAGTATTATTCCGGAGGAAAAACTAGATTAGTTAATAATGAATAATAATTTATAAGCATTCACTTCTCTTTAAACTAAAACAACTCGTATAAACAAATTAACTTTCTGCGAGTTCTTTTTTTTTTTTTTTTTTTTTTTTTAAATATACAGGGTGTCCCCGGATCGACTTACCTATAGGTGTAAATGCAAAAAAATTTCATATTTCGAAAAAAAGTCATTCTTTATAAAATCTCCTGCATATTTTGGATTGAAGATGTATCGCATTAAAAATTTCGTACCATGCACCCTGTACCCAAAAGGTACACATTTCTGAAATTGGTCAAAAAAGAAGTGGTCTTATTTTTGATTTTTCGAGAAAATATTATTCTTTATAAAATAAGTATTTTCTATTCTAAGATAATTTTTGATAAAAAAAAAAATTATAAAACGAATGTCAAAAATCCCCTCCCCCTTCAATATTGAAAAATATTTAAAGTTGTTGAACTGGATAAATGACGTATCATTTAAAAGGTCTTGTTTTGTACTTCAAAAGTTTTGTTAATAACCATTTTGATGAAAGCAACTTAAAGTTGGCAAGAAATAAAAAAAGAAATATTTTTTTTATCTTTAATATTTTGTATTAGGTTAAAAGTTTTATGACTGTAGGAAAAACTAGAAATTGGACGATTATTGTTTTAAGGACTGCATTCATATTGTTTGTTAAAGATAATAATCACTACTAAAATAAAAAATATTAGTTTTTTTATACCCCCCCAACCCTTTTTACTTTCTCATATAAAGAGAAAGTATTGTGACGGCGCGAAAATTCAATTTTGAGATTTTGATGGATTTACACGTTTTGAGGTACCCTGAGTCCAAAAAAAAGGTTTTAAAAAATGTCTGTCTGTCGTCTGTGCAGACGCCTAGAGCCTAAACTACTGGGCCGATTTTGACGAAATTTGGCATACATGTTCAGAAAAATCATACCCCGAGGCAAAATTGAGAAATGAATTTTAGCTCCAAATTTGGGAAAGCTACCCCCCAATGTTCCCCAAAACTCTGAAAAAAATGTTGATTTTAGATTACTTGTTTGGATCATATAGGTGTAGTGATCATATAATGATTTTCATTAAAAAATTCTAAAATTTATTCCATTTAAATACGAATTTAACGATATAAGCCGTTTTCCCGGTAAAAATCTAGTTCCTGAGAAAATAGCTTAAAACGCGGACGGAGAGACGGGTTCGATTCTCCGCCCAGGAGAAGTTATTTTTATGATAAATTTTGATGAAATGTTTAATAATAATTAAATGTACATACAAAAACTAATAAATGGAAAATATTGGGCTAAGTAATTATGAACTCGTATGTGAGAAAGTTTATCTGAGTTGTCTCGGACCGATTCTTTTTTTATTTCTTGCCCACTTTAAGTTGCTTTAATCAAAATGGTTATTAACACAACTACAGTACAAACTTAGTAAAAATAGTAAATTTTGTAAGTGTGGGTACTCACAATAGCTTCACATTCAAACAATTCAGTTTTAAGTTTATAACTTGGTCCACCTCTTCCTTCAATCGGACCCGTTTGGCAACAAGAATAATAATTGAAGCCGCCATAAAACGTGTTTTACACGTGAAAGTATACTTGGACCAAGTCTGCTTTGACGCTACTTGTAAACAAAGTCCACTTGGTCATCCAAGTGAAGTTGGAAAGGCCCCAACTTTTTCTGATCAAAGTAGGCTTTGATGAAAACAAAAATGGTGTCCACCTGACAAATTATGAGAATAATCTGTCAAAATGAGAAAGAGGTGAGGTTGTGCTGGTTTTTTTTTTTTTTTACAAGAAGGTTTTATATTACCATTGTCTTAAAACTTAATAAGTAAAATTTAAGTGTTTACCTCTAAAACTTAAAAAAAAAAATCCATCGATAGTTCTTGAGGGAAAAAACATCTCTCACAATCTATCTTAACCTCTACTTGATGGTGTATCAAAGTTCTACTACTTAGACCAAGTATGCTTGGATCCTGTAAACCAGGGGTCTCCAAACTACGACTTCAGGCCAGATCCAGCCTGTGATACTATTTCATCCCGACTTCCACGCCAAAAAATAAGTTAAGAAATGCACCTAAACAATACCAAGTTGTATGTTTTCCATGAGCAAATGCCATTTCAAACCTCCAAAATGATATGCACAAGTTTTATTGAAGTTTTTATGGCCAAAATGGATTGTGGTTACCATTGTAAAGTCCGATGGCTGAGTGTTGCTTCATCCGGCCTGGTATAGACTATTCTTTTGAGATCCGACCCTTCAACCAAAAGATTGGAGACACCTCCTGTAATCCATGCTTGGAAAGTTCCACAACCACTTGGATCAAGTGGATTTGATCAAAGTTACTTGGACCAAGTATACTTTGATCAAAGTTACTTGGACTAAGTATACTTTGATCGTGTAAACCAGGCTAACACTAACCACATCAAACTGCCTCTTGTCCTGGTTTGTGATTCCGAACGTACCCTATATTAGATAAAGTGATAGTAAAATACTCAAGAGTGATCAAGCGCCTTTGACATTATAGTAATAAAATAAAAAAGTGTGTTGCTGGTTTGGAAACCATATTCAAAATGTGTTCTGTAATGGTAATTGAATATATTGGCATAAGGTTATTTTTTTAAATTGCCTATTAATTACTAAATAAAAATCCTTGATACAAATTTATATGATCCTCATAGATCGATATTTTTCAATTGACTTTGAACTATAGTTTTCAGGTATTTATGTAAATTTATCTGTTTTATGTCTATTGAATGGTTGAAATGTTATTTTATTTTATTAATTTACTTATTTCCAGGATGATAAAGTAGTTGTGTTTCCTGACATCAAACCAGCTGCTAAAGTCCATTATCTCATTGTAACTAAGCAGCACATAAAAGATGCCAAAACGCTAACCAAGGATCAAAAACCATTAGGTAATCAGCAATTATTGCTATAAATTAAATGTCAGGAGATTTTTTTCCACCTCATTTTATAGCGCATTCTATGAATCAATCACAAAAGATTAATAATGTAATTTTTAGTTGGACTTAAATTTAAAAAAGAAAAAATAGAGGTCAGTGTATCCTTCCTAAGGTTACAAAGAAACTGGGCTTTGTTTCTTTCTTTTATACTATAAAATATAGAACAAATATTTCTATAGTATCTATGCAACATGTGTTTTTATGAGTGTGTGTGAAGAAAAGAAATATATCTTGTCTTGAAAAACAATGTTCGATCAAATACTGTAGCAATATGTTAGTGGAACAGAAAGTTGCATTCCTGAAGCAATGTATTGTAAAAAATATCCGTTAGTTGATAATAAATAATAATTATCAAATTTTTTATGTTGAACGGATAACAGGGGTTAGTATGCCACTGCATCAGCTTTATAAACCTTATAATTGACATACTTTAGCTGTGAAAGTCATAAATCTACACTTGTTTACAATAGTTGAGTGTATAAAAGCAGTTTGATATGTATCTCACTTAATGTATCCAATTTTTATTAACTCATTTCAGTTGAATACATGGTGGAAATTGCTAAGAAAATGGTTGAGGAGAAGGGTGACAAACCATCGGACGCTACGTAAGTAATTTCTAATAATATCTCTTAATTACTTAGTTTTATAAGTTAGTTGAAGTATGTAGAAAAATGAGAATGTATGAGAATATATGAATCATTTTTATTAATGCACAGACAGTAGGCATTGTTAATAACTAAAACTTCCCTATTAAATTTGAATGAATCAAAATGTCTACTGATGCCTTTAGTGCCCAAGAGCCAAGTTTGTCTACTTTAAACAATTCAAGAATCAGCTATGTTCGAGGACAGAAACAACTCAGGAACGAATACTTGTGATAACATAAATGTTTGTTTGTAACTTGTCTTTTATTTTTTCGAACGAACTTTGTATATTATATAATATCTTATTTATGCTTTTTTTTAACAGTTTTGGGTTCCACTGGCCACCGTTCACTTCAATATCTCATCTTCACTTGCACGCTATATCTCCTGCCAGTGAGGAATCCTTCCTTAGCAGAATGATTTTCAAACCTGACTCATGGTGGTTTGTCACGGTGAGTTGTTTTACACTTATTATTGAAACTCCTCTTCTATTAATTTTCCTTAACTTAATATAAAAATTTGGTTGACCTGTGAAGTATAAAAATCATTTTAAGAACTAAATAATTCTAATTTTGCTCTGGAAAATATAATCAATTTTTCAGAGGAGACAAATCTGAGGGGAACTCAATGAAAGCTTAAGTCTATAGTTTGCATGTTATGAGTTGTGACTTTTGACAGCGCGGGAAAAGCCGAAAACTTAGGGGGGGAGCCAATGAGAGGTCAGGATTTTTAATTCTAGAAGGTCGGGCCAACTAGGCAAACCAAAATGTCACTGGCCCCACCCCTCCCTCAGGCCTAGTGCCTTTATTTTTTTCCATATTTATGTTGGCCAATCTGAGTGTCAAAAATTAATACTCGTAACGCGCATACTGTATGTTTTATGTTACCTTACAAAAAATCAGAATTTGTGGAAAGTGAGGATCAATTAAAAGTAAAAAACAAGTAGTATTAAGGGGAAGGGAGAGGACCTGGGTAGCTCGTACGGGAGTGTGGTTGGCTCTGCATTAATCAGGTTAAGCAGAATGGTGTGGAAGCTCTATTTTTGCCATCTCGTCTGCTTTTTTGTTCCTTGGGACTTATAGTCCAGGAGATAGCGTGCAAAAAAGTGTCTGACTAATATCAAGCTAAAATTTTGTATACAAGTCAATCTTTTAGCGCCTTTTAAGAATATGTGGTCGGCCAGATTCGTCTGCGGGACATAGCTTGGCAATAGGCATTTGAAAAAAAACAAAATGGTGGAGAGCGGCTATGTCCCGCCAATTATGGTGGACAGTATGATTTTCATGATCCTGAGTACAGAATTAGTTAGTAGACCAAAAATCAAGTCGATATTATTTTCACACTTGATAGGTCAGTTATTCAAATATTACTAAAATTCAACGTGGTCACCTGTCAAGGGATAAATTAACATCAACTTGATTTTCGGTCTACTAACTAATTCTGTACTCAGGATCATGAAAATCACATTGTCCACCATAATTGGTGAGGCATGGCCGCTCTCCACCGGTTTATTTTTTTCAAATGCCTATTGCCAAGCCATGTCCCGCAGACGAACTTAGCCTGCACATATTCTTAAAAGGCGCTAAAAGATTGACTTGTATACAAAATTCTAGCTTGATGTTAGTCAGACACTTTTTTGCACGCTATCTCCTGGACTGTTAGAGCAGTGTAACATTATTTTTCTCTGCCAACAACTCTATTGTATCCTGACACTTCTTTACCAGTGCTAAGTTTGCACTTAGAGTGTTGAGAGCTTAAAGTGCCGCTTGACTGTCAGAGCTTATCACAATTGATTTAGCCATTGTTTCCACCACCTCTGGCTTTCTTACCACCTCTAGGATGGCATAGATTTCTGCCTGAAAGATGGTGGTGAGAGTACCTAGTGAGAGACTTTCCTGGATGCCAGACCTGTCTAGATAAAGTTGCACTACAGTGAGGGAGTGATATACCAACCCTGTTTCATCTATTACATGTATAGTTGTATAAGCCTTTTGGCAGGACTTAGCCCATCATGGGCTGTTGCGCCTCATATTCTTAATACCATTCTTGATTAAGTCGGTAAATCTAAAACTTTTTTACTTATGATTGATCCTCGGTATCCTCATACTATATATTTCATTCATAGTCTAATCATCTATAGTCATTCATTCATAGTCTAGTTATCTAATCAAAAACATCACTGATCATGAAGGCTATTCTCAGTCTATTTCTTTTTGACAATTTCATTGATTCTGTTTATAATTCATTATCTCAAGTCTATCTACAGACACATCTGTAGTTAAGGAACAATAATAAAATAAATAATAATTAAAAAAAAAACTGTTAAAGATTTACTCTCATTACTTATAATATTTGCAAAATTTTAGTTTTGTATGTATATTTTAAAAATCTATATACATAAATAGAAAGAGGAAAACAAGGAATATTCCTTTTGAATTTATCTATTTACAGGAGATATTTATATTAGCATATATGGAATTCCTGGTTGTGGAAATTGTTTGTTGTCTTATGACATCAAAAACAAAGTAAAGATCTAACACCAACAAGGTCAACAACTTTAAGAATTACCTCTTCATTAGCACTTATCTCATTGCCTTTTCAATTAGCTTCTCAAACAAGCTTTATTATTTTTTATATATATACATTTAATAATTTTATCGAGAAAAGTTACAAGATTTTTTGTAATAAAATTTTACTAATGGGTTGTAGAGTTTGTTCTACATTATATATATATATATATATATATATATATATATATATATATATATATATATATATATATATATATATATATATATATATATATATATATATATATATAATTTTTTTTGACAAAATTAAAATAATTGATTATTTAATTAATCACTTGAATAATGATTTTTTTTAAATTTAATTTATTCTACTTTTTTTCAGCCTGAATATGTGTTAAAGATGCTGGATGATAAGCTCTGACCAGGTGTTGAGATATTTGACCGTTCGTCATCTTGTACTTCCTCGACTCTACTGCTATTCGGTCTTGGATTTATAGGTTTTATCATTTCATCCATTTTTGTTTTTTTCTTTGCTAATATTGCAATTTAGTTGATTTTGGTAGATTAATTTAATTTAGCAACTTGGTTTTTTCAGCAAATCTAAATATTGCTAAATTTATCTTAATTTTAGCATCAAATATCCATTATCTCAGAAAAATAAAACTAAGTTTGAGTAACCTTGATAAATTAATTTATTTATATAACATTGTTGTAATTATTAATGTAAAAGTACAGTAAATGATTATTCACACTACACCATTCCGAGGCCATGCTTTTGCACTGTGAGTGATTCACACTATGTTGAGTCTCAAAGCTTGGCCCCGGTCCTAATGTAGTGTGAATCATCCTTAAACCCAAACCTCATTTTCACTAAGTCTGTTATGTTAAACTTGGTCCTTTGGAAAATACATGGTATGGGAAGATTTTCAGTTTAACGTATTATTTGTCCATTACGTACTCCAAACACCTCTTATTCCTCTTGATTTGTTTTAAGCACGATTACCAGTGCTTGATTTGTAAAAAAGGGGTTCTGGTACTGTGACCTTGCGGTCCAAAAGTTTTGAAATTTTGACTTTTTAAAATTTTATTTTAACATTTTTCTAAGCATTTTAAAAGTTTTGGTAAAATAAACAAAAAAAACATTGATAAAAAATAAAATTCTTATGTGCACCTACAATCTTCCATCAGAGGTACCGGTATGGCATACCAGTACGAACCGTCACAAATCTATGCTGATATTACTCCTTCTAGTGTATTCCTCTCCCAATTTTTGGATAAAAATCATGCTAGCTTCTGAGATCTCAACCCTATTTACTAGAACAGAGGAAGTTCAACTACTAGAAGCAGTTCAATAACACACTAGTCTGTTAGCAGTTAGCCAACAGAATAGTATACGTAAAAAAATATTATCCTTTTTTTATTTTATCAAAATGGAAGTAGTTCAATTAAATTAATATTACTGTTCAGGTCTACATCCGTGCCAAAAACATTTCCTCTTCCAATATCATTTATCAGTCATTGCCCAACCATTAATATTATTTCCTAATGAATCTATTTTTTTTTTTTTTTTAATTGACTGAGTTTTTGTGATAATTTTTCATATTAAAATTTAATTAGTTCCTTACCTCTAACTTCCTAATATATATTAGTTTCTTACTTTGCTAAAAATAATTTTTAAATCTAGATTAATGATCTGATGTATAAGATTTTATTGTTAGATTCATAATTCCCCATTAAATTGTTTTCAATTACAGCTTTTTGTTTCAAAGAATATGAAATACTTAGACTTCATACCCTTGCTGGTATTGTCATAGCAAAGAGGAGTCTTTTGCTTGATGAAAAATATGTAGAGATGGTAGATCGGTTTATTGCTGAAAAATTCAAAGAAATGAAGATTTATTAATCAGAGCTTTCCCTCAGGGAGCCTAAGAATCATCAGAGATCATAAATTGATCAAGGTAATGTGGGGCTAGAGCAATCCAAAATTTAATTTACAATGATGAATAAACTCAATGATTAATTTTGGAGTATAAAATATATATTTTTTTATGGGAGAATAGAAATAAATTTTTCTTTTTCAAGTCATCTATTAAAAAACTAGAATTCTATAAAAATGTAAAATGTTTTTTAAGGTCAATGGTACGAACTTTCTCCTTATAAATGGGTAAGTGCAATCCATAGCTCTATTAACTACCCACTGAACTAGATAATTATACTGGGGCAAGTGCAAAATAGTAAATAGTGCTCTATATATTTAGGCTTAGATATTATGGAGCCACTACCCAATGTTGTAATTATACTTTTTTTTTTTTTTTTTTTTTTTTTGATATTATGATTAAGTTTAAAAATAAACAATTTATCAACAGAAGTATAAGTTTGAGAGAAAGTTACTTGTGTCAATTTCTTTGATATCCATCCTAATATCCACATCAATCATTTGAGCTGCGTCCCTTGTTTCTAAGAATTATACTTTTTTGAGTAGGCTTCAGTGGGTAGACCTGTAATGAACAGCTTGATTTTCCGGTGAAACTTCACCCGCTCCCCAAAAGAACACCGACAAAGGTACCACCTGCCCGATTGCATCATGTTCACAAAAGATTAACCCGACTCAAGGAATCCCCAGGGAATCCTGGTATAATCTACGTACTAGAAAGCTAGTATAAATACGCCGTCCTTCATTCCATTCGCCAGTGTCTTGTTGTTGCTTCAAGTAAACATCACGATGCGCCACACCCCTGAAGTTGCTTCCAGTAGTGGAAGCGAAATGTCAGACTTCAACCCCTTCGTGATGTGGATTTCACCAGAAAACCTAGCTGTTTTTTTGAGTTGTTTAACCTTTTGGAGCAAGAGTATAAATCTCTATGATAATAAATCTTCATCTCTTAAAACTGGAATTTTTTACAACTAAATTCCAATCAAATTATAATTATTTTTTACTACGGGAAACAGACAGTGAAAAATACACTCCAGCACCGGGATCCCGGCGCTGGAGTGACACTACTAAAAACTTAAAAATTGAACTAAATTCCAGATCGTCAAATCCACTAAACTATCCTAAACATTTTTAACATTATTTTCATTACTAAGTGGATATTGATTGTGGATTAAACAAAAAAGCTGTTGTGGTTTTTTTTACAATGAACTGATCAATTTTCTCTTTTTGAGTTTTATTACCTGAGCAAGTTCCACAAAATCTTGGTGAACTCAACTAATTTTGAACTGTTTCATATTAGATAAAGCTTACAGATAAAATTGATTAATTATAGTAATGTAATAAAAATATATTTATTTGAAAATATTATTTTTGCACATCTTTGTTATGTGATGTCTAGTTTTGATTCATGTTTTATATATCGAGATTAAGGAAATATATTCACTTTTATCCACTGGATAGATTATATTCCTATGTCTAAAGAACTCTTGGATAAAGAACCACTTTTCTGTATTAAATCAAGTGAATATGAGATTGGACATCACAAAATGAAGAAGTAAAATTCATTTATGTAGTCTGTCAATAATTGTTTGTAAATATTTTTTTTTAACTGAACTACAAAAAAAAAGTTTGATTGTCAAAAACTGTTATTTAATTTTAATAACTATTATTTATTTGTTTATTTTTATTGATGTTATATTATGGTAAAAGACATTACCAAAGATTCAATGTGATTTATTTCTTGTGATTAATTGTTTAATATAATAATAAATTTAAAATTCATAAATTAATTTTATATATTTTCTTTTAGGAAGGATCAATTTTAAATTATTCGTAAAATTGAAGCATAGATCTCTAATTTATTTTTATTTCTTAAATAATTTTTTATACATTATTTTTTCAGTTGCCTCCAAATTTTTCCATTTGGATATTGATAATCTTCCAGTACTTGCTGTTTCATTTCGGTACTGTATCCTGGAACCTGAAAATAATTTATTAATATTGATTTAATATTTTTCAAGGAATAACAAAGGTTGCTTCTTTCTAAAGACATCAGAAGGTTAGATTTAACAATGTTGCGCACAGTCTCAGACCTCCATAACGAAATTGATGGTCCCAGAAAAAGAATTGGCTGTATAGAAATTTCATTACATACAGTTTTTTTTCTTTTTAGAGAAAAAGTGAGTGGTCCTCAAAGAGGAAGACTTTTATCCTGCACCATTTTCACCCATTACAGAACTGCTTCATCTATGTCTTTATACTTAGAACCTTTAGAATTTTTTTTCTTTTTAAATCTCCTTTTGTTTCATATATAGTTTAAATATTGAATTCCAGTTTTTCAATATTGTGGACACTGAACTCGGGGTGATTTTATATTTAAAGGATACTTCTTTTCGCCTTTGAATAAATTATTTTTTTCTGAAAGTGATTACCTTTTAGATATTTGTACGGTGAGTAAATTACGCTGCAAAAAGTCAAGAGCTTTATAAACGTCAAAAATCAATTGTAAACTGAGAGTAAGAGCTTTCTCTGTACTGTACAATGATGATTCCAATCCCACTTAAACTAATGGAGGTAGAATACGCAAAACTATTAGAGTGCTAGTGCAAGAAACTCCTAAAATGGTTCTAAGAAAATAAAGGAATGGAAAAACACCGCCAATACTAATTCACGGAAAGTTTGTCGGTCGGATCTTTAACCTTATTTCTATGAGTGTTGTTGGGAAATTATTTTTGTTCTATAGTAACACTTTTATATGGAGAATTTGAGGGACATTAAAAAAAAATCGCTATATAGAGATTTTCCTTGTATAGAATTTCGTTATAAGGAGGTTCGACTGTTCTAGTTTATTCATCAAAGGAGCTTTTCGGCCTTTATTAGACCATCATCTGCAGTGCTGATTATGGACAAACTAGATTTGTATAAGAGTATTAAATTTTATAAGAGTATTAAATTTGTTTCCAACATGATATTATTTTATAAATGTAATTCTAGTTATTAAGTATTATTTTACATGGTGAGATAGTTTCTTTGAATCCACTAATATGAACTCCATCAAAGCCCTGAAATATTTTAATAATTGTACAAGTCCCCAGAATCAATCTTTTGGTACCTCATCTTTATCTCAGAAAACAAAAAGTTCTGGGAAAGATGGACCACAATTATTTTTTACATTTAAATTGATTTGAAGGTATTAACTATTTAATTAACTATTTAATCTAAATTGTTAAATTATTCCTAATTTTGGTTGCAATATTTTTTATTATAATATAAGATTCTTCTATTTCATCTCTGTACTTAATTTCTGTATCCAATTCCTTTTCATCTTTAGTTAGGGTATCAATAATATTTTCGCAAAATTTCTTCAGGTAAACTGGATTCAATAAGGGGCAACAACACAGCTGCAAACATATCATTGCTGATGCTTAGTGATTCTAGCGATCGTAAGTGGGATTCCAAACGATCATACAAAGAAACAATATTTTTATCTTTCTCTTTTCCCAATGCATTTTGAAGGACTTTTATGAAGAAAGTTTTTATGTCTTAATTTTGCTTCTAAGTATCATGTTTTTTTAATAATGCTATTTTTTTTTTTTAATGTATACTAAATGTTTTACTTTAGGCTCAATATACCTGCAGATTTTTTTAATAACTAATAATTTTTTGATCTTTAGACACCTTAAACATATAAATCTGTCTAAATCATATTTCTATCATCATAGTACTACCATGTGAGAAATAAAGAAAATAAGTGAGAAAAAAAATATAACAGGGCCGATAGTGCGCTCACATCTGTGTCCAAACTTTAGCAATAGTTCAGTGCTTGGATCTATTAAAAAATTAAAGTTTTGCGATATTTCGACCTCTCCTTGTGTCAGTCTGAAGCCGACTGACTTGGAATTGAAAGGTTAAAAAGAGAGAATAAATAAGGCAAATTCTGATTCTTTTAGAATTTGATTCCTATTCATATACTCCTTATAAAGAACACATTTCGGTCTTGACCAATGTAATTTTTGTTAATAAAATTAGTTATAAAAAAATTAATAATTTTAAAATTATTGATTTAATATATTGACCTGGGTTCATTTTTGATTAAATGTCAGGTGAAGTCTTCACAGATACAATTCATTACTCTAATTAAAATTATATTACCTCAGTCGCAATTATCATTTAATTATTAATCGAGTGCACTTCAAATTGAAAACATTTATCCATTGTTGACAGGATTCTTGATTGAAAATTAAATAATTATAATTCAAGTTGTTCAAGGGTCATGGAATACTTGAGACTTTATCAAGTACACTTATCTTAAATAAATGTTTAATTAATTTTTTTATTTTTTTATTGAAACAGCTTAAAATACTTGTTCAATAATTAATATGTAATCACCCAAGAAGGGATAATATGGCCTCTAGTGTTTTCTCTTTTAAAAATATATATATTTTTTTTTTTTTCATTTTTTGTTAAATATAATAAAAATTAAAATTATAAATAAGTAATCCATTGTATTATAATGCTGTTTTTCCTTTTAATTACAGGAAAAAAACAACAACAATAACAAAAAATTTGTGGTGTGATTGTTTAATTTTGCTTTTTATCTGTTATTTACTTAGACATAAAATATCCTCTTTTACGATTAATTACGCATGGGAACAATAGCAGTGGAAGAAATTAATAAATTATATTTTTAGAAGTTCTAGAAAGCTTCTAGGAAGAGAGAGAATATGTGTGTACTGTATTCTGTAGAAGACAGTTTTCCGATTGCGAACATAATATCTCTTAGACATTACTTACTTTGACTTGACTTAAGTCATAAATTTCCTTAGTTGGAACATTGGGCCGTCACAAAAATGTTTTCCACGGGACCTGATATCTAGCAAACCTTGTGACCTCCTCTAATCTCTTCTCTGATCCTCTTAAATCCACTATTATATCTGATTCAAACTTTTCCTTTTCCTTTGTGCATCCCAGTGCTCCATTCACTCTTCCATTCCAGTGCTTCCCTTGCCTTCTTTTCTCTCCTTTCTGAAGTACATGTATGCTATTCACTTTCACTCCCAAATTTCTTATATCTACCTTGTTGTTGATGTATTCTGTCCCGTAGTCTTTTATTGGATATTATTTTATGGCTACTGATACCCATGAATATTTTGAGATACTCCCTATTAATTTTTTTTTTTTTTTTGCTGGTTCTTTTACTGTTCTTTCAATAAATCATTAGGATTCGGGGCAAACCTTGTCCAAACCTTGTCAAACCTTGGGGCGGTGAATCTGGCACACACAACTATACTTAATATGATTAACAATGTGAAACGTGTCTCACCTCTCTGGTATTTGAAGTCACCAGATATGGCAGTGATTAGACCTAAGTTTTAGGCGAGTTTGCCAACTACTCGGCTACGCCTATCCCTTCCACCTCCTCCTGTTATTTTCCACTCAGTAGAATCTCAAAGAATGTTATGGCTTAAATTAGGAGACTGAAGTGTTTTACATATTTTTAAAAATGTATTTAGTCACAAAAGATTAACTGGGTTAGTTGTATTTTGCTTTGTAATAAGATTGGTAGTAAATACGGTACTTCTTTATATTGTTACTCCTCTATGTTGTTTTAGAATAAAAATGACTGACTAAATAACTATTAAGAAAAAGGGATGTTTAGTCTAATGTACTTTGGGACAAAGGAATATCCCACTTCTGTTTTAATAAGGGGAGTAACAGTCTAAAGAAGAACATTCCGTTCACCTTCTTTAGATTGTTACTCCCATCTGTTTTTTTTTTTTTTTTTTTTTTTTTTTTTTTTTTTTTTTTTTTTTTTTTATAAGGGTGTAACAATCTAAAGAAGTGCCGTAAATACCATATATGCATGCATATGTTAATATCTAAACATAGTATCATTGGCTAATTCAAACAAACTTTACCTGTGGTAGCTGGTAAGCAGCCTGGCTGATCTTAACTGGATCTATAAAATGTTCATGTTGCTGATCCACATACTCAATCCATCTTCCTTGAGTAGAGCCAGTTAAACAGATATAGTCCCATATCTGTAGATGTTGTACCATCTCACATAAACCTACTCCTCCAGCATGAGGACACACTTTCACTGTAAAGAAATAATTAGGTACACAAATTATACAAATAAGCTTTACCCATTTTTTCTGGTTTTCTAAAGGTAGCAATTAAATTTAGAGAAATATTACTCAATACATCTCATGTATATGCCTTTGGTAAAAAAAGATAACAATTTAAATCTTCTAGTCAGGGAGAGGGATTGTACACCCCACAAATATAAATATGAACAGTAACTTCAGCTCATATTTTAAGAAGGCTATATTTTAATATAATTACAAAAGTTAACTGTATAACAGTTTTGTTCATTTAATTTCTTTCTTTCTTATATATCTTGATAAACATTAATATACAGTTATTACAAGATAGAAGAAAAAATGTAATTTTTTGTGCAACCAGTTTCATCTCTCTGAGATTATAGCCTGAGATGCTAGTGTTTCGATTGTGGATTTAGAGTGATTGATATTGATTTGTTTTTACCTCCAAGTTTATTGGCCATCAGGTATACAGAAAGTATTTCATTAACTCCACCCAATCTGCACGAGTCTATCTGACAGTAATCAATCGCTTTTGATTGTAACAATTGCTTGAACATTACCCTGTTACAGCACATTTCACCTGTAGCAACTCCAATTCCATCTTCTTTTAGTGCCTGTAAATTAAAGTTTATATCTTGTGCATTTCAATAATATTCCCATTAGTTTTTTTTTATAATATTCCATGTAATGCCTAAAAGTATTATGAATGCTTTTAGTGTCTACCAAATGTTATAACATGTGGATATAACAAAAAAAGTCCTAATATACATTGGTTAGAAAATTAACCATTTCATAGATTCAGCCACTTTGAAATCATGGTTAGAAATTCTCCAAACACAAATTACAAGGGGGGTCTTTAGTTGTGTGGCAACCTAGATTTCCTTATCTCAATCCGCTCGACTGTTTTTTGGGGGGTATTTCACCGTATACAAATAACCAGGTACTTCTTTAGATTGTTACTCCTCTATATATTTTTAGAATATAAATGACTTTGGACTAAATAACTATTAAGACAGAGGGATGTTTAGTCCTATGTACTTTGGGACAAAGCAATATCAAACTTGTTTTTATAAGGGGAGTTACATTCTAAAGAAGAACATTCCGACCACCTTCTTTGGATTGTTACTCCCCTCTGATTTTTTTTATAAGGGGAGTAAAAACCTAAAGAAGTGCCAATAGCCAATAAAAATATACTATTAACATCGATTTAATAACAACAACATCCATGCCAAATTTAAAGAAAATTGAAATCTCAATTGGTTGTCAACTATATAACAAACAATATTTACAGTCTGACGAAATGCCAAACAGACAAATATTGAGTTAAAACAGAAACCTCGCTCTGCGCAGTCAATTATACTATGTCACGTAACGTTAACATAAAATAACATGAAACTCAACCTGATCAGTGTATTGTTGTTGTTACTTGGTTGTTAATTTTGATAAATTTCCCCTGATGGGGTTTAATCGTATTTAGTAGAATTACTAAATATGTCTCTATACTTAAAGACAAGTGTTTACTGATTATATATGTAGTTTGCTCATTAAATATGATATGTAGTATGATGTCATAGGGCACATCTGAGAAATAGGATAATCCCAATCACCAATTTCAATGTTGTTAATATGGTTCTCGTAAATGAATGTTTACTTAACCCGAAATCCCTGTCATAAATCAGAATGAGGTTAATCCCCAGATTGCATTGGTTGTGTTGAAACAGGGCCGTCCCTAGGGGGGGTCAACCGGGTCAAGCTGACCCGGGCGCCACGTCTAGGGGGCGCCGCCAGGCCCCCTTCTTAACTACTAGGTGAATTTGGCAATGAGGGGGGGGGGCGCCAATGATGCCTTTGACCCATGCGCCTAAACCCCTAGGGACGGCCCTGTGTTGAAATACTTTATTTAAAGTTAATTTTCAGATTGGGAAATAATATTTAGTCTGTTAAATAAATAAATGAGGAGCTTAGTATCAAAGACGGACAAGAGCATATTTCAAAATTTTACAGGAGAGCCGAAAAACTATAGCTCAAATTCTATAGGTGCTAGAGCTATGATTTTTTTCCTGTACATTCTTAATAGACTCAAAACTAGTTAGAAGTTCTGAAAACGTGAATTTCTTTGATATTTTAGCTGCATTATGATAGGTTCTAAAAATACCAAATACAAAAATACGTGATCCAATAATATTTCCTGGAGTTGATATAAAAAAAGGCAAATTTTAGGGGGCCGTAACTATGGAGCCCCAAAATGTTTATTTTTTTGAAAATATGAAGTTGGGTATTATTTTAGAGGTATTGAAATTTAGTTTCTCAAAAATATATCGCATTTCCTCAATGGCGGCCATATTACCTCTATAAAAATTAAAACAAAACGCAAATAAAAAAATGTTCCCCCCCCCCCCCGCTACCCCATTTGGACTTAGGACAGGTCCTAAAAATAAGAAAAAATACAAAAATATACATCTCTGTGGTCCAATGAGATTTCCGGGAGTTGATATTAAAAAGTCAAATTTTAGAAATCTTAGGGGGCCATAACTATGGAGCCCCAAAAGTTTTACTATGTGAAAATTTGAAGTTGGGTATCATTTTAAAGGTATTGAAATTTAGTTCACAAATATATATCGTGTTTTCAAAATGGCGGCCATTTTACCTCTAAAAGAATAAAATAAGTGCATACCGAAAATACTGAAGGATAATACTCGTATATGAATACCTTGCTTCTCCAAAGTGAAACTATTTATACATATTTTAGTTTAAAATAATAATAATGTATTTATGATTTTTTATGACCGAAGAAACCTGCTTTAGTAACTTGCTGGCATGTACTTGACGGGATTGTTCTATTATTCTGTTCAATAGGTATAGTAAAATTCAGCTGGTAATATAGCTCCATATGCCCGAGGCTCCAATCATAACTGGTGTTGCGTAAATCCAGAATAAATAAATAGCACACTAATATGCTATGAGTACTTATACAGACATAAACGAAAATACGACGAGAAATTCTTCATACCTGAAAACAAGGTAACTTGTCAACTAAAGCATTCTTTTTTAAACACCTTTTTACTTTCTCATATACTTACTATATCTAAAGAGGAAGTATTGTTAAGGCAGAAAAATTTGATTTTGAGATTTTTAGGATTAACACGTTTAATGTACCCTAGTCCAAAATAGTGTTGTTTATTTTAAAATCAAAACTACGGGGCCGATTTCGCTGAAATTGGCGTACATGTTCAGGAAATTCACACCCTAACCCTGAGGCGAAATTGAGAAATCATTTTTCACTTTAAAAATTGCCTCATAAATATAGAAATAGAGAAAATCAACCGTAGACTAAGGGCTAGGTTGTGAGTTTGAAACCACTACATTACTTCCTTGAACATACTGCTCCTCTTTTAATATAATTATTTTTATTTTTACTTTTTTATAGGTATAATTTCTTGTACATTATATAATTATGCATAATATATAATAACTTTATGCATAGTGTTTGTTCTCGAACAGTTTTTTCCCCATTAAATCATCAATTTATGACAATATGTTTATCATTTAAACATGTTGAAAAACAACAAAAACCTATTTTTTGCCTGCCTTGCAAATTATTACTGGTATTAAACTGGCATTGTGTACCTTAGCAATAGTAGCATGTCCAAGTACGTCATCAGGAGATGTTGGTTCTTCTATCCATAGTGGTCGGTATTCCGCCAACTCTTTCATCCAATTTATAGCCTCATTTACTTCCCAAACTTGATTTGCATCTACCATCTTACATAATAAATATAAATAATAATTAATAATGAACAATATGAACTACTTATTCAACATATCTCTTTGTAATATGATCTATATAAAATGTTACCAGTATCTTTTCTTGTCCTATTTCTTGTCTGACAAGATGGCATCTGTGCTTATCATTTTCCAGGTTCTGTCCCACTTTGATTTTGAATGCTTTGAAACCTTGCTCCATATATTTCTGACAGAGTTCTTTCACTTTTTTGTCATCGTATCCCAACCAACCTGCCAAATCAAACAAATATTTAAAACAATTATGTATTAAGTTGGTAAATGTACGATATATCGTCATATATATACCATCTACCTACCTCTAACTTTAACCACCAATGGTATGCGGTGTATCAGGAACTTAAATTTATCAAAATCGAATTTTCGATCATACGAATTTTCACCACTTGATTTGATTTTCATTTTGCTTTTTACTATAGAAATAGAGGTTTCAGAGTTCCTTCTGAAATAATTCTATTTTATATAGAAGTTATTTATTAGCTTACCAACTTGTGTGGTGTAGGCTGGATATCCGTTGGCTGCCATGACAGCTTCTCTTTCTTTCTTTTTGTTCAAACCAGAGCGAAGCATGGCCACTGCCTCATCTCTAGTAATTACATCTGTACTAACAAAAGTAACCAATACGTTTTTACAAAATATTATACCTATTTTGTTAAAATGCTTTGAGACGAATTCAAAAAGTAAAGGCCGTTTGGTCATAAAAATAAATATTGATAGAAAAAGTTTTTAATGGCGGTTTCAGTTTCCTACAAACCTACTTCACCTTTCCACATCATTCTAAGCACGCTTTGTAACGCTGTAACAGCTTCCTTAACCCCTCTAAGTAGAAGTTCGCTGCCTGGGAATTGAACCAGTTAATGGTCTTGAGTGCCCCGATGTTTTCTAACTGTTTTCCACTATGCCACTGTTTTAAGTGCAAGAAGAGGAAATAGTCGCTAGGAGGAAAGTCCGGACTGTAGGGAGGTCAATTTCCCAACCAAAAACTTAAATCTTCTCCTTGGTTTGTGTGAGGACTCGCGTTCATTAGATCCACGATTTTTGTGGCATCCGAGCTTTTTTATATCTTGTAAATAGTGGTGTGTCCAACAAGAGGAAATCTATCCGCCAGAGCACTAGTCGTCAGTCATTGATCTGTTCGCAGTTTTTGGTCCATTTGTTGAAAGATTTCATCAGTCTGGCTGGATACTGGATCTACCACTCCACTATTCATGCACATTTGTTCGGACATTTTAAAATCTCCACACCATTATCAGGCCCCGATCTAGGGTACATGGCACCCTGAGCTGAGCATTTTTAGGGAGGGGGGGGGGGGGAGTTTGCGGCATTCTACTAGCCCCTTTGGTGGATCAGGGCCTGAGCATTATCTTACCTTTCCTCCACTTATAACTGTAGGTCCGTAAACTAGGCAAAACTCCCGATGAATTTGGGTAACTGATGATCATTTTGTACACAATAATCAAATCACAGCATGCACTTCGCAACGGCAATGATTTTTGTGTTTCATCCTCCGACACACTGATGATTAATGATGCTCGATGATGGGTATTTCCGTGATAAAGATTTAATTAAATGAAACAGTTATTCTCTAAAACTTGTACATTTTTTTCCAGCTTAAACTCCGGAATATTGGGAACTTTATTTAACCTATACTATCTTTTGTTTAAAAGACTTGCTTCTATTTTATAAGCTCTCTGCTCTGACTAATAAAAATTATCTAAATTATTAATATTGGGTTACTTACATATATCTGAAATCGATTGTGGATACTAGTTGTTCAGGTTCCATATCAACCAGTAGTTTCCATAGTGGCTTGTTCTCTAGTTTAGCCCACAGATCCCAGAGTGAGTTAATCACAGCGGCAGTGGCCAAATGCATAACACCTTTCTCTGGTCCGATCTACAATAAAATTAATTAACCAATTAGAATTAGTTATTACTTGTAAAAAATTAATCCTCGGAATTAAAATCAACTATTATTAGATTGATGTAACTAAATTTGTTAACAAAAATATCAAATGTACATACATTTAAAAGCTAACATTTTATCCATTTTATATATAATATATGTAGTCCCCCTTTTATGTATAATATAATTATTACTCATTTGTGTCCATAGGGGTAATGAAAAATTCAAATTCATCAAAAGTTTAATAACTTTTATATCGTCAAACTTTAAAAATTCATTTTTGAATCATGCTTTGTTGCCGAGTTGACACCCAGTCAGAGACTCTACATACATAGACGGGCGTAGTTTAAAGCGTTTAAACAACTGTCTATGATTTTTTTCAAAATGGTGGCAGATATAAAAACGAAATTCACTGGGAATGATTGTCTTATAAAGCGGTACTAATTACCGCTTAGTGTGGTAATTACAGCACATTTCCGCGCAATCAGAACATTTTTGATATTTTACGAATTTTTGAAATATTTGCATTTGCTATCCCTGCTAAATGGATTGAGGCAAATGTTTACATACTCGCGCTGCTCTATTTCATGCCTACCTCCCTCCACCCTGCTCACCTCAAGGAAGTGGGTTGAATTTAAACGAGGCATTAGACTTTTTTTTAACAAATCCCGATAAACCGAATTCCACAAATCTGTCCAATTGCAGTCGCGCCGACAAATTCCAGCAGACCTTCTCGACACATTAAATTAAAATACATCGAGACCTATAGACTCAATTAAATAACACTATTATTATCTTTATCGTGATAATGTTACATAATATAACATTTTCAAACCTTATTTAAAAAGTTTTGGTTCTATCCAATCCATGCCTAGATAGATTCAAATAATTCATATTAGGTTTTATTAAAATGACAATAACAAAGATGATGATAAATTTACACAAGTAACTGTAGTGTGTATACGTATATGCAAATCAAACACTTCTTCACGAAAATCGTCCGCGATTTTCAATTGCAAGGGTGACATACGAGTTTGTTTAACTTAACGAATGTAACTGGCTAGCAGGATCATCAACAACTTTTTTCAACAATATTTTCCAGATAATCAACAACTTTCACGTCTTTCAGAGTCCTGAAGTATTTTTAAAATTTTATTTTGCAAATCGGGAAAGAAAAATGCTTAACTGAAAGTTATTAGATATTTTATTTTTGTTGTATTATCCCGGGCCTTTAGATTTTTGGTCTTATGCATCTTTGAAAGGGAGAATATAAATCTTTTCTAGCTTAATGAAAAGTATATTTAATATTTTTACTTACCCATCGTAGTTGGGATTCACTAGTCAATCTTCTCCAGAATGCATTGAAATTCTTAAATATTTCGTTTACATCGCTTCCAATGACTAGGCTCTCAAGTGCTTTGATTCCGCTGATAACTTTTCACACACAAGAAAATATCGTTGGATTAATGAGATAAAACAGGGGTCTCTAAAGAACGGCCCGCGGGCCGGATCCGGCCTGTGAGACGTTTTCATCCGGCCCGTCACGCCACAAAAGAAGTTGACAAATGAACCTATACAATTGAAAGTTATAAGTTTTTCATAATAAAATGTCATTTCAAACATCAAATAAGACCGGAGCGATTCTTATTGTAGTTCTTTTTGCTGAGATGGTTTGTGCTTGTCCAGATATTGCCATTGTGAAGTCCAATGTCTGAGTGTTCCTTGCTTTATTTGGCCCGATATAGACCATCCCATCCAGATGCGGCCCTTCAGCCAAAAATTTTGGAGACCCCTGAGATAAAAGAATGTTGGATTTAATGTTTTTTTCGTTTTAGTTGGATGTTTATTTATAATAAAATGAACGACATCGTTTTACTTGAGTTTAAAGTAGCTGATGTGATAAAGTCATTGGTTAATTTTGGGTAAATCTGTCGTACCTGACCCAACTTTTTTTTTTTGTCCAATTTTGCGCATGGCATTTTTTAAATTGTTTCTTTTTTATTTTTTTTTTTAGAAGAGGGACGTTCCTTTGTCTAAACTTATTTAGACAAAGGAAAAATATCTCTCCAGTGTATAGAAGTGATAATATCTCTGCTATTATATTTAACAGCGATAAGACAAAAGGATATTGTCTTTTCTATAAATATAAGAATAATTTTCCTTTAAAAAGTTATTTAGAAAGATAAAAAGAATCAATTAAAAAAACGTGCCAAATCGGACATAAAAAAATGATAGGATACGGCTCGGCCATCTTTGAATCAAGTTTGAGTTCACGAGTTCGATCTCGCTTAGACATGACGCATACTGGCTTAATACTGATAACACCGTATTCGCTTTGGTGGGACATTGATGCGTGAAAAGGCTGAACTTAAATAGGTTATAGGCTTAGTAAAGAGGATCTGAAATAGATAGCCTAATTGTTAGGCTCAAACACGTGGTTAGTCCTAATTATCCTCTAACCAAAAATATAAATTTCTCATTTCAAATCAGTACTTAAAATGGTTATGTAGGCCAACACATTATGCGTGTACAGAGTGCACACTGTAAATGCCCCTATTATTGGAAAAAAACCTTGAGTAGAATTACTGTCTAGTTTATAGGATTACTTAGGTCTCACTGTTTCACTTGCTATGTTTTTACGAGTTTTTAAAACCGTTTTGAAAACGATTTTGGTATTCAAAACCCCATGGAAACGGTGATTTCAAAACGTTTCGAGTTCAAGGTCATAGCATCAAATTTTTGGTTTTGTATTGAAACTGTTTTGAAAGCATGGAAACGGGTACTGAATTGAAAACAGAATTGAGACGTGTGCTGTGCAGTAGGTATGATGAGCAGAGATATGATAACCAGGCTTAACTATAACTAATCTGGGAGTTTATTGTTGCGAAAACTGTTTTGGAAATCTCCTCATGGAAACACTTTCGGTTTGAAACCAAAACAGTTTTCAAAACGATTTTGAAAACGAAAACTCATGGAAACGTAGTAAATACTTTACTACTTTACCCTGCTATCGATGTCTGCCTTCGCCGGATCGTTTTAATCTCTCACGCTAAATAATACGTAAACCCAACCCTGGTAGGAGCTGTCGGGTATGAAATGTTTTTTTTTTCGCTAAGATAATAAGCTGTTAACTTTCATTGGTTTTTCGAATCATCTATTACTTAATATTTTTTTCTAGCATCGTATCCTTTGATTTAAATATTCTGATAACTCACCTACTTCTGTTCCTCTACCAAGTGTAAAGGCTAATCCGTGTCCAATTATTCCGGAGGATGTCTTCAGTTGAACATATGCGCAGGAATAGTCCGGGTCAGTGTGCATGGCATCTGAACCATCCTTCTTCAGAGATGTAGGGAATCTGATGTCCTTAATTACCATTTCTTTTATAGTTAATCCTTCCATCATCGTGGTTAATGTATTATACCTAGAGACAAAATGTCTTGTAACTGCCATGGAAAAGTTCGTACTTTTGATGTTATGTTATTAATTTTAGTTCACTTCACATTGTATTGTCAAATGTCCGACTTAAAACTATTATTAACTGAGTCTAAATTCATATAAATGTAATTATATTATGATCTCAGGTGAAAACCCTAAGAACAATATGAAGACGAAGAAATAATAGTCTGCCAATTAGAATGGCACAGCTTTCTCGAATCCTATCGTGAAAGTAAATAGTGTTTATCTTTTACGATTTATTATTATCTAATTTATTTAATCCTCCTCCCACTTTAAATCTGTCAAAGTTATTTGTTTCTTCGTCACGAATAAAACTGTCTATTTTGCTATATTTAATGTACGCTTCAGACGGCTGAATTTAATATGGGACCATCTGTGAACTACTTTTGACAAACCATCCAAATTTCTTAAAAATTGGATGTGTACTTTTAAAGATATAGATGCAAATAAAAAATTATATTGGACCATTATAACCTACATGGGCTAATTGTAAGATTTACCATCTAAAATTCATTAAAATCGGAAAAGTAGTTTTTAAGATAGGGTGTTTTAAGATATGGTGTTAAAGTTATGGTAGTTTTAAGATATTTATGCAAATAATATTCCCTGATGTCTGAAATTGATTTCTGTCTAGGCATTTATGAAATCGGTGAGATAAAAAAAATTCTTCAGATTCATCACACACTTTCCGTTACCTTCGGTATGCTTGGAAGAAAAAATGTTGAACAATGAATAAGAGAATTTCTAAACTAGGTAATTATGTTTTTAGTGATATTGTTTATAAATGTAATTATTGCCATTTTATCAATTATTTTTATTATAAATAACTTGATCGATGTTAAGCCATTTTAACAAATTAAATTAGAATTATAGAAGGGAGGCGATACAGATAAAAATACATTCCACAGCCAGGATTTGAACCACAGACCTTTCAATTACAGGTCCAACAAATTCAGTTTGATCCCAATCCCAATAGACATAAATACTATTGTACACATTACTTCCATGCATTCCGAAGGTAGCGGAAGCATTGTGCTCATTGGCTCATTCTGAGAACGAAAATTTGTATATCTCCGTATTATAAATTCCCAAGACAGAATTCTGTTTCAGAGCTCAGGGAATACTTTTGGTCCCATGTCTGTCTGTCGGTCTGCTTGTAGTTTTATCATTTTTGCGAACTAAAATATTATCTTACGAACAGTATCGTCCTGTTTGAATAAAATTGGATTATAGATTGTAATTAGCTCATTGTTGGTCCCTATATTAATTTCAACCTATTGTCGATTAGTTTCTTTTCTACATCTGCATAACACTTTTTTTATTAACACCCGAGTATATCTTTAAAAGTACTCATCCCATTTTTAAGAAATTTGCAAGATTTGTCGAAATTAGTCCACAGGATGGTTACATGTTCATTTTAACCGTTTGCGCTCATTAAATATTGTTAAATTGATATTTTTTCTCATGTAAAATACAAAATAATTTTAACCAATTTAAATATATACAGGGTGGTCCAAAAATCTCCCCCCCCCCCCTCTTAACTTTTGAACGGTTTCAGATAAATTAATGAAACTTGGGGGATCTCTACCATGCAAAGGGAAGTTTGTTTTCATGCCATCGCCCTCTAAGGGCAACCACCCAATTTGCCCCCAGGCCACCCAACTTCAAAATTTCAAATTGGAATGTATATTTTTTGATAG
Source organism: Gerris lacustris (assembly GCA_951217055.1). Lineage (NCBI taxonomy): Eukaryota > Metazoa > Arthropoda > Insecta > Hemiptera > Gerridae > Gerris > Gerris lacustris. The sequence continues at coordinate 30,387,692 of OX578280.1, forward strand.
CATATTTGGATTCTACGGTGAAAAATAAAAATATTTTACTTCAAACTTTTTTTCTATCTCCAATAGTGTGCCCCCTAAAGGGGGGCAAAGTGGTAGAAATGGTAAATTTCAGCGCCTGGGAGCAAAATCGTGATTGCCCCTAGTACGCGAGTGGATGAATACACACTTCCCTTTACATGGTACAGATCCCCCATGTTTCATTACTTTATTTCTAACCGTTTTGATTTCATAACGATCTAAGTGTTAATTTTTTTACTATTTTGGAAGGGTTATTTTGCTATCTTTGCCCCCCTGTAGGGGGCAAAATATTGGAGATAGAAAAAATAGTTTGCAAGTAAAAGTTTATTATTTTTCACCGTAGAATCCAAATATGCTATCAAAAATATACATTCCAATTTGAAATTTTGAAGTTGGGTAGCCTGGGGGCAAATTGGGCGGTTGCCCCTAGTGGGCGATTGCATGAAAACAAACTTCCCTTTGCATGGTAGAGATCCCCCAAGTTTCATTAATTTATCTCAAACCGTTCAAAAGTTAAGAGGGGGGGGGGGGGACTTTTGGACCACCCTGTTTATATTTAAATAGGTTAAAATTATTTTGTATTTTACATGAGGAAAAATATCATATATATATGTATACATATATATATATATATATATATATATATATATATATATATATATATATATATATATATATATATATATGTATGTGTGTGTGTGTGTGTGTGTGTGTGTATTTATACAACATAATTGTTGTTGTTGACGTTAAAGTAGTTTTTTATTTATAACACTTACAGTACATTCTTTTTAAACTTTAAATTACTAAGATGAACAGGTACAGTCAGTGCTGTAATGTAGAAATTATCTCATTTAAAATAATTATGACGACTTTTTGTCTTATAGGCTCTTTAGGCCTCGATTGGTATTTGGTTATCAGAATCACTTGATGACCGGTATAAATATTAGTCATGTAATACAGTTTCAATGAATCTCCAATAGGGATTTTAATCATATATATATATCAGAATTAAATATAGTGTGAGTGCATGAATCAATAATATCATAGTTAAATAATAATTATATAAAATATATATATTTAATCACTTACCTACTGTAACACCCTAGGATAGCTTCTGCAGTATAGATAAGACTGAGCAGTGAGCAGTGTTGTCAAAATATCTAGAATTAGGATTATTTGTTTCTTGACTCTTTTAGCAGGGGATAACTGCTACCTCGTTATCGTTCTCTACAGTAAACAAATGATAAAAAGATTCATTCTATAAATAAATACATAAATATATTGATAAGAGAATCTCTTTAATTTTTTATAATCATGCAATTTTTATAATGATCTATAACCTTGTTTTTACTCAATCGTAAAACCGGAATATTGTAAATTTCTCTTAGGTTTACGCTATTATAACAGAAATAATTATTATCATCGAAGCTAAAAGCTTCCTTAAGGTAATCTCACAATTATATTACTAAATATACTATTTTTGATATTTATATGTAGAAACACACACCTATATAAAAATATATGTATAATATGCATGTGTGTGTATTTATGTATAATGTGTGAGCGCACGGTCCCATGGTGTAATGGTTAGCACTCTGGACTTTGAATCCAGCGATCCGAGTTCGAATCTCGGTGGGACCTTTACTTTTGTGGGTGGGTGTAACGTTTACCTGCTCGTCTTGTACCTGATGCCGATGACCAATTCAATTATGTATCACATGTAAACAGAGTTTAAACAGGTGCGTGTTACCTGTTACCTTATCTCAAAAGTAATGAAAGTTAATAGATTATACTAAAGCAATGTCTATAACCAGCAGCAAAAAATCCAAGGTGATTATCGCTACATCCCCCCCCCCCCTAAAAAAAATGTTGGTGCCCTGACTATATTTCATAAATTAATATTTTACTTACACCGCAATTGCGTTGATTTAGCTTCCAAGCATACCGAAGGTAATGGCAGCTATGTGATTGTTCTAAAGCAGGGGTTCCCAAACTTGTTTGGTGGCGTATCGCTTAATATGTGTCTTGCCTTTTTCATGTACCAATGATGTTTATACTGGAACAACCAGCAACCAGGACCAGGACGTTTTTACAGAAAAAAGGGGGTCCGGGGGAAGGCAAAATTTTGGTTTTAAAGGTTCAAAAACGTAGGGCTTTTCATTTATACAAAATAGGTAGGTATATGAGTTATATCTCATTTCTTTTTAATGCAATAACTTTTTTAATTTAAGTTGTACCAGACCACAGTACTGTATCATTATCTTTTTACCTTCAATCACATGGATTCTCTATCCAGGTAGGTGTTTGAGGATGTTTGTTAAATTAAAAAGGACTAAATAAAAATTGTATTTTTAAAAAAATAAAAACTTTCATGAAAGAACATCAAATTAGAACATAAAATAACTTGAATAGAACATAGAATATTAATTAAAATTGTATAAAAAAAAAAAAATAAAAAAAAATACAAAAATAGAAACATAATGAAAGAATACGTCCGAATAAAAAATGTGGTTACGCAGGTTAATAGGATGGACATGCTTGCAATAATTGGCTCAAACTAACAATGTCTGGTGTGATGGGGCTGAGTTTAAACGCAAATCATCCTCAACGGATGACAGTCTGTTTTCTATACTTAGTTTAGGTATATAAGGGATGAATACACTCCTAAAAACCGCAAATATTTATGCGGCGCGTACCACAGTACCACTGGACACGATCCCGCGTCCCACAAGTGGTACGCGTTCCACAGTTTGGGAACCGCTGTTCTAAAGAACGAAAATTGTTTATTTCTCCGAATTCAAAAATTCTTAAAGCTAATCAACAAACATTTTATTAACTCTTACATGACTTAGTTACCAGGACGAGGCCATGGTTAGATGTGGTTATACTCATACCATTATACTTTGTTATTCTGACAGCGCGGGAAAATAAAAAAAAAAAAAAAAAGGAGGGGAACCAATGAAAGCTTGAGATTTTGGCAGGTGGAAGGTCGGGCCAACTAGGCAAATAAAAATATCACTGGATAGCCATAAGATAACCGTATAGTGGTTTTATTTTTTCCCTCATATAGGTTGGCCAATCTGACCTGTCAGATTTACAAAGTATAATGAGTATAGGTCAATGTTTCCCAAAGCTTACCAACAAACCATCATTTGTACAAGAGTTCGTGGTTTGGTTAATACGATCATGCCTGAAGCTAATCAACAAACATCTTATTAACTCTTTTACATGACTTGTAAACTATCACTTAACTAATAATAATAATAAAAGAAACTATCGCACTACAATGTTTTTGATATACAGTAAAACCTGGATAAGGTGACCACCGAAGGGACCGACCAAAAGTGGTCACCTTAGGCAGGTGGTCAACATACCCAAAATAAGTTTAAAAAATGCGCTCGTTCTTGGTTTTTCTATAATGTTACACACATAAGTTTATAGAAAAGAGTCAAAAAATTTGTAATTAGAGTAAAAAATAAAACCTCTCTGAAGTATGATTAGCTAATTTTTTAAAATTTAGGCCCAAACGAGGTGAGCCTTATTTTTATAAAAAGTTGAAAAAAAAAACATGTGTAGTAACATGTATTGAATGTACTTACGTGCAATTGTAAAATCTAAAAAATTTTCGAGGTAATTTCAGCTCAAAATACACAATGCACGTAATAACATTAATAATAGTTACACCTTTCTTCTTTTAAATCAAACTAACAACTGGACAAGAAATAAAATCAGTTAACAGACAAAAAGAAGCTATTCCAAAGAAATGAGGATCAAGGGAAAAAAAAAAAAAAAAAAAAAAAAATACAGAGAAATGTTGTACTATTTATGGTTAACTCTAAGAACCAACAAGAATTATTTCATTTACTAATTTCTTTGAATTAAAATCCTTCTTAATATTTCTTATAAAACAGGAAGAAAGTAAAGTGGGTTTTATTCATATTGCAACATCTAGTATATGAGTATATGAGTTCTAAGAAATTAAATTAAAATCAAATGTTTCAAAATTATTATAGGTACTTTAAAATATTATTATTTATTTATTTATTTTTTTTTCTTATCGTTTTTTTACTTTGGTCACTTTAACCGAAATAAATTTCCTTCAAGGGACCAGAAGAAGGTGGTCACTGGTCAAAATAGGCAGATGGTCACAATAAGCAGAAGAAAATGTACATAAAGTATTGAATTTCTGAAGGGACCATGAAAAAGTGGTCACATTGACCAGGTGGTCAATATACACGGGTGGTCACTTTAGCAGGTTTTACTGTATATTTTAACACTTGAAACACGACACTATTTTTTAGATGTTCCATTGTGGCCGCTCTCACTCACACACACACGTCCATACTTACAGGTCAGACCTTTTTAATAAAAAAAACCAACAAAATACAGACAAACTATGAATTACAACACATGGATAGGTCAATCACTAAGCCCCAAAGCTAATCATAAATCATATTTTGTACAACCCCATCTTACTAACTCTTATATGATGCATTAATGTTCTGTAGTAACTAAGATGAGAAAATACTTAGAAGCAGTGAGGCCGATGTTTCAACAAGATCAAATCCGAAGCTAATCAAACCACAGCGAATTCGGTTTTATGGAGGAATTCTGTAGTTTGGTGAATTTTTACTGAAATTGTCTGTTTTTATTACCTGTGCTACATCCGAATTTAAAGTACTTACACCAGTAGCGCACCCAGGATTTTTTTTTGGGAGGGGCACAGATTAAAAAAAAGGAGGGGGGGGGGGATGTAATGTGGGCTTAGCATAATCACAGACAATTAAGAAGTCTGGTTTTCTTTGTTCTTAAATTACTTTATATCAAGGGCAGATCCAGCCAATTTTAAAGGGGGGCTGGGCTCTCTTTTAGGGGGGTCCGGGGTCCTCCCCCGGGAAAATTTTATAGTTTACGTTACTTCAAAACGTCTTTTTAGCATATTCTAAGAGCATCTAAAATGTTATTTTATACAAATAAATTTAAGATTTTTATGAACGGGACATGAAGACCGGGGTATTTTATTTTAAAAAAATTATATACGAATAATATTTTATTATTAAAAGTTGTACATTATATAATAGATTAATGTTTTATTTTAGTAGCCAGAAAAATAAATTGGTACATTTTAAAAATATTTTAGTTACGTGAATTAACAAAAATAAAAAAAGTACGCCAAATGTTTTGAGTTCAACAGAAATTAGCTGTGAGTATTAGGTAAAAAATAAAAATAGTTGGGTATCTAACAGTCCAGTCAATAAATACAAAAAATAGTCTTCCTTGCCTTAGATCGGGTGTCTGCAATTTTTAAAATCTTATTCTACAATTGAACCCGTTTCTAAATTAATTAATATTAATTATTCGATAATTAAAAACTATTAAAATGACTACTACTAACTATTCTTTTTTAGACGCCAAAATAGCAATATGTCAGGCAAAACTTGGTATGTAATTACTAATTATATTTATTACTTTACCATGTGCTGCGGAATTGCATACTTTAATGTTAGGTCTTGGGTTTTTTTGGTTTTTTTTTTTGGGGGGGGGGGGGGGGGGCACGTCTTTTTAAACGCCAAAAAAAAAAAATATGTCGGGCAAAACTAGGTATATAATTACTTATTTACTTATTTTGTTGACTATCACAGCACTATTACTTTAAAATGTGCTGCGGAATTGCATACTTAAATTTCAGGTCATTGGCTTTGGGGGGGGCACGTGCCCCCCGTGCCCCCCCCTGTGTGCGCCACTGACTTACACAATCTTAACCTTTCGTCCGCATCAAAATTGTACTTTCAATTCCTTCTCTTTTCATCCGTACTTAATAGTCTTTCATCAATATTGTCACCACAATTTTATACTCATTTTTTAGACTCAGTCTTTGACTCGCTATGCTGACACACACTGAAGATGATATAAATGTTGGAACGCGTCAGTTTTATAATATACAATTGTGTTGACAACATTATTGAGTTACTTTTTATTAACCTTTCTAGTCATAATTATGAAGAGGCACCACAAAATCTCAGTCAAAACAACTAATTATTTGTTCTAGAAATAATAATTAATTTAGACTGTCTTTTGTAAGACAAACTCGTACGCTACTTCAAAAACAAAAGAGTTTTTGTTTTGTTTTTAAAAGAAATTTTATTTGCAAAGAGTTCTAGCCTTTTGTTTCATTCAGAAAATTATTTCTTTCAAATATTTCTATTTATATGTAGATATTGGTGCCAAAAGAGAAAAAAAGGGAAGGGTAAATCATACACAATAGCTACAATAAATAATTTACTTAAAAAATGTACAAACCTAATAAATAATCATATTAATTTAAAACAAATTATAATATTTTAATATATATGTATATATATACATTCAGACAACAAAAATTCTAAAGTATTGTATAAAAAAACATAAATAACATTTAACGTGAATTTTTGTGTCATTAACACAAAAATACAAGGACGAGACCACCTGACCTTTTTTTCTTTTCACCGACGTTTTTTTTTGTATTTTTACAAAATATAATTCTATTTTTTTTATTATTTATTTTTAATTAAATTAACTATTTGTGCAGATTTAATTAGATATAGATTAATTAATCTGATTATCATCAATGAATTGATGGTATTATCTTAATTCAATTATTATAATCAACCAGTCTGTAAGTAAATGTTAGTAAAATTAATGCAAAATTAAAAAATCTTCCACTATTTCTGAGTCTGCTGTTTGTCACTTATGACTGTATAGAATTACACCAAATTAATTTATTTTGTAGTTTTCTTATCATTTTTAATTCTTCCAATACAATATTTCTTTACGCCTTCAAGCCGTCTGATGCCTTTAATTCACTGTATATAATTTCCACGAAATCTAATTGTATAAAAATCAACTTAAATTTTTATATTATTATTTAGACTTACTCCAGACAGAACCGCTCTTGGATAAATTATTATTATTATTTTTCATAATACTATTACATAGTTAATTATTAAAGTTGAATAAAAATACTTGTGTAGAGTGACACAAATTTTGACTACAAATGTTACAAAATAAAAATTTATGATTACATTTAAATAAATATAATAAAAATAGCTACTTACATTAAGCCCTAACTATATAATACATTTTATACTATATTATATATTTTAACTAATAATAATTAAAATAAATAAATCTAGCAGTTCCAATACTTTTCAATTTTATTGTTTTTTTTTCTGTTATTTTTTAAATTTTATTTCGTGTTTATTTTTCTACTTAATCGTTCTACATTTATAAAATTAATTACCTATTATTACTGAAAAGTAAGGATAAAAATACATCACACCTCTTTAAATCTAACAATGACATTCATTGTAGAAAATTTGTTCCTGTATTAATAATACAATTCAAATTATTACCGAAAAATACTCTGGCAATTAGTGAAGCACATGGCTTCCTTGCGTCCTATAATTGGATGAATGTTCACAATGTAATTTAAAGTGTGTTTTTTTGGATCTGTTTCAAGTCCGAATGAGGTCGCCTTTATTTTTATCCAATAAATAAATGTGTGGAAACGGTTATAAGTAATAAGGGACTCTCTGTTATCTTACAACAGTCCAAATTTCACAGTGCTTCCATTACCTTTGCTAAGTTTAGGGAGCAAAATAAGGTTTTAAGTTTAAGTACCAATTTATATAGGTGAAAATCATTCCTCCGTCAAAACTTAATGATAAGATAGATCGATGCTGCGTTGACATACAGGTCTGGAGTTCGAATCCCAGTGGCAAAGACAATTTTTATCTCTTTAATAATAATTATGATTATTATATGAATCTCTAGTCATAGATTGTCTTTCACTTGAACTGTCATAATTTATTAATTGTATTTAGTATATAATTTTATATTAAAAATTTAATTGATTAATAATAAAAAAAATATGTGTTATACATTTCGTTACTCATTTAATTTATTTATGAAATGTATAAAATAAAATTATGTATTGCCGATAATTATATTTAATAAAAATATAAAGACGATTAATGGATGCATGAAGTAGTTGTATTAGAAATAAATAATTTTATATATAGGGTATTCCCCCAACAAAACCACACTAAATCGGGATCTTTTAGAAAATTTGACACTAACAGCTTCATTTTTGAAATATCCACAAAAAACATTAAAATATTCTTTCATTCATAAAATTCTTTAAGAAAAAACAAAAAACTTGTTAACTATAAAACACCTTAATGTAGCCATTTAGAGCATCGAATTCTGCTTTAAATAAAACCAATCCCTGCAATGCATTTCCATTAAAAATAAAAATTCCTTATAATAATGTACCTCTTTCAACACCCTATAATTCTTGAAGAATTCCCAATTAATCTATTATTTAAAAATCTGGATTTGCTACAAGGTTTGCTTCAAGGTGTTTTATGGTAAATAGCGCAGGTTTTGAAAATTTAAATGATAAAAAAAAACATCGATTTTTTTTCCCAATATCTCGAAATCGAAGCTGTAGTGGAGCTATGTTTTTTTGTACTTTCTTGTTCACCGTCAAAGTTCCTATCCCATAGTGGAGCGGTCTCGTGCGGGGAACCCTATATATAGAATATGAATAACAGGTAAATAAAGATTATTAGGTTTAAGGAGAAATTCTACAGAACTATGAGACGCGCATGCGCAATGAATACAAGTACGTAAAGAATCACTTTCTACGCATCTAAACAGAGATACAATGTTTATATTTCGTATCAATCGTAGATAAACAATTAAATGAAAAAAATAAAAATAAATAAATAAAATAAAATAAAAAATAAAGAAATAATAAATATCATTAATACCTTTATATATAATAATATATATTTTTCAAAGTTATAGTCTATATTTTAACACAAGAAAATTGAAAAGTAGAGGAAATCTATACAGCACCTTAAAAGAATAATAAATAAATAATGATAAAAAAAAATAAAATAACATAAAATGATTTGGTTACTCTGTCGTATCCGATCCAACTTCTTATTTTTGTTCGATTTCAATTTTTTTTTTGTTTTTTTACAGTTCCTTCTTTCCATTTACATTCTTACTTTTAAAATAAGTCTGAACATCACTCTTGTGTATGTAGCAGTGACAATATCTCTTTGCCAACAGTTAATTAATTAATTAGACTAAGGGTATTCTCTAAGGGGGTATTATCACTTCTACATACTGAAGAGATAATATCCCTTTGTCTATAGATATATTTTGATATTTTGGACAAAGGAACATCACTCTTCTAAAAAGGAGAATAAAGTGAAAAAGGAACAATTTAATGAATCGGAAAAAAATAATGTTATGTTGGATAAGGCAGATTTACCAATTATTTTAATAACGAAAATAATACATTTAAATAAAGCTTATTATTACAAAAATAATAAAACTAATATAAATTAAAAAAAAAAATTTAAATACACATGTGTAAAATGCCTAAATAAATAATAAGATTTAAGTATATATATAATAAATTTATGTTTATGAATTACATTTCCTTCTTGATCACTAAATAGTTGTTTGATAAAATATTCCAAATAAATGGGTAATGTTTAGAATTTTTTTATTTTTAAAAAGAAATAATCTAGATTCTACTGTCAGGAAATATTAAAATTTATATTGGATAAATTGAAGTCAGGTACATTAAGTTAACGTCGTCGTCTTTTTAATACTGTTATTAACAAGGTTAATTAATTATTATATGGTGTCGTCATACTGAAAAAGTATTATCAAATGAATTATTATTTTATTGCGTCGTAACAATGTAAAGATTTTTTTACTACTTAAAAAAATATTTTTTTACTTAAAACTTTTTTTTACTTAATATTATGACGTAACTTCACCAAGAAAACGTTTATTTTATTTTATTTAATTCATATTATGTAGTGTCGTCATATTGAAACAGTTTTTTTTTAAATTAAATATTAATTTGACTTGGTCTTGTTACTGTAAAATTATATTTTGTCGTCTTATTAAGTCGTCTTACGTCGTGTCGTCACCAAATAATTTTATATGTTAAATGTGTTTAATTATTATTTTATTGTGTCGGCGTACTCTAAAGTTTTATCTAACGACTACCTACGTTATTAATTTCAATTATCCAATTGTTATTATATAATTTCAAGTTAGTAAAATTGTTAGTGTCTTTCGTCATTAGCGTTTTTTTTTAATCAAAGTAATGTCGTTTAACCAAAAAAAGTTTGTTAATTGTCTCTTTTTATTGCTCTATTGCAGCAAGAGATTTTTCAATATCGTTTTATGGTTACAGTTTTGTAGTTTTATATTTTTTTGATGTCCCTTTCACAATATTTTAATTATACTTAGTAAATATATCGATCTTTCACCATTACTATTTTGTTATTATTGTGTTGCTTCGTGTCTTTTTTGGAGTCACTGTATTGTGCTTAGTTCATATCCCTGTCCTAATATAAGTCAATGCCGTCGTCAGTTTTATGCCGATGCCGTCGTCACACTATTATTATATTTGTCAATATTTTTTATTCCCTTAGTATTTAATCAATAAAGACGTTACACTATTAGTGATTAGTCAATATCTTCGTCACTCTTTTATTGGTTAGTCAATATCATCGAAACCCTAGTATTGTTTAGTCAACATCGTTTTTACGCAGTTAGTGCTTGATCAGTACCGTTGTCACGCTATTAGTATTTAGTCAATATAGACATCACTCTATTATTGTTGTCAAAATTGCCGTCACGCAGTTAGTGTTTGGTCTATACAGTCGTCACGCTATAGCATTTAGTCAATATAGTCGTCTCTACTACTGTTAAGTCAATATTGTCGTCACACAGTTATTGATTTGTCTATACAGTCGTCACTCTGCTATTGTTTAGTCAACATTGTCGTCACGCAGTTAGTGTTTTGTCTCTACAGTCGTCACCGTCACGCTATTAGTTTTTAATATGTATTGTCGTTACATTATCTACAGTTAAATTCATTGTTACACATTAGTTATTAGTAATTTTAGTTGTTACACTGTAAGTACTGAATCAATTGTATGTACTATAGCATTTCCTATTGTGTATACCATATTTTAAAATTGAGCTTATGAAAAGTATACACACTTTTTTTGGAAAAAAATAAAAATATTTCTCCATACTTACTAATTTATAGGAATAATAAATTCCATTATGTTGTTGGGAGAAAAAATAAAAATATCATAGAAACATGATCCATAAAACTAATGTCTATTTTTTCGCAGCTAATTACTTCATGAATTAAAAAGGAAAACGAATAATTTATTCATTTTTATCTGCCTTTTGTTTTTTTTAATTATTTATTTTATAAACGAAATTTTTTTCGCAGCATAAATTGTTAAGTCGTGTCGTCTGAAAGATTCGAAATATTCAGGTAATTTAAACGTTATGAGATAATAGCATCTTAAGGGCTTTTGACTCCGACGATTATTTTTTTCTTTCACAAATTCATCCAGACTCACAGACTAATGTTACACCGTAAATAAGATCCCGTTTAATTGTCATGAACATTTTTTCAAATGAGATAAAGATTATCATAAGAGATCTAAATTTTAATCTTTTATCATATTATTATAGTCAATACTTTATTAAGTCTTAAACCAAATTTATAATTTAAAGTTTTCCTTTTACATAATCAGCTGCGTTGTATGAAAACCATTTATTTTTCTATCTCCTTTATGCATGTCGAAATTCAGTTAGATGTTGTTAACAGATATAATTTGATTGATCCATCCGATGAAAGATGATACTTTAACATAGACACCAGGAACGTCGGCTCTTCCACAACCGAATCCCCAGGAAACAAGACCAGCCAGCTCATAAAATCCATCGTCTTGACACACTAAAGGTCCACCTCCATCACCCTAAAGCAAATAAAAATTGAAGAGTTAAAAAGGATCTGTTAAGTTATAGAAGATAGAAAATGTTGGTAATTAAAAAAGAAACCTATTTTTGGAACGAAGTTCATTATCGCACAGCTCTCTTAGTCCGGGAATCTGAAAAAACGACCGTCACAAAATCGACCGATGAAGATAACTTGAGTAAAAGTTGACCGATTTCGTTGTAATTTGGTACACATGTTTATTTTACATACCTTTATGCCTAGGACGAGTTCGGTGGACAACGTTATCCACCAAAGCGTTCGCGCGCACCGCTCGCGTAAACGTAAGGCTCAAATGCTAATTTGGAATATTAGGACTGAAAATAAATTCTCACTTTATCTATTCGACAAGACAAACAACTTTTGTAAATACTATTTTATAATAAAACCAACAGCGACACCGCTATGAAGTGTTATAAAAGGTCGCTAAAACTATTAAAGCGGACCTAAACTTATAAAATCGAGAATTTAAGTATAATCAAGAGTATTCGTTTGATGAAAGAACATAATTTTAAACTTAAAAAGTCAATATTTATATTATTATATTGCGATTTATTAAGGATTACCTGACAGGCGTCGTTGCCGTGCTCTCCACCGGCACAAAAGCTACTTGCTGGAAGTATAAATATCTTTTCAGTCACTGCATTGATTTTCCTTATGCATTCAGCATCGCTGACAATGGGAATCTCAGCTTCTCTTACTCTCAAAGGAATGGGTCCAGCTGAAAATTTAAAATAAAATTACGTAAAAGATTAGTTCAGGAAAATTAATATTTTTGATATAGAAACGATGCCTTGATATTCTGAGCCCAATATCTGCAGCAGTGAAATGTTCTTCCGTATAAACAATGAGTTTATGGATGGACGAGAACATTCTTTTGGATATAATATTATTAGTATTGAAAAAATGTATATCTCCCTCCCTTATCTCTGATTTGTATTGTGCGCCAAGTCTTAATTTTAAAGGTGCTGATGATTGCTGTAGAAAATAAACGAAACACACTCATGACATATTACTCCTTCATACTGGATTGCAGGGAAAAATTTGAATACAGCTAATCTATTTAACTCAGTGTTTAAGTTTAAACAAGCTAAATACGCTGAACTGTGTGTATCACAGCAAAATATTTCTTCAGAAAGCAGGATTAAAAAAGTAGAATTATTTCTGTCCTGTTTTGGTCGGAAATTTTCAAGCTAATAAGTTGGAAATAATTATGGTTACGCTACTTATACGTTTAAAACAGTTAAGACTGAATATAAAGTAGTATTTAAAAAGTATGATAAAGCCAATGAAATATCTAATAATACTTACACTCTGCCATGTATCCATAACCGGTGACCGTACAGCGATGGCCAGCTGCATGGCTGACTCCTCTAGCAGGTAGACAGACGAGACACACACCCTGAGTTAGTTCAGCTTGCCCTTGCAGTTTGAGCAGAGCGATGTCATTATCCAGTGTCTGAGAGTTGTGATTATGATGGATATAAGTAGTGGCAACTCTTAAAGTTTGAGCTCCTGGAGAACCATACTTCCTTGTCAAATCGTGATCTCCTACTCGAACGTAAATAGCATCTCCCGACCTCACAATACTGCAACCAAACAATGTAAGTTTAAATCTTCTTCAAGTTTAATTAAATGCGATAGTGATAACTCGTATTGAATAATTTTATTACTAACTTTGTTACGCAATGTGCTGCTGTGAGAACCCATTGTGTTCCGATGAGAGCACCACCACAGAGATACTGATTGAGTGAGTTGATGAGTGCCACCTGCCAACACCATTCCGACGGTCCAGAGTCTTCGCCTCCTACCACTCTTCCACTCCTCTCGGTTCCTTTAACTCCGCAGACGTATTTACTGTAGACTGCCGGCCGTGGAGTCGTTGTGCTAACACCGCCTAAACACAATATTGGTAAAATATTACAATCTCTTTTATAGCTAAATGTTGAAAATTTTGTATCAAATTACAATTCTTAATCTGAGGAAAAAGAGACGAATGCTTATTTGCATTTATAGATGTAAATTTAATTGGCTTTCTTATTTTCTATCAAAGAGTTGGGTATTTTACTTTCTTTCTATTGAATTAATTTATTTCATTCACAAATATAATTCTTCTTCAGGTGTGAGTGTACTAATGCAACTTTTAATTTTAACAAAGTGATTCTCACTAAAGTGTCCACCATGCTCAGATCCTAGTTAACTTCTGTTATCTCTTACCTAATGAAGGAAATAAGTTACTATTTCTATTGTGATTGAATCAAGGTTTTATTTAAAACCGTTTTTTCCAGTGAAAAATCGTTATAACTATGAAAAAATTGTTCTTTCAAATTTACCGTGAGTCGATTGTGTGAGAGGCCTGTAAGACAATGCCGGAGTTGATTCATTCTTGTTTGAACCACCGATTGTGTTGGCCTCTTGTCCTTCCCTAATCAACGATTTTGGAGCACAACACTGAGTTCCACTCTTCCTGCACTTAAATAGGTCTGTCATTTCAGCATTCCCTGAAAAAATATTTTTTTTTTTTTAGTTTTAAATATTCATGACTTATATTTTACCAAACTAAAAACTTTGTTACTGTATATTTGTCAAAAAGAAAGGTTTTAGGCTACGCACTGAAGCAAGTGAAGGACAGATAGGATACGATGCAAGATCCTGGACAGTCGGGACGAGGATCTGGGGGCGGAGGTTTTGCCGTAGTCGTGGTCGTTGTGGTGGTTGTAGTTGTGGTTGTTGTTGTGGATGATGGTGGAGGGTTTGGTCGGCTCATTTGCCTCGTGTTATCACAACATATGGATCCTGAAAACGAAATTAAAATAACCATAATTATTATCAAATCAAATAATACTGCATTTACGATCTTATGATTTTACCCATATTAATATTATTTACCTCTCTGACAATTAGAAGTGTGTGGTATGAGAATGGAAGGACGTTCACAAAACGCAGCCATAATATTAAGCAAACAGAATCCTGGACATCTTGGCAGTGGTGGACCTGGAGGTCTTGTAGGTTTAGCAGTGGTAGGTGGAGGTGGAGGTGGTCTTGTTGGGGGTGGCAGACGTGCTGGAGGCGGAGAAGACGCTGCAGAATTAGTTATACAACAGGAATCTTCACCAGGGCAGTAAGCTTCTGTATCTATGTCGTCACAGAACAAGGCAAACAAGCCATTGACACATTCACCAGAACAGGATCGAACTGCAGCGCTCTGAATCTAAAATATAAAATTATTCGGGTCGTTAGTTAACTAGGTATTAGAGTTTAGATTAAATAGTCTATAAGTAGTATTAAATATACCATTATTGGAATAACAATTATAATAAAAAGTCAAATGTAGGTAAATAAATAAATTAACTTTTCTAAAAATAACTCATTTAAGCTCATACATTTTTCAACTGAGAGGAGTGTAACGGAAAAATTTGGCGCTGCTTTGAAGAATTTCTTCTTCATGAATTTAAGGCTTTGATCATTTTTAAAGATTATCGTCATTGCAAAGACGATAGCCCTTAACACCATAATGGTGGTAAATCATATGTTGATGGGCAAAAGAAATTGTTGGGCAATCATCGAGTTCGTAGTATATTACATTATGCAGGTAGATAGCTAATTGTTTTCAGTTATTGACAACAAAATCAATGAACAAAGAATTATTGTGGTTTTTAGAACATGAACACCTATTGTGCTCTTTAAGTATAATTCAAGTCTCATTATGTTAAAAGAGATTTCATAATCCCCTTACTTACTAACGAGTGTTTTGTCAAATTGAATTAGTTCTTACGGAAGGACGCTGTGTAGTTGTTGGAGGAGGGGGTGGCGGTGGAGGCCTTGTTGGTTGAGTTGGAGGAGGCGGTGGTAGAGGCGCCGTTCTGTTAGGCTGCACCAGCATTAAACCAGCTGGAGGATTAGGGCCAAAAGAATCTCTGGAAACGCAACATTTGAGCCCAACAGAACATAAAGGACCGGTTCCCTTTTCAGCAACTGCTTCACAGTAGTTGGCTATCCTTTCAGCAACGCAAACACCTGGACATTGGCCTTTACCTGCGCATAAGTGTAAAAAGGGTTTGCTCTTGAGACTTTGCTTGCTAATTTTTTTTTTTTCAGTCAGTATTTTTGACCTAGGTTTTGTGGATCTTATACTCATTTCAAACTGGGTTGAGATTTGACAATGTAACAGAAAAGTGTTGTAGTAATTCATTGCTTTCAAAGAAGCGAACTTTTTTTTATTATAAGATTATTAAAAAAGGATCTGTGACCCCCAGTTCGATCAAGTTTGTATTATGTCAGTATTTTTTATTTCCTCCTTAATAATATTGCATAGGTTTAAATTTTTAGGCATGGATGCCATCCCTATTTGTTTTATGCGAATTTTTTTTTAAAAAAAATCGATTTTAAATAAAACTATAAATTCTATAATAAATTTAAGTTTAAACTTTGGATTCATCAAAATCATTAAAAAAAAAACCATTTAAACTAAATACATGACTTTAAAGGACAGTAAGGAAATACGACATGTGCTATTTAATTATAGATCATCCTTTTTTTAATAACAAATTAATGGTTTGATATTAATTAAACCATTTGAAACAAAAAAAAATGTAACCTACTATATATATATTTGATCAATCATTAAAAGTTTATTCAAAATACTATGAAGTGTTTTCTAATGCAAAACGTACTTCATCTTATAATTACGAAAATAATATGTCTTTGAGTAACTCACCATTATCTACCTTGTTCATGATACTTGGTGCAGCCTCTGGTTTCTTTGTTTTTGTATCGACTGGCTGAAACAGAGGGGATGTCATTAAGTCATCGAAAATCTTCAAATTAATAACAGATAAATTGAATGGATTTACCACCTCGAGTTAACAAGATATTAAATTTATTTCAATTAAAGACCGTTTTTTATTTCGAAATAGGTGATAATCGACAATTTCTTTATCCTTGAAGGAGATATCCTCAGGGTTAAGTCAGTTAGTAGGGGTGAAATTAGTTGAAGCTAAATGGCAGACTATGGTCATAATCTTCGAGACTTGGTCATCACTGCAACAGTATTATCAGCAGCAAATACTAGTCACTACTGTGAAATGGTCTTCGCTAAAGACCATTTCTCAAAGAATGAGAAGTTTCCAAATCCTTTAAAATTACCTTGTCTCCATTTCTTACTTCTAGAGTTTCTGATGAATATTGTTTTTCAAACGACAAGGACGTTCTAAACTTCATTACTTTTCTTCTAAAAGGTTTATTAATTTATCTTCTTCTGATGATCCTACACTTCGAGGACCCTTTAACAAACATTAATGATTATTTTGGATGCGCCTAATTAGAATTTGAGCTGCATTGCTAATACTGATGGCTAATTTTTAATCGAGGACCTTTTAGGAAAGACATATTTGTCAACGGTAGCTCTTCTTCAATTTTCTTTTAATTAGGTCCTTGATTCCTATTGAATGATGGGATTAGTGATGTTGGGACAAAATAGACAGATTCAAATGGATAACAAATTTCAGATTCTTTGTATTTAAAATAAACTATTAAATTCTAACCAAAACTTTTTACCCTAAAAACTTTTTTACCCCAACTAACTCCGTGGCATAACAGCCCGTGGAGGGCCTAGGCCTGCCAAAGGTTGCCAAGGTGCCAAAGGTGCTTATATCACACGTTATAACTACGTTATAAACTACGTGTTATAACTACACGTAATGGTGATATGGGTTAGTGGTGTTACTCCATCAGCTATATTCACCTTATAATTGTCAAAAGCAACCTGTTTGTCGCCACTTCATGTAAGAAGCTACCTATTTACATGGCAAAACTGCGGGTAAACACCGAGTGGGGGACCTGGTCAGGGATTTGTTCCTTGATCTGTGGTCACCATTCAAGTTGTGACTATGCGCCCGTTGTTGAGGCCCTAACTTCTTACCCTATGTTTAATAAAAATATCCTTAAAATTAGTTTAATTTTTTAAAAAACAATAAAACATTATGATTAGACATGTTATAGTTGTGAGAAGCATCTAAATCTACATAAAGCAGTGGAGGATGGTATTACCTTAGAGGAAGTAGCAGGCAATGTGGACGCCGAAGTGGTTATATTGGTCGGAGGGGGTGATTCCAGACAACATCTCATGGAGGGAGAGGGACAGGCGACATCTTCTAGCACTTCGTAACAGATTAGAGTAGCCAAGGTATGTACGCAAACTCCCGGACAGTTTTTGGATTCAGCTGTAGTCGTTATAGAGTCCAATAAGCCTGTTAACAGAATTACATTTTGTAATTAGAATCTTGGGTGTAAATGCCCTGCGTTTTTCAATACCCAACAAAAAAGTTTTGTGACATCGTATTCATTATCTAGCCGAATTCTCCTATCTTATTTATAATGTTATTATTGTTTTCTAATATTCGATTATTTTTATTAAACAAATTCTAAAATGCAGCAATTTAAATACACCACAGCGATATAAGTTGTTTTCCCGGGAAAAATCTTGTTTCCCAAATATTGATAATAATTTCAAGATAAAAAGAACTTTTATATACTACGTTTTTAAATTTTCTGTTGAATCGTATGTAATGTTGATAATATAATTGTTATTGTTATATAATATTTAATGATAGTGAAAAAAAAATAGTTCCGAATTTATTTACTTCCCATAAATGACAACCATCTAGAGAGCTGATCTTAAACCTATAAAACGACAAATCTTTGTACAACGGATCTCCCCAACACCAAATCTAAAGCGTGCTATCGATATATTTGAAATAATATAGATAATGTAATCGATAAATAATATAATCGATATTTCCTGTTTTATTGTCATTCAATGTTTATCTATCACAAATTTGAGACCCGTCAAAATGAAGATTGCGTAAATATGGGACATGGCAAAACAAATAAAATAACTTGCGGATTTTTCCCGTACTAACTTTCCGTACAGCAAAATTTGCTGAAAACCAATTAAATTCTGCCGAAAGATGGCTAAAAGTATTAAAATAATGCATTTTCATCGTGTTCTGAGCTATGCTAAAAGTTTCAAATGTCTAGCTATTCGGGGAGTTAGTTAGAAATCGATTGCCAGATTTGTACCGGACAAAGAAACAAACAAACAAACAAACAAGAAAGCAAGCTAATAAAAACGTAGTAAAATAAATTTGATTTTGTTGTAAATCAAAAAATAAAGTAAATAAAACAACTACCTGTCGAACACTTTTTAAATATGTTTAAAAATAAATTAAATTATATATTATGCGATTTAAATCCATTATTAATCTGTATGAGGAAGTTTTGTTGTATTTGTTGGACTGATTTTTACGGACCAACGGCCCTCAAACCGCTCAAAAAATTATTTACCTAATGATAAAAAAAAAATGAATCCTTCTTATGCTTAATTGTTTTGAGTTTGAGAACACTAAATGTATTCCAACAAATTTACGTTCCTCTATTTGTTGTTTCATATAAATTTAACAAATTTTCCTTGAGATGCGTAAAAATCTTTTTTAACCCACTCCTTTTAAAGGAGACACATTAAATATAAAGGACGAGAAAAAAAAAATCTTATCCGACCCAACAGCATTCCTACCTCAACATTTTTATCCTTAAAAGCCTTTATCGTGCTCTGAAGAAGGTTTTACATTAGGTCGACTTCTTGGTGACACCGATAAAGAACTCTACTTATATCCTTTTAGTCGTGAATGAAAGTCCAATACATTGACCAGCTTAAATGACACTACACATTCAACAGACTCGTCGCCACTGATGCGTCTAATAATGTCTACCATATCGGAAGCAAATGACTAAACGTTGCTTAATTTGGAAGTGAAATCCGATCGAGTACTTTCCTGTGACCAGGATCAACATCTAAAGGATTCATCCAGATGAAAGTTGATCCTGAATCTTTGATAAGTTTTTTTTTTTAAATGAACTTCAAAGAAAAAAAAAGAACTGGATATCGAGTTGTAGCAAGTAAAAGCTATTATTACTTTTTAATATTACCTTAGTTACTTATTTTCTTTAGCTTCCTGTCCACTTGTATATCGACTTAATGTCAAGTTTAATAACCCTTTCATCCTCTCCCAGACATGGTGAAAGTTGCAAGCTCTTATGCAATTCGATAAAACTTTTGGAAAGAAAAATCCGCGTGAAATAACTGCTTCCTTAAACTTGAATTCAGCACATAATAATGGTGAAAATGTTAATGTTGTTTTCTAGGTCTGTATATATTTATAATGTTTACAATTGTACTTATTTATATTTTTCTTATTAGGAACCTATGTGAAGAAAATATCAGTTTGTTGTAATCCTCAACTGCAAATGCAATGATAATGACAGTGTTGTAGAAAGTGGTCTGCATTTATTTGGAATATCTTAATGGAGTTTTAGATCTTCTTTAAGGCACCTAAGTAAGACCTATCCTTTATGGACATTTTCCCCGGAAATCTACGCACTAAAATATACGTATATACTGTCAATCCTATAACTTTCGCAACTTTGTCCATTCTCAAGAATTTATATGTGACTTAATTTTATCATTCACATTTAAGTATATAAATCATTCACATTTAAGTATATATCGAAATAAAATTGTCACTTTAAGATCTAACAAGATGTTTTTAAAGAATTTTGTTGGTAAACTTGAATTCGGGAAATATTTGAAATAATCAACCATCCTCAAGAATTTTCTAGAAAGAAAAGAAACAATGCTTCATAAAATATGTTAAGCTATATTCATAGTTCCCAACATATTGCACTAACTTTGTTTTCCATCCGGTAATTTTTTCAATTGCCGTGTTTGCCTAAGCTTAAATGGTGTTATTATACATAGTTAACTTTGCTTTATACACTTAACCCTTTTTCCCCGTAGATTTAATGACTTAATATCCGCGGCGTTTTTTTTAGGATCGTACTTTCGCGGAAGTCAAGGACTGGCTGCAAGATTTAATAATAATGTAGATAAGTACTAGTAAACCTGATTGCATTATTCAATAATAAAGATAGAAATAGTTTTAAGTAGCATAGCATCTAGGTAAAAGAAAATACGCGGAAGGTTTATGCCGTCTTTCAGGATCGAGAGTACGAAGGAAAGTCGGTAAGAAAGAAGGAAGACAGCGTCGGTTCCCAGGAGTGAACGACGCGAAGGAGGTCATGTGAAGGATGGAGGAAGGAGGCCCACATTCAAGAGTTTGGGATCTTCAGGGGCCAAGGACTTGGTCACTGACCTCCAAGGCCACGGAGGAAACTAGGTCGGTCGCCCTACCTTTCCTTCGCCACTTACCGACCCACACCTTTAAACCCTCTTCCTCATTCCTTGCACAGGAATTATGTAGGAGCTGAAGCAGACAACAAGAGACAGTCCTCAAGTATTACAACAATGGTCAGTGACCTCCCACAGAAACACGAGGAATTGGAATGCTGCCAAAATATTTGTTTCAACATCGTCTTCAAAAATCTACGATGAATGTGACGCTTTATCGCGTTCATTCTTCCCTTAGTGGTGTGTACATTTTTTTTTTGTAACTTTTTTTAATGTTTCATTTAAAAAAACTCATTTAGTACTGATAAGAAATCGAACCTTAGATAGATGTTGTTCTTATAATGTTCTCTTATAATATTATAGTCTTTAAGTAATGGATAGAAACTTATAAGTAGATATAATTTTTTTAATGCCATTATGCAGAACCATCAAATGCTCATCATTTGTATAATCAAGTAGTGTCCCAACGGCGACGACTCACCTCGAAATGATTTGTTATTGCTAAGCTAAGGCAACCACATTTATTCCAATAATTTTTTATTTTTTATTTGTTGGTTTTTAAATAGGTGTAATAACTTTTCTAAATTAATTTACTTAATTTTACTTTTTTTCTAATTATAAAATTATGCTCGTTGCATAACGGCTCGTAGTATAATGACTGTTAGATCACTCCTGTTCCTGTGTGGATTTGAGAGTAATTAAACATTGTTCGATTCACAAGATTATTATTTTTCAGCCCTTTAAATGAGTTATTATTGTTATCAATCAGATCATTGTTTATTGTTACCCTATACAGGCTAATTATCAATAATTTGCTCTTTGATAATTCTTTTGTTTTTATCACTGACAATTCAATTTACATTTGTATTCACAGATGACAGATACTAGATGATGTCCCAAAATCATCAATTTTATTTAATGGGTTTAAATTGAATATCTCTTAAATTCAGTTTAAAGCCAGATTTAGTTATGCTATATGTTTAAACAGTCAAAAAGTTATTAAAAAAGTTATTAAAGTTATTACACCCCCTGTGTAGTTAAAGAATAATTAGACTAAATTTTAATCTAAATGGTTAATTATAGTTAAGACTTTCTGTTACTTCTGTGCAGAAGATGCTACTTCATACTTTATACCCTCACAAACTGAAACATCTTCAAAGAGTAGAAGCTTCTTCTTAAAGAAGGTGCTGAAAGTTTCTTTACTCGAATCGGTCTGCAGACTTCACGGTTACAAATGTCGCTGACCTTAGTCAAGGACAAGTTTTTTAAAAAGGATCCTAAAGAGAGAATCTTCCATTGAGATGAACTGAATTTCTTTCACTTCTTACTTCACTTCAAACATCATTTGATTGTTTGTTATATATAACGCGATCACAGCTAAAAGTAAAAATATGTTGATGTTATCCAGAGATCACAAACCCGGAAAACATTTAAGTAAGTATTGATCCTGTTTATTCTTCACTTTAGAGTAATATGAATATAAATTTGATGGTATCTGTACAAAATTGTAATTCCACGATGATGATTGTAAGCTGTGGAAAGTGTAACGTTAGAAACATGTCCATAAGCTCTTCCTCTCGTTTATTTTTACATTTTCTACTTCCCTTTGTAAGGCCGAAGGAAGTCGAATCTCACGCGGAAATCATTTAACCACCACCAACACATCGATGTGAATCTGGGGACATTTTATGTCGGTAGTTTACGCAGAGCGAAAACATGAAAATGTCTCACTGTCTTGCGGACTCGTATGCAAGAAGTATTTTAAACTCTCTCACATAAATGTATTATTCTTGTTTCAACGTTAATTTACCTGGCCACCGGCGATGTCGGTAGGATCTAGAATCACAAATAATTAATTTAATAATGTTAAAATTAATACTCTATAGGAATTCCAGCCAGGTTCTAAATAATCATCTAAATTGATGACTGATGCCGTCAATATTCAACTACTAGATTGGAATAGAGTTATTTGCGCGTCTCAATTAAATTTACTTTTTTTGTTGCACACCCATTGATCATTTTCTTTATCATTACTTTCCACCATCATAGAATGCGTGATATAGGCCAACTATAATCGTCAGTGTTGTCATACCACAACAATAATGCTAAGTTTTGTTAGGAAAATGGTCGAATGACCCCGCACCTTAAACAAATTGCGTAAATAGGTGTGAAAGGATGAGTTTTTGAAGAGGGCCGCTTTTTTACATCTATTCTAGTTATTCATAGTGAAATTGTTTGTTTCGTCACAATGACGACTGGCCGCATTTCATTCGGTGGTGTGTCACACTCCACGGGTGATGTGTGCCGTGTCTGGGAGTCTGTTCACCGTAAAAACGAGGAAATTCTGAATAGATCTATTCTAGACCTACCATTCTTTTGTTCAAGGTCTGCATGAGTTGTCTCTCTTGCTCGGCCAGGCAAAGGTTTGAAAAAAACACGATGAAAGATAAAAAACATGCGAATTTGATCGTCTATTGTCCTTTCTGAACCATTCTTAAATATATTCCAAAGTTTGAAGATTCACCTCTTCCGTAGAAATGGGATCAAATGAAACTCCATTAATTGCCCGGTTAGTAAAAAACTGAGTTATAAGAGTAAGATCTGGAAATATTTGAAAGCATAGGTTTAAGGTTAACTAATGGAGAATGCAAGTTGTTTCAATTAAGTCAATGGTTACCTTTTTATAACCATTGTTCCCCTGAAGACAGGCTTAGATTTACCTATGGGCAGATTAGGCATTCGCCCACGGTGCCGGTCTCAGAAAGGGGATCAGAGTCGGATTTTTTTTTTCCTGTTTGCTTGTCGACTCGGTGTTGAAAACTATTCCCACTTGGTCAAGAAAAAAATGAAGAGGGTGCTCTAAGAATACTTTGCCCTTGCGCAATATATCTGAAATTGGGGCCTGTCTGAAGATGTCCTCCGAACTATAAGCGAAACGTCCAGACAATCAACCACCAGAACAAAATTTAAATTATTTCCAAACTTTGAAGCCATTTTTTAGAGTAGACTAAATTACCTCACCCTTTCATATCTTAAGAAAGTTATTCCATTACCTTTTTGAATACATAATATGTACATATTATATAAGAAGAGATAGAAAAGATAAGGAAAGGACATATAAACAAATAGGAAAAAATAGGAAATATATAGTAACAGGAAATAATTATAATTTTTTAGTAGAAGGGGTTTGAAACGAAAAGACAAAGTGGTGAAGTATGTAACGCTTGGGTTGTTATAATTTGACAAAACAATTATCTGGTGTACGAGTGCGGACGAACGGGAAGTGCATGTTTACAATCTTCGAGCTCAATACACAATAATAATCAATCAATTTTATTCCAATATAAAATTCGATTAATAAGAGTAAAATAATACTTTAGTTTCGAAAATCTCTACTAGATTGCGCTAGCAGCGCAAGTTATAATTTTTTATTCATATTGCATTGCCGTTTTTTCTATTAGCCTTGAGAGGGACAAAGAACCAGATTTTTTCTGATTTTATAATTTTTCCTTTATCTGTACATTAAACTTCACTTATATACAAGATTTTAAATTTCTAGTGCCTTAGAATTATGATGAGTCAGTAGATCAGTGACATAATAATAAAACTTTAGGCTCATACCTTATGAAATAATATGGGCAGGGGTGTGAAATTTTTAATTCTGGTTCAGTTTGTAATAAACTCTAACTTAAAATTAATTTTACATATCTAAGTATTTTTAATAAGATAATGGAGGGGTGTCCAAAATGTCTTGAAATGGTTTTAGTAAAGGATGGAACGGCTGTGCTCTTCTTGGCCGGGGCACTGCCGTGCTCCCAGATTTCAAGAAGAATACCAGGAAAAGTTAGAATGCTAAATTCCAATATTAATAAATTAGTGTATAAGGAATATATAATTGGCAGTGAAACAGTTATTGAAACAACGTGCTATTTGTAAGTTGGCCACCAAGGTGCTACTTACCGTTAAATAATATGGAGTCAAACCGAGGGTTCTATTGTTAGTCAAGTGGGTACTTTCTCCTCGTCTTAGTACCGTAGCTGGGTCAACCCAAT
This sequence comes from Gerris lacustris, assembly GCA_951217055.1. Classification (NCBI taxonomy): domain Eukaryota; kingdom Metazoa; phylum Arthropoda; class Insecta; order Hemiptera; family Gerridae; genus Gerris; species Gerris lacustris. The sequence continues at coordinate 30,412,881 of OX578280.1, forward strand.
GATTCATTTATGACCGGCAGGAATCAACCCTCGTAAACATACCAATTCACTTTTGACCGAGGTGAATGCACTTCTTTGAAGAAATTCCATTCAAACACCTTATATCACTTTTTGTTGTACAATATCCTTTTTGGATAACAAAGGAAATCCTGTCGCATGTCCTAAAAAATGTATCTGTTATGACTGTGAAATTTTATTGAGAATCAAACAATTGATCATTTTGATGGTGAGTCAAGCGCTTCCTATTCTGCGATAAACAAATTCAGAAATAACATTAACAATAATTATTGTGAAAAAATGAGGTTGTATAAAAGCCTGTTTTGATCGACTGGGATAACGCAACGTGGAACTTACTCATATGACAAAAATTTAATCGAAACGGTCTTTATTGCACCAATCTAGATTTTCCTAATGAGGTCCCAAGTTGACCGTCTGTATCCCAGTTTAAACTCATTCCAAAAATCTTTCTCGGGGTCTTGTGTCATTAGTCATTAGCAACTAATCCCTGAAATTGCTCATTGCCACTGCCGATGGAAAATAAGTTGAACCAGTTCAACCTTGTAAGCAATCTGATTGAATAGCTTCTATGGAAACATAAAATTGAAACAGATCGTTTTCTTTATTAGCTTTGTTCCAACCACACTTCAAACTGGTTTGGAACTGTCCGACTCATGCGCATCGGACCACATTTGAACGTTTTTTGCTAATGCACATGCGTCGTACAGTTTGAAACTAGTTTGAGGTGTGGTTGGAACAAACCTATTATTGAATAGAAGGTTTCAGCTGCATCGGTTATGTTTATGGTTTTAGCTATTTTTTTCCACTGGCGTTAAACTTTGATTGCTTCGTTTAAAAGGTACGTTCACATGGAGCAATAAAATTGCTCTAAGGTCTAAACGAACCTTAACTAATCATAGTTAGAGCTCGTTGCTAAGATTAAGAAGAAGAAGAGACCTTGTCCTTGTTATCTTAATGATTTAAGCTGCTTCTCCAGTAGTTCTCCTGCTCTTGTTTATTTGTCAACGAAGTTTTCCTTCCTCTTCTCAAATTTACTTAAGTGATATGGTGAAGACATCGGTAAGGTTTGGAATGCTTTTTGAGTAATATAATATAGTACTCAATGATATATGTACGTTCAAATAGAACGACAATTTCTTGATGTTTAGACCTCAGTCATTTATTGATATGACCTATAGATAGTGGAGCATGGTGGTTATCAAAACCAACTGTTGGCTTTCAGATACTTGTGAGTGGGTCGTCAAAAATAGTGAAGGCCTTTTTACCTACTCTCTTCCCCCTAAGTCTATGTTTGATGTACTCCTCTCATATATATGTTTCTTATACACCTAAAAAGATGGATATATGGTGAATCTATTCAAAATATATTTGTTTTTAATAAATAGCGGCTAAGCTACCCAACAGACAGACAGATACCTATGTTTCGGAATACTTTTACTTAAACAAAATAATGTTTAATAGTTTATAGAATAATAATATGTAGGTACGAGCAAAGAAGTAAAAGTGAAAAGTGAATCAACTTCAAAGCATTAGTATAACATTTGAACAATACACCTCTTCGGGACTAAACTTTTCCAATGGCAGCTCCCTATTACATTAGATTAGGAATTGTTATCTCTTAACTAATTACAAAATATCTAGTGGGATTGAATATGTGGGACTAGTTCTCGAATTTTGTCAAAAGATGAAAATTCCTAAATTCATTTTGAGAATTGTAATCAATCCGTCTTTCTTTCGAGTAATCGTATATGCTATAGGCTATAGAGGATTAGTGTCGAAAACCGATTAAAGCTTATGTTTATATAAGTTGGGATCATTTTCAAGTGGAAGTTTAATGTGGCGCTGCCTGTCTGTACGCAGTTGTGAGTTAAGGAACTAACGGATTATTCTAACGGGTACTTCCCCTGTCGGGATCCCTTGGTGCCGGTGAGGACGTCCCACTCTCTCTCTCTTACGACTTAGAACCCATTCTCAACCAACTCGAACCGACACTAAAACAAGCTGGTGCCGAAGTGGAGGAGAAGAGAAAATAGAATTATGTCATTTTCCCTTTTTCATCCTGAGGCTGAGCTGAGCAGGTTGTAAATATGAAAATGAGTTTTAAAAAGGGGTTGAGGCCATTCCACCTGGCCTCAATTAACCCTTGATGTTATATTGTCTTCGTTCTTCTTATAGATTATTCTAGAATATCCCTAACTCTATCCTTCATCGGGTTCTGAGTAATAGCACAAGCATGTAAATACTTAAATATTTGTTTAACATCTAATTATGAAGTGGTGAATGTAATTTTTTTTCCTCAACTGTTTTGTAAGATTTCTATTCTTACAAAAGTGACTAGAAACATACTCTAGTAAATCTTATTCACCTCAAGTCTATTGACATTCTATACCACTTGTTTCTTAAAAGCAGTTTACACACATACTTGCAATGTTCCATACTATGTGTGGCTTTCGAAATTATTTCATGATGAAGTTAGTGACCTAGAGTAAGTTTAGGTTATTTACGAGATAAAAACAAACATTATACGAAATCGGTTCCTCAATTTGGCTAAGCATTAATTTTACATCCAACCAAATGAGAAAATTGAAGTACTTTTTAGGAGTTTGAGCTCTGAAACCCTTGAGAAAAGTTTCAAAAAATTGATTAACTCAATTTCGTAAACAAAATGTACTAATGCGCTAAGGTAACAATGTACTAAGGTGGGCAGTGGTTTTGAAAATGTTCTTTGCTGGAAAATTTTGGAGCACACGATTTGTCTGGGATAATCAAATCTTCACAGATATGTAGTGTTCTTTGAAAGATATAGAGATATAACAGATACTGCCGGAGGAAACTTATGTTGATATTGAAAATTAAAGTTGATTTGCATATCATTCGCCTATCGATATGAGCGCAAACTTCAATCGCCACAGGCAAATAAAAAGTTCTTAAGTGATGTCATAAATGCAGTAACTTGTTTTACGGAAAGGTGCCGGGCCGACGGATCTGGCACGGACTTACTCAAGGAAATTACCGGCTCGACTTTCTCTTTTATACTTTTACTTTGACCTTAAGTGAGTAATGGCTCGTTTAAACGCTTACTTTTTATAATCTAGAGCGAAAAAAAGGTAATCCTGTGCAAATATATGTATTTATATTTTTTATATTTATAAGAATGAAAAAAAAAAGTTATTTGATAGGGTACAATGAACCCACTCTCTAAATTACAAAACATAACAAGTAACATTAGATAAATAATACGAGGTAATTATTCTTCATTCAAAAAATAAATTTAAGTAAAAGTATAACAGATAATTTGGCTGTGTTACTTTCCTTAACCACGATAGGATGTCACTCAAGAGGTAGCTTACGATATCAGATACTGCCAGAGGAAATATAGGCTGTAGCCCTCATTAACATTTAATACATTAACTTTTAGGAGAATATTGTCAAAAGGGCTAATCACGCAAATCAAGCATAGTTTCACTTGAATTAGTTTACTTACTGAACAGGCTTTGTTAGAACTTTTCATTTAGATAAGTGTAGTGCAATGTTGATTTCTAATAAATTAATGTAGTCTTAAAATAGACTGCCAATTGGTGTGGCATATATATAGCTTCCTCGCATCCTGTCACGTACTTAATTGATTTTATGCTTTAACAAGCCACTATTGTCTATTTGTTTAATGTTTCCCCCGTTTTTTTTTTAACCTGTCAAAATTGGTTTGATTCTTTACACGAATTAAAGTATCAATTTAGCAAAGTTAGCATTTAGCAATTTAAGTTAGCAATTTAACAAGCGCAGACGGTTCAAATTAATTTGGGGCTATCTGCAACTTACTTTCGATAAACAATAAAAGTTTCATACAAATCAGATCAGTACTTTTGAATCTATATGTGTAAATAAATGTGTGTTTGTGTGCCCGCGGAAGAGAAACAAATGCGCGCAGGAGGTTAAAACTTATATGCAACAATGAGCTAATTATGACCTACCATACAAATTTCATTAAAATTGGACGTGTAGTTTTAAAGATAATATGTAGGCTCGCAAAATTGAGTGACAGACTATATACTATATATGCTGACATATTAGTCCAGTCAATTTATTATTATTCATTGAAAAAGGTCCGGTATTTATGATTTTTGGATATGTTGTAGGGACTAGTACCACAAGTAAAAACCCAAGTTTGCAGAATCCTAGACCCTGTGGAAGCAGATTTATAGCTGAAAAACATTAAAATTTTCCTACTTTTTTCAGTTTTTTATCTATATCTTCTTTTCTGTGCATCTGAGAGAAAAAATGGTTATTACCAATTTTGTAGAGGAGAAAATTTACTAACATTTCATATCAATAGCTTTGTTCCCTACGGACTATAGTTTTCTAAAAATAGTATTATTACAGAGCATCGGAAATATGATTATTTTGGAAAAATATTTAGGCCAGTCAAAACAAAACCCACAAACATATGTACTTATAAAATTACTAAATTCGCAAAGAGTGATGCGGTTCTGATTTTTTTTTATACTGTTCGGACCAGTTAGGGTAGTGTGATCCTACGTTTGCAGCTTCGAAAAACCTGTGCTAGCTGCTTATATATGTGAAAAACTGAAAAATTCTCGGACTTTTTTCAGTTGTTGCTATATCCCTCGTAAAATATGTGTTGTTCCATGTTAGTTGTTCTTACTATTTTTTCATTACAATAAATTTACAACAATTTAAGTCCAACGGCAACTCTGTACGTCCAATTGATTCCAAGATGTGGCCCTTTAAGAATTGGAAATGTTTTGCAAAAATTTGAAATTTTAAGTATTGCTCTGGTTTCGGGGCAAATATCGGCTTAAAACTGTTAACCTACGAGAAAATTCATAAAGAATGAAGTTGCAGTAAATATAACTGGCTTCTTTTTACGTCCACGTCCAACGACAACTCTGTATGTCCAATAGTTACTGAGATATGACACTTCAAATATTGGCAGTGTTTTCCAATAAATGAAAAATTTAAGAATTGATCTTGTTTCGGGGAAAATATCGGCATAAAGCCTCTCCCCTACGAGAAAAGTCGTAAGAAATAAAGTTGCAGTAAATTTAATTAATTGGCTTTTATGAAAGCGCAAAATGAAGCCTGTAGACAAAACAGTTCTGTTGTAATCGTAAAAATAACAAAAAACAGAAAATAGCAATTTTTAAGAAATGTACCTAAACCACTTCTTATAACAAGTTATGGGCATTCAACGAAAAAAAGAGCATAGAATCATGATGCAAATTTACTGAACTTTAAAAATAGTAACAACGACTAACATCGAAAAACGCATAGTATACGAGTTAAATGAAAAAAAACTGAAGAAGTCCGATTTTTTCCCAGTGATTCACGTATTACGCAGCTGGCACAGGTATTTCGAAGCTGCAAACTTAGGATCACACTACCCTAACTGTCCGCGTAATACGTGAATCACTGGGAAGTTATATTTACTGCAACTTCATTCCTTATGAATTTTCTCGTAGGTTAACAGTTTTAAGCCGATATTTGCCCCGAAACCAGAGCAATACTTGAAGTTTCAAAACATTTCCCATTCTTAAAGGGCCATATCTCGGAATCAATTGGACGTACAGAGTCGCCGTTGGACTTGAATTGTTGTAAATTTATTGTATTGAAAAAATAGTAAGAACAACTAACATGGAACAATATTTTACGAGGGATATAGCAACAACTGAAAAAAGTCAAAAATTTTTCAGTTTTCACATATATAAGCAGCTAGCACAGGTTTTTTGAAGCTGCAAACTTAGGATCATCACACTACCCACTACCCTAACTGGTCGGAACAACATATCAAAAAATCAGAACTACATCCGGCTTTGTGAATCAAGGGTCTAATTTGACTGGCGTAATATTTCGTTTTTTTTTTTTTTCGATTGCAACAGATCTTATGGCCTTACCTACAGACTTTATTTTGTACATAAAAGGAAGCCAATTAAATTTACTACAACTTCATTCCTTATGACATTTCTCGTAGTTAAGCGTTTATATGCCGATATTTGGCCCGAAAAGAGAGCAATACTTAAAATTGCCATTTTTTTTGGAAAAAAACTGACAATTTTGAAGTGCCATATCTCAGAAACTATTGGACGTACAGAGCTGCAATTGAGATTACCCTGCAGCACATTTGCTGCACTTAAAAAATAGTAATAACTACTTACATCGAAAAACACATAGTTCACAAAATTTCTTGTATTTTTCCAAAATAATCGTGTTTGCGACGCTCTGTAATTATAAAACTAGAGTCCGCAGAGAACAAAGCTATTGACATGAAATGTTATTACCAATGTTTTTTCTTCTCAGATGCACAGGAAAGGAGATATAGATAAAGAACTGAAAAAAGTGGGAAAATTTCAATGTTTTTTAGCTATAACTCTGCTTCCACAGGGTCTAGGATTCTTCAAACTTGGGTTTTTACTAGTGGTACTAGTCCCAACAACATATCCAAAAAACCGGACCTTTTGCAATAAATCCCAAAATTTTTTTTTAAATTGACTGGACTATATATGCTTCAATATGATAGTTCTTCAGAACGATTCAAATTAAAACTATATAAACATACGTAAGCTCCTTGCAGGGAACTCAAAAGCCCAAATTATTTATGTTATATGAAATGTCTGTCGGTCAACTGTGTAAGCGCTTAAGTGCACAAAAATGTCTATGAAGATTCGTATCTCAATCAGACTTATTAGAGCAAAATATATCATTGAAGATGCTCCTAGTATTAGTTGAAGTTTGAAGTTATTATGATTCTCCTTAAGATATTTGTTTGATAAAACATTCTTACTGTTGACCGTAATAAAGATAATATAATAAAGATAATAGTCTTGCAGAAACATCATTGCTTCTACAAATTGAAAATAAACATAAATGATAAGCAACAGAATAATGTCGCATTGATACTTGGTAATTTCTCGAAATTGCTTTAATTAATTTCTTATCTTTCTATTGTATGTATGTATGTTCTATAATGAGTAAAATTATAACGTAATGTGTAATTGTGAAAACCAATTTATTTAATCTCTATATTCCCCATTCAAATGGAGCAGCTGCTCAAAATGGTATTCTAGGTAAAATACTAAAACATCTGTTGAGAGATAGCATTGAGTAGCAATTATAAATCTTTGAGCCAGAATGGATCCGAGGACTTTAAAGATAGTGCATTATTTAATTTCTTATCAGTCTTCCTTCACAAGTCGAATCTCTAACTCCTTGTGCGTTATCTTTATTCTTCTTTTGTTGTTAATGTTTTTATGACGGTCGTTAATTCCAATTTAACGATTGTATTCATTTCTTCGTTTCGTTACTTCAAAATAGTTATTTTTTGTTTGTCACAGAAAATATTTATTAGTTGTACCATCTGCATCCATTTGTCTATTTTTTACGATTGTCTATCTTAAGACTTTCTCCATAAAGGTAATTAGATAATGACAATTGTCACTATTCAAACAATACAATCACTAATTCAATACAATTTTTGCCACGGTAATCGATTTCACTATACGCATTTTTTTCCAACATGTAAGATCCCAAAAGGAAAAACAAGCTTAGAATACCTAAATTGCATCGAGACGGGAATCGGAAGTTAAAGACGTACAACGTGCCTTGGAATGATTCCACTAAAAAATTTTACTATTAGAGTTGTCCTTTAACTGGCGTACAACGGTTTCAATGTCAGAGCAATAAATTTCAGGACAATACTCTGTTATGAAAGTTGTATTTAATGTAATGTAGTTGAAATTAGTTTTAAGCCTTCTGTTGCGGTGTCTGCGTCTCGAAGGGTAGCTCCAACGTTTCAAACATAATACTAGAAGCATCTTCAGGAATGTCAATTGTGTCTGTTTGAGTTAGCAGTGTGAACTGACAACTGACAGAGAAACTTCAAGATAATAAAGAAAAATGTTCTCCCCCTTTTGAATTGAACACGAATCTGTTATTTATCGTCTGTACAGTCGGTTAAAGTCTAAACTCCTTATGATGAAATCGAGGAATGAATATTAGTTCTACATTTGGGGCGCTTCCGCACAAAGAAAAACATAATAAATGTAGCAAGAAACATATTTCTCGAAAATTTGATTAGATTATTATAAAAATCAGTGTTATAATATGATTCTAATGTGCCAAGCACTCCAAACTTTACTTTTAATTAGATTCATTTTAAAACACTGAGAAAGATGGATTTTTGGTGAATCTATTAAAATAAATTGAGTTGATGCAGCTCGATATTGCATATTAAAAGAATATTAGCTCTATATTTGGAGGCGCTAGCCCCTAAAAACAGAATCAACGTTGTAATAAACATTTTTTTTTAAACAGCACCGACGATTTTGATGATTAAATATACAATTATACACCCACATATTTCTGTTTCCGATTGACTTGACCGAACTTAATCGGACAATTTGAAATATGCGGGTCTAAGTGCATACTTACCTTTAGTTTTAGCAATTTTAAAACGTAGTCAATATAAATAATACCCTAAAATCAATATATCTTTCCTGTTCCTTCTCCACTATCCTCTTCTATGTCTTACGTCAAAATTAGTCCGGCTTTAACATTAATGTTTAACAAAATATTTAATATTCTGTTTGTTTTATACTTATGGAAATGTATCTGCTTACCCAAAACGGAAAAAAGGATGTAGCTTATTTTTAAGGCTCTATTTGCTTATCTTATGCTTCCAAAGTTTGTTGAGTCTTTACATTCTCTTGTTTTTTTGTCGACAATTTCGTCTCTAGATTAACTTTTAATCTGACCTTCCCTGCCTGTTCTAGTAGATCTTTCAAACTATCAACCACATAATCATTATCCTCGAGTCGGTGAAGCCTCAACCAATATATTCTTCTTCTATTCCTACAATGGGTTTTCTCATTAAATTTTATTTTTAATTCAGGAAAGATAGATGAAATCTTAAGCAATACAATTATTGCCAAACTGATACGATTATTTGATATTCGCACATCATTCAAAAGTGATTTTGAATCGTTGTACTCTATTATTGAGTGTATTACAAAAATGTTTAAAATCCTTGAACCATGTATAATATACATAAAAAAGCAATTTGCATAGTCTGCCAATTAATTCGACGTATTGCCCACTTCTAAAAAATAATTATTAAGAAAATCCAGATTTGTTGAACGTAAATATATGTTTATTAATGCGGAAGTGGATGACAGTTATTACACAGATAAGTGTTATTAATAAACCATAATACTGTATCATATCACGTTAGGTGAGCAAAAATCTGCAGAACTTTCCCTGTTAAGTACGCTCAGGGCTGTTTCAAGTTTTAATGCGGGAATGGATCAACTCAGTGGCTTTCTCTTTCCAATAACTTGTCCTATAACTAAGCTATAATTAATAATATGTAGCAATCAAGTTCCATAACTTTAAAATAAAACTTTTTTGTTACACCACTTTTCGCAACTTCAAACATTACCTTATCTTTTTTTTGGATTTTTTTTTGGCTTTGTTTAATCACTCCCCCCCACTTTTATTTTTATACTTGCTCTTTTATTATAGACTTTTTCCGATCTTTGTTAATCCTAGTGTTTTTTAATTTTTCATTTAATGGACCTACCACATATTTGATCCAATTATAGATATTGATTAGCTGCTAATTTGAAATTCTAAGCATACAGCAGAAGCATTTTTATTATTATAGACTTATAAAATAAATAAAACACTCCGTCGGAAATCTATTATTAATCTTAGGATTACGTACCCGTGCTAACTACTGACAGAGCTAAAATAAAAGTCAAAAGAGTTTTATTTAACAGAATTATTCGATCAATAATGAACTACAGTGAAATGTTTTGCCCCCGTCTGAAGTCTGAATATTTTGATCCTGTAGAATACAATGACTTCCGAGATTATTGAAGAATATTCCTGTTAAGGCAAACAAAGGTAAATTGGGAAGCCATATGGCACACTCAACTCTAACTAAAGCAAAGGTCTCCGTTCGTCCCATCGTAGGCGAAGATTGATCGTCTTCGATCAGGGACCGCCTTCGATTCCTTTTAGTGGTTTTAGCTCCTCTCTTCACACGAGCAGCTTGCGGCGTCTTGTGGGTCTAGTAAATAGTTATTTTGTTTGCTGATTTACCAACGCCTATGCCATTGGAAAAAAGACTATTCGGCTTCAAGCTGCCCAATATAGCTTTGGCATGGTACTGTGCTACATTATCTGTATTATAGTTTGTCATTCACGACGACATCAATGTGGTATATACCATATACTGGAAGGTGGTTGCCATCCATTTCACATAGGGGACACACAGGGCTCTCTACAACACCTACCCTATGCAGGTGCCGTTGTAGATAATCCTGTACCTTCGTTAAACGAAAGCTTGACACAGCTCCTCTTCTGCTACACGTATGTGGTATTGGTTTCTCCTCCAGACTTTTCTACGGTTTACCGTTTGGCTGGTCCAGTAAATAGAGGAAGCGGTCGCACACGAAGACGGAAGGTGAAAAACGCCGAGGCAGACGGGAAAGAAGCTATAAGAGAATACTGGACTTGTCACACAAGTGGCGTTTCGGACGGACGGCGTGCGCCTGACACAAAAAATAGACTTATTGAGGCTAATCGGTTTAATATTCTTAAAAAAAAACAAGTTTGATTTTAAGAGATGCAGATTTATACAGTCAGAGCCCTCGCTTATTAGGAACTTTACAGGTGAAAGATAGAAAGGAACCATTTATTCGATGCTATTATTGTTTACAGGATTTACATTTTATTTTATTTTTTGTATTATACCAACATGGAAATCGGAAATAGCCGTGGAATTCCAATGGGTCATTATTTGTCGATTGTATGTTACCGAGACATTAAAATTTCTGTCTATTTCATATTTACTAAATATATATAGGTATATATATATATATATATATATATATATATATATATATATATATATATATATATATATATATATATATAAAATTTATAACTCAACATATGACAATGTCGTAACTTTTGGATAAACATATAAAATATTGTAACAAAACTCAATTATGTTTTATAAAATTCCAATCAACTATTAAAATACGATCATATTATTACCTTTTTTAACATTTATTTTGGTATTTTATTCTATTAATTTTATTCTTTATCATAATTTGTCTCATATTATAAACTGTTTTGACTGTGAAGCCAGACCTCACAGTATACATGTGTCACCCTTCTCCATTCTGCTCTTTCTATAGCTACTCTTCTCCAAACCACACTACCGCAGCATGCAGCATTTCCTCATTTCTTGGTCCCATCTAGCCTCGGTCTTCCTTTCTTTCTCTTGTATTCCCAAGGAGTCCGTTCTATTATTTCGTTTTACCATCTATTACCTTTACATCTTACATTACAGGTGATCGTGCCGAATTGATTATAACATAATAACTATCTTCAATTTGTGATGTTTGTGAAATAAAGTATAATCCATGCAGAAAGTGTTATTTTACAATGTATTTAACGTTAAATGGTCGATTGCCTGATTATTTGTTTTACACATTGGTTTTGTTATTGTTCTCCTCAATGAATTGTGTGAAACAGTGTCTCTCCTCTCATTACATACCTTTTTTCTATGAAAGCTTTGTAATATTATATGTATTAATCTAACTTCATAGTCCAGGAGATAGCGTGCATAATATGTGACCAGTTTGATTTGAAGAAATATTTGAATAACTAACCTATCAAGTGATAAACTAACATAAACTCGATTTTTGGTCTTCTAACTAATTTTGTACCCAGGATCGTGAAATTCACATTGTCTACCAACATGAGCAGGACATGGCCGCTCTCCACTGGTCTCCTTTTTTTTTAACAGCTTATGGCCATCTTTCCGGCAGACGAACTTAGCCGACCACATAATCTTAAAGAGCTCTAAAAGATTATCTTATGCACACAATTCTAGCTTGATGTTAATCAGTCACTTTCATACACGCTATCTCCTGGACTATTAAGAAGCTTAACATTTGTAATAAGATACTTTCTTCAGGAAACACGTAGATTTTTTTTTATAGCTAAGCATTTAAAGCATGGGCATATTCTAGCCCATAAATAAATGGTCCCACCAAGATTTGAACTCGGATCACTGCATTCAAAGTCCAGAGTGCTAACTATTAATTGGAAATATCTAACAATCTATTATTTGATAGGTTTTCTTCTCTTAAATATGACGCTAATGACCTCTGAGCTAACAATATATTTAAATGATTTGTAGCTCTTTCAATTACGCCCCGATTAACACAACATTACACATACACCTCGTAACACTTGTCATAAATTATTTAATTACTTGGGAATGTGTTTCAGCCGAGTGCCAATGTGTCAGTCACCTCTCTGTCTTTTTATTTCAACGAGCTCTAATTCATACGCTGTTTTAACTTTATGAATTTTTATGTTAGATGATTATTTCTCGGATAATGGAGCAAAATCAAAATCAACACCAGATGACACGACCAGACTGAGCAAGGTACGACCCATGTTCAATTATTTAGATCGAACGTAGTCTAACGACCACATTTGCCCACGTCCTGGATCATATGAAATAAAAGGGCATAATGTCAAGAACAGGGGTTCTCACCATTGCATAAAGAGCCAAATTTCAGAATCTGAAAATTTCTCAGGGCCGCTGTATTTCTAGCGACGTAAGATAATGGGAAAAATATCGCGAGTTTTACGTACGGTCTAGGGCCACACAATATTGTACTTAGTACCCCTGGTCTAGAAGGTAAGCTGGTGCAGATTTTGACAAAATTTTAAACGTGTGTTGGCTATTGCTGACAACGTTTATATTGGCCATGACTGAAGCCAGCTTAACTTGAAACATGCTGCCATTTGTTAAGTGGTTTGGGACTTTAATGAACTCCCTAATTAGCCTACTTCAAATTTCTATTTACGTACTATTATTTTTAAGTAAATAATTAAAATTGTAGAACTGGTAAAAATTGATGATTATTTTAAAAAAATCTAGTAATACTTCAGAATATAAAGAGAGTGGTATCAAATTTGCGTCACAACTCCCGGTAAGTGAATGTCAAGATTGGTTTATTGCTGGATAACTCCAATATATCATGATCTTTAATTTCTTTAAACACTATGTAAACAGATCAATAGATGATCCGTGTATATCGTCACAATATGCGTCACGGCACAACAAGTACACTCAGCAACATTACCTGCCCATGTACAGTAGTACCTGCTAGGTAAATCAAGTATAATCCACTTGTTACAGGTTTAATAGTAACAACACCTACAAAACCTAAGGTCCCACCGAGATTCGAACTCGGATCGCTGGATTCAAAGTCCAGAGTGCTAACCATTACACCATGGGACCTCCTTATTATAGATCCAATATAATAAATCAATAACACAATATATATTATTATTACTGTTCGTTATATCAATATGTAAACAGTAAAAAAATGGATTATTTAATTTTATTTAAATTTAATTAGAAAAAAGTATCTTTAAAAATACAATAATATTTTAAACTGAAAAGCCAATTTCATCACTTATCCTGATCAATTAATGCAAGAAACCTAAGTAATCACCATAAGTAACGAATAATTAAATGTATAAAAGTACCTTTTATTTATCAATCCACAATACAAAAATATAATTACTTAGCGGACCAGTTTTAGCTACTCTTGATCAGTTGACGTAAAAAAATGACTTAATTATTCAAAACAGATGTAAAACAACCGGTTTCATATGCAAATTAAATATTGTGGATTTAGGCATTAAAACTGATCAAGTCGTAATTTTCTATGGAATTGATTTCTTTCATTTGGTCTCATTTAAATATAATTTTATGGAATTTTGTTATTACTTTACTTCTATACTTAAATTTTCTATCATTATTTTCAAGAATTTCTTTAAATCTACAATTTAGAGCTTTTGCTTCATTGTAAACATAATAATTTCAATATTTATGAGTTTCAAGCACTATATTTTAGTCTTTAGTGAGTATATTCGGATGACAGATAGTATGTAACTTAATCTCAAGAAGTTAATTTGTGTCTCAGGCAGCTTATTTGGAGTTCTCTTCTAGTTTAAATGTATTTTTATTTTGTCTGAACTACTTTTGTAGGTAAATGTTTTTTATCGGTGAATTATAGAAAACTAACAAATGGACAGTAATAAATTATAACAATTTATTTAAAGGTCTTCAAATTTTGTTATTTGTTGGTCTAACATTGACACATAATGTTTGTTAACTTATTATGTTGACATAAATAATAATTATTATTTAATTTAGTTAAAATTGCTTTTATAAACTTAAATAATTTAATAAGGATTTCCTTACTCTTGGGATTTTTATTTGATTCAATTTAAATTGGCAATTTATGTATGTAATTTAATTTAATTTTTTTTTTTTTTTGTCAATTTATCAGGTAATCACTAAATACTAAAATAATCTAGAATAAGAAATTAAATTTCGCACAAAAAGTGGTATAGCTAGGTTGTTAAAACGTATAATGTATAAGGAGTACAATAAGGGCTCCAATTTACCTGATAAGAAACTAGAAGCGATGGATTCGCCGTCTTGTGCCGTCGACGTCCTGAAGACCGCGACCAGAACAAGGACGGCCAAAGACCCTACCGTCCTCATCGTGTGCTAAGAAGCCGTATTCACCGTTCTTGTTATTACGATAAACGCCGTTTTTAACAATGATTTTTTTTTTTTATAAATTATTTAAACTATTAACCATTAAATTGTTGAGGTCTTCTTATATCGAAAATTAACACGAATCAAATGACAAATTCAATATTGCTGATGTAAATAATTGGTGTTATCAAAGTTTGTTGGTTTTAAGTCGGTTTTGGACTGAGGACGGATGGTTTACCGATGGATATCGGGCACAGACTGAATTGCCGTGTCCATAACCCCGGAGGAGAGGATACGGGGTGTAAGTCTGGGGAAGTCTCCCCACCTTTCGTAAACAGCTTGAGTCTTCACCCGCTGGCACCTCGTGAGAAGGCCCGTCCCTCTGGTCTTCTATATACCTGAGGCAAAGCACATCAACAAACAGTTTGCTTCTATCTTAAATACCTAATCGTATCATGTTTGCCAACATCGATATATTTTCTAATAGCTTTCAGAACGGATGTAACATATGACATCCTAAAATTATATAATTACAGTAATAATGATGACATTTAAAATGTAATCTTATAATTATTATTAATTTTGTTTATGACTGCAGACAGTTAAACCAATAGAGTATAATTGTAGGAGAGTTAAACGAGTAGAGTATAATTGTAGGATATGCTTGTAATCAAACCCAGAATATATTGTTGGTATTTTAACGCCGAATGCCAACACTTTTTCTATGTATGATAACGCAAATGATAACACTTCTTGTTGTGGCCCTCCAGAATCAAGGTCTCCTAGCTAGATTTTGAGGTGAAATACCAACGATTATCTATCTCCTCGACATTGTTGGCAATGCGTAGAGTGACTAGGTGGTTCATTCAGGTACTAGCAGCGAACGTTGCCATGTCCCAAGAGACGTCCCTGTACTCTAGTGTTTGCCGACCATTTTTATTCGGAGTAACCCTACTAATATTTTTTATCTACTTGGGGCAGCAAAATGAGGCATTATTGAACTGATTTCGGGCAGAGAGATGTGACTTTACGGCACAGGCGGTAAAATGAGGAATTAAAATGTCAATAATATCAAAAGAAAGGATTAGTTCGTTGGCCAGAATATTTGGAGTCCATTTAGGGGTCAAATTTTGAGCATTTATGGTCAAAAATAGCATAAAAGCAAGTATTTCCCATTTTACCCCCTCTAATATGAAAATATGACAAAAGTGTACATAACAACAATTACTGTACTCTTAAAGAGCTTTCCAACGACATGCATCTTGAAGGGTTTATACTATTTTGACTTTTGTACCCCGTACCCCTGTGTACCAATTTTTTTTTTCACCCATCCAAATTCTAAACCAAAATTTTCCAATATTGTCACAAGCCAATAGCAGCCATAATAAGCAGATTTCTTTGAAAATTCGCTCATTAAGTCATGGTGCATGACTGGACTTTTTGTTCTTTGATTTCAGGATTTGAATCATTATACAAATCTAAGCTTCCTGATTTAAGAATGCGCATTGAAGGAAATTAAATCTGTGTAAAAAAGTTTCGCTTTCACTACTGAAATTATTTTAAGTGGGTAATGACCATGATGAGGTTGATTTGAATTATCGAGGATGCTTCCAGTCGTAGTTACAAGTCCTTCAGGGCATCGTGTTTATGAATATGATGAATAACGCAACTCTGTACGAATCGAACTAAGACAATTTGCTACTTCCTCTTGAGCTTGTAAGCACTCCAGCCGGTATGTTCATTTTCCTTATGTGAAAAACTTTTCTCTTTTGTGAATAGTGAGACCCAAAAAATATTTAAGAAAAAGCTAACATACCCCAAGCAAATACCTTACAAAAGTGGTATATTGCTTCCGAGCTTACCGAAGGTAACGGAAGCATTGTGTTCACTTTTGAGAACGAAATACTTTTATGCCTCCGATTTTAAAAATTCCAAGACAGAAATCCGTTTTAGACATCAGGGAACATTTTTGGTCTCGTGTCTGTCTGTCTGTCTGTCTGTCTGTCGGTCTGTGTGTCCGCGAATTATGAAACGTGCGACGATAACTTGAGTAAATGTCAACCGATTTTGATGAAATTTGGTAGACATGGCCATTTTACCAATGCCCAGGACGAGTTCGTTGGACAACGTTATCCGTCCAAGCGTTCACGAGCAACACTCGCGTAAACCTGAACTTCAAATTTAAAATTGGAATTTTAGGTCGGGGGAAAAAAAAAAAGATCACTAAAACTTATTAATAGTTTTTACACAATAAACATTATAACAATAAAGTACATGATAGGATGCGAGGAAGCTATGTGCCACACTATAATTGGCAGTATATTTTCATTTAATTTACCTTTCATAGGCTATTTGAATAAACATCACTCCTATATTAACCATAACCGAAAAAGATGGAGAAATGTATTCCAGATAAGAGCAATAGAATATACTCTTAAGCCTAGTACACACTGTGGTTATTTGACAAATAATCCGATCAAAGAACCCCAGGGTTTGCAAGATTCATTGTCACAGTCTCAGTAGAGATGCAAACCGGGACTAAACCCTGCGACAAATAATCCGATAAAAGAACCCCAGGGTTTGCAAGATTCATTGTCACAGTCTCAGTAGAGATGCAAACCGGGACTAAACCCTGCGACAAATAATCCGATAAAAGACCCCCAGGGTTTGCAAGATTCATTGTCACAGTCTCAGTAGAGATGCAAACCGGGACTAAACCCTGCGACAAATAATCCGATAAAAGAACCCCAGGGTTTGCAAGATTCATTGTCACAGTCTCAGTAGAGATGCAAACCGGGACTAAACCCTGCGACAAATAATCCGATAAAAGAACCCCAGGGTTTGCAAGATTCATTGTCACAGTCTCAGTAGAGATGCAAACCGGGACTAAACCCTGCGACAAATAATCCGATAAAAGACCCCCAGGGTTTGCAAGATTCATTGTCACAGTCTCAGTAGAGATGCAAACCGGGACTAAACCCTGCGACAAATAATCCGATAAAAGAACCCCAGGGTTTGCAAGATTCATTGTCACAGTCTCAGTAGAGATGCAAACCGGGACTAAACCCTGCGACAAATAATCCGATAAAAGACCCCCAGGGTTTGCAAGATTCATTGTCACAGTCTCAGTAGAGATGCAAACCGGGACTAAACCCTGCGACAAATAATCCGATAAAAGACCCCCAGGGTTTGCAAGATTCATTGTCACAGTCTCAGTAGAGATGCAAACCGGGACTAAACCCTGCGACAAATAATCCGATAAAAGAACCCCAGGGTTTGCAAGATTCATTGTCACAGTCTCAGTAGAGATGCAAACCGGGACTAAACCCTGCTACAATTAATCCGAACAAAGAATACCTAGTTCTAGACTTTATATGAATAAGGTAGTAAATGGTTAATCTGGGTTGGCTGATTCGTAAAATAATATTTATGGAAAGGAGTGTCTATAATTCATCATATTACCTCGTTTAAGTTTGGTATGTCATGAATGAGGAAGGGTGTTATATTGTCAAATCATGATCTGATGGTGTTTGTTCTGATACCAGGATAAGGTGAAGATGGCTCGTGGCTATACAGAGGCGGGAAGGTGTCGGTCCGAAAGTAAAACGAGGTGGCCCCCCTAGGAAGGAGTCCGGGACCGTTATTTTCCCGCGATAGGCCCCTCACAGGGCCCGTTACAAGACATAGCCTCCCCTACTACTCGCCACTTCACTTTCCCGTTCAGGCAAGGCTAACCTAGCAGACTAACCTAAATACAATCCTTAATATACCGAACCGACCTACCGGCACTATCCTCGCATGCATTGCCCGCATACCTTTAGGCTACTTACAAGCTCACACCGCCTTCCAACTTCTATTCATAAGCATGTCAACTTTGACTGCATTTTCAATTCTGCTATAATAATCGTAGTTTTTCAAATTGAAGCATGTTCCATTAAAAATTTGCATTTAAATTTAAATAACTTGCTTAAAAGTACAAATGTTACTGGCAAATATATATGACTGTAAAAAGTCGAACGCTTTCTTCTTTCTAGCTATCACTGTTAGTTTTATTGAATATTGACTGATTCAATTAAGCAAGTTTGTTATTTGTCTTTCCTTTTCTTTTACTTCTCGATCAACATAACACTTGGTTATTGAGGGATAGGGTATTATCGGTCACTTTTCACTTGTCTTCTCAACGTGAAGATGATGTTCAAAATACCTCACCTCTCTGGCATCTGAAGTATCGGAAGAATATATTTGGTTTCAGAGTAGTTGCGAGTATACTGATAATACTCTACAATGCCGATTTCATAGATTTCAATAGTGCAGTACTTTAGGCTCTACGTTATTACACATACATCTGTGAAACTTACTGAACATGTCACTTGACATGGTGTTTAAAATAAACTTAAATTAAAAAAACTTTGTGATTTTGATTATTTTTTGAGCTACATAATACGTTTTAAAACACGCTAAATTTGGTGTTGAAAATACAATCAGCTGTGTTAAAAATTGTGGAGGATGTCGAAACGAAGAAAGAATAAGATTGATGTGAAAAACAATGAAAACATTTCTAGACTAATAATAAGCTCAGAAAAATTTGTTTCGGGATCCTGGAGTACATGCGAAAATTGGGTTAAGTCTTGTTTAGGGTGTGGAGCATGGAATGTCACCAGGTGTCGAGCGCCTATGCAAACCATTTGTGCTGGGTTTTAACGAATGGCGATGGACATTCTGGGACCTCTTCCTGTAGAGTCATTAAGTCACAACAAATACATGCCAGTTATGGTTAGTTATTAGGTACTTTTTTACTTAAGCACCGCCCTATACTCCTTTGGCTTAATAGTTATTTAGAAAAAGGAACATTTACTCAGTAGTATATATAGTATATATTCCTTAGTCTAAATTACTTTTAAGAGAAAGGGATATTTAGTCCAATGTACTTTAGAACAAAGGAATGTCACACTTGCGTATATAAACGTGATAATATCCCTCAGTCTAATTAAATATTAACACGAAGGAATATTAAAGGAATATATTTATGCACTAAGAAAACTGTAGAACCCATTGTCTTTCAGTTTTCTGTATAAGATTTAGTCCTACACATGATAAAACTCAATATTAAAATAGTGTAATAAAACTGCCCCAGAAGTCCTAATGACTTGGGGAGACAAACATGCCAACCTTTGAGACTTTTGACGGACAGACTATTGTTTAGAACCAATGGGGGTGCTAAAGTAAAAAAAATCCAATTATTTTACTAAGTAGGACGAGGTGTACCCTCTGCGGAATATCGAGGCAAAGATAGTCGGCAGGGTGTTTGATTCTGAATTTGTCTCTCGTTATGGGGCACCCTATAAACTTTATGCAGACCAAGGACACAATTTGAAAACCAACTATTTGCCGTGATAACCGCGGCCGGTTAAACATTAAAAAAACACGGCCAAGTCCTTACCATCCAGAGTTTGATTGTCTCTTTGAAAGGTTGGTGAATGCCATTACCTTTGGTAAGCTCGGAAGCAAAAGGAGGAAAAATAAAATTAATTAGACAATAATGGGTTGTAAAAGCATAAATTAAATTATATGCGATAAGACGCGAGGAAGCCATGTGTCATACAAATTTGCAGACAATTTTTTTTTGTACATATACGTACTATAATCTCATTTTTGAATTAAAATGTGTATTTGTATCAATTAATTGTTTCACTAAACCCACAACACTCTAGTGTATCGTATTAAGTATGTCAAAATGTCACATTCGTTGGTAACGAAATAGATTATGAAAGTACATAATATGTATGAGTAACTTGCCAAAACACACATTTCGTCCATATTTGATTTAAAAATTGTGGCCAAGTATAGAAATTGTATAATATAAGTTACATATTCTCTGAATACTCTTCAAGATCTTCAATACGATGTAAAACATCCCATGCTAACTTAACACTTATTGTTTGGTCGTCGGCTATATTGCCACATTTTAAAAATATTAAGTGTGATATTTCCAAAAATTATACAGTTGTCACATATGTTGAGATGCACCTGTGTGTGAAATTTCGTTCAAATCGGTCAATTTATACGCCAGTTATCGTTTGAAAAATAAACAAACACAATCTTTTCATATAGTAAGTCTCTGAAATGAAGAACACACTACGATCATTCAATAATTGTTTTTGTGTAGTGTGTAATTGGAAACCTAAAAAAATCATCATTGATGTTTCTTATAAATAATTCATATATATATATATATTATATTGAAAGGGAGTTGGAAGAGTCACCGAATATGAACGAATGTAATCCATTGATTGAGACCAAATATAGCCCTACAGGTCCTTTGTATGCGAAAACCACATTCCAATAAAGATTGTAATTATTTAGTTTTTGCCGTAAGTTATAACTTCGCTATATTATGAAATTACTGTAAAGAATGAATGAATGCTCTTTATATAGTTCAATATTTTTAAATTACATAAAAAACGTGCTTCTAATTGTGAACAATGCCACCAGCTATTGGCTGATGAATGTTACTGCAAAAAACATGAAACAAAGTTCTAAATAAATGTGAAACTTCTTTCACGTATTCAGTGTTAAAAAAAGAGAAAATTCCTTCGAAAATTCTTTATCGTACAAATAAGTTATTATTTAAGTGGATTAAAATTAAATGCTTAGTATTTGATTTAACTATAGTTATTAAAATAATAATCAAACACATCTCTTTAATGTTGATTTATTTTTACTTGTGTTATCAAAGTTAGTATTTTACTTATAACAGTACAAAGAGGTTTTATCAATAACAACAATAATTATTTATGTATCTAGGCAGCAAAATGGAATTTTACTGACGAGTGATTAGATTAGCCTCCGAGCCGAAGGCGAGGACAGGCTATGATAATTAACTGACGAGGCGAAGCCGAGGCAGGTAATTTACCTATTTGACTGTCGAGGCGAAGCCGAGGCAGGCAATGAATAAACTAGGCAGAAATGTTTCCTTTGCTGCCTTGTTGCATACAATATTTTATCTACGGGCGGCAGAAAAATGAAACTGCTAAAATACCATCTTTATTAATATAACATAGTTAATTATGATGTTATATTAATAAGATGATAACATATATGTACTAACTAAAATAAATGCTCATAAAGAAATCAAATAAGAAGCTTGGGAATAATAACAATATGTGAATAGCAAACTGAATCTATAACAACAAAATACAAAACACACGTTTATAACACACAAAACTTCTGAATGAATAATTCACGCAATATCAAATATTTATTTATATTTTTACTAACAAATTGCTAAAAGTATAAAAGATATCTTCTATTGCTTAGAAGAAAAGAAGTAACTAGGATAAATCAAGAAAAGTAGCTAGTCTAATTAAGAATGACTTCAATAATAATAATAATAATAATATGGATGTTAGATGTTTACATGAAACTGCAGTGTAGCCAGTGACTCCGCTATATTTTTAATTAAAGATCTACTATTCATTGAACTTATTTAACAGAATTAACAAATTATTTTATTATTAAAACGTTTATTTATTAAATATTACTTATTGAACTATAATATATAATGCTATAAGGTAGAGATAATAGTATAAAATGTTATTGCCAACATTAAAACAATAAAAATGTTGCTGCCTAGGCAGCAATTTTACCTCATTTTAATTTTTTTCAAATATTCCTCATTTTACCGCCTAGGCTGTAAAAACACATTTCCCTGCCCGATATCAGTTCAATAATGCCTCATTTTGCTGCTCCAAGTAGATAAAAAAAATAGTTTAGGCTAATTCGTATTCGTAGAGGGTTGTTTTTCTTCAGGAAATGAGCGGAGCACCGCGAAGTGGCTAGTGAAAATTCAAGGGTATACAAAATTAAGGTTTTTAATTTAATATGCGGGATTTTATCACCTAACTTCAAAGTGGTGGCACGTACAATACGAATTTACCAATAGCTTATTTTATCAGTTAAACTTATAAAACTTAAATTAACTATCATATTTATAAACTATTTTTAGAAATACACTGCTGTTTACGATTTATAATTATTTCTATCGCAATTATAATTATTATATTATTTTCTGTTGGTAGTATTAAAAACAGCTGTTATTTTTGTTTTTCGAAGTTACACGTGCGTATTGGAATTTATTTCGTGACCGTATAATTAATTTCAGTTTAGTCTTTATTAAATTCACATTTTAATCGAAAAAAGTGTTAAAAATCACCAATATAGTCTTTGTTAATGTATTTTGTGTTATTATTCATTTAGTTGTTTAAATTTTGATTAGTTTTTCTTTCGACAAATACAACTTACATGTACGTTGTTTTTCATGTCGGTTTTCTCCATGTTGAATCTTTTCTTTAGTGAGTTTTATTTAGTTCATTGCTATCGAAAATATCATTTTAAGTTAATTTCAAAATCATTTATATTATGAAAGACTTTGATGAACATTAAAGAAAGAAACATGAAAACACCTAAGGATTGAAAGAACGTAAGAATAATGTATATATTTATAATTACATAATAATTGATCTAATATATAGTGTTTCCTAAGTCTCCAAAAGGAATCTTTTTCTTATTTATTAGGTTTTCGAAAAACAGTTTTTCTTTATAAAAACTCCTGCTTACTGCTTATTCTTATCTTAATCCACTATAAATGATAATATTATTTTGATTTTGAGTACAGGGTTCTTAGCTTCTTCAAAACTTTAATAAATTACCAAGAGTACTAAGATTGAAGATGGAAATTCAATGAATAGACAAGTGCCTTATTCGTTTGTGCATTTTTGCGTTTATATATAGTTGCTCGTAAATTGGTGTTTGGACGTTCTCATATTTATTCTTTGGTGTTTGTTTTATTTAGACTCGTTCGGTATATCTATATCTAACATATATCCAACTTTAGATTATTTACCTCATTAGGGTTTAGGTTTTTGATTGTTTGAGGTTTTTGAACATATTTTATAGTGTCTTAGGTTGTGTTATTCCTTCCATAGTATTGGTTGAGTAATAAATTTAACAAAAACCCTTTACCTAAGACTTAATTATCAATTTGTAGAACATTCGGATAATGATATTAATAGTAAAAACATGCAAAAATTATTATTAACACATACAAATAAATTATTAAGACGTTCCATTTGACTAGATAAAATTAAAATAATACCATTTATCAGTTTTTTTTTAAAATTTTATTTTTTTATATTGCTTTCGTTACCGTCACCTTCGGTAGCTGTGCATTGTGATCATTTTGAAGATCGACATTTTTCTACGACTCCGGTTTAAAAATAATCCTGGACAGAAATCTGTCCTATAGACTTCGGGGAACATTTTGCTCTCGTCAATTTTTCGGTCGGTCGTTCTATCAACATTTTTGCTAACCCCTGTTATTTTAAAAGCTACAGGTCCGATTTCAATTAAATTCGGATAGTACGTTATAATTAGCCCATTGTTAATCCCATTATAATTTCAACCATCTTCGCCCAATGCTTCCTACCACGTGTTCAAAAACTTGTTTAAATTGGATTGGAGCGTGCTATGCCAGCTATTAAATTTTAATACTATTTTGGTTTGTCTGTAGATAACATAGACAGTGCATTTCGGTTATTTTTATGAACTTGTCAAAATCGCCTACTGTTCTGAAGTGTTAGTACATTATTGTGGTAGTATGCTTGTAGACTGCATAACTGGTAGTACGCTGAGCTACAAACTGCACAAGCCTATTATAGGGTCCATCATTTTAGATTAATGGCTAATCTGACGTTATCCATACTGTCAAGAATCGCTTGGCGGCACAACTTCGCTTGATTTATACACTTAAAATATTATATCCCTTCGTCAAAACAGTTCATTTGTAAGATTTATACGCATTTGAAAGCTTATAATCTATATAACACAATTGGGAGATGATATCCCTTTGTCTAAACAGTACATTCGAGTGAGGCCCCTCCAATTTTCGAACCTCTTTTGAGGTGGCTGGATAACTGCAGTTTTACCTCTTCTACAATTAAGTATGTGATGTAAAATAGATTTATGTAAATCTTGTTTAAGTTTCTCTTTACATAGAATGTAAAATTATAACACCCAATAATTATTCTTGGTCTTTCCTACAAACCAGCTGAGCTCAATTTATACTAGATTAGGCTATGTTTACCGGAGTTTAGCAAATAAAATGGTAAATGCATGATGCTTTGCTTTATAATAAAAAATCAAACTTTTAAACTTAATTTAAAAATGTTACCAAAAATTTCCTTTATTATTTCTTAGGAGGCCCATAGTTCAAAACCTTAATAGGGTCATTTTATTTCTCTTCGGTGTTAAAAACAACGTCCTATTTCCCTTAATTCTACCCACCCCCCTTATGACGCAATGAATCTTATCATTATAAAGGTATAGACCAGAATTTCGTTACCATTTGTTTATCACAAACTTCCTGTATTAGTTTATCGCTATGATTTTTTTTTTTTTACTAATTGGTGACCTAATAAATGCTATTAATACTTATACAAATTTTTATCTATGACATATTTATAAAGTAAGGAAAACATTAAAATACAATTTAGTCCACCTCTTTTTCGTTGTAGTTAGGAATACTTTTCTAACGAAATGCTAAATTCTGTTCTATTAATAGTTATTTATGCACCTAGGGAGTAAGCCACTATTTCCTGAGCGAAAAAAGTTGGTTCTTGAGGCGAAGTCGAAGGAACCATGGTCCCTAAATCCCGAGGCGAAGCCGAGGAAATTAGACTCTTTAATTCCCTAGGCTGCGCCTCGGGAATAACTCTAATGAGCTCCCAAGGCGCAACCGAGGGAGATAATTATCGCGAGAGGAATAATGGCACTTTACTCACGAGGTACATACAATATTTTATCTCCAGTAGGAAGAAAATACACATTTTCGTCCATAGCACAGTTTTTATTTATTATTTTAATAACTAACAATAATTATTAAAACTTTTAATAGCAGATATAAGATATTCAATATCAAAAACAAATAAGAATTGGAATTAAAATCAAATAGAAGGTTATTTAGATGCAGGTTATAATGTTGTAAACAAAGATGAACATGGTCAAAAAAGCGCAGTGCCGCCAACCTGATTTCAACAACTTCATTACATTAGCCATACATTTTCTACTATTTATAAAATAATTAAGTTGCAATCTTTACTTTTTTGCCCTACTTTTACTTTTTCTCCCTACTTTTTGAGTTCAGGGATGAAAAGACCTGTTTTAGTCCCTCTAAACTAATTCAAAATCATAACTTTTCTTCCCTACTGGAGATAAAAGTAATAAATGTTCTTAGAGCTTATAGAACAGCATAATTTACATATAATAGAATTCGTGAGTACGGGTTTAATAAATTCCTAAAAATATCCAATTTGGGTCCCGTAGGCCGTAGAGAGTCAACATTATTGAATTTTTTTCTCTTATAAATTGAGTGTAGAAAAAACTACAAATAAAATGGATTAATAAAGCTGAGGCAACTTTTTTTATTCTTATTGACCCCATTATCTTGAATCTTTTGAGCTTTCTCTGTGCCCCCCCCCCTCCCCCTTAGTATTATTAAAATGAGTTGTAAAATTAAGCATCTATGCCTACTGCTGGGCTGCCTAGCTACCCTATTTGCAAGCTTCATGTGAACCTTACTTATCTCATGGCTAAATACACCTTTCTAACATCTTGATGAAGGTTAGGATTTCCTTTACCTCAAGTTTAAAAAAAAATCCTTATCTTTTAACAAACAGCAAATTAGCAAAAGGAAGTTTCCTCTTAATTTAAGACTGTTAGGAATCCTTTTCAGCAATTCTTCTTATGAGACCCATCATAGTGGTTCTATACCTTACAGAAGCTGCTTACTTCAGTATAATGTCTTCAATTTCAATTCCAATAATATTGGATATTGAAAGGGTTATACACTAACACATTTTTACTCGATAGGTTTGTAAGCTGGCCTGGTGGTGTGTAGTTATAACTATTAACAAATTTTATTTTTTTTAAAAAATACCAAAATAATAATTATGGGTATATTAAAAGACATTTAGCCTGAAAACAAGGTCATTGGTTGTTTAATCTGGTCCAATATGATAACATAAATTTACCTTTACAATATGCCACTAAACAGTATTCAACTCAACGCAGGCCTGAAAACTACCAAAAAGCCACCAGGAGTTAATATATTTTTACTAACTCAATTTTTAAGTTTTTGGTAGTATTCATACTACGGAACGTTTAAATTTTAATTTAAATCAAATTATAACTAACTATTATCAAATTATTTTTACTAACTATCTTTAAACACCGTGTTTTAATTTTAAGTCTCATTTCTCCTGGTAGAGTTTTAAAATGTTTTAAATTGGTTTTTTGTATTAATGTGATTTAAATAATTGATGATTTTCAAAATTACGTGTTTGATATACGTTAATAGCTATTTTAACGTTCAAGTTTAAACAATAAAACTGAATTAAGGTGAGCAAATAATATAGATATTTTTCTGTTTCTACTGCGCCTCGATAAGAAAAGGTAATTATAGAATAATAATAATCATTTAATGCATATCAGTAATTATAGGATAAAGTGATCAAATGCTTAACAAATAAATTCAACGTAATACTAAAAGTATAATATCTGTGCATCTCTCAACTTCCTAGAAACCAAATCAGATATGATGGAATTTAAACAGAGGTTTCAGGGGATAAGTTACATTTAATCAAAATAATAACAACTAATCAAAAATAAAATGTGTAATTCTTAATGGAAGTTTGAACAATGTGTGGGGATGTAGGAGGGATGCCAAAATAAATTAAGAATTGTAAGTTCCCCTGTTTCGGAATAATTGGAAAATCAAGCCACTTTTGTAAATTGGGAAAATGAAATGAGTGTCTAGGAACAATCCACTTATGTAAGTTGTATAATATGAGAAAAGTGTCTAGGATCGATCTACATATATATGAAGTTGAACCCTACCGGATAGATCTGCTTATGTATAGATGTACCCTACTGGATAGATCTGCTTATGCGTAGATGTTCCCTACCGGATAAATTATACTTATGTAGATGTACCCTACCGGATAGATCTACTTATGTAAATCGGGAAATAAAAAAGTCTAGGCACTGCCTATGTGCGCCTATAATAATGTAGGTAATAATATTATATTCAATTTTTTTATCCTAAATACAGGACAATGTCAACTGCTCTGTTTTTAATTTCTCACATACGTAGTATATCATATACTATATACTGAGAGATAGAATTATGATGGCTCAAAAATTCGTTTTTATGGAATTACATGTTTTGCGGCCCCCGAGTTCAAACATTTTTTTTTTGTTTTGTTTTTATTTTAATGTTGGTCTTATTTCTGTGCATACGTGAGTTTAAACTACCAGACGAAGATATTAGACATTAAAGTTCAGAAAATCATACCCTAAGGTGAAATTGAGAAATGGATTTCCGCTCTAAATTTGGGGGATCCAACCCCCAAGTGTATTTTATTACGAATCTACCCATACAAATCTAGTTTCCCTGTGAAAATAACTATAATTGCAAAAGGTGAGAGGTTGGGTTCGATTCTCCCCCCCCCCGGAGGAGAAGTTATTATTATGGTAAATTTTGATAAAATATTCGATAATAATGAAATGTAACTATGAAAAGTGCAAACAACTAACAAAAGGAAAAACTCTGGTCCAAGTAATTATATACTTGCATATAAGTAAGTTTATATAACTCATACTAAACTTAATCAGTCCGATAGTATTTCTATATTTAGTTGTGTATCTCCAGTTGTGTTCACAATTTCTAATTAAAATGTATTATATGTTAATATACATATATTTTATTTTGACTTGAATTTTTTGTAAATAAAAACTCCAAAACACTCAAGAAGTGATCATATCAATCTTCTAATTTAATTTAAATTAGTCTGTCAAACTTCTAAACATTATACTAATTATTTAGGTCATAGTCAATGATCTGAATCCTTATAACCTATTACTAAAATATTAATAATCTTTACTAGAGGTCGACCAAGAAGTCATGAACACGGGAGAAACGGAAAGCTTAACTTCGTTTAAAATTGGAACTTCCGAGTAGTGCCGAAGTCAGTACAGTCGGGTGCTAAGACAATAACCATTCCTAGTTTGTATGACATGCCCGCAGTTATGTCAAATCTCACGAATAACAACAGAAAGGTTTCCAATCTGTTAGGTTTCCTGTTATGTTTGTTTTTATACAGCACGAACTATAGTCACAACTGTTCTAAATCCAAATCAAACTCAGAAATAAAGAGGAAGAAAAAAAATAGATTAAGGAAAAAGAATATCGATTTAGATTTAAATAATATTATTATGAATAATCAATAAATAATAATATAAAGATATTATCGTATATTATTAGTGATTTCTTATCAGGTACAGTGTTGCCTGTTGCAAAAAATATAGAAGTTATCAAAAATAAAATTATTAATAACAGAAGAACAACACTGTGTTTTTTGACCGTGGTCTATTATATCAAAAACTGACTGTACATGACAACACTAGCGCACTCCTCTCATTTCCATGACTTCTTGGTCGACCTCTAATACGATATTTTATAGATGCCTTTTGGCCCGCTCTATTCTCTTGTGTGCTTTCACATCACATAGTTTACTGTCTTAAAATAAATTTTAAATAACGGAATCATATATAATTTAAAAACCACAATTGTGAGTTTTATTTTATCATTAATATTTATATGTTTTAGGATAGCTACCTGACGAATAGAAACAAATACGAATTTGTTGTGTATGAAGAAATAGAATTCTTTGATAATATTAATGAAAACAGGGCTGTTTCAGTTTCTTTTGCCAAGATCTGATGTAAAATGTTAAAACAACGAAATGAAACAGGTTAATCCAGACAACTACGCGATATTTTACCTAAAATTCCTAAAGGTACATCTATAGTGCAAAAAAATTAGACATGAGAGTGATATCTATCAGCTGTTTTATATTATCATGTAAGTACCTATACTAGTTTTTGTTATCTATTTTATATAACTTAAAATTATGTGAGTTGTAAAAACGTATATAATAGTTTTTCTAATAAATATATTTCAGAAATAATACAGGATGTCTAATAATAATTATTAGTAAAAACTAAATGATATGACTTGTTAAGTTACAATATTCAAGAAATACCATAAAACATATATGGTCCCTTCTTGCTTAGTTTTCCTGCTGGAACGGTATGTGGAATTGAAACTTATAGAACAGTTGTTAGTCATACAAACAACTGTAAGTCCATTTAAGAGGAAAATATTTCTTCCGGTTCAATTTTAGGTAATATTTTATTATTCTCTTGTAGTTTTTTAAACAACTGCTTGTTTCCGAGTTATTAAGCTTAAACTTTTGACAAACTGAAACCTATGCAAGATAGGACCATTTGTTATATGGCATTTATCGAATTTTCAACGTAACAAGACATAGAATAATGTTTGGAATAATAATTACTAGGAACACCTGTATATAAATTGAATAAAATTGGGATAAAACTTTGTTTAATTCTCGTATACATAGTAGGTATATAATATGTATAAAGAGAAAGTTTAGAGATGGTAAGAAAGTTTTGAGGTCCCCTGAGCCCAAGAAAGAGTTTGTTTTTTTAAATTTCTGTCCATAGACTGTAGTCTGTGCAGCCGCGTGGATTTTGATAAATTTGGCTTATAGGTTCAGAAAAAAGGTACTTCTCTACTTAAGCAACCCCCTGGAGCCAGCGTGGACGAGGTGCTCTAGGCGGCCCGCCCGGCTATCAATGAGTGAGGCGAATCGAGGTCGTGGGTTCGATACCGTGCCATGGTACTCTGAATTGCATCTATGAATCGCTGACGGAGCAGGGCGAGGGCACCCCCCTAAGGGGTTCTCTTCCCCCACACTTTGATGTGGGTTGGATCCGTGTCATGAGATGTGATTTGTATCTATGGTTCGAGGACGGAGCAGGGCGAGGGCACCCCCTAAGGGGTTCTCTTCCCCCACGCTTTGACGCATGCTTATATAGCTTAATAATGAACACACCATACCCGCTTCGGCGGTACAATGTACAGGTATGATGTGTGAAGTAGCTGGAACTCTCCACCACGGGGTTAGTAAAATGGGCCCAGTGTGGCCTGAATGCTAGGTTCGAACAAGAGGTTCGTCCATTACTATTATTAAGCAACCCCCTATTTCCATTGGTCTTAAAAGTACTTTCGACAAAAGGAAAATATACAGAGTAGAATATATTCCTTAGTCTAAAAAATTACTTTAAGACAAAGGAATATTTAGTCCAATATACCTTGGGACTAAAGAAATGTCACACTTGTATGTAAAAATGTCATAATCTAATTAAATATTAAGACAAAGGAGTCTTAAATGTACGCTAAGAAAACTGTAGAAATCATTGCCCTACAATTTCTGTATGAGATTTGGTTTTGCGCATGATAAGACTCCATCTTTCGTAATAAAACTGCACCAGTCATGGGGAGACAAACATACAAACCTTTGAGACTTTTGTAGAGCAGACCATTGTTTAGAACAAAGGGGGGTTCTAAAGTAAAGAGGTGCTAGAAAAATTATGTTTTATTTTTATTTACTTCATTTTAAAGAATAAATTAATTACATTTTTTTTTTTTTTTTTTTTTTTTTTTCAGATTTATGGAGCATGGATGTAGTGAATGGATCTAATAGAACCATCAGACAGGCAACATGTGGGTAAGTAAAGCATGTCTGTGTATTCATCTATGTATACTTTGAGTTGTTAAAGGTTGAGGAAACACTGTAAACTCAATGATTATCTGCGTCTTAAGTTAAGACACGTTAAGTCTTATAACAGAGTATCCCTAGTCTTTCGGACTGAAGGCTTGTTTTCAAATTAAGTTGTGTGACGCGGATCCAATGTACTCGTAGTTTCAAGTGTAGTTATATTGGGCCAACGTTAAGACAACCAATCGACTAACAAATACAAATCTATATAAGAAAACTAAAGCTCAGACCAGACAAGGACAACTATCTACTGCTCTGCAAGTATTATGCCTGTCTCTTATACAGCTGCTAACATGTAAAAATGATTCTTTTACTGCTGATAACATGTCATATTTTTTCTTTACAGCTGATAACAAGTAATATAATGCTTATTTTACAGATGATTACATGTAATTCAATGCATCTTAAGCTTCATTGTCAGTGTCAGTAATATGGTATCTTATAATTTATCCTATGTTATGTCTGTATTGTTGTAGGGGTAACTATGAATGTGCTTCAGGACAATGTATAGAATCATCCGATGTTTGTAACGGTTTAAGCCAATGTGACGATGGAACTGACGAACTTCCTTCAGCTTGTGGTCAGTATTAACAGCACCATGAACTGCAATAATTTTATGTAATTACTGCTAATAAAGATTTAATAATGTTAGTTATAGAACAGATCTAATCCATATTTAGAACTATCTAAATTGATCTTCGATCAATTCAACCCAGATTGAAACCGGTCTATTTAAAATATAAGCTATTATGAATTTTTGACTTTCTAAGTATCATTTTTGTTATTTGAATTTTATTTACGGCATAAAATGTCTTGTAGGCTGCGGAGAGAGGATCGAGATTATTCAAGATGATGCTAACGCCCCAGGTCTAAGGTTTGCTCAACTGGGATCATATCCCTGGCATGCAGGAATTTACAGAATGCGAGACGATAGACCTTATATTCTATTATGTTCTGGAGCTCTCATATATAACGATATTATTATAACAAGTAAGTAATATACTCAAAAAACAATTTTCTCCAATATTTTCTCCTTCAAGAGATAAATAACATAAAGGTCAATATGGTGTGTCAGTATTTTTTAACATGGGAGTATCATTATACCGTCTGCAATTTAGTAGTTCCTAACCCATTGTAATGATTTATTTAAACCAACTTCCCATGTTAGGTATGCAAATAATTAAAACTTGTTTAATTACAGCGGCCTCCTGTTTGACTGAGCCTGACACCCAATTAACTATCCTCGTTTCTGGTATAGCAGTTAGCTTAGGCTCACTGTCCAGAGATCTTCATACTGATGTATCGCAGCAGCAGAAATTTAAGGTTGGTGCAATGTAATCTTGAGATGGCAATTTTTGATGTTGTTTGATCAGCTTACAATTGTCGAACCCGGTTTGTATTTTTGTTAACTAAAATAGCAAGGTTTAATATACGTATGTATACATTCCAATGGCAAGTGAAGTGTGGTACTTATGTCTTTATTTAGACAGAAGAATTATATGGAATTTACACACACGTCACAACTCACACGTCACACTCTTGGTAGCTACCAATCCATCTAATTCCTATAAAATCCAATCTCTTCAAATAATTGTTCTTCAAAAGATCACAAACTCCTCATCCTATGTATCTAACCTAACAATCCAACAACAATTCCAACATCAAACTATTCCTTTCCTCCATGATCTAGTATCCTCTCGATACAATCCCTTCCAAGTTTTCCTTCCATTCATACTCCTAGTTCAAAATCTATCATCTCACTCTCAGACAACCCCCTCAGCCGCCTTAAGAGTAAGTGGCCACGTTACCTGTTACAATCACAAAATACAACAATTTTATCATTCTTAACAAGCTCTTAATTTGTGAGGGTCACTAATGAGTTGGCTTACTCGCATCAAGCGATTTCAATCGTTTTATTATTATTTAAATTACTGGTATTATTAAACTATTAAGCCTAGTCCACACCAGTAGACACATTGCGCAACATGTCTATAGACGTCTTCTGAGACCGTTTATTGTCTAGGTCTAGCGTCCACACTTGTAGACACGTTGCGCAACACGACTACCGTTGCACCGTGTCTACCATTTAGAATGGAAAACCATAGACATGCGATTTTTGGTTTAGCAACGAGACCGTAGACGCCGTTTGTCTAGCCGATGTCTATAGACAAATCGCTAGACATTGTCTCTGAGACCAAAATCGCGCAACATGTCTACTAGTGGGGACAAGGCTTAACAATCAGTGTGTCTCAAGATAACTTCTTTTTTATTTTTTTATTTTCGAAAATGTACTTCTTTATAAAATCATCTGTTTCTTCTTAAACCTTGGTTTAAGAAGAGTTACCAAGAGTAAACTACTATTATTTTTGATGGTAACGAAAATATCTATTTCTATTATTAAAAAAGTTTTGTAAACAAACAAGTTCAGCAAGAGTGATATATACTAAACTGTGTGTAAGAGAGAGTTAGGAGATACCCCCCGAGAAGAGGGGTTAAGCCGGGGTGCTGCGAACCCCGGGGGGAGAAGGGAGAGGAGACAGTGCTGAGCGGAATATCAAGGTAACTGTGACGTCATTCGCGATCGAACTTCATCGTTATCAGAATATTAAGTATAAAACAATAAGAGCAGCCAGTCGGTCCTTTGTTATCGTACTGATACTGATCGCTAGACTTTGTTTTTATTATCGTGCATCGTGCATCGTGCGGATCATTCTATATTTACAATCCAGTGTTGCGCTATATTTTTTAGTGAATATGGCGGCTCAACTGAAACGAAAACGGGTTTTGTTGTAGAAGTTAGATGTTCTTCAACATGCCCCAGTCCCATAGGTGACAGATATGAGGGGTTCTACTGTACTTTATACTAGGCAGCGGCCGCTTTTGACGTGCGGTTGACGAGCGAAGCGAATAAGGGGCAGAGCCCCCTAGTCCATTTAAAAAAAGAATTCCAGTACCTATTCAGGTCCAGAATTAAAAAATCAAATAAATTACAAAAATCAAATAGTATGCTAAAATAAGAAAATCGCTAAGTTTTGCTTAGCATCACAACAAGAAATTAATCATTCTAATATTATGTACAGTACTCCATATTAGTCTACAGTATCGTTAAAGAAAATATATCATACATCAAAATTACTTTATTGCCACCTATTTCTGCTCAAATTTCGACTTTATTATAAATTCAAGCATTATGAACGTGAATATTGGAAATTACCTGAATAATTATTTCCTTTAGCTCATCCTCGCTAATAACCAGGAGTATAGAATAAACTTTTTGTTAATTATTCGAAAGCAGTGAGAACTATTTGTTGTTGTTAGCTTATTAATTAATTTCAGGATACAAGCTATAATTTAATATTTCAGAAAATGATTAAAATCTGTTTTTTTAGTACTCTGAACCCCTATATTGTAAATAATATTTAACATAGATTATTTACAATCTAGACAATAATAATAATATCAAACATAAGTAAAGTTTTTCTCGGTAATTTTTTCAAGTTTTCAAGCAACTACTGAATATAGGCTGACTCACAAATTCTAGAAAATATCATCATTCTAAGAGGTTCTAACAAGGAGGATTTCTTTTTTTATTTTTTATAAATCTCAAACATTTTTTCTTTGGATACACTATTTTAGGACACAGTATGTGTCATCATAAAAAATATGGATTAGACATGTATAAAATGTCTGCAACACTATTCATTCTTTGAATTTTACTGCATCTAATCACTATTTATTAACAATAATTTAATCCAGGACATAAATTCAACCAATTGAATTGGAGATAAATGGCTGATTATGACATCAGGCAGTTCCTTTACAAAATCCATTAACTAATTTTTATTAATTCACTATATCACATATTTTGTAATTATATAACCTATATTAATATTTAAATGAATTCTTTGTCCTGTCGATTAAATCTGGATCTTCTTTGATTCCGCGTTTGAGATTATGCCCATTTACAACTCGTTTAGAGATAATCCGTATGGGAATAATCTTGAAGTGACTTTTAAATAAATGCTGCTAATGACTGACCTGTAATGACACTGATATACGAGGAAATTAATTAAATCTTCCAATCTATCTAAACTAACTTTATATTTACTATATAATTTTTGTATACACTCAGCTTCAGCTAGTGACTCTTTAAAATATGCTTGTTTTTGTTATGTTTACGACAGGTGTCGCAAATAGTGCTACATAGTAACTATAATGGTTTTTATAAAAATTATGTAAATAACTTGGCTCTCGTCAAATTAGAGCACGGTATATCAAAAGGTCACTTCGTGAAGACAGTTTGCTTGTGGACTCAAAAATCTTCGCCACCAGGTGTAACAAAGGCTTCTGTAAGTATATTGTACTTAATCCATTATTTCTAATATATTTAATCCATTTAGAGAACGCTTATAAAAAGCTAGCTCATGAACAGAGAAATCACCCAATAATGATACACTTCAAATTAAGAAATTAATAATATGTTCAGACAAATTTCAGAAAAGTTAAAAATAAAAGATTAAGTTCTACTTGTCTAAAAGGTTTCTTGGATAAGAGTAAGCTAAGGAAAGCTGTTAAGCTTTTGAACAATAGGAATTGGATGGTGCAAAAATTCAGCAACTAGAAGAATTCAAGTTTACGAATGAAGGGATTTTTCAGGGCATTATTAATAGTTAATTAAAGTACATAGGATGGGTTGATAGTATTTTAGCAGGTTAGTAGATTTAAGGGATTGGATTCTGTAGAAGTTAGAAGGTATGAAACCCTACAGCTCAAGTCAAGATGGATTTGATTGATTTTTTTTCGACTAGTTTTATTCTTTGCATAGATGTTGTAAAAAATACTATGAACGTAAATTATCAGAATATGTAGATAGAAAGCCATAATATATTTTGGCTAATGCTATCGGTATTGTTAAATAAAATACATGTTCAAGGGCCGGATCTGAATAAGAGGGTCCAAAACTGGCTGGATGAAGTAAGCTACACTCAGTCATCGGACTTCACAATGGTAGGGATTATTCGGATAAGCAATTTTCAATCGGCCAATCTTTTTTGATGGTTGAAATGACATTTGATTAAGGATATCTTAATACTTTGCAGTATTTCAGTTCATTTGTTAAATTCTTTTGTGGGGCGGCGATCCGGATAAAAAGGTCTCGGGCAGTTAGTTAAAGCTCCCTGAATAAACAGATCCCTGAAAGATTGAAAAGGAACGAGTGATAGAGAATCCTCCAGCCTTTTAAAAAAATATCACTGGCTTTATTAGTCTAATAATAATATCATGTTCTCAAGATTCGTAGTTCTTCGCAGACGTTGTAAGCAGTGTCTTGAGGTATCTGTTCAGATATTTTTGGTATAGGGAGGAAGGGGTCAGTTTTTTTGTGCAATATAAAACATAGAACCCAAAGTAACGCCATTTGTATTAATGTTGCAGATTGTTGGATGGGGACTTCAATTCAGTGGAGGTTATGACGTTAATCTAAAAGAAGCGAATACTAAATTTATTAATGTCCAAACTTGCACGCGCAATTTTCGTGACGCTCTTTATAGGAAGTATCTAACGAGTGACAAGTTCTGCATTGTTTTGGATAATGGTAAAGCATATCGCTGTTAATCGTTAATTTTATCTAATCACAATAATAGAAAACTAAAATTTAGTAAATTTATTCGAATAAGAGTGAATGCATTATGAGTAGTATACAGAGTAATGCATTTTCATTAATTATTCTTTAAAAATACTGTAGCTGCAATGCTTTCTGTTGAATTCCATGGTATTTGGTAACATTACATGATTCTTCCGTAATTTACATGGTTTCTTTAATTTGAATTCAGTAATATCAAGAACACAACAGCAACTTGAGAGTCAGCGAACTCACAACTCCGTCGCCTGAAAACTAGGTCAAAACACGGACAAATCTGGGGAATTGAATGCCAGAGAGGTGTTCAAAAGACATGTTTCTCACTGATGATCACATCAAATAGATGAGTAAAGTGGCCTGATCCCCCGTCCTGTAATAACCTAATGATGTGTTGATCAGGACGTAAAAGAAACAGTAAAAATAAAAACAGCATCGGATTACATCGGTGTTATAGGCCAGGACGCTTATTCAATTATAGCTGCATATCTTATTTCTGAGTATATTGAATTTTAAATCACAGATGACAGTATTTTAGCAATTTAAAATTTATATAGAAACATAAAGAGAACTTATTAGCTTATTATTGCAGCAACCTCATCTGATCCTGGATCTAATTTCATCTAATAATTTACAGATATTAGTATGAGGTAGCAAAATGACTTGGCTGCAGAAGAAATCAAATTACGTTCTTAGCGTGTTGGTTGATCTTAGTATGAAATCCTTTTAAGGTTATCGAAGAAATTATTTCTAATCAATAATCATTTTTGCTTATCTTAATAGGCATTTCGAATATATGTCTTTTTACTGCTTTTAAGGCGAAGGAATCACCGAACAGAACCAAGGGGGACCTGTGACTATTTACCACGAAGGAAGGCATTATCTCTATGGTATAATCAGTAAACCTTTTGGTACGCAATATGGAATAGCAACACTCATCGGCAAACAAATTAACTGGATTAAAAATGCAACCTACATGCTGAAGCAGGAGGATAAGTAATGAAAATTAATTAGATAAATCTTAAAATCTTTAGCAGATCATTGCATTATGGTCTATTGTTTAATGACCTTGGAATTTGCTTGAAAATTCTTATTCTGTTTTCCCACATTGAATATCACGATGTTGTGACTTTCCTTTTGCTTCACCAAAACAAATCACATTGGAGCATTGAAAGAAATAGATTAGTGAGCATTCATTTCATTTTCATTCATATTTAAATTGTTAGAATAACTATTGGCATAAAATAAAACAATTGATAGAAGATTCATTTTAGCACAAGAAAAAAAAAAGTTTTGATTGTAAGTTCATTGTACCATAATCTCTACTAGAATTTAATTTCAAATAGAATATGACAGGGGTTAGAAAGGCTTATATTAATTTATTTATCATCATCAAGGAGTTAAATTAAAATTAATTTAAGAGTACACCCTATTTTCAATTATATATATGTAGTTATGATGGACCATGAGGTGTAAGAAGGTACTAAAAACTCAGAAGTTATTTCATACGTGAAGAAACTCTCTCTCTCTTCATCTTCACGTATGAAATAACTTCTGAGTTTTTAGTACCTTCTTACACCTCATCGTCCATCATAACTACATATATAATTAATTTATCATTTAAAATTCTGTATATTTATTAAAAAATAGTATGTTTGTCAGGAGATAACTTTGGAAAATTACCAACTATAAAAATAAAGAAACTTTATTTTTAAATAAATATGTACTTAGCTTTCCTCTTTTCAAGAAAGTTATAGGTACTACTGCATGTTCAAATAAAAATTGTAATTTTCTTTTTTCGTCCAACTTAATATTTTACAGTGGCTGTCCAACACATTTCCACCTTTTAAAATTACTTCGTAAAAAATGTTGTTTTTTTTCTCTTCCAAAGTAATTATTTTTAATATTTTTACTTCTCAGTTGCATAGATATGGATCATTTTACTTGCATTGAAGACAAAACATGCGTCAGCTCGAAAAATGTATGTGATGGAACAATAGATTGTAAAGACGGCTCAGATGAAGATTCCTTATTATGCAGAGAGTCTAATTCTCTTGAGTTAGTATAAAAAAACTTACTAATGACACTATAATTAAGCTATTACAAATGTATATAATATGTATGTTGTTTTATGCGGAAAATTCCTATTGAGTTTCAAAATTAATATAAATTAATGTTTCATTTAATATTTGTAGAGTAATAGGTAAAAGGTGCCTGATGCCAGATTCGGTTGAAATATACACTTCCATCAAGTGTGGCGATGGCAGTGGCTGCACCAGCTTATATTCAGCTCCATCGAACTCAAAATATCAAATCACTTGCCCTCCAGGATACGGATTTGCTAGTCCAGATACAAAGGTAATTATGCATATTTAAACATGAAAGCTGTATAGTTAAAAATAAATAGTGCTTATCTTTTTTTTTATGAATTTATGTAAATCTCAAGATCAATCCTTCTGTACTGTAGTCTTTTAAAATTCATTAAACTCTACGATTTTACTTCGCCACTATAAAATAAATGACTTTCTTCCAACTAATTTCAATGCTTTATTCTCTGTAATCTCCTAGTGATTTGATTACATTACATTAATATCCACGAATCTCTTAAATACTGACTAACTTATCCGGCGCTACATCCAACAGTGACCTTTGGATTCCTCTACAATTCGCCTCCATTCGACCCGGTCGTCTGCCTCGCATTTCCAGCCTCTAACGCCCATAATATTTTTGTTTGAAACTTAATATTTGCCATTCTTAAATCATAAATGAAAAATAATTTTCATCTTTTGAATGTGAGTTTACCGAAGGAAACGGAAGCATTGTTAAATTTCGTTATTTTTCCAATTGTCCTAGTCAAAAATCCTCTTCAGACATCAGGGAACATTTTTGTCATCCAACAATCTTAAAAAAAACTACTCGTCTGATTTTAATGAAATTTGGATGGTAGGCCATAACTAGAACTAGTCCATTGTTTGTCCTGTATTCTTACAGCCTTCTGCGCTTATTGGTTTTTTTTAATATGCACACAAAGTTTTTAATACTAACACCTATTTCTTTAAAAGTACTCATCCGATTATCAATAAATTTGTATGGTTTATCAAATGTAGGCCACAGATGGTCCAATTTTAATTTAACTGTTTATGCTCAATAAATTTGGTCTAAGGGGGGGGGGGATTAAATAAATTAGACAATAATAGGTTGTACATAATAAAATAACATCATTTAACTACGCGAGGAAGCTATGTGCTACTCTAATTTTTTATTTGATTATTTTTTATATGTAATTATCATGTATGACATCCTTATGTACAGGCTGTACCGATTGTATGCAACGACGGAGAATGGACACCTTCATTGGAAGTTAACAAATGTTTAAGTAAGTCAAATTGTTAATATTTTAGCGTTGTAGCTAGAGATGGTTCATTCTCGAATATGCGGATAATATTTGGTCTGCTAAATGAATCGAAGATCCGGCTTCCTGTTTAATTACACGGCCGTTCTTCGTTAATCTTCGTTTAAATAATGGTTTTAAATTGAACGGGTCTAGATCGAACGAATCCTTAATTTGATAAGAATGGTGGTAGTATCCGCAGGTATTGGAAGGAATAAAATAAAAACCTGTTGGGGATATTTCAGTAACCCGTTTGATGGAATAAATGAATTAGCTAATCTCTATATGGATAGGTCATTACTATCACCTTTGCTATGGATTCTGGAGGTTACAGTTTCGATTCCCGACTCCCCACGCTCTATGTTCATCTACCATCGAGATACATATACGTAGCTACTTAAGTAAAGTGTCGTCTTTCTGGTAACAGAAACCAATATTACAGTTTATACAGCTAATGGACAAGCCAACCCCCTTTCATCTATTTCATATTTAGTTAAAGCCCTTTGAAGGCGTCTTAAGCCCACTACGGGTAGACAAAAAAAAAAAAAAAAAAAAAAAAAAAAATAGACAAATTTATTTGTTTTTACCATGAGGTATGAAATATTATAATGCTCGTTAGTTCGTTAGCAAAATCGGTTTTTGATAACCTATTAATTCTTACGAGTTGACTTTATAGATAGTATAGACTAGTAGTTCTGCGAACAGTAGACCTCGCTAAAATTATAAAAAAATTAAATGCGGACAGAGGGTCCATTTAAATACGAATCTAAAGGTATAAGTCGTTTTCCCGGGAAAAATCTGGCTTCTGAGAAAATAAGTTTAAACGCGGACAGTGAGAGGCCGGGTTCGATTCCCTGCTGGGAAGGTTATTTTTATGGTAATTCTAAAGAGTTTTTAAACAAATAAACCATATATATCTATTTTAATGTCTTAAAGCAACATCTATTCCAAATTTCAAGAAAAAAATAAAAACTTTTAAAGTCTAAATAACATTTTTTTTAAATTAATAACAATTTTTTTTTTTTATAGAAAAACAATTATAGTAAACAAATTATACTTTTTAACTCTGACAGCTTAGGAAAATTGAGAAAACAAATGGGAGAAGAGTGAATGAGAGCTTGAGACCTATTACCCGCCAAAATCTCAAGCTCTCATACACTCTCCTCCAATTTTTTTTCTCGATTTTCCTAAGCTGTCAGAGTTAAAAAGTATAATTTGTTTACTATATATATATTTATTTTCCCAACGTGAAGTAACATTCATGTCAAATTTCAAGATAAACAAAAAATAAATTAAAAATGTTTGTTTTTGTTTTATTTTTTTTTTTTAAATTTAAAAATGAAAATCATTAAATATAAAACTCATACGTTGTTATTTATGACAATAAAGAACATCTATGCCAAATTTGAAGAAAATCAAATGAAGCGTTTGGCCGTAAGCGCGTAACAAACATATTCAAGCGAAATGCAAAACGGTCTAGTACCTGGGGAAAACTGGGGAACAAAAAAGTTAAAACATAGACCTCGCTTCGCTCGGTCAATTAGGTGAAATCACTGTTTCATAAAATGTTGCTTGTTAAACTTCTTGTTGTCTTGTCCAAAATTCTGTAGAACTCGCGATAACCTCTCGAGAGGTGAATAAAATATAATAATAAACCAGCAAATGTTTGATCGGATTGACATGAATTTCCTTCGAGTTTTTTAGTGAGTTTGTCGTCTTGTTTGATTTATGTTTACAGCTTATCTAATCACATATATATAAACAATTTATTTACAAAATATAAACAATAGTGAGGCTGGCCTTATATCAAGGTTTGCTTTCATACACAGCGTACTTATCAATCTAATGACAACATTTTAAATTAATAATAGCTAGATTATAAATCATAAAGTTTAAAGTAAAGTCTAAGGTAATACACTAATAGTACATACAGAGTGTAGCAATGTAAAAATAATACAAGCTTGTCAAGGATATTATAATGAACTAACAAGTAATTCATTAACTCATAATACTAAAAACTAAATATAATATAAACATAACAAATAAGAATATATATGGTGGTTAAGGATACCTAATGAGTCCAAAATTATATTTTCTGACAGTAGTCTTAAAAAATTCTGGTCCGTACCGATCTCGTCAAAGAAGTTTTTAGTGCTAGCTGGTATAGTCCCTCTTGTTCCAAACCACAGTCCATTCACTTTATAAACCCTATCACCATGAGAAGCTCGAAACCTATCTTTATAAAACTCGATGCATTTCTCATAGATGATCTTCTTCTCCTCGTGTACTTTGTTGGCTTGGTCTATGTCGTTAGTTTCATATCTGACGGTGGGGTCAATAATAAGGGCAGTCTTGTTGTGGAATGCTATAATATCGGAAAATCTAGAAGAACCTTTCGAGTCGATAGCATAAACCTCGTTATAACAAATATAATTTTTCTCCTTGAGGACTTCCGAGATCTTGCACTTAACGTTATGGTTCTCATCATTCTCTCTGCCACATTTGCCCCAACAACTCCTGTTGACTGATTACCAGGTACAGCTCTTAAAGGGGCGTAATTAACGTTAA
Source organism: Gerris lacustris (assembly GCA_951217055.1). Lineage (NCBI taxonomy): Eukaryota > Metazoa > Arthropoda > Insecta > Hemiptera > Gerridae > Gerris > Gerris lacustris. The sequence continues at coordinate 30,455,870 of OX578280.1, forward strand.
GTTTTAGTTTTATTGAGTTGGTCCATTCGGATCCCGTTAGTACTTTCCGGTCCCAAATGTATTTGTTACAATTTGGATATTCCTTAAAATGCTTGACACCAACACCCTGCCACTTACATTTTGTCCACTCATCAAAACTTTTCTCACGCAGGTTTTGGCGTAGCTTTTTGACATTGATGTTTTCATGAGACTCATTCTGTAGGCTTAATCTTTTCAAACACTCCGTAACTTCCTCCTCAAAGTTGAAGGTATCTTAAAATAAGGTATCTTGAACTGCGCTTAACTTCTGAGCAATACTAAGATGTTGTAAAGGAGCTTCCCAGGTGCATTTTAAGATACCAAGCCCCCGAAAACGGCGAGGCGAGTATAGCCTTGCAGATGTGGTGCTAGCTGGGAGTCCTACTATTGCTTTCATGCTTCTCCTTATGATGACGTCGATTCCTTCTAACAGTGGTTGTGGTAATTTAGTGAGAGGTGCAGTTTGTAATGGGTATGTCAATGCAGGAAAGATGTACTGGTTTAGTATATTTAGCTTCTGGTCAGGTTTCAATAAATCTGACGTTGTTAATTTATTAAGATTTTCATGAAGCTTGCGAATTGAGTCCTCATTACAAACTAGCTCTCCCGAGAAGGTGCAACCGAGGTACTTGATTGTTTCACCCTCACTTACTGACTCGATTTCACTTCCATACTCTAGTCTTAATAAACGTTCATCGAGTATCCCGTCTATAACAATAAAAGCAGTACTTTTCTGTGGGTTAACGCTCAGTCCAATTTTACTTAACCTTCTCTGTATACCGTCGATTAACCTTTCAGCAACTTCCATATCACACGCCTGATCGTCGGCGAACCCTGTTAACACTATGCGATCTTTACCTTCAGTGAGTTCATATCCTAAACTATTGGCTATTTGTGGGTCACAGAATTCTTTGAAAATATGGTCAATGGCAATGTTAAAAAGAGAACTTGATATTGGTCCACCCTGCTGAGGTACTCCTCTGCAAACAGATATAGGAGCTGTTTCATTCAGACCTAAAGAAACTTTGATGGTATTGTTGCATAGTAAAGCTTCTATGCTATTTATTAAGTCCGAAGAAACGCCATTAGATTTAAGGGTTTTTATTACATGACTGTGGCCAACATTATCGAAGGCTTCGGTGACGTCAAGGAAAACAACTGCAGCCGTCTTCTTTTTCTTCTTAGCATCTTGAAGGACAGCATAGTTAGTTTAAAATGTATCTAAAATGTTTTTTTTTGTTCTTTTTTTAGAACTCTGCAAATTGGATGGCGACAAATCGCTTGACTTGACGTGTACTTATTTAGGAGAAGATGTGTCTTGTAATGAATTGCTCAAACCCAACACACAAATATCCGTTCAATGTAAAAGACAGTTCAAGAAGAAGAATTTAGTAAATTACGTTAGTAAGACCCACTGCAGACGAGACGGCATTATACACAACGAGCTATCTCCCTGTGAACCAGGTAATATTTTAATTCCAGTTAGCAGTAGCGGATCTAGATCTTGCGGGGCTCTGGGCGAGACAAAATGGCGGGCCCCCCCTAGGATAGAGTGGGGATTGCTGATAAAAAACAATAAAGTAACTTAATAATAAACCACTTATAACTTGATCTTATTTTACGGCTAATTCCCTTTACTTAGGGCCAGTCAAACGTTTTTGCTCTCAAAATAATTCAAAACTTTTAAAATAATTACAATTCTGCTCATGATTTTAATCTAACATATTATTTGAACATAAACCCCTCAAATTATATAGTTTTCAACTAATCATCATTTTCTTTGCAAACTTAATCGAAAAGAAACATTTTTATTGTAATAATTAAGCTCTGTTATACTTAACTATTTATTCTTCTTCATGATACTTTGGGTTTTATGGTTAAATTATCATTGTAAATAAAAAGTTAAGCTGTGTTATTTGTGATCAGTCCTATAATTTGAAATCTACACTCGAGCACTTTAAATTTACTCCCTGAATTCATAGTCTCAGCTTATAACTTTCTATTTTAGTGCCGAGTTTTTAGTTTAATTTTCCAAGACACATTTTGCGGGGGGTCCGGGGAAAATTTTTCATATTCGTATTGAATTACCCTTTAATCTAATTTATTCTTCAGTCTTCCTTAGGTCTATAGGGCATTAATAAAGTTTATTACTACTCCATGTCTGGCTATATTTCACCTCCTTTGAGGCATCCTCAGGCCTTTATTAATCCTTCTATTATATTATCATATACATTTTTCTTTGAAAATCTAACAGCCAGTTATTAAACCGTGCGTCAAACGTCTACACATTTCCTCTTTTCATATCCACTGTTCTTTATTTAATGTAATTTTTAATTATAAAATTATTAATTTTCTCATAGAGAAAATACGTCTTGAGTGTATTTATGATAAGACTCTCTTATCAGTCTTATCATAAATACACTCAAGACGTATTTTCTCTATGAGAAAATTAATAATTTTATAATTAAAAATTACATTAAATAAAGAACAGTGGATATGAAAAGAGGAAATGTGTAGACGTTTGACGCACGGTTTAATAACTGGCTGTTAGATTTTCAAAGAAAAATGTATATGGTAATATAATAGAAGGATTAATAAAGGCCTGAGGATGCCTCAAAGGAGGTGAAATATAGCCAGACATGGAGTAGTAATAAACTTTATTAATGCCCTATAGACCTAAGGAAGACTGAAGGGAAAATTTTGTAAATATGACCTCTCAAAACATCGTTTTTATGCATCTCTGAGGTGAAATTTCTGTTTGACATCAATTGGTAGAACTGCACTAATTGGCCCAATTATTTCGTTCTCTCCGGTATATTTAGTTTTTTTTACTATTCCTTTACAGGATTTGTCTTTTTTACATATCTCTGTACATTGTCAAACGATTAAGGTTATGTAGTATCTCGATAAATTCAGTGTTTTATTTATTTGTTTTAAAAAAAAATACACGAAATGTCACGTTTTATAAGGTAATGATAGAAGGTTATTGTTAGGTCAGGTCAAAAAGTACTAAACTCAACCTAAACTTACCATATCCTTCCATACTTCATACTTTTCCCTAAAATTAAAAAAAAATGAATATATCGAGATGCTACAACCGAAATCGTTTTTGTAATGTAAAAAGGAACAGTTTGAAAAAAAAAACCGAATTAAATTGGACGTTTAGATATAGGTGGGGCACATAATGAAGATTTACCCCACAGAATAAATAACAAAATCGTCAAAATTTCGAAAAGGGGGAGGGTGAGAAAACACTAGGACGTTAACTACACGGGCTATCTTAAACATAAAAAAAAAAATATATATTTTATAACTTATTTATTTAACTTTTTTATAGCGAGGGGCCTGCCAAAAGGTAGTTAGGTATTAGGCTCTACCATGTAAACTAAATTCGACTGAATTTTATAATTCTAATATTTCATGTTTTGTACATGACACGGGGCCCCGCGGACAATCTTTACCATGAACAATAAATTTGCCTGTAAATTATAAGTATTGTATTTGAATTTTCTATGGCGCGGGGCCCTGGGCGGTCGCCCCCCTGGATCCGCCCCTGCCAGTTAGTTCTCATTTAGAAATAAACTGCAGAAGGATATATCATGACTCACCCTAAAATGGTCATTGTCAGCTAAAATAAAAGTGATTGGAACTTACGAGTACAAGAATTCGTTGGAGTTGATTATCAAATGCGACAATCAACTCATCTACAATAGCATATACTATGCTATAATAGCAAATATATGACTTGTGTTTTTTGTAAATGTTAATTGGAAATCATTATTAAAATGATAATTTACAAGTAAAGGTCCTCTATGTATAAAACAAATATGAGTTTGTTAAAAGAATGTAAAGTTATTTGAAGGGTGGAACATGTTTTATAAAGATGAAATGTGAATTTTAAGGTTAAGTGCAATTTAAGGGTATGCCGACAGCTTATTTGTGAAAGGATAATGGAATGTGTTTAATGATTCGGGGGTTGTGAGAGATAGATTATAATAGAATTGGTAAAATGTATTACTTCTGAAATGTATCAATCTTATGTTTTTATTTTTGCTGCTTCTCTTCAAGGTTCGTTCAATCAACCAGAGGTTATTTTGCGTCGGAGAAATTGGCATATCTCTACTTATTGTGATACATTTGTGTATTTGAAGTTTTGGGTCTTCCTGTAGTGGCTCTTAATGGAAAGGCTTGACATACTTGTTACTTCCTCGAACAACGGGTCCAGATCGCAAGTGAATAGCAACACTGAGCAAAATTTGGACCTACACCTATAGCCATTAAGATGCGTTGACCACCAAAATATTTAGTGCATTAAGTAAGCGGTTCTCAACCTGTGGTACGCGTACCTCTTGGGGGTACGCGAAAATCTGCGAAAAATGCGAAAATCTGTGAAAAAAGCGAAAATCTGTAAGAGGTATGCGGTGATATTTTGTTTACTTTACGCACATCGGTTTATGGTATAGTCTACCTTATCATAAATTGACCAACAAGTATTATGTTCGCAGTATCGGCGTGAAAATTTTGCCATCCAATCCGAAAAACTTGAATAAATTGACTCAAGGAGAAATATTTAATTTGTTAAATGGAAATTGATTTCCCTTAAGATTTAACTTTTTTTTTTTATTTTTTGTGATTTGACAGTGTGTGGTAAACCTTTCGACTTATCAAATACACAGACCTTGATTTCCAACGGCAAACAACTGAAATATGCTAAGTATCCGTGGCATATTGCTCTTTACTGGAAGGAGCGTGTAAGAGGAGAGCTACAGTACGAATATAAGTGTGGAGGTTCTCTAATAGATTCGAATAAAGTGCTAACAGGTATATGCTATATATGTACTTTGTTAAAGTTATTACTTGTTAATGTTTATTACCCATTTATAGTCCAGTTATTTTAGTCAAAAATATGGCTTCTGTTCCAAAAAAATCAGAGTTAAATTTTTTTCATTTTGATCGCTTTATTTTCCCGTTCTGAAATTGGTGTCCGAGCCATAGGAAGCGAGCTAATCTCTAAAAACCGAATTTGTTGACCTTTGCCCTTGAATATCTTTTAACGCGAACACGATCTCGTTGCCGATTTTAAATATGTTTTTCAGAACGTCAAAATGAAGCGATCAAAAAGAAATCATTTTAGCTACGATTTTTTTTGAACAGAAATCCTAAAATTCCTGGACTATTAATGAGGTTGAGGTGTAAAAAAATACTCCGATAGATAACTAGAAAACAGCATGTGTCTAGGTTTAGCCTATACAAGCTTTTGTTTCTGTTTCACCACTGTAAAATTACTAATATCAATAAAGTTTTATGATAACATAAAAGCTGCTGAACTACAAAAGGTTTAATAGGTAAACAGTGGAGGACTCCACCAAAGAAAGTAATAACGACCTTTCATGATCAATTCGTGAAACTTTATAATAGATAAATAGTTTTAACCACAATTACCTTATCATCTTCATGGCGTGTGCGAAGATGTCAAGTAAAAAAAAGAGGTGGTGATAAGCATCTACGTTCGGAAAATATTTAAACCCTTGACTCCTTTATTCTCCCTGTCATTAAATATGTAAACTACTGTTACAATATATACTATTTTTCTTAAGAAGTAACTAGAAACTTATGTATGGTTAACTTCACAAATGATTTCCTGCACAACTTTCTTCGTGATTGGTATTGGAGGAACAAATAGGAAACTATTTGTTAATCCAGTTTAATAATTTTTTTTTTCTATTTTCATCTTTAGACACATGTTTAACGATGCTTTAAAAGAAAGTTTAACCGTGTCCGATTCTGTAAACAAATTAAATTATGTTAAATTTAACTTATATTTATGTTTTGTTCCACATACCTATGTGTTCGGCAGCTGCCCATTGTGTTTGGATAGATCAGGCCCACAAAGCTTTTGATGCTAGATTAATGGGTGTTGCTATTGGCAAACTTTACCGTAATTGGGATATCCATTCTGAAGAGGTCTGGGTTCAGAGAGCGGGAGTAAGTCAATGTATTTTTTTTTAATATTATGCTATTGTAATTAGTCCCTTTCATTATATTTTAAAAGAAATTTTGAATTATAAGTACTAATTAGAGAATGTTTGTTTTATTGTAGGTGAGTCAAGTAATCCCAGCATCACATTATGACGGAGCTTCATCCAAATACTCTCATGACATCGCCGTGCTCATCTTAAATAGAGATTTTAATCTGTCAGATAACATAATGCCTGTATGCTTGGATCTAGACTTATCTGCAGGCGGGGTTCCCAGCAATCAGCAAGGACATGTAACTATTCAATTATAATAATCAGAACTATTAGATACAAGCAGCTACACCAAATGCTCTTTATTTTACAGTTTCTACTATCGAAAATGTGGTACTTCTTTAGATTGTTACTCCTGTCTTTTTTTTTTTTTTACAATATAAATGACTGACTAAATAACTATTAAGACAAAGGAAACATCTCTCTAAGGTGTATAGTCCAATGTACTTTGGGACAAAGGAATATCACACTTCTATTTTTATAAGGGGATTATTCTTTTTTTATAAGGGGAGTAACAGTCTAAAGATGTGCCTATAATGTTTAATTAGGGATTTATTTGTGATATATTTCTCGCTAGTGGCTCTTATATACGAAATACAAATGAGTTTCTTGCTCTCCTAGATTTCTTGGTTACATAATAGCACAGGCACCGTTCTGTTTTTATTTCAGCTAAGTGCAGTAAGTTATCTAGAAAATCTCTCGTCTGACTCTTTTAATACTCTAGTCTTAAATTACTAGTGTATATAACTCTGTATTTAAGCATTATTTTAAAAAAGGAGTTACTATGTATTAATTGAGAAAGTTGGTCCAGCTTTATCCTGCTACTTGCTTTTCCAAAACTAATTCAACTTATGTATAAAAATGTCTTTAAACTTAAGTTTTACGAGTATTTATCTTTATGAACACAATTATTTTCCTGATTAGGTTATATTTGATTGAATATCTAAATATATAGTATGTAGAAACCCAGACACGCTCTTTACTATAAAAGGAAATATTGTTTAATCACTTCGTGAATGGATGCTAAAGAATAAATCTAATAACTAGAATTAAACCAATATGGCAATGTCTTAATACTAATTATTTTTCTAGGTTGTAGGATGGGGAAGTACTTCTGGAATGAAGAATTCTCCGAGTGATATTTTACTAGAAACATGGATGGACTATCTGGACTTAGATAGTTGTCGTAAAAAGTTCAATAGGCAATTTGCAGATTTTCTACATCCTGATAAGTACTGCGCTCTTTCAAGGAATGGTAAGTTTGGAAAGTTTATCAGTGTAACTTTATCTTACAGTAGTTCTTAGAAGATTACGCAGGGGATGTCCTGTGTGGTGATTGCCGTGACCGTTTACAAAGAAGTAGTACAAAATTGAAAAAAAAAAAAAAAATTAAACTCAGGAATTTTAAATTAACATTTATCTAAAGATGAGAAATTTATGCAGTCCAAAAAGCTTTTGCAGCTTTTCGATTGTAAATCGATAGATTTTTTGTTTTGCAAGTAAATATTTAAGCATTTACATTTACTTCTAAAAGGCTATTTTGTTCTTCAATGCCCCATTTAAAACTATTTTAGAAGTAAACGTTAACTTTTCCAGACATTGCAAAGGAAATTAATCAGGGGAAAAGAATGATTTTTCGTGATCTAACATTTTGCTATTTACCGTATTCTTAAACAAACTTATTTTTTAAACGTGTTCATTTAAGGTATTTGTTTTAAAAATTGAGTTTATTTTGTCATACTTAGGTTCAGGTGTTCAGGCAGGTGATTCCGGTGGTGGAATGACGTTCGTCCATGAAGGTCTTCATTATGTCTACGGTATTGTCAGCCTTAAAAAGCAAGGTCAAGATGTGTTCACTGTCTTCACCAATATTTTATACACAACTCATGCAGAATGGTTGTCAAACATTTTAGCATCTCGATGAAATTTAAATGGAACTAATAGACGAATAAAGACTGAACATGAACAAATTAAAGGGCATCCTAATTGAAAGGCCAAAAAGCATGAGGAAGTTATATGTTTTCTACCGTATGGTATTATCCAAGTTTAAAAATTGTTTAATACATTTAAATCGTTAATGAGCTTAAAAGCCCTAAAACGTCCATAGTTTATAAAATAGTCTGCCAATTACTATGGCAAATTGCTTCCTCGCGTACTTAAATTCCATTATGCTTTTATAACCCATTATTGTCTAATTTATTTGTTTTCCTATTTTTCTAAACGTATCGTATTATGAGGACTAACACTGAAGATGGCTACAGCTACCTAGTCGAAGAAAAGAGTTAACACAAAGGCTCACATCGAGTAATGTATTTTTGTCTACAAGAGAGAGGTCGTATTTCTGGTTGGGCATTTGCTTCCGAGCTTACCGAAGGTAAGGGAAGCTATGTGATTGTACTAATAATCGAAACATGTTATGTCTTCGATTTCAAAAATTCTGAGACAGAAATCCGTTTCAGTCATCAGAGAACATTTTTGGGGTTCCGTGGGGGTGTCTATCTGCCATTTGTCTATAAAAGTTTCAACACTTTGCGCTTTGTTTCTCTTCCACTTGCGCACAAACATACATTTATTTAAACCTATATAATTTTCAACAGTGCACATTTGATTTTTAAGAAATTTGGATGGTTTGTCACAATTAATCAGGGGCTGTTAGTGCAGGCTACCCGATAATAGCCCCATTAATTACAACCGCATGCTCACATTATATATTGCTCAAATAAATACTTTAATTGTTTAAAAAACCAAACAATTTTGACAGATTTATAAAAAAAGGGGGAAAATTAAATAAATTAAATTATCTGATATTTCCTGGTTTCTGCTAAACTTGTAATACAAGTGTGATTTGTTGGATTAGGCCTCTTTCACACGAGGCAACTTAGTTGATTCAACTAGTTGACTGGTTGGCTCTCAACTAGTTGACTGCCCGTGTGAAGACTTTTTCAGGCCTCTTTCACACGAGGCAACTTAGTTGATTCAACTTCTCTTCCCAATGGGAGGCCAGTACTATGTTAGGACCCGAGGAAGCAGGAGTACTTGCTCGTAAGAGCAAAAAAATTGGTTGTACGTGAAGTCTCACGTAAAAAGGGTTTTGTTGGTATTATGAATAGAAAATTAGTTAGTATAAGGGGGGGGGGGGGCAAACAAAATGCAGATGTTTTTACAAAATAGCATGAAAAATTAACTAATTTCCACAAGTCTTATATAATATGTTTGTAATCTACTCTTTATTACCTTTTATTTGATATCCCACTCAAAATTTAAAAAAAAAAATTTTTTCCCGTGACATGAATTATCCGCCATTTTGAATTTGAACGGCTGATAATTTTGAGTTCGCTTTATCTTTCCTGTGAGTGCGTCAAAACGATCTTTAATACTGGAAAGTTTCAAGTATTTATCTCTTTTAATTCAAGTAATTGGAACCGTACACGAGTGACAGACAGACAGAGGAATGAAACTATAAGGGTTTCTTTTTTTGGTTTTACCAGCGAAACCCTAAAGGAAATCTGGTCGAAGAATGTGGGTTCATCCCTTGTTAGAGAATCGGGAAACGGGGGCTTTCCCACAATTATATCCGAAACTACTAAGCCATGAGGATAAATTCTTCAATTTAATTGGAAAAGAAAGTAGAATCCATATCAAACAAGTCCAGTTGAATCAACTAAGTTGACTCGTGTGAAAGGCCTAATGCCTTGTAGTGTCTTTTTAGTTGAATCAACTAGTTAGGATGAGAACGTGAGCGGCACATGTGCCTGGCCTCCTAGTCGCCTGGGCGGACGAGTTGACTCGTGTGAAGGGGTTCGGGCGATTCCTTAACATTTGTTACCCGGCTACACTCCTTTTCAACCGCGAGTCAACTAGTTGAATCAATTAAGTTGCCTCGTGTGAAAGAGGCCTTACTGTTATAGCTTATGACAAGTTGTGATTAAACATTAATAGTCCAGTCGACAGGTAAAAATAAGGGGCTACCTTGCAAAAGGTTATAAACATTTTTTTACTTTTCCTCACTACTAATAGTAGGAAAAGTATTGTTTTCACCAAAAAATTTGTTTTCGAGATTTCAACGGAATTATCCGTTTTAGGTGTTTTTAAGACCTCCTGAGTGGTTTTCAGCATGACGTATGTATGTGTGTATGTGTGTTATTATCGTAGCGCCCAAGGAATTTAACCTAGAGAGTTGAAACTTGGCAGAAAAATCAGTCCTAATCCTAACCTGTAGTTGTGCCGACCGGAAAATCACATTTTTCCGCCATCTTGAACCCAGTTTGTTGAGTCAGCAAACATTTTTAAAAATCGTAATAAATCGAAAATGGTGCTGATCGAGTTGAAATTTAGCACGAATATACCTCTCTGTATGACAAACAAGCCCACTAAATTTCATTTTGATATTGGCCGCCATTTTGAAGTTATCAATTTTTGATGTTTTAAACTTTGACGGTTAATAATACCGAAAGTATAAATAGGTTTTTGACTTGTAGCATATCGTTAGAACCGGAAAAAATTAAGGAACAAATATAAAAAAACCCGATGAAATTCCATTAATTAGTTTAAAAGTTATAAGCGAATATAATTATTTATTAGTGCGATAATTTTGATGACGTCAAAGTTTGTTTACATCTGTCAAAATACCGCCAAACTTCAAATAATAAAATAAAATATAGGTATTAAAAATAAGGTTTTTTTGAAGAATGATAATAAATCAGTTATTTCAGAACGGTCACCCATCCAAGTACTGACCACGTCCAATGCTGCTTTCTCCTGCTGCAGCAGGTTCCCCTGTTTCCGAGGTTCCCTGTACCCGATTTTTTTTCCTATTTTTATTGTATGTAGGGGGGCCAAAATACGCGAAATTTTAGTGTTTTTTTGGTATTTTCTTTATAACTCTTTACCTATATGTCCTGAAAAAAGTGTTCTTATCTTTCTTGTAGAACACTAAATTTGCAACAATTTTTATACACCACATTTTTTCCCAAATCCTATACTTCCCGAAATATAGAGCTTCAAATATGCAATATTTTTTTAGAAAATATCAAAAATTACTTTTTTCCTGTAGACGACAGGGGTCTATTTTTGTTATCCTCGCCCTCCTAGTTAGATTTTTTGGGTATATTCTACCTATGGAAGTACAAATAACCACCACTAACCACAACTACTAACCACTAGTAACCAATAGTAACCGCCACTAACCAACAATAAACTAAATTTGCAACAATTTTTATATTTCACATTTTTTTTCTTCAAGGATGCAATCAATTTTTTTTTTTTTTTGTACATCTGTTTTCGGAGCCTAAAGGGTTAAAAACAGTCATTTTACACGCAAATTGTAAATTTACTGCTGTTATCGGCTCTTTTTTGTTATCCCCCCCATCTGATTTTTTTTCCTTTTTTCAATTAGTTATGTTTCGTGGAGGTTATTGTTAGTTAATGGGGGAATTTATTGGTTACTAGTAAATGATAATGGTTATTATTGGTTACTAATGGATATACTAACCATCATTAACCAAAATGAATCAGTTTATCGTAAAAGTAACCACCCCTAACTTTTACTAACCTCGGCTAACCCTTGTTTTAGTTAGTTATGTTTAGTAGCGTTTATTGTTGGTTAGTGGTGGTTAATATTGGCTAATAGTGGTTAGTAGTTGTGGTTCGTGGTGGTAATTTGTACTTCCATAGGTAGGATATACCCAAAAAATCTTATTGTGGGGGGGAGGGATAACAAAAATGGACCCCTTTCGTCCTCAGAAAAGATATAATATTTTAGAAAAAAGTTTTTATGACTTTTTGCAAGGTAAAATGTACTTGTCCGACTGGACTATAAAGGTAATCTTCAAAAGTTATTAATTATCAACCATATGATTTACCGTACATTGAGGTACCAGAATTTAATTTGAAATTATTGATAGACACAGGTAGATTAAAAAGGCTGTTAAGTCCAGAATTTGTTAATAAATTTTATAAAAATAAAATTGTGAAAGAAAATTTTAAAATTGAACCGGCTGATAATGTTTCAAAACATAATCAAACATGTAAAATTCCTTTATTTAAAATATATAATAAAAAAGATGTACACATATTTTATGTGTTCAGGTTTAGTCCAGAATTTGACGGACTGATAGGAGTTGATTTAATTAAAAAATTGAATGCTTCAGTGGATATGAAGAATAAGATTTTAAATATGTCAACAGTAAAAATTCCTATTATATATAGATATTACAATTAGAAAGTAATTAAACAAATTTAACTTCCTCCCAATAGTGAAGTTATAGTTAATTTGCCTGTCAAACAAAAGGAAGGCAATGCAATTTTGAAATTTAAAATATTAAAGGGGGTAGAGATCCCAGAATGTTTTGTGAAAATAAATAATTATAATGCGTTAACATGTATAATAAATTCAAATGATAGAGAGATAAATTTGGAAATGACAGATTCTTTAGACATAGAGAACTTTGATGAAAGTGAAAATAATATTTTAAGTGACGATGAAAAAAAAAAAAATTATTAATATAGAAAAAATATGATGAAGACACAGACGGATTGCTTAAAGATAATTTAAATTTAATAAAATTGGATCATTGTATGACAAAGAAAAATCTTTAATTAAAAAACTATGTTATCAATATCGAGATATATTTTATTGTGAGGGAATATTACTAAGTTTCACAAATAATCAGGTAAAACATAGATTAATATTAACAGATGAAAAAAAAAAAAAAAAAAAAAAAATGTATACTAGACAATATAAGTATCCTGTAATTTATAAAGACGAAGTTAATAGTCAAATAGAAAAAATGTTAAAGGAAAATATTATTCAACCTAGCGTAAGTCCACTCTCAAGTCTTATTCGGATAGTAGCGAAAAAACTAGATCAAAGTAATAAGCCTAAAGTTAGAATATTTTGTGACTATATTGCATTAAATGATAAGACGGTTGAAAATAAATATCCCTTGCCAAATAGCAACGACATACTAGACAAACTAGGTAGAGCGAATTATTTTACAGTTATAGACTTAGCTAGTGGTTTTCACCAAATTGAAGTCCACCCAAATGACGTTCCAAAAACAGTCCTCCCTCATGGTTTTTAACTGCTCAAGACAACGGGTCCCACACGTGGTTTTTTAACTGCTCAAGACAACGGGTCCCACACGTGGTTTTTTAACTGCCCATGACAACGGGTCCCCCCTCGTTGTTTTTAAAATGCTAGTTATGTAAACTGGAGAATTTTGCTTGAGGATTGGTCGAGTTCACATCAGCTCTCAACGTTATTTTCTTATAGATCAGAAGGCTTTTTGTGGACTTTGTTTTGGATAATTTATTTTAGAAACATTTTCTCTTCAAAATAGTGAAGTTATTTAATTTTGAAGTGCTATTATGAATTAAACTGGGATTATAATCGAGGTATTACCCCTTACCCCCCCCATTTTATTTTTCCCCCCACACCAATAATATTAAAAAAATAAAATTATGAAGAAAATTTTTGTTTTAAATTTTCATTTGTATGACCCTTAAATAACTCCTATAAAACCTATAACATATAGAAATAAAAATAGAATAAATAGACTTTTTATAATTTTGGTTTATTTATTTATAGTATTTAAAGAAACTCATAGTCCAATTATTTTTGTTAATTATTGTGTTTAGAAATAAATTATCATTAATCATTAATTCATTCAGTCATAAATATACAAATTTTTAAGTTTTAGGTAGAATTCACTATACGGAAAGATTCAATTTTACTTTATATCAAATTATAATTATCATTAACTACGAGACACATAAAAAGAAAAATAGACCCCAGCACCGGCACTAGAAACACGGGCCTCCTATATATCCGTTACAGGCGCTCTTACCAACTGAGGTATACTGGAGAATGATTAAAGGAAAAAACCAAGAGTAGAAACCCGATGTCTTGATCAGTTAAAAAACCACGAGGGCGTCCCATTGTCATGAGCTGGTAAAATCCAAGAAGGGGGGCCCGATATCTTGAACAGTTAAAGAAACCACGAGTGGGGACCCGATGTCATGAGCAGTTAAAAACCAAGAGTCCTAGAAAACACGTCCCCCTGTTTTCTAAGACAGTTAAAAAACCACGAGGGGGGACCCCTTGTCTTGAATAGTTAAAAAACAAGGAAAGGGTACCACTTATCTTGAACAGTTAAAAAACCATAAGGAGGGACTTGTTACCTTGAGTACTTAAAAAAACACGTCGGAGGACCCATTGTTTTGAGCAGTTAAAAAACAACGAAGGGGGCTAAGTGTTCTGAGCAGTTAAAAAATCATGACAGGGGACGGGTTGTCTTGAGTAGTTAAAAAACCATGAGGGGGGACCCGATGTTATTAGCAGTTAAAAACCCATGAGGGGGGACCTAATGTCTTGAGCAGTTAAAAAACCACGTGCGAGGACCCGTTGTTTTGAGCAGTAAAAAACAATGAGAGACGACCCGTTGTCTTGAGTAGTTAAAACACCACGAGGGAGGACCCGATCTTTTGAGCAGTTAAAACACCACGAGAGAGGACTTGTTGTTTTGAGCAGTTAAAAAACCACAAGAGAGACATGTTGTCTTGAGAAGTTAAAAACCACGAGGGAGAACCCTTGTTCTTGGACAATTAAAAAACCATGAGGAAGGAGCCGTTATTTTGAAAAGTTCAAACACCACGAGGGAGGACCCGTTCTTTTGAGCAGTTGAAATACTACTAGAGGGGACCCGTTGTCTTGGACAGTTAAAAAAACCATGAGGGAGTTCACGTTGTTTTAAGTAGTTAAAAAAACATGAGGGGGGACTTGTTGTTTTGAGCAGTTAAAAAACGAGAAGGGAGGACCCGCTGTCTTGAGTGGTTAAAACACCACGATCGTTCTTTGAGCAGTTAAAACACCACGTGGGAAGACCCGTTCTTTTGTGCAGTTAAAATTCCACGAGAGACCTGTTGTCTTGGACTGTTAAAAACCATGAGGGAGGACCCGTTTTTTCTAGGCAGTTAAATAACCATGAGGGGGGACATGTTTTTTTGAGCAGTTAAAACACCACGAGGGAGGACCCGTTCTTTTGATCAATTACAATACTATGAGAATGGACCCGTTGTCTTGGACAGCTAAAAAACCATGAGTGAGGACCCGTTGCTTTAAGCAGTTAAAACACCATGAGGGGGGGACTTGTTGATTTAAACAGTTAAATAACCACGAGTGGGGTCCCGTTGTCTTGGACAGTTAAAAACCATGAGGGAGGACCCGTTGCTTTGAGCAGTTAAAAACCCATTAGGGGGGACCCGTTGTTTTTGCAGTAAAAAAACAATAAAGGGGGGAAAGGTTACTTTTAGCAGTTAACAAGTAACACCTCGAGGGAAAACCCGTCTCTTTAAGCAGTTAAAAATCAATGAGAAGGGACGACCCGTTGTCGTGAGTAGTTAAAACACAACGAGGGAGGACTTGTTGTTTTGAGCAATTAAAAAACCACGAGTGGGGTCTCGTTCTCATAGACAGTTAAAAAACCATGAGGGAGGACCCGTTTATTAAGCAGTAAAAACCATGAGGGGGGACTTGTTGTTTTGAGCAGTTAAAAAACCATGAGGGAGGACCCGTTGTCTTTAGTAGTTAAAACACCATGAGGGAGGACCCGTTCTTTTGAGCAGTTAAAACACCACGAGAGAGGACATGTTGTTTTTAGCAGTTAAAAAACCGCGAGTGGGGACCCGTTGTCGTGGACAGTTAAAAAACCATGAGAGAGAACCCGTTTTTTAAGCAGTAAAAACCATGAGGGGGGACTTGTTGTTTTGAGCAGTTACAAAACCATGAGGGAGGACCCGTTGTCTTTAGTAGTTAAAACACCATGAGGGAGGACCCGTTCTTTTGAGCAGTTAAAACACCACGAGAGAGGACATGTTGTTTTTAGCAGTTAAAAAACCGCGAGTGGGGACCCGTTGTCGTGGACCGTTAAAAAACAATAAGGAAGGACCCTTTTTAAGCAGTTATAAAACGATTAGGGGGGACGTGTTGTTTTGAGCAGTTAAAACACCATGAGGGAGGACATGTTGTTTTTAGCAGTTAAAAAACCACAAGTGGGGTGCTCTTGTATTGGGCAGTTATAAAACCATGAGAGAGGACACGTTGTGTTAAACAGTTAAAAAAACATGAGGGGGAGCTTGTTGTTTTGAGCAGTTAAAAAATCACGAGTGGGGTCTCGTTGTATTGGACAGTTAAAACACCATGAGAGAGGACCCGTTGTTTTGAGCAGTTAAGAAACCACGAGGGAGGACCCGTTGTCTTGAGTAGTTAAAACACCATGAGGGAGGACCCGTTGTATAGAGCATTTAAAAAAAAACGAGGGAGGACCCGTTCTTTTGAGCAGTTAAAACACCACGAGAGAGGACATGTTGTTTTTAGCAGTTAAAAAACCACGAGTGGGGACCCGTTGTCTTGGACAATTAAAAATCCATAAGGAAGGACCCGTTTTTTAAGCAGTTATAAAACGATGAGGGGTCCACCCTCATGGCTCTTAACTGCTCAAAACAACGGTTTCTCCCTCGTAGTTTCTTATCTGTCTAAAACAACAGTTCATCCCTCATGGTTATTTAACTGCCTAAAACAACGGCTTCTCTCTCGTGCTTTTTTATCTGTCCAAAACAACGGGTCCTCCCTCATGGTTTATTAACTGCTTAAAACAACGGGTTCTTCTACGTTGTTTTTTATCCGTCAAAACAATGGGTCCTTCCTCATGGTTTCTTATCTGTCCAAAAAAAGGGTCCTCCCTAACGGTTTTTTAACTGCTCAAGAAAAGGGGTTCTCCCTCGTGGTTTTTTATCGGTCCAAAACAACGGGTCCTCCCTCATGGTATTTTTATTGCTTAAAAACACGGGTCCTCCATCATGGTTTTTTAACTGCTTACAAAAACGGGTCCACCCTCGTGGCTCTTAACTACTCAAAACAACGGTTTCTCCCTCGTAGTTTCTTATCTGTCTAAAACAACGGTTCATCCCTCATGGTTATTTACGGAAGGGATGCATCCTGAAGCCAAGAAGCTAACTTCATTTTCGGAAGGGATGCATCTTAAAGCCAACTCAATTTTTGGAATGGATGCATCCTAAAGCCAACTCAATTTTTGGAAAACGCCTTCCTCTCAACTCAGTTTTCCTCCGCTGTACCCGTTTATTTTTAACCACGGGTTCAACTTTGCCAATCATGGATCAAAAGCTTTAAGTTCATAAGCTTAGACCGAATTGGATTAGTCTAATCCAGAGTCGGTCTAAGCTTTTGATCAATTTTTTTGCTAATGATGTAACAGATTTTCCTAATGCAGTCGCTTGATATACCTGTCATTCTCAAGTCTAAAGTATTGATGAATTTATTATCTTTTACGCATTCGAAGAACAAATCACCACAGATCGCGTCAAAATTATTGTTGTTAAGAAAAATATGTTTGATTTTTGAATTTTCTAGTACGGTTGCAATAGCACACGCTGTTATATTAGAGATCTGCGTACCATCGACATAAACTGATCGTAGTTTCTTTAGCTGTTCTATATTCTCAAACAGGAAGACACCACCTTCCTCGCAGAGAGGATTCAGGCTTAATTTTAAAGTTTCCAACACCACTTCAGTATCTTCAAGTGGTTCAAAAAGTTTTTCTAGGCCAACTATACCTGAAAGAATCAAATTATATTAGTAAATCGCAGTTATTTTATTTATTAGTAGCCGAAAAGACCTTAATATTTAACTTCTCATTGTACTGATAAAATGTCATGCTGAGTAGCGTACAAATTCATTTTAATATACTGGTTTGGTGTTAATTTGTACCATTATGCAAGCCTTTAAAGACGGATAACCTCACCAATTCTAGATATACATTATGTTATACAGCTATAAACAATTTTTAATAATAATATTTGTCAAAGACGTACTAATCATATTGTTAGTCAGGTCAAGATGTTGAAGTGGAACTGATTTCCAGGTGTCCCTGATAACAGACATAGCTCGGTTACCAAGGCTGCAGTGAGGAAGGCATAGCGTGCGCAGTGCACTGATAGTTAACAAGGGCTCCAACAAACAGGTGAGTTTCTTCGAGCTCATATTACTTCTCCTTATGCTGCAATCAAAATACATTAAATAAGAAGTTGTTCATATTTTACGATTTTGGTAGTATTCATACTACGGAACTATTAAATTTTAATTTAAATCAAATTATAATTATTATTAACTACGGGAAACAGACAGAGAAAAATAGACTCCAGGCCGGGGATTTGAACCACCGGCCTCTATATTTCCAGTATAGCGCTCTAACCAACTAAGCTACGCAGGAGAATGAATTTCTCTGACGTTAATGATACCTTGACCCGAATTTAAAGCTTTCAATTTTTCCACAAGTCTGAGAAGTCAACATTAATGACAAAGAACTAGACCGAGAAATAACGCTTACAATTATAACGTACCCAATTAGTACCTGTACCTCGTACAATCAACTAGAAATTCATATTTTACGATTTTGGTAGTATTCATACTACGGAACGATTAAATTTTAATTTAAATCAAATTATAATTATTATTAACTACGGCCTATATAGAGGCCGGTGGTTCAAATCCCCGCGCTGGAGTCTATTTTTCTCTGTCTGTTTCCCGTAGTTAATAATAATTATAATTTGATTTAAAATAAGAAGTTGTTGTGAGATTTATAATAAAGCCTCCTCTCTCAAATTTATCCGAAATCTTAAACAAATGATTAATAGTAATAATTTGAATAAAGATCTTTTTATTATACTTAGACAAGGGTTTTAAGTGAATGCGGTAGTTGTATAGACATGATTGTAAAGAGAGACCTTTATTTGTGATGAAGTAGGGAATTATAATATTATATTTTTTACCTGATAGTATGCAGTTTAGTACATGTGACCAGACTTTCTCCAATGTTGGCACAATCTTCTTTGTTGAACATGAAGAATTTCTTCTCGAAATTCATTCCAATATTAAGAACACCGAACCTTAGATACACCTCCTAAACATTTAATGAACACATGCAATCATTCCTGGATGTTATAATTTATATTAAAAAGTAGTTAAATGATTAAATGGAACTAAATAGATTGAAAGACAACTAGATAAACGTATTTATCTGTTTTTTCTTTTTAAATACAAATGTACAGTTTTTATTCAGAACTTGATGAAATTTTGCACACTGAACCTTGCATGAAATTTGTACTTCAACTAGTTATAAATAAAATTATACAATATATAATAGGATGTTCTTTGTATCATCGGTGTTTTAGTTTTAGCTAAACCATTGACTCTTTCGAGAAAAAGGAGGGGGGACCTATTGAGGGCAAGGCAAGAGTACTGTTACATAAACTATTAAATGTTAAATCAGTCGAGTCACCGAAATTTTGAGGAACCCACCCACTTATGGTGGAACCCACTCGTGATCGAACTCACTCATGGTGGGACTTACTCATTTTGGAACTTACTCGTAATGAAACTCACTCGTATAGTAATGTAAATAGATATTCAATATTTTTGTCCTCAACTATATCAATGTACTCGTATTACCTCCAGTTCGATAAGTTGCGAAAAGACCTCGTTAAGGTTGACCACGCCGGAATCTTTGTCATCATTGTTATGAAGCAAGACTCTAAGCTGTTTGATCACTAACTTTTTAACGAAGGGTGCAGCTACAGAAGCCGTGCATATCAATTCTTCGTTGTCACTAAGATACTCATTGTTTTCTATCATCTCAGCTAAATGTCTTTCCAGGTAGAGCTGTCTCCATGATCCTCCATGGAAACTGCAATCGTTTAACTAGAAAATAGCAGAAATGTATAAATACTTGTATAGCATGGGTTGGCTTTTAAGAAAAATAACATTCATCACATGAATTGAGTTATCGTGCTAACAAATTGTTATCTTCTCTTCAATAATGCGAACTATTTCTCGACAAACAATTAATTTAAGCCACAATGGATACATTAAGTCATCATATTGTACTAAAATCGTAGGAAAGTTAATTGCGTACCGAGTTCCATCGGTTAAATGAAGAATTTCTCCAGAATATTCCATCGGGTACATACTGGGTACACTGTTCAAGAGGAGTACTACAGGGTAGAACTTCAAAGAAGTAATTGAGATCGACATTATTTAGTTGAGACAACATTTCTTGCTCATCTGTAACAGAGAAGTGCAGTAAACAATAAATGAAATATATTATATAGATATTAGCAAAAGATTTGTGAAATCTTATCAAATGAATGAAGACCTAAGTTCTTTAGTTGTTTCTATTTAGTTCTCAGTGGGCGTCCCAACGTTTCGCTTCTAATACTAGGAGCATCTTCAATTATATATGTTGCTCTGATAAGTCTAATTGAGATACGAATCCTCATGCACATTTTCGTCCACTTAAGCAGCTGTGCAAATGATCGACAGACATTTCATATAACAAAAAAATAACGCTTGCGTATTATTATAATATATTTTTAATTTTGTTTCTGAGCTTACCGAAGGTAACAAAAATTATATGATCGTTCTGAAGAATGATCATGATCATACAGCTACGATACGTTGAAAATTTGTAATATCCCTGACTTCAAAAATCCCAAGACAGAAATCCGTTTCTGACATCAGGAAACATTTTTGGTCCCCTGCATGTCTGTCAGTCTGTCTGTTGCTCAATTTTTGCGAACCAACATATCTTTAAAACTAATCGTCCGATTTTAATGACACTTGAATGTAGAGGTGGGTCGAAAATAACGTAACAGTTAAAAATAACCTGTTATTGTAAGGTAACGGTTCCTCAGATAACCTAATATTGAAATATACCTGTTATCGAGTAACTCTAGTCTAATTCATAAATATTCCGACTGGCCGGGGTGGTAGGTACTGTCTCAGAGTAAGGAAGGGGCCCCTTCCTTACTCTGAGGGAACTGTAGTAGTTACAGCTCCAGTTTAGTTCATAAATATTCCGCCTAGCAGCGGCAATGTACTCGTACTCTGCTCCTACGTTGCGTTATATCATAACTTTAACGGAACGGGAACGGTATCAATAACTCCTGAGGTATTAGGTTTTAATGAAGCGTTATATTATAACTATCACTCTTCATTACGTTACGTCATCAATTCAGTTCTGTTCTTTATTTCCGTTACGTTCTCGATTCCGTTTCCGTTCTCTGTACTGTTAAGTTATGTTATTTCCATTTAAATAATGTTATTACAAAACAAAAACGGCAAAGATTTGCAAGATGTCGGTAGGGTAGGTATAGAGGAGCTCGGTTGGAACCCTACTTGGAGCCCTCATTCCTTCCTCTGCCTAATTAGTAGTTTCGCTACTAGTGTGAGAGGCTATGCCGTGGGCCCTGCGGTGGACTTAATGCAAAACCTCCAGATCCAGGTTTGCGCTCCGTTATCCTCTCATCCAAGTAGAGGTGGGTACTCTACTTGGATGGGAGGTTATATAGGTCCCGTATTACCACAGTCTACTTTAAAGGTCCGATCGTACTCTTTATTCTATGTACAAATAAACTCAAGAATTCGGTATTTAGAAAAACGTCTAATTATTATTTTTCACAAAAGCAAATTACAAAATTATATCAACAACTGACTTTTCCAGTCAGCTTGACAATGTCTTGTTTTGTTTCTCTTTTTATTAAGTTTTGGAAAAAAATATAAATAACTAAAAATTCAAAATATAAATTCCCCTACAGTGACTCCCCTTCCAGTAACGCAGTTACGGTTAGGAAAGCTGCTGTAAGTTTGAAAAAACAATTACTGTAACTCAAGTAAAGCATCCAAGCATAACTCTAAACAAAAATAAAAAGAAAATTACTATGTACATTAACTTATTTCAAACGAATTTTTCTTTGCGGGCTATTCTGATAGTTTATTATTCTTCCGCTGCGAGTGATCATTCCTTCAGGTTGGGTCGTTTCTGGTATCGCAGGTGAAGGTTGCAATGACGAAGATTTAATTAGCTCCGCGTTGTCTTCTGCAGACTGTTCAAGTAAGTAGGCAGGCTTCAAACGATCTTTTGAAATATTAACAACCTTTCCTTTGATTTCCAAAGAGAAATATTTGTCATTTCTGTCTGAAATTTTGAAAGGTCCATCATAAGCCGGTTCAAGTGGTTTTTTAACTTTGTCAATCCTAACAAACGCATGAGTGCAGTTAGCTAAGTCTTTATGCTCAAAAACAGTCCTTGCAGTCTTATGGTTGGTTATTCGCGGTTTTATTAAGGACATGTAATTTTGCAAGTTACTCACAAAAGTCTCAGGATCAGCTTTGGATTTAGCTTCTTCAAAAAATTCTCCAGGCAGCCGTATAGGTTTTCCATAGACCATTTGAGCTATTGATGCACATGCATCATCTCGTAAGGCCGAACGCATTCCCATCAAAACTGTTGGTAGGGTGTCCGTCCATTTGATTTGATTGTGCGCCTTTAGAGCTGTTTTTAAAGTTCTGTGTAATCTTTCCACCTTACCGTTACACTGCGGATGGTACGGTGTAGAATGATATAGTTTAGCACCGCACAATTCAGCTAACTTCTGGAATAGTGTCGATGTGAACTGTCTTCCCTGATCTGTTATAATTTTGCTAGGTGTTCCGAAACGGGTAATCCAACTATTTAAAAACTTTTAGCAACTGTTTCCGCTGTTATATCCTGCATAGGGATGACTTCCATCCAGTTAGTAAATCTGTCAACACAGGTCAAACAGTAAATCTGCCCGTTTGAAGGTGGCAATGGTCCTATTATATCCAGGTGAATTACATCAAAACGTTCATCTGGTTCTTCAAATTGTTTTAATTCTGTCTTGGTATGTCTGTTAACTTTTGATTTTTGACAACGTAAACATGATTGGGTCCATGTTTTTACGTTATTTTTAATTCCTTTCCAAACAAATTTTGAAGTTAATAATTTTACTGTGGATTTTATACCTGGATGTGATAGATTGTGAATTTGATTGAAAACTGTTGATCGAAAAGGTTTAGGGATATAAGGTCTAATATTTTCTGTTGAGATGTCACACCATAATGATTTTCTCGAAGGTAATGGGTATTGTTTAAAATTTAGACTGGTTTCTGATTTCAATAAAATTAGTTCTGGATCATTTAATTGGCTGTTTGCTATTTTATCGTAATCGATAGTTGAAATTTCTTCTATTCTTGATAGACTATCGGCTACAACATTATCTTTTCCGCTTATATGCCATAGGTCAGTTGAGAACTGCGAAATATATTGCAGATGTCTTAACTGCCTAGGAGAAGCTTTTTCATTCTTTTTCTTAAAAGCGAAGATAAGCGGTTTATGGTCCGTATATATTTTGAAATTTCTACCCTCGAGGAAATGTTTGAAATTTTTTATAGCGAGGTATATTGCTTATAATTCTCGATCATAGGTGCTGTATGCCTTTTGAGATGGACTTAATTTCTTCGAGAAAAACGAGATGGGCTTCCATTCATTCCCTTCTAGTTGTTGGAGTACACTTCCTACACCTACGTCAGATGCATCAACAAAGAGTCCAAGCTGCAGTTCGGGGTTAGGATACACGAGTTGTGCAGCATTGGCTAGATCTTCTTTACACCTTTTGAATTGAGCTGTAGCTTCCGGTGTCCATTTAATTGTAGTCTTATCTTTCTTCTTTGCACCTTTTAGGTAATCATGAAGTAATGCTTGGTTGTCAGCTGCATTCTTCAGATGACGCCTGTAGAAGTTTAACATACCCAAAAATGCACGTAATTGCTGGACAGTCTCAGGTAACTTATATTCCTGAATTGCTTGAACCTTGGCTGGTAGTGGTTTGGTTCCCTCTGGTGTGGTGTTCATTCTGAGGAATTCAACTTCTACAGCAAATACACACTTGGCTACGTTAATTCTTAATCCATACTGATTTAGACGTTCGAACACAAGTTGCAGATGTTGTCTGCGTTCCTCCGGTGTTTTCGAGGCCACCAAAATGTCATCTAAATATGGAAAAACAAAATCTAACCCCCAGAGCACAGTTGTTATTAGTCTCTGGAACGAAGAGGGGGCATTACGAAGACCAAAAGGCATAAAGTTAAATTCATAGAGACCAAATGGTGTCGTATGGCAGTTTTTGGTTTATCTTCTTCTGCCACAGGTATCTGAAAATATGCCTTTAAGAGATCAATTTTCGAATAAATTGTTTTATCTCGCAATATATGCTGGCAATTCTCGATTCTTGGCAGTGGGTACCGATCTGGTACTGTCTGCGCATTAAGACGACGATAGTTTCCACAGGGCCTCCAAGTATTATCTTTCTTGGGAACCATGTGAAGCGGGCTCGCGTACTGAGATTTAGAGGGTCTAATTATACCGTGATCTAACATAAATTGAAATTCTGCCTTAGCAATTTTAAGTTTATTTCCATCTAAAGGTCTAGGTCTAGAAAATACAGGTTGTCCTTTAGTCTCAATGTAGTGCCTAACTTCATGTTTAACAGCGTTAGGTATAAAATTTGGTTTAGTCAGTTCCGGAAAATTTTGAAGAAGATCGAAATATTTTGTAGATCTAGTGTCAGCCTCTATTATTGAATCCTTAGAAACAGCAGTGATTTTACCTTGGTGTTTGAGCTGGGTTACTCCATCTAGTAGCCTCTTCTTCTTTAGGTCAATAAGAAGGTTGAAATGAGTTAAAAAATCTGCACCTAAAATAGCTTTATTAACTTTGGCTACTATGAAGGGCCATCGAAATTGCCTGCGTAAGCCTAAATCTAATTCTAACACTTTGGAACCATAGGTTGGAATGGTTGATCCATTAGCCTCATACAGATGGCAATCCGAAAAACAACGAGCTCGGTTGCTAGCTACGGGTATTAATGATACATCCGCGCCACTGTCTACCAGAAACGACACGCCTGTTTTTCTGTCGTATATGAATAGACGGGCCATGCGGTCATTTTGTACTTCAGCAGCAGAACTGGCCGCTAATTCTATTGCTGGCTGGAGTTTCCCGACTGCTGCCATAAACAAGGAGGCTTACATTTGTTTGCATAACATTTGTCCCCAAATTTAAAATGATAGTAGCAATACCTTCCACTAAGGTTGAATATTCTACTTCGACTACAATTGGAACGACCCTGGCTACGCTGTGAGGCGCGCGAGGATCAAGAGGACTGAGATGATCGAGAAGAGCGTGATTTTACTCCTAAGTTGTCGATACGTTTTTCTAGTGCCTGAATCATACCGAATAATTGACTCATAAGAGTTTGATCGGAAGTTCTTATTTCGGTATTTGAATTGCCGGGTTGGTTTGACACGGCAAATACGTCGGTACTGGGAATTTGCTCCACGATTCGATCCGCCATAAGCGCGAGTTTTTCTAAATTCTCGTTCGATACGACTAAAATGTTTTTTATACGATTCGGCAACTTCTCAAAAAACCATAAAGTTTTAAGAACCTTTTCGGAAACGTCAGATTCCGATAAGGCTTGTAATTTTCTTAATAGTTGACTAGGTTTTAAGTCACCAAGTTCAACTCCTGTCAAAAGTCTTTTGATTTTTGCTTCCTCACTCGCAGCAAAAATATTAATAAGCCTGCCTTTAGCTAGGGTATATTTATTACGAGCTTCTCCTTTAATAATGTCCCAGATATTTTCAACGTATTTCGGCTCAAGTTGCGCTACAAGGTAATTAAACTTGGTACTCTCATCTCTTATTTTAGCTATTGAAAACTGAGCTTCTATCTGGAAGAACCATATCTCAGGTTTCTCTACCTAAAAAGGAGGTATTTTTATACTTACAGTGTTGGTTTCATCCCTCACTGAAGTCTGATTTGTTTCAGTAAGAAGACTATGTAAAGAAACGGGACTAGTTTTCTGCGTTGGGCTTTTTTCCTCTTCATTCGCCATTTAGCAGCAATCACGTCGATGGGTCACCACTTTATAGGTCCCGTATTACCACAGTCTACTTTAAAGGTCCGATCGTACTCATTATTCTATGTACAAATAAACTCAAGAATTCGGTATTTAGAAAAACGTCTAATTATTATTTTTCACAAAAGCAAATTACAAAATTATATCAACAACTGACTTTTCCTGTCAGCTTGACAATGTCTTGTTTTGTTTCTCTTTTTATTAAGTTTTGGAAAAAAATATAAATAACTAAAAATTCAAAATATAAATTCCCCTACAGTTATAAATAGCCCATTGTTGGACTCAAAGTGTCAACTTCTACACCCATTTGTTTATCTTCCACATGCAAAAACATACAAACAACAAAAAAACAACCAACCAACAAAACAATCTTTAAAAGTAAAAATCAGATTTTTAAGAAATTTGGATGTTATGTTGAACGAAACCCACAGCTGGCCCCATATTAATTTCAACCGTTTGTGCTCTAAATTTTGCTAAATTGATACTTTTATTCTTGTAAAACAATTTATACAGATTTAAAAAAAAAAGGTGGGATAAATTAATTGAAGTAGATAATAACGGGTTATAAAAGAATTACATTATTTGAGTACATTATAAGAACACGAGGAAGTTATGTGCCACACTAATTGGGAGAGAATATTCAAAGGTTTTACCCAATACGTATAAACAGATAAAACAAAAAGAAGCTTAATTTAGGTACAAATAGATGTGGGTAGTTTTACAGTTCATTTTTTTTTTTTTTAGTTTTAGTCTTAGCGTTTAGTTAGCTGCGGTAACGCAATGAAGTTAGGATTTCCCATATGAAGTATGGAGCTTAGAATGGCTGGGCAAACCCCCTTTCTATTGTAGGTGAAACCGCTCGGGACTTCCATACCATGGAATGCAACCGTTAACCTGTTTAAGTGGGATATCACAACGTTTCTTACTTTTTAACGGCATTTACATTTAATAAAAGACAGACTATTTTAATAAAAAAAACAACAACATATTTTTGTGGACTCAAGAGACTTTTAAACAGGGGATGTTGAACAAAGTCTCATCATTTTCATAATAAATGTGGTGGCATTACAATACTTTCTTTAAATATATAGGGACTACGTATATGAGAAAGCAAAAACTACTGTAGCTAGTATTTATTAAAGGCCGTGTTTGAACAAATTAATTCAACACAAATTCATTCAGTGAATTAGTGTTTCGCACAAGTTGCTCATATCTCGGAATAACCATTAGCTAATTTGAAAATTTTATTTATGTTCTCCACTTTTATTTCTCTATCTATATCTTCTATGTCTCTACAAATAATATTATTATCTTACCTAAAATATTTGGTTGATTAGCCAATGTCTGTAACGAGAGCTTAGCCA
Organism: Gerris lacustris; assembly: GCA_951217055.1. Lineage (NCBI taxonomy): Eukaryota > Metazoa > Arthropoda > Insecta > Hemiptera > Gerridae > Gerris > Gerris lacustris. The sequence goes on from OX578280.1 coordinate 30,483,135, forward strand.
GAGAATAAACACGTCCGATTCCATGTTGCGTTGAAACCCGAAGTTCATTGCTCCTTTTAGAAAAAGTGCTACTTTTGCTGCATTTACTTTCTGTCGAGTACTGTTTGCTGTTCATTCTTCAAAACGAACAGTTGATCGAAGTTCTTATTCATCGAGAAAATCCCCGGACTACAAAGCGAGTAAAAATGTATTTATATTAAATAGGCAATTGTAATATTTTAAGTGGAGCTGTATACAAATCCTAATATACAGCGATAGGTTTAAATTATTTGAAGATTAACTTTTTTCATTGCCACTACATTTTCGGCTTCGCGAATTTTAGATAATCATTTATATTTTTCTAAGAGCCAACTTCCATTTTTAAAATTCCAACTTTATACTATCTCCTTCAAATTTTTAGGTTCTAGCTTTCTTTTCAAATTTCAACTTTATACAATTTTCTTTCACATTTTTAGGTTCCAGCTTTCTTTTCAAATTTCAACTTTAAACACGTTTTTTTACTGTCCAAAGATTAGTTTAATTAATATTTTATTTACTTTAAATTTCTCTTTTTAAACATAGATTTAGTTACTGTACACAACATCTCTGCCAACTTAGTCTTTCACAGTGTAATCAATAAAAAACAACTATGCAACGAAAAGAGAAGTCAATCGGAATGCTTTAAAAGGTAATAATATTTGAGTTTGCTTTATAACTATATTTCATTTTATTATCAATATAAAATAAGAATTCTTATTCAAGATATTTTTTTTTGTCATCAAAATAATTTAATTATTTATTTATCTAATATTGTCTCGTGAAGATAAATGTTTTCTTTTTAACGAAAATTAATTAATATTCTTTCTTCATCCTACGTAATAAACATGTTATAATTATTGTTATATTATGTATTGTTAATCAATATCGCATTAAATGAAAGGTGACATATAACTCCGAATTATTAATTAGTTTTAACAATTCCGCACTTTTAACTTTTCCGCACTATAGAAATTGTACCGAAGAGAATAATAAGATGGGCGTTAGCATGTCCAAGTTATCACTGACAGGGTAGCTCGTATACTGACCTACATCGTTCTCTAGGTTTGTTATTATTGAAGATATCGATCTAACAGAACCTTAACCCTGTTGATGGTAATTTTTAGCAGCAGGCAGCGTTCACTCCCTTGATGCGGAATCAACTGGAGATATCACCTTTGACTATACAGTATAAACCCGGTTCAGTTATGAACCCTAACCCTGTTTAAAGTTTAGCGGAAAGAGAAGCACAAGCTCTGACATGGAATGGACTGGAGATATCCCTTCATGCTTCCATTAGAATTTCCCCCCCTTATAATGTATAATATTAAATTAATGAATGTCATATTTCGTTCTCTTTCATTTCACTTAACTTTTTCCATTATCTAATAGTTAATAGAAAAAAATAATAGTATATAATTTCCTTTTCCATTATCTAGAAACGAATGACATTAAAAAGAAAATTATATTATAATAGTTTATCTTCCCTTTTTCCCTTGAAAACAACGAATGTCACGAAATAGTATCTTTTAATATTTTGTATTTTTTTTTATGTAGTATGATAAAAATGGCACATACAAATAATATTTACATACACAAGTATATTTTATGCTTTTTCTAAAACTAATTTTTTAAATTTATTATGTTTGTGAAAAAGTTTAGTGTGAGAAGTGTCAAAATCCGTCCATACAATAAACTTTCTCATATAAGAGTACATAATTAATCGTTCCAGTGTTCCATTTATTAGTTCTTTCGAGTTTTTTTTTACTTTTATTGAATATTTTATCAAAATTTAATATAAAATTATCATCTCCCTGGCGGAGAATCGAATCCGATGCCTCACCCTTTGCGTTTGCTATTTTATAAGGTGCTAGTTTTTTTTGCTGCAAACAACTTAATATGATTAGAATCGTATTGAAATGGACATGATTTGAGAACTTTTTAATCAAAATTTCCGTTTCTAAACCGTTTCTAGGAAATCCTTTTTTCAGGGTGTTTGGGGAAGCACTCCCAAATTTAGATCTAAAATAATTTTCTCAATATCGTCTAAGGTTTATAATTTTTCTTAAAATGTAATTCAGAAAATTTTATCGAAATCAACCCTGTAGTTTAGGCTCCGCGTGACTGCACAGTCGATGTCGACGGGCAAATATTTTTTAAAAACCAAACTTAAACTAACTGTATAAAGAACGCATTAACTTTCTGCTGATAATACGACACCTATACTGATAATTCGGAGCTATATAATATATATATGTAGACCGCATATTTCTAATACTGTGTATAGTATAATCCTTTTACTAATTATATCCATAATAATACTGGGTGGGGTAAAAATAGATGAATTAAATATCCTACAAAATATGTAAACTGCAAAAAACAACAAAAATAACCATATGTATTCTGATTTTGCAAGAAGTTGAGCTTCAAGACAAGGCCGTTGGTTGTTTAATCCTGTCCAATCAGAAGGCTGGACGTGGTGGGGAGTAAGCTCATCCAAAACTGGATTCGATGTTCAGTTTTCCGCGTTACGCCGGCCTGAACACAATCCAGGAGCGGCCGCGGGTTAACAAACTTCAACATCCGCAAATCAACTTTAATCAAAAATCAGTTCTTCTTTTTGCCGATAGAGTTCGCTTTCGATGTGATTTAACAATTTTTAGGTGTTTTTAAACTGGAAATATATCAAATTTTAACATTTTTTAATTAATAAAGCAAAGCGTAGTTGTTTTCAAACGAAGCGAAATCAATATAAAGGTGAGATAATTCTATAAACATAGTAATATTTTACTTGACTATGTTAATAATATATTAAACTGATGCCATAACATCATATTAGAACATTATATTTGTGTTTGTCATTAAGGCTAATGTTTGCGATATTAATAAAAATATATAAATATGATTCATTGTTCAAGGTATAAATTCCTTGTCGGATAGTTAAATTAAAATATTCTTCCATTTTATTTTATATATTAATTATTATTATTATATTTTTGTTGTTATTTTACGCTCCGATAACACAAAATTTGGTGTTACAGGACAAGGTAATTGGCAAATTTATCACATCTAGTCGAAGTGATCATAAGATTAAAAGTTATCTCATCTCACGGGAATTGAAATTACCAAAGAAATTATTAGAATTGTCAGTGCTTTGACCTTGGTTCCAAGCATATTGTAAATATTCTTTACTAACTTGTTACTTATATTTTAGATCGTAGATTTAATTTTAAAGGTTTGTTCAAATATTGACGGGAGTATTGCGTGCGAATGGATCAGTTTAAAATTATCGTCTAATTTTCTTAATTATCCTACAGTTGTCAGGACTTAAACCCCGTTTATTTTCTAGCCATGGTAACTATAATAGCAAACAAAAAATAAACAGCTAATTTACTACTTTGTTTTTGAAACGTTATATTAAAATAATGTGAATGCCTCTATTGCTCTTAAAGCAGTTGGCTCTCCTTTCAATAAAGTAAACAGCATGGGGTGTGGAAAACGTGGATGGTGACCACAGATCTGGGTTCATTTCCGGGACTGGGCCCCACCATTCGGTGTTCGCTTAGCATCACCATATAAATGGGTTGCTGCTTAAGTGAAGTGGCAACAACTGATTGTTTATGGCAATAGTTATAGGCTTATACATATAATGGAGCGTCAAGCACCGTGTCATGGAATACGGCCTTCCACTATTACGCCACAGAGTAAGTTAATTAAAGGAACGAAGTAATGATCTATCTTCATGTCACTCTCTCAAATCGGTTGCCCGGGGGCACAGTGGTGATTGAAAATAAACCTGATTACCGTTTTCCGCAGAGGAAATCTTTCGCTCTTTGGTAGTACATAAATTAGATAAAATATATGGTAGCTAACTTCGGGAGATATTCAGCTAAAAATTTAGGGAACCAAAGAGGGAAAGATTTCTCCTGCGGGAGATAGTGATCAGGTTTCTTCATAATCACAACTTTGCTCCTAGGGCAACCAATTTGAGAGAGTAACGTGAACGTAGATCATTATTATTTTAACTAACAAATGTTATCGATTGACAGCTATATATTTATACTGTATGCATTACCGTATCATAAAGAGGTGCTCAATTTATATAACTTCACTAAAGCATAAATGTTAATGATTGACAGCTTTATATTGTATGCCTTTCAGTATCATTCTATCAATTGACAGACAGATATAGTGTATACGTATATTTAAACCGAGGAACTAACTTGATATGAAGTAAGTTTAATATTGATAGAAGATCCTTTATAGTAACATAATTCGACAAATTATATACAATATTGGCAGAAGGACAAAATATGTCTAATTTTTTCATTCTTGTTGTTTTGTTATACTATTATTAATTCGTAGTAATATTTGTTTATAAATGTTACTGCTAAAAAATCTAACTTATTTAGTTTTCTCTTGAGTATAAGAATAAGGAAATATAGTAACCATGTGATCATAAAAGATAAACTTTTACCGGTATGAAAGTCAACCTATAAATAACCGCTACTCGGTAACTGGTTTTACGGTTGAGTTCAATCAAAAAACTTGAATTCTTTTATCAGATTTATAAATATAATTGTCAAATCACTATAGACCATTTAACGAAATTGGAAATAAATTCAAACAAAAATAGCCCTTCCCCCTCCCCATTCTTTGGTATCATTAGGCATTATTATCTTTTTGATTAAATTTATTGCGGGAAAGTGAAAGTTTTGTATTTGAGAATGAAACAAATATTACTATATTTTTATATAATTTTTGGAGGACAGCGATCCCTCTACTCGATTTTCATGTGGCTCATTTATTTCATCCAAACTAATTAAATTTACAAAATTTTAAACTTATCTTTGATAAATAATAGTTAAACATGTTCATAAAATCATTAATCAACTAACCAACTCAGTGGTGCAACAGCACGCAGAGGGCCTAGGCCTGATTACACGGGGTTAGGGTATTGATCCATCAGCTATACATGGGGCTATAGCATATGTTCCTTTATATCATACCTTACTGTTGACATAGACGCTACCAATTTATACGGCGATGCTGGGTGAGCAGACAGTGTGGTCCCATGCCGGAGTTTAGAACCCGGAACCTCCTGCGAGAGTGTAATGAGCTCATTATTAATCATTAATCAACTATAAAACATTGTAGGAAATAGAAAACTATATAGGAACAAATTTAAGCAAATAAAGAAACAAATAGAAACCATTACAGATAAATATAGAAAGCATTAAGTAGAAGAACATATAGAAATATTTATTTAGGAACAAAAAAGATACATTATTGGAACGTGTCTCTGCAAATAAAAACCTATTATCTTGCATACTTAAATTAATGATGCACACATTGAACATGAATGCACATAATTATGAATAAAAAAAAAAAAAAAAAAATAGACTGCCAATTGGTGTGGCACACAGCTTCCTCGCATCCTAGCACGTACTTTATTGATTTTATACTTTTACATAACATTATTGTCTAATTCGTTTAATTGTTTCCCCCGTTTTTTTTTAATCTGCCAAAATTGTTTTGATTTTTTACAAGAATTTAAGTATCAATTTAGCAAAAATTAAAGAAAGTAGACGGATCTAATTAATCTGAAGCTATCTGCGGGTTACTTTCGATAAACTATAGAAGTTTTATACAAATCAGATAAGTTCTTTTGAAGCTATAGGTGTAAATACTCGTAAATGTGTGTTTTGCGCATGTGGAAGAGAAACAAATAAGCGCAGAAGGTTGAAACTTATATGGGACCATCAATAATAGGCTAATCATGACCTACCATCCAAATGTCTTTAAAATCGGACGTGTAGTTTTTAAGATATGTTGGTTCGCAAAAATAGAGTGACAGGCAGAACGACAGACACGGAACCAAAAATATTCCCTTATGTGTGTAACGGATTTCTGTCTTCTGAATTTTTGAGACATCAAATATGTTCGTTCTTCGGAACAATTACATAGCTTCCGCTCCCTACGGTAAGCTCGGAAGCAAAAATAAAAATATAAAAATACAAAACACAATTAACAATGCCTTTATCATATTGTACTATAAATAACATATTTACTGTGAATATGAATAAAAATAGTCTGCCAATTATTGTGGCACTTACCTTTCTCTCGTCCTATCGCTTATAGGTTAATGATGGTGTGCTTTTTGAACCCATTATTGTCTAATTTGATATTATTAATTGTCTCCACACTTTTTTTAAAATCTGTTAAAATGGGTTGGTTTTTCAACGAATAAAAGTATCAATTTATTAATTTTTTGTACACAACCGGCGGTTTAAATTAATCCGGGGTTATTTGTAAGTTACTTTCGACAAACCGTCCAATTTCTTAAAATCAAATTAGTACTTTTGAAGAAATAGGGGAATTTTCCACCCACGCATATTTTCGAGATAACTTAGCAAGAGGCTAGAGAATATGGATAATGGACAACGAGAAAATCACGTACAAAATAATATCAAAGTTCTCCTGCGATACATTTTTTATTTATCGCTTTTATTCACATAAATTAATTTTTTCTTGATGTTTGATTATAATATTTAATATATGCAGGAAATTATTCACCTTTGATCCCATGTTGTCTCTTTAATTATTTTTTCTCTTCAGTTTAATCTAAACGAATCTTTACATTTGGGGTTTTACCATTTTAATTTTAGACGTCACAAATCCCAACCGGCTTGAATAAATTCGATAATAAAATGAATTATTTTAATAATTAACAAATTAAAACCAGTTTCCTTTTTAACTGAGTCGAAACTTTTCTTTTTGTGAAAAAATTTCTCGAGATTGTTACATCAAGGTCGTGGCTCAGTGAAGCTATATATTATAACTCCTCACTATTGCAAGATAATATATTGAATCGTCAGATCCGTTTATTATTATTTTTTTCTTTTAAACATAGCCGTTTATTGGATAAGATTATAGTTTTTTTACTTTTAATATTTTTCCTTTTTTACATGTTATTTATTACAAAGCGAGAAACATCTAAATAAAATATACAACTTAATATCTTCATTTCCTGAAGACAAGTTTTCTATATCTCAAAACAGTTTATTTTTTAACTGAATATTACTGCGGTAGATTCGCAATTGGTGGTTTAATGAAGATAGCCATTAAAAAAAGCACCTATCATATTTATTTTTATTTTTAACCGTTCTGATAGTTAAAATATTTTTTATTATATATACAATATATTTCATTACATTTAAATTAAATTAACATTAACATTAATATTAACATAAATTAAAATTACATTTCTTTCTTTTACTTAAAATATTACTCAAAAAATAATATTATCCTAATATTATTAGGAAAGTATGAGTGATGATTTTACAGAAGTAAGATCACTGCGGTGTAAGAGTAGCGTAGTGTGGCTGCAATAGTAAGATCACATTTCTTTCTTTTACTTAAAATATTACTCAAAAAATAATATTATCCTAATATTATTAGGAAAGTATGAGTGATGATTTTACAGAAGTAAGATCACTGCGGTATAAGAGTAGCGTAGTGTGGTTGCAATAGTAAGATCACTGCAGTGAAAATGTAGAGTTACAATGCATGCAGTAGTAAGATCACAACAGTGTAAGAGTAGAGTAGTAGCTATACTGCAGTAGTAAGATCACAACAGTGTAAGAGTAGAGTAGTAGCTATACTGCAGTAGTAAGATCACAACAGTGTAAGAGTAGAGTAGTAGCTATACTGCAGTAGTAAGATCACAACAGTGTAAGAGTAGAGTAGTAGCTATACTGCAGTAGTAAGATCACAACAGTGTAAGAGTAGAGTAGTAGCTATACTGCAGTAGTAAGATCACAACAGTGTAAGAGTAGAGTAGTAGCTATACTGCAGTAGTAAGATCACAACAGTGTAAGAGTAGAGTAGTAGCTATACTGCAGTAGTAAGATCACAACAGTGTAAGAGTAGAGTAGTAGCTATACTGCAGTAGTAAGATCACAACAGTGTAAGAGTAGTGTAGTAGCTATACTGCAGTAGTAAGATCACAACAGTGTAAGAGTAGTGTAGTAGCTATACTGCAGTAGTAAGATCACAACAGTGTAAGAGTAGAGTATTGATTAAATTGTAGATATGTACTAATTTAATGCGATACACCCTCGTATATATAGTTTTGGATGGCTGAAGAACTATATACCTCTTCATGACTACATATGTAGAGTATATGTTAAAGTAGTAAGATCACAGTAATGTTAGAGTAGAGTAGTGATGTTACAGTAGTAGGATCTCTGCATTGTTTGGAGAGTAATGATAAAAATGTGAATTTTGTTGCGTGAACTCTGGGCTCAGTGGTCTGTAGTTCTATTTAAAGCAGTGGCGAAAATGTTTATTTATTTACTGCAAATATTATTAGGTAGTTGTTGAGCTTGGAAGTAGAACGAGTACGTAAGCTTGAATTAGATTAAAAGATCCAAACTTTGTAAATGGATGTTTAAGCATCACTATGTGACAAGATTGGCCGAAAATCACTGAACTTGATCACTCGGCACTCGAGGATACAATTGCCTAGAAGAACCTACATATTTTGAAACCAAGGCAGCTGAAATAAGGACGCCACCGCCGCACAACTTCGCCAGAGAGAGTCACAGAAGAAGTAAAAAAAAAATGATGAAGCCGGCTTTAAACCGAATATGGTAGAGAGTGGCGTCATAGCTCAAAACTTTCCTGATGGGTAAAATGAAGTGAAAATATATAAATAAAGAAAGAAATTTATGTTAATTATTTTGTTGTTATTCATAAATATTAATTTCTTTGTTTTAGGCTAACTGTTGTTTAAGGAAGATTTAATAAATGTGGAGAAAACTTGCCAGCTACCGGTTTGTAGTACAAAGAATTATATGGTAGACATTATTAATGTTATATGATAAGGATTGCGATGTTTCTTTATTAAACTGTCCAAAAGAAACACTTGACATTATCAAAAGACGAAATGAAATAATTAAGTTCAAACAATTGCTTGATATTTTACCTGAGGTGGTAAATTTCGAGAGGTTTATCTGTAGAAAACAAATAAATTAAAAACAACGTCGACATGAGAGTGACATCGATCAGCTGTTTTATATTATCCTGTAAGTATTTGGTTTCTTCTAACAATATTTCCTATTAACTTAATATACATATATGAGCGCGTGTGTAAATTATAATTGATCATGTAATGATTAATTAATGTAATCATTAATGTATGGTTAATAACTTCATAAAGCCTGATGGAAACATAACTTTTCTCTAAGTTATTTTGCCAGATTAACGTAAGGTCTTCAGGACGCATAGATCGATCGCTATACTCATCCATTCGATTTGATTGTTTGTGTAAAACATAATTACCCAAAACAACTTAAATCTATGGATTTTCTGGTGGAATTCGTGTCTTGATGGTTTGAAGGGTTTCCAGGTTCGGGAAATGGTGAACAATCTTTGGAGATGGTTTTCAACTGATTCTCATTTCGATAGCTTCCCTTACCATCTAGATTTGATAACATCCGTCAAATCCGTCAAATCCGTAAATCCGTCAAATTGTTCCTATACCAACTAGATTTGATATATGATGAACACAATACTCCTGGCTGTCCACAAATCCCATGGGAGTTTAATCAGTCATCACCATCCCGATACTAGATCAATTTCAAACTGCTTTCTAATCTAATTGGCGATAGATTTATAAATGTATTGAGGAATGAAACTTAATAATGAAAATTTATTTATTTCCTTGTTATAATTAATAGTTTTGAGTCATAATTTTTTTTCCCAATAAGTGAATTAGATGCTCTGTTAATAGCAATCTATTAATGTAGCAAGATTCTACATTAATAGCAAGTATAAACAAGATGTGTTAATAGCAATCTAGCAAGATGCTACATTAATAGCAAGTATAAACAATATGTTTAATATCAATCTAGCAAGATGCTACATTAATAGCAATTATAAAGCTTTGAGTCATAATTCCCCCCCCCCCCCCCCCAATAAGCAAATCAGTTGTTCTGAACAGGAAACTAGCTAGATGCTTCATTATCAGTAAGTATAAAAAGATGTGTTAAGAGTAATCTAGCAAGATACTACAAGTAAGTATAAACAAGATGCTCTAATTATAGCAAATCCGCAAGATATTGTATTATTATCAATGAGTAAGGTGTGTTTATCACAAAATTTTTAAATACGAGTATACTAATACTTTTTTTCAGCCTCAGTAAGCGTCCCCGGTCTACCATTTTTTTTATGCTTGGCTACTAAATACCACTGGATAATTTTTTCGACAACCAGTTGAAAGTACTAGCGGCTATGTATAATTTTCATACCAATTATATAAAATTTATATACCTATATCTATATTCTTTATTTTCCAGATTTGGGGAGCCTGGATGTAGTGAATGGATCCAATAGAACTATCAGACAGACACCTTGTGTGTAAGAATGATTTTTTAGTAGTATTTAAAATTCTATATTTATATAATATAAATATTAATACAATTATACGGATATTTATATTAGCTAATAAATCCAAAGTGGGCTACAAATCAATTAAAATTGTTAAATTTATGGGCTATTATTTTTTAAAAAGCCTTAATATTATCATATTCGATGATTTATTATCTACTTCTATTTCCTTGTAGTGTTCTTTTTAATGCGCCCCACATGGGAGAATATATTTCAAATCATCAAAAAAATTAATATTTATTCTCTGTTTAACCCTGACCTTCACTTGCATTGAATGTCTTGTAGAGATTAGATATAAATATAATTAAATTTATAATAAATGCCACGAATTTAAATCTCTACAAAATAAATATATTCATATTGACACACATATAACTATTACATTATAATTCCAAATACTTCCTAGTTAAAAAAATTATAAATTAAAAAAAGATATGATCAATATTTCATAATGTTATGATACGTTGTATCAAGCTGTGAATTTAAAATAATTTACTATTTATAAAATTTAGTGGATAATGTCGAATAGAGCTATTAAAGAATTTTTGGAACAACAGTCTTACGCCTCGATCTGCACAGAATAAGGCTGCTTCAAACTCGAAGTAAAGTGGATCAGCCACTTTTCACATCAATGCTATCGTTAGTTTGAAACTTGCCTCAGATCTCTGTAATTTAAAGTCATCTGATATGTCTGTGTTTACACTTAAGTTAATAGTAAATTACAGATGCACTAACAACTTGTCTACGTATATCGCTAACTTCATTTTAAATATTAAATCTTTTCACTGAGAAAATTTAAGAAGTATTATTTCTATAAACTTGTAAGATCTTATGACTAAAGACATTCTAAATTCTACGTCATATTATGACGTTTAAGCTTTAAGACCAAGTACAAGGAAAAACCCATAATCTTATGATCTAAGAGTAATAAAATTCAAGTATCATCCAGTTTCTTACTGTATATAGTCTGAGGATTGTGACTATTCAAAAATTATGTCTTAAGACGAAATGCATCCCCGAAAATCATGTTTAAGATACCACCTAAAAAGCTCAAATAAAAAATGTTTATCATGTAGAATAGATTTTAGTATCTTTTTCCGTCCTATGTCCTACAATTCCATTTTAGATTGAAGCTCACGTTTACACGAGCATTGCATGCAAACGTTGGACGGATAACGCTGTTCAATGATGTTACCCTGGGTATTTGTAAGGAACATGTATACTAAATTGCATTTAAATCAGTCAACTTTTACTTAAGTTAAGTCGTCGGACATGTAAACATTACTCACAGACAGACAGGACGCATATTTTATTAAATGTAAGAAGCTCGCTTTCATTAATGGAAAAAAGTATTTGATGAATACACAGCAATTGTTAACAGCAAAGATATGAATATTTTCTTCATAATGAGAATAATTTTTAATTATATAATAACTTCAAATTTAAAATTAGAGTTTTAGGTCGGGAAAAAACTAACTTCATTTATTCAATGAGACAATAGTTATTTATGCACCTAGGGAGTAAAGTAAGCCATTATTCCCTGAGCGAAAAAAGTTGGTTCTTGAGGCGAAGCCGAAGGAACCATGGTCCCTAAATCCCGAGGCGAAGCCGAGGGAATTAGACTCTTTAATTCCCAAGGCACAGCCGAGGGAATAACTCTTATTAGCTCCCGAGGCGCAGCCGAGGGAGATAATTATCGCGAGGGGAATAATGGCACTTTACTCACGAGGTACGAGTACATTGGTACATACAATATTTTATCTCCAGTAGGAAGAAAATACACATTTTCGTCATGGCACATAGCACAGTTTTTATTTATTATTTTAATAAATAACAATAATTATTAGAACTTTTAATAGCAGATATAAGAGATTCAATATTAAAAATAATAAGAATTGGAATTAAACTCAAATAGAAGGCTATTTAGATGCAGGTTATAATGTTGTAAACAAAGATGAACATGGTCAAAAAAGCGCAGTGTCTCAAACCTTATTTCAACAACTTCATTACATTAACCATACATTTTCTACTATTTATAAAATAATTAAGTTGCAATCTTTACTTTTTTGCCCTACTTTACTTTTTCGCCCTACTTTTACTTTTTCTCCCTACTTTTTGAGTTCAGGGATGAAAAGACCTGTTTTAGTCCCTCTAAACTAATTTAAAATCATAACTTTTTTTCCCTACCGGAGATAAACATTTTTTTCAAATACATTTATTTTTTTTTAATAAAACCAACAGTGACACCGCTATGAAGTGTTAATGATCGCTAAAATTATTAATAATTGTTTTTATTATGGAGAGAAAGCGGGGAGGGAGATAAACGAGGGGCATAGGAGGTGGTTTAGTTCCCCCACCTCTCTATTTGACCTATCTCTTTAATAGCACAGAGAGCCTAGGGACTTAAAGACCAGGCGACCAGGCTTCATTGGCGGAGGAATTACATAAATTAGACAATAATGGATTTTAAAAGCCTAAAATCATTAAAGTATACGCGATAGGACGCGAGGAAGCTATGTGCCACTCTAATTGGCAGAGTATTTTTTATTGTTGTAACTACCTAACTAAGACAACTCTTCATATTATGATATGTAATCTCAGCTAGCTGTGATATTAAAATTACAGGAAGCATTTTGAGTAAACGCTTTTGGATAACTTTCTAACTAGAAATTTGAGTATAACATCTTAAAAAGCAATTTGAGTAGCACGTTTTACGTCATATGATGTAAAAAGCAAATTTTTGTGAGTTTATGGAGTTTATTTGCTTTCAGTTTAACGTTTTTATTGTTATAGAGGCTCGTACGAATGTGCTTCAGGGCAGTGCATACAAGAATATGATGTATGTAATGGTTTGAGCCAATGTGACGATGGAACTGACGAACTTCCCTCAGCTTGTGGTCAGTATGAAGAAAACAATTGTGTAAGATATAAAATCAAATTATTTAGGTCTAATTAAAATTACAGTAAGAGCAAAGTATGACAATTTATAATTGGAAGCCACTTACTAAAAAATTATTTATTGGCGCAATCCAAATTGGACAAAACGCAATCGCAATTGGACCTTCTCCCATTTGACAGCTTGGCTTTTTAGATTATATAGATTAAAATTAATTAAATATTTTAAATAACCTAATTTTTTGTAACTTCTTTTGTTACTGCCTCTGAACTCTCTTAGGGCCTTACATATTAGTATGATTAATCCAAATTATAATGAATCATATTAAATCTGAAATGTGGGGAATTTAATTTATCTCTATTGACCATCGCTTGATCGCTAGACAGAGTGGTAGACATTTCAAGCATTGTCCAAAGGACAGTGCTTGAAATGCCTACCACCTAATGTGTTAGTTAGCAAATTCATCTCGTATATCGTGTAGCAACTGTAAAATAGAACTGAGTTCAAATTACAGATGGTTAAATTATCCATATTAATTCAAATGAAGGATTGGCAATTTTGTGTATATGTAACTTGATCGAAAATTCTAACAGATTGCGGAGAAAGGACTGAGATCGTTCGGGTGTCAAGCAATGCTCCTGGAGTGAAATACGCCAATCAAGGATCACATCCCTGGCATGCAGGGATTTACAGGAAACGAGAAAATCATCCTGATGTACTTCTATGTTCTGGAGTTCTCATATATAGTGATATCATTCTTACAGGTAAATAGTTGAATTATTGCGAAAATTAAAGAAATTGCTGCTTCTGAAGAACATTATTTCAAATACTTGTAAGAAAACTTAAGGAATCACAAGTAAGGTTGAATTTGAAGAGGATAGCTTTTGAAAAATTGCTGCCGTCTAAATAATACTAGCATCGATCATTGTTAAGTAATCTAAACTAAAATACTATTTTCTTTTGCAAGTAGCTTACAATAAAAATTTAAAAAAAAGATGTGAAAAATATTATTATTGTTTCAATTTTGCCTTAAACTCTGATTGGATTATTAAATGCTTTAGACTAGAGTATGGATTACACAGATTATAGTTATCACTGGTCACTGGTAGTTTCATAAACTTAACGTTCAAATTTTGAGTTTTTTTAATAATGAAGTTATCAGGGATTGAGAACTTTTGGTGTGGGGATAAACAGTATAATAATACATATTATATCACCATCACCTTAAAACCTGAAATACATTAATTAAGAGGAAGGCGGTGAAAGCTTTTACTTGCACTATAATTAATAATGTTGTATTGAACAAAAAAATTGTAAATCGAATTACCTTGTAAGCTTAATATAATGAATAGTTAATAATTAAATCTGTTATTAATTAAAACTTATATTATTGCAGCGGCTTCTTGTGTAATTGATCCAGTTTCTCAGTTAACGTTCCTCACTTCTGGTCTAGCTGTCGGCTTAGGTAAGCTGTCCAAAGATTTGCACGTCGATGAACCTAAGCAACAGATATTTGAGGTCAGTTTCTTTATATATCGGACATTTTCTAATTTCATAATTAGTACACATAATGTTTTAAGTAAATTAATTAAATAATATAAATTCCCAACTCCGATTAGGGGCCCCATGCTCGGTGTTCACCCAGCATCGCTGTATAAATGGGTAGATGATTAAGGGAAGTGCCGTCCATCCGGTTATGAAAGCTAATACTAAGGTTAATGCAGCTAATCAAGAAATACATTAATTAATGTCATCCATTACATATATAGTTGTATAAGTAAATACACAGTGCATAATATATAGTACATATGTTTTAAATAAAAAATATAAAGTCCCAACCCTAGTTAGGGGCCCCATGCTCGGTGTTCACCTAGCATCGCTATATTAATGGGTATTATAGCAGCTTAAAGGAAGTATGCCGTCCATCCGACTATGAAAGCTAATAGTAAGGCTTATGCAGCTAATCCTACCAAACTAGTGTCATTCATTACATATATAGTTGTATAAGCCCTTTGGTTTCCCAAGCGCACCAATCTCATTGTTGTGCAAAATCTCATCAACAAATAATATAAATATATAATATGAATAATATTTTATATAAATATATTATATGAATAATATTTTATATAAATATATTATATGAATAATATTTTATATAAATATATTATATAAATTTATTATATATAAAGTATTATACAAATTTATTATATATAAAGTATTATACAAATTTATTATATATAAATTTATTATAATACATAAATTAATAATATAAATTTATTATATATTAATTTAATATTTTGAATTGATTCAAACAGATTAAACATCATTAAGTGTGGGAAGCATCTTGATTGAAACTCAGATTCAATAATAAAAGCTACAGGCCAGATTTTAATTAGTACCTCAGAGTAAAAATCATATACTCAACACCCCTCAAGATGTGATTAATAATATAAGCGGAATGTCAGGTACCATTAGTCTAGTGATAGGACGCGAGGAAATTATGAGCCACACTAATTGGTAGACTTTTTTCATACTACGCCTTAATCGTCTATGACAGCATTGAACATGTCAATGTCTAGCAGCCAAAAAATATCGCTGAAATTCTACGCCGTGGATTTCATATCTTCTAAAATATACAAACATATTGCCTTTGATTTTGATTAAATTCTTTTAAATCTGAATTTATTGGACGAATTCGTTAACCAGCGTAATCAGGCAAGCCATTTCAAAATGGTGGCCATTTAAACATTTGTTTTACCTATAATTTATAAACCATTTATTATAATGATGGGAAAAAAATTATAAAAGTACTTTTACCGTCCAAACGCAATAAAACTACTCCGAAGTCTATACCTCAACCTATTCTCAATATATTACATTTCTAAAATTTTAGGGAGGATATATATCTTTTTCTTACAAAATATCTGACGCATGAAAAATTACTTATAAATATATTTTTTGTTGTTCGACAAAGAATTACTGTGATTTGTTATAATAAAAGAAATAAGGTGCACAAAAAAATCTTATTTTCAAGGGTACATGGCGCAGAGATGAATTAGTACACAAAAACGAAACCAAGTATATATTTGTACCCAGGGCGGGCGTCCTCATCATTTAACATCCCACATGACGCATTTTTAACAATCCGCATTTTTTCGCGCCATTAACAATTTTTTGTTTTTGAGAGATGATTTTTTGGGGTGTCCTGTATTTTTCCTGTGTTTGGGTTATTACACATATCATAAATGCAATAAAATGATAAATTCGGGTAATTTCGAAGATCAAGTACGTTAAAGATAGACAGACAGACAAACGCTGGAAATTATAATTGTCCTCGGTTTTACCTACGGTTTGTCAAAACGAAGCACTAAAATATCCCTTCTCTTGTAATATACATGTACTTTAGAATAAACTTTTCTTTATTTGTTTGCTTGTTATTCTTACACCAGGTATCGGAGGTGCTAATTAGAGAGTATTATGAAGGCTTTTACAAACACTATGTAAATAACTTGGCCATAGTCAAATTAAAAAGGGGTATATCAAGAAATCATTACGTGAAACCAGTTTGCTTGTGGGCAGAGAAAAAATTGCCACCAGGTGTAACAACAGGTTCTGTAAGTACATTAATTTAGATTTCTTGTTACTTTTATCGGTTAATGTGACAATTTTCAAGGGGTTGTGACGAAAACGTAAAATAAATCCTAGCTATCGATGGAGCCAGCAGGAAAAGGATACGAAATAGAAGAGCATCTTGAAAAAGGCCGAAAGGAAATGCAAGTCTTTATTTTTAGTATTAGCATTGCAGATGTAATCTTATGTATAATTATTTTGGATTTACGGTTTTACTACAGCAGATTAAAGACTAACATCTTATACAAACTCAAAACAAGAGATTTAAGTCTAGATAAGTAGGAGTTGTGTGTTATAGTAGCATTCATTACCCTCTAGATGCACCGTTTGGCTTGTAATCTTTATTGAAGCTTTCCGTTGTACAAATCAACTGCAAGAGCACCTATAAACCAAAAATCTTCTCAAAATAATGAATATGAATTTTATTTTAGTGTTCCAAACTCAAAGGTTGGTCGTCCATTTTTTACATCTGTCTTATCATAAACATATGTGAATTCAATTTCGATATTGTAAACTCCATTTATAATTGTCCTATAATGAACACCTAAGTAAATATGGTTTTAATTGAGTTTCTCCAACCATACCTCTCCTGAAATGGAAACCTAAATAATCATGAATTCGGTTTTGATGTTGGGAAAAACGTATTTTGACATCCTACAATGTGATGCTAATTTCATTATTTGTAATTGCAGATTGTTGGATGGGGACTTCAATTCAGTGGAACTTATGGCATTAATCTGAGAGAAGCAACGACTGAACTGATAACTGTCCAACAATGCATCCGAAATTTTGGCGACACCCTTTATAGGAAATATCTAACAGCTGATAAGTTCTGTATTCTTTTTGATCAAGGTATAGAATAATATTATTTTCATTACTCAGTTAATATTTTTTAATTATGTAAAAATTGAAATTTGTTACAATATTATATGAGCAATTGTAGATTATAAACTGGAGATGACTTTCTCCGAATAGATTTCAAGCTTTTTGACATCTTAACATAAATGTTTTTATAAGAAAATAACTAAAATGCTACATAATTCTATAAGTGGATGCTCTTGTAATTGGATGTAAATCATTTTGGCATCTCAGCAACAGTGAACAGTGGACATTCCCATAGATTAGTGCTGTAATGAATTGATAACTGGCAAGTTTTTAGACTTCGTAACGTTTAAATGACTCGGAGCTATTCTTGGTGTGATTGCTGTAATGTATAACATTCAAACATCTTAGGAAAACCGAGTTCTTTTAGCAATCCTAATCATGATTGCAGCAATGCTGGATGTTAAGTTTGTTGACGGCATAAAACTCAAACATCTTCACTGGAAAACCGAGTTCTATGAGCACTGCTTAAGATAGGGCACAAATGAATAGATGCTTATTAATTTATCATCGTATGGACAATCTAAATAGGCTGATACTAAAAAGTATTTTTTTAAATTTATTTTATTAGAAACAAAAATCAAGTTCCAGTTCAGCAAGGCCATACTAGAAACTTCTGTATTCTTAACTGATTAACCTAGTTCCTTATACGTTTGATATTTATAAGATGGGTAAGATCCTAAAATTATAATGTCAATGTTCAAAGGATCTGGATATTTTAACATTCTGAATATCCTATTATTATTAATATATATTTTTTAAAGCTATGTCAAGGTTAAGAAGAACTAATTTAAATTTAAAATGGCACTGCGACAGAATAGAAGAGAACCAATGATGCAATTAGTCCACAGGCCACCATAAGAAGTGTGTCACTGATCAATAAAGTTTTCTTACCTTATGGAATCGCTTATTTATGCCTTGTCCACCGATGAATTGGGTATATGGCAACTGGGCGCTGGGCCATTTCTTTTTTGTTGACATGCCAAACTTACCCTTGTGCGGGAACATTGAAAAGAGATAGATAAAATTTTGATTTTCACAGGATCGTTTAATTAAATTATTTAAAAAAACAGTGGTAAAGGTGGCCACCGATACGAGTGGGCCGTTTTCTTTTCAACGTCCCCGCAGTGCGATATGTTTGGGGCGGTGGACACCCCAAACGGCCCACTCTTATCGGTGGCCACTTGTACCATTGTTTTTTAAATAATTTAATTAAACGATCCTGTGAAAATCACAATTTTATCTATCTCTTTTCAATGTTCCCGCACAAGGGCAAGTTTGGCATGTCAACAAAAAAGAAATGGCCCAGCGCCCAGTTGCCATATACCCAATTCATCGGTGGACAAGGCATAAATAAGCGATTCCATAAGGTAAGAAAACTTTATCAATCAGCGACTCACTTCTTATGGTGGCCTGTGGACTAAATGTACCTGATAGATCAACTTAAAATCTTCTTTCAAAATAAATTCATAGTTCTCAAGCTTCACTAAGTTAACACTTTTATCTCATTATTCGTACAAATTAAAAATGAACGAACGAATAAATTGTAAACTGATAATGAACTATAAAAGAAATTTTATGATTAATATAATATAAATACGTCTCCCAGTTAGTGTACCTCTTGGTTTCTTCATGTGACAGGCATGGAATGGTCACATGAGTGGAAAAAAGTATATTTAGATAGATTTCAAAGTGTAGGTGGTTCTAAAAAAAAATAGGCTGACGCATGACAAGGTAAAAAGCAGCAACTTCTGCTGAAGGTTAAAATTAATATGGGACTATTCGTGGGCTAACTTATTAATTATAAATATTCCTATACTAGACTAGATATACTAGACGGATAGGCAGACCTGAGACCAAAAAGGTTTCCTGCAGTCGGTTACGCTTTTTGGTTGAATCAATTTTGAATTTGAAGACATTAATCATTTTGTTCTTAATAATTACACTGTTTTTTTACCTTAAGAAATCATATAAAAGTAAAGCAGCATAAAAATAAATTTATATTTTAAAGCTGCCTCTAAAATAAAAAAATAAAATAAATCCAATAAAAGAGATTCAAGCATTTGAGTGGTTAGCGTACTCGCAAGCAAAGAACCAGGGCAAGGATCCAAACATCGACAACATTAGGTGAAAAATGGAACAGTTAAATGTGTTTGACACTGATGCTCTCATCTGATATTTATGTAAAGAAACAAGAAAACAAGCTAATGAATAAACTAATAAAATGAAACAAGATAACGAATCAACAGTTGTATTTTTTAACAAGCTAACAATTGTACTAATAAATGAGGCAACAAATTAACAACTAAACAAATATCAAGTTAACAAGCTAACAATAATAAAAGTAACAAGTAAACTGGTTAACAAGTACACTAATAAATAAGTCAACAAGTTAGCAATTAAACAAATAACAATAAAAGTCAACCAGTAACATTAAAACAATGTAACAAACCCAAAATTTAATAAGTACGAGTATACTAATAAACAAGATTAACAATTAAACAGGTAAAAAGTAAACGATTATCGATAAACAAAATAATATGTTAACATGAAAACTTTTTTTCCCCTGAGGGACTTTCAAAATAAAGTCCGAAGCAGTAAGACTTCACATGCCCGCAAGTTACAAACCCGGTTTAATAATCTATTTATAGTACTCTATCCTCAAAGCAAGCTAACAGACTCACAGAAATTGAGTACCTTGCTTAGGGGAAGTAGCCTTAGTTCTTCAATCGGCAGGATGGCAAAGCCAAAGATTTTCCTTCTCAAGCGTTAATGCAGGACAGTAGGACAGCTGCTAATAAGGTGAGAAGGGGTTTCATTCCTTCCTCGCACAGCCTGCACCTTTGGACTTTCAGCTAGGCCAAGCAGATGTAGATGTCGATTTTGTTAGTCTACAGTGTCCAGTAAGAATGCCTGTCGAAAGATGACAGGATTGTGATTTGAGCGAGAGCAGTGATCTGGTAATATAGTAACTTAGAAAGAAAGTAAAAGGAAAATAATTTGATAACGAATTAGCAAGTAATTGAAACAACGTGATAAAGCTAACTAGCTAATAAATAATAAACTAATAATAAAACTAATTAGATTGTTGATAGGGACGAAAAAGAAAAATGAATGTTACTAACAAATTGGCTTGTGCGTCTGCCCGAAAGAAAATAACGAGCATAATCAATTACTTAAACAAGATATTATGGGATATAAATCCAGTATTACATGTTTGAGAGTTTTCTTATACTCATAGTAATATCTGATTTTTTGGTTTAAGGTGTCGGAGTGAAAGCTGAAGATGTAGGTGGACCCGTGACTATATATCATAACGGAAGGCATTATCTTTATGGAGTAATAAGTAAACAGTTTGGCACTCAGTATGGACTTGGGAGTCTTACTAGAAAACACCTTGATTGGATCAAAAGCACAACTTACGGATTGAAACAAACTGACATGTAATACAAATTCATTATAGATAATGTACAACTTGTGAAACCTATTAAGTTAACCTCTGTTGTTGAACTTAGTGCAATTACTAGTCTTGGCAATTGCAAAAATTGTCTAGAGAAAATAGAAATACACTGAGGATTAATTCTCTTCCAAAATTAACTATACTCTTTTTACAATTATTATTGTTTATTGACAGCATGGGAAAATCGAAAAAATGTGGAGGAGAGCCAATGAGAGCGTTGGATTTTGAATTCGAGAAGGTCGGGCCAACTAGGCAAATAAAAATATCTCTAGTGGAGGGGCGCAAACCTAAGGGTAACCGTTCCAAGAGACTTTATAACCTACACCGCTTGATACACTGACATGAATATTACACTGGAATTGAATTTTATTTGTAACTACCCGTCATTTCAATTTTTTAAGTTATTCTGATGAAATAACACTCAGACAGCAAATTAATAAACTCAGTCATCGTTATCGTAAATCATGTACGAAACAATACGAAATATGCAGTATGAACAGAAATAAATATGAACAATATTAGAAAATTCAGCTATACATAAACAAAAAAGGGCAATATTTCCATGTTATACAGGGTGACTGGCGATATATGTGAAAAAATAAAGTAGGTTCTATGCCTCAAGGGCTACAAAAAAACACTATATAAGCCATGGGTCAAATCTTAACCGTTCTCCCACAAAATCAAATTTCATGATTTTTTTAAGATTACATACATGCTTATTGCACCAAAAGTATAAAAACAAGAATAAAATGTTTGGCACCGTTGTAAAGCTGACAAAATTTCCTATAAGAAAAATGTAATTTTAATTGTATATGTGACAAAAATGTTGTACAAACTTTATTTTTAAGAAAAAAAAATTAAAAATACTTTTTTTTGAGGTACCATATCTTGGTAAAGAACTGTGCTCAAACTTTTCGGACATCAGGAAAAACTTCTTTATTGACTGTCGTTTCGATCAATATTAATATTATTACCCATTCATAAGGCGGGATTTTTAGTAAACTTGAGTACTTAAATTTTGAGTATACTAAACCAGCCTTGCTTGTTTTTAATTTATTATTTACTCATCTGTAAGTCAAGAATTACAACAATAAACACGTTTCTCTTTTATTTTCAGTGAAGTTTAATCAAAATTCCGCCCAATGAATGGGTAATAATATTAATATCGATCGAAACGTTTGTAAATAAGGTAGTTTTTACTGAAGTCCGAAAAGTTAAACCTCGGTTCTTTACCATGTTATAGAACCATAAAGCAATTGATTTTTTAATTTTTTTCATAAATAAAAATTTGTATACATTGTTTGTCATGTAATTTTAGAGCATGAAAATAAAAATTACACTTTTCTTATTGGAAAATTTGTCACCTTTACAACGATACCAAACATTTTGTTCTAGCTTTTATACTTCTGGAGCAATAAGAGTTTTTATAAGAAAAGGTATGCGATCTAAAAAAAATCATAAAATTTGACCTTGCGGGAAATCGGTTAAGATTTGACCCATGGTTTATATAGCGTATTTTGTGGCCCATAAGACCTAGAACAACCTACTTCATTTTTTCACATATAACGCCAGTCACCCTGTATAATAAGGTTTATTGTTTATTTACCGAAAAATAATAACTAAAACTTTTACACACTGTACAAAAATTGATACATTAAAATGTAAACCTCGACTGAATTAACAAAGGTTCTTACACTTCATTTCATTATAATTCATCATCTGTTGGGTAAATTTATTCTTCATCTAAGTAGTTTAAAGCCTACACTTTTTATAAAGTTTTATTGCCGACATTAAATTTTATGATTCTAGAAAGGAAATGAACTCTTACATTAAATTTCGAAACATATTCGCAAATAAGAAGTGAAAATCTAAGTGGGAAAATCAGGTAAAAAGATCGCGATTTGTTAAAGGAGTAAAATAACCTTCTTTTGTTGATAATCTAATGATGCATTTCCACCCCTCCCACAGGCCTAGTGGCTTGTGGGAATTTATTTCTTCCCTCACATAGGTTGGTCAACCTGAGTGTCAAAAAACAATACTTATTGTAAAAAGAGTATAAATCACTATTTTTGGAAACCCTTAACATGAGAAGCACGATTGACAAGAAGCCATAATGAGAATCAAAAGAATAGACTACATCTTGGAAGCAAACTTAAATATGATCCCTCAGAATGGATCAAATCAATGGTATTTACGTAATTCCTGATTCGTTCGACGGACTATCGATTGAGGTTTTCTTCTTCTTTAGTGCGCTTACAGAGCAGGATCGATATAAATGAAGAAAAATAGTCAGTGATGCGATTTAGTACTTAGAAGAATTAAATTATTCACATTTTTTTAAAACTAAATTTACCTTTGAAAGCAATTAAATTTGGACATCTACAAACCACGTCAGTCGTAGAGCCCTTTACGTTATTTGAGCATCATTGATTTCTCTTATATTTGAGTTTATCTTCTATTTAAACCACATGTCCTAGTTACCTCCGCATATTGTACCTTTTTTTAACAAACAATATATTTATAGTACATAATGCAGGATCCTACAAAAAGTGCTTTTTTCACGGTTACTAACACAATCTGTTTGTTGTAGTTGTTTGAAGTCCAAACATTTCAACTGCGTAGCTGATGGAGTATGCATTAACGTGAAAAAGATTTGTGATGGCTCAAAGGATTGTAAGGATGGGTCTGATGAAGACCCTAAAGTTTGCTCGGTTCAAAATTCTCCAAGGTTAGTAAGAATAATTTTATTAACTTAACTTATTTAAATTAATTTAACATTCTCTCCAATGAGAAAATTTTTGATACTGAAATTTTGCTTTAATTTACGATTTATAGGGGAGGTAATAAATGCCTGTTACCAGAGAGGATTGAAAATTTCAACGTGTTAAAATGTGGGGATGACAGCGGTTGCAACAACTTAGATTCGGCGCCATCATACTCTAGATATCAAATCACTTGTCCAGAAGGTTACGGATTTGCTGCTCCTAACACTAAGGTATATGTCTAAATCAGTAAACAAAAGAGTTAACCAATTCATTGATCGCTAAAATCAGTGCTCATTTAGTGTTTACGTATTTTTGCAGAACTGTTTTCAGTTTACATATTATTTTAACTGAGTTAATCCCCATCTTCTCCCAGAATTCGTCTGGGCTAGATTTCCAAGATGAGAGAGTATGGTTGGTGTTTTCGCTGTAATGTGTATAGATATTTTACCTATCGACGTTATATCGATAGATTGAAGATGAAAAGTAGAGTATAAGAGTTAAGCGGGAAGTTTTAATCTGATCAAACTAGTGGTTTAAAGCACTTTCAACCACTGGTGATCATTTTCAGTGCAGGTGAAACGGAAAGAATTGTAAACGAGAAAGGGTGACTTAAGGCAACTTGCGACACATATTTTCTCATATCAATTTTTTAGGGTTTCGTTGGTAAAACCAAAAAAGAAACCCTTATAGTTTCGTTCATGTGTCTGTCTGTCTGTCTGTCTGTCTGTCTGTCACTATGTACGGTTCCAATAACTTTATAAAGAGATAGAAACGTGAAACTTTCCAATATTAAAGATCGTTTTGACGTGCACACAGGAAAAATATAGCGAACTCAAAATTATCAGCTGTTCAAATCCAAAATGGCGGATAACTCACGTCATGCGAAGAAAATATTTTTTTTTAATTTTAAGAGGGGTATCAAATGAAAGGTATTAAAGAGTAGATTACAAATATATATATCACTTAGGGAAAGTGTTCAATTTTCGGCGCCATTTTGTCAAAAAACATCGAAATTTTGCGTGTCCCCCCCCCCTAAAATCGTATTTCCGCTCATACTAAAAATATAGAAAAATATGCAAAATGTGTGGTCTGGTGGGCCATAGAAAAAATAAGATTAGCAATTTGATCTGATTTACTGGGAATCCAAAAATATATAACACTTGTGGAAAGCGTTTAATTTTCTACGCCATTTTGTCAAAAACATCCAAATCCCCCCCCCCCACAACTACTAATTTCATGTTTACAACACCAACGAAACCCTTTTTACGTGAGACTTCACGCACTACCAATTTTTTATCTTTAATCCTATCATCTCTCAAATATAAACTAAACACAACCCTTTTTAAAGTAAATATTGAATTACGTTTAAATAAAAATGTAAAAAATAATGTTATACATATTCTGCAGGCTGTACCAATTGTGTGTAACGATGGAGTATGGACTCCTTCCTTGGAAGAAAACCGTTGTTTAAGTAAGTCACATATAATTATTTTTCTTTCTTTTAACTAATCTCTTAATATCGCTCATTTATTATAGTTAGTTAAATTTAATTAGAAATGCTGGTTGCTTAAATATATCTTTTCTTAAAAAACTTTTTCAGATCTCTGCAAATTAGAAGGACACAAATCCCTCGAATTGACATGTACATATTTAGGAGAAGAGGTAACCTGCCACGGATTACTTAAACCTAACACACAAATAGCAGTGAAATGTAAACGGCAGTACAAGATTAATAAATCGGTTAATTTCATTACTAGTACTCATTGCAGACGAGATGGCATCATAAATAACGAGCTATCCCCCTGTGAACCAGGTACTCTTTAATTCATTTTCATATTATCACATACAACCTCAACATATTCTATATTTCAGAGCTAATCCCTATCTATCATATAAAATAATTAATTTCTATACAGTTTCACAGCTTATTTCTTACCATTAACTTAAGCTTAGGACTAAGTGAACGATTTCTAGTAGTTTTGATTATTCAAATATATTTGTTCGTACGTTGTTTTGACCGAGATTAAGTCGTACGGTCAGTATCATGTTTCTAATAATTTTAAAATCCCGTTAAAGATTTAAGATTTAGACGTAAAGGTTTAAAATCTATAGATAACCCAATGTTGAATATTGAGGTTTATGAAAAGAAAATGAACAATTTTTTATTGAAAGCTTACACCACCTAGGGCTACACAAAGCTAGGGTTTCATTAGGTTTGTTCCAACAGAGCCTCGGACGGTTCTAGAACTGCCGGGAGCATGCGCAGTATCGAAAGACCGTTCCTACACGCTTCTCGGACGGTTCTGGAACTTTTAGTCCCGTGTTCCAACAGAAAGACGAACGGTTCTGGGACAGTCCTAGAACCGTGAAAACAGTTCCCGGACTGAAGCAGGAACTCGACGAGAACTACTAATACTAATATACGGAGGCGTGTAGGTTACACTACTACTACTGTTCAACTATAACCTAACATTTGTTTTCGTTTCTTTTCTTGATATCTCTGTTTCCTAGCGTGTTTTGTTTCTCTCTCCACAGTTAATATATTATACTACTTCTTTCTTCTTTACGTATTATTTTTTATCATGATAGTATATTAGAATAATAAAATATAATTTATATTTTATATTATTTATTCCAATTGATAATTAAAATTTATCATAGCGACTTTGAGTCCTTTATAAGAATTACCTCCGATCTTTTTGTTTGTACAACCGCCGATGATTTACAGACTAGAAAAAAAACCCAGATAAATTGTTCTTATAATTTTCTTTTTTTGTAGTTTTGAACCCTTTATTTGTAAATATTTCTTAATGTGTGGTTGACCTTTTCTTATATGAGGGTTTATTTTTAATAAGCCAAGATAAAATTCACATTTTATCATCCGAAACTTGATTCCGAGATCTCTGTGAAGAAGGGGTCTTACGAACCCGGGGATATCATTAAAATCCGTTTCATATACGTCTGTGTATGTACGTTCGTATGTAACTAAACCTTTAATAACATATCGCTTCAAGATACATAATATTGAGATGCGGTCTGCGGCATATTTTCAACTTTTGTCGGAAAAACTGATGGCGACAAAACCCGAACATCGTAGCTCACGACGTTTCGGAGCTGTAGTCACTTAAGCACGAAATAGGTCTGTCGACGATAACTTCCAGTAGACATTATTTGATTCCTATTTTGTTTGGGGTATATATTATGTGTCCTATTTGGTAGATTGTACCTATACTTTTTGGGCACAAGCGGTTTTGGAGATATGGGCATTTTAATGTTTTTACTTCCATGAAAATGGGTGTAAATACTGAGTTCTCTCTTGATCGCGTATTGACTTCCACAACATTTCATGGAAGTCATGTGTGGGATTTCCACACCGGTAATTTTTATATGATTTAACAGTTAATGTTTAAAAAAATTACAATTTATACAAACAAATTTTTAATAGGCAACTGAAACTAAAAGACAGGATTGTTACTAGCCTGACGAATCCCAAATGTGAGACCGAAATATAATCATTCAGAAATGACAGTGTGATAAATTTGGAACTTTAAAAACGATTTGCCCTAATGTGCATTCTTATAAACTTTGTTGAGTTTAACAATAGAATGTGTTCACGTAAGTAATCCATTTCTGAGTGAACATAAACAAAACAAGTGGAGAGATACGAAGAGGAAAATAAAAACAAGATAAAGAGAGGTAACATGAAGGTTGCAGTTCTGAAAGAGTTCTAAAATCGTTCCAACAGGCTCCTCTTTTTGAATCAGTTCTGAACCAGTCCTCATAGACGCATTCGCATTAAAAAATCCTGAACTGGTTCTAGAACCGTTCTGGAATTGGCTGTTGGAACAAACCTAATGCCTTCATAATATTTTTTTGTTTATTATTTGACAGTGTGTGGTAAACCTTTCGACATATCAACGCTTCAGACTTTGATTTCAAGCGGCACACCGCTGAAGTATGCAAAATACCCGTGGCACATTGCTCTTTACTGGAAAGAGGGACAAAATGGAGTGCAGCAGTACGTATATAAATGTGGAGGCACTCTTATAGATTCGAATAAAATACTTACAGGTAAACTATCATATTTTATTGACTTAACATCCTTTTACCTGGCAATTCCATGTAATCCGTGAACCGAATCTGAGTTTACTGGAACTATTGTAAGATATACTGATCATCGTTTTAATAACCTGATCTTGAACCAACACCAATTAAATCAACACTAATGAAGTTGCAGGACCCTCAAATTAGTTCAGATTAACTGATTAAAAAAAAATGAATCAGATTATAATTTATAATTGATTGATTTTATTAAAAGTCGAGTAATAATACTAGTAAGCCTGTTTTTATTTCCAAAACTCAGCTTCTTTAATCAGTGAGAAGAGGTGTCAGTTGTATCCTAAATCTAATAGTATTTAGTAATCTAAAAAATGGTTACATAAAGTAAACGAAAACCAAAATCAACAGGCAAAGTACAATTTTTTACAGGAAATAGTCGTTGAAGAAATCTTCCTCACTAGATTTAATACGCTGGATCCTGTTATGTAGCCATAAAAGTATACAAATATCATAGAATTGGAGATTAAATAACTTTCTAGATTTAAAAGCAAATATTTGAATAAAATATTATTAGAGATGAAGCTACTTCATCTCAACTTCCTTGCACAAAAGATTATTACTTTGTAGTTGAAAGTTGATTTAAAAAAAAAAACATATTGAGGTAAAACCTAAATGAAGATAACCTTTTGAGTATATTTCTTCTAGTTTGAATTTAGTTGCTAGTGAATAACATTACAAGCAACTTCCTTTGATCGCCGCAATTGGTTCGAGAAGTAGGGATTAAAAAATCTCTACACTCCTTAGACCCTGGAAGCGTCCGTGGAAGCGTACGCTATAGAGTTACATTTTGTGAATAACCATTTCTGTAGTTAGTCGGTACTCAAGCTGATGATTTTTGGTTGAAATCCGGCTCTGTACAATAATTTAATATTATTTGTAATTTGTTTTCCTTCTAAATGTTCCTGTCTAGATATTGTTGCACAAAAAACCACTGAAGCTCTGTCTAAATGAATATTATTAAGTTGTGTGTATTATATTCTGTCTGATAATGCTAAATCTAAATACGTACTTAAAATTTAATGCTTGTCGTTAATATTTAGTTTATTCCTCTTTTCTATCTGTATATCAGCTGCCCATTGTGTGTGGGGTAGTGGCGGCAAGATCTCTGAGAGCATTTTGGGTGTCGCTTCTGGAAAACTTTACCGTAACTGGCCAAATCATGGTGGAGAGTCCTGGGTCCAGAGATCAGATGTGAGTCTTTATAGTTTATTTATATTTTAAGTATAGGTATAGTTAAAACATAAATATTATAAAACAAAATACGCATCAGTTTAAAACAATTCTTAAGAATGCTCATGTTTGTCTTTATGTTAGGTAAGGGATATAATTCTTGCACCATATTACGACGGTGCTAAAACCAAACACTCACATGACATCGCCGTTCTCATCTTGGATAAAGATATAAAGCTGTCAGATAACACAATGCCTGCATGCTTAGATCTAGACCAATCCGCAGGCGGGGTCCCCAGTGATCAGCTCGGACATGTAAGTATTTAATTTAGCAAATAATCAGTTACCTTCATTTTTTAGCTAGGGATTCTGTATTTGAATGATTACTATGGTAATAGTTTAGAATACTAAATGTGCGTTCGGAATCATTAACCAGTTTGACCGTGATGTAAACAGTGCGTTCGGAAAGACCAACCTAAACAACCGTGCGTTCGTAAATCTGAGGTAAATCTTGGTAAAATTTAGAGGTCGGCCGCTTCAACTGAGCCGTTCACAGTTAGTTCGATAAGTAACCACTATATATTAACTTTTGAGCCATTATTTTTATTAACTGTTTTCTTCTCCGAGCGCCGTAATTTTGTACCATTACTGTTCTTGTTCACTCAACATTTTGTGATTTGTGTATTTGCTACAACTCAGATAATTAAAATAATAAAGTTTAGAAACGTGAGTACTCCCAATGGCCTTACTCTCGCACCAAACAACAAACCAGTTTACATTGTATATCGACAGCTTTCTTCAACCGGACCCTTGGGAAATCAGAGCTTTTGAAGCCAACATCGCCAACCACAATAAACAGGCGCGGCGGTGTGTTGGTTGGTCGGCCGGTCACCCTGGTTAGTGATTGCGTATACGCACTACGCACCCTTAGTTAAAACGCCTCAGCACCACATCCTATGTGTCTGGAGTGATCTGGAACCACTAACCATTAAACTGCCTCCATCCAACTCTATCGTGCGCTTATGTCCACCAGTACCGCACTCCAATCTTTAAGTCTGACTCAAAATGCCCTCTGTGTCTTCTTTCTCACCAACTTATTAACTTCTCTTATTTACACGTAATTCATTATATCATCTTTATGTGTCTTTATTCTTAAAACCAAAATTTCTTGATAATCTATCATAATATTAATGTGTCAATATTATAAATAACAAGTTTTCACCAAAGCAATAAACTAGGTAAATGGCCTTTTTAAATTTATTAGATATTATCCGATAACAAATATTATATTATAACCAATGTTAAAAATGGTATTTAATTTTTCAGATTATAGGATGGGGAAGTACTTCTGGGTTAGAGAACAGTCCCAGTAATGTTTTAAGGGAATCTTGGATGAAATATATGGAGTTAAATACATGTCGTAAAGAATTCGATAGGTTGAGCTTCACCGAGTACCTCCATCCTGATAAGTACTGCGGTCTTTACATAAACGGTATGTTTTTATCATTTTATTATATCACCTAATAGGTATTTAGTTTAGTAACGGTAAAATATCCCAACAATGAAAAAATGTATACATTTAATATTACCCTATGATGTACCTAGTTGTATTCCATTGGATTATCTTTTTTCTGTTGTAGGTTCGGGTACTCAAATTGGTGATTCCGGAGGTGGGATGACGTTTAAACATGGTGATCTGCACTATGTCTACGGAGTTGTTAGCCTCAAGAAACAGGGCCAAGATGAGTTCGCCGTCTTCACAAATGTTTTATACGACAACCATGCGCGCTGGTTAAATAAAATTTTAAGTCAATCATGAATATGAATGAAAACTACAAGGAAAGCAAAGACTGAATATAATACAAATTATAGTCACTTAATTAAAGGGTTTTATGTTCAATTTGAAACTAATTCTTTACAAAATGGTTTTATATTCTATTTAAACATAATTCTTTATATAATGGTTTAATATTCTATTAATGTATAAAGGTTTTATATTTTATTCGTATATTATATACAGTAGTAGCCTTATAAATGAACTTAAATCGTTTATTAATGAAGTCCATACAGGGAATAGTTTATAAAAATACAAGATAAGTACGTTTTGCCATACGTTTGTAAGTATAAAAGAATTCGTTGCAGAGAATAACAATGGAGAATAGTCTGTATTTATAATTTTTACTTTTATTTATTTTAATTCTAGGTACACATATTTGTTGTTCTTTGTAAACATACTTTTTTCGGACTCGTATTTGTTGAGTCAAATTCAGACAACATTACGCTTCCAAACCAAAAAAATATTGGCATTTAAAGCTTGGACTAAACTGAGGGTAGAAATTATCGTGGATAAAACAGAGTATGTCAATTATTGATTGAAGTATCCAAGTATATGAGAGATCATTGTAGAAAAATACAGTAAGATCTGTATTCTAACCGTGTAACGAAATTCATTATATGCTAAGCGGTTTTATATACTAGCCGTATAATATAATCCTTAAAAAAAAGGTTTTATAATTTAACTGTATAATATAATCCTTAATAAAACGGTTTTATATTTTAACTTTATAACAATAGTCCTTTAAATTACGTGTTTTTTTTTGTTTTTTTGTTAAAGTATATATATTAAATCTTGCTTAGGATGAAATATGGTTAATGCATTTTTTTTTATATTAATTTATATATTTATTGATTATTAATTAAGTTTTATAATAGCCAATATATTTTATAAATAAGAAATTTATTTATGATATTGTTTCGTAATTTATATTTCCTCTAACCATTATCCCCATATTTTCAATACAATATTAAAAATCTTTCAACATCATGAATAGATGACCGTAATATAGAGTTCGTTGCTTACATACGGGCAGGTAAACATAGTGCATTCCGACTTTATCAAGACCCAGAATTTACTATGGGTGAGGCAAAATACGAAATTACCGGGTATATTCACGTGCCATGTTGAAAAATGAAGCTAAGTCTAAGCGACCATAGTCGAACAAAGTTTTTAGTTCGTCACCATTCGTGAGAACTTAAGTTTTCATAATTTTATTTTTAAAACGAGTAAGAGAGGAGGGGAGAAAGGTGAAGTGGCACCTCTTTAGATTGTTACTCCCCTTATAAAGAAAACATAGGGGAGTAAACATTCTAAAGAAGGTGTACGCAATGTTCTTCTTTAGACTGTTACTCCCTTTATAAAAACAGAAAAATGATATTCCTTTGTCCCAAAGTACATTGCACTAACCATCCCTTTGTCTTAATAGTTATTTGGTTAAAGTTATTTATGTTCTAAAAATACATAGGGGAGTAACAATCTAATGAAGTACCGGTAAAGTGTCATTTATATGGTCTTGACGCAATTTTAATAAGAAAACACAAAAAAATAAATTGTTCTTGAGAATTATTGTTGGTGATTAATTTTATGAGAAAAAGAAAATTTAAATGTATCTGTTTACATTTTACTTTTTAGAAAAAGTATAGTTTCATTTAAATTATATATATATATATATATATATATATATATATATATATATATATATATATATATATATTATATATAGATGAATTTCTAAGTACAAATTAATTTGTAATTCTTGACAGTTTAATCTTATTTTATAAAAATCTGACTTTTTAATGAAAAAATAATTCTCTAGGTCAGGCTTTCCCAAACTGTGTGCCGCGGGATCCAGAATAAAAAATAATTTACCACAAGTGGTCACTTCTGTACTATTTATTAATGAAAAATCTAATATTGAACAATTCCTGCTTTGCAAAGACCCCTCTGAGACCCCAAGAGGCCGAGATATTTTTAATTTAGTTCTTAAGTTCTTTAAAAATTACAAAATATATCTTTAGATTGTTACTCCCCTTATAAAGAAAACATAGAGGAGTAAACATTCTAAAGAAGGTGTACGCAATGTTCTTCAGTCCTGTTTAAGCAATAATGGGTGTTCATCCATGTTCGGTCACTTCACGGGCTTTCAAGCTGTAGCATATTATAATAACAAGTAAGGCACGCTTCACGTAAGTATGTGGGGCAATAATCGCCGGTTTCTGTACATTAAAGTTAATATTATTAAGTGTAATATAATTATACTAATTTTAATAGTAATATTCATTTTCTACTCTTCAAGACCTTTAAATTGATGTATAACATGTTATGGTAACTAAAACAATGTTTAGTCACCCGCCATATTGGCCGCCATCATGAAAATTTTAATAATTGCATATTCTTTTTCTACACATCAAAACTTTTAAATTGATGTATAACATGTCAGTTACTAAGAACTTTTATTAGTCGCACTACGTGTGAAATTTTAATAGTTGCATATTCTTTTTCTTCATTTCAAGACCTCTAAATTGATATATAACATTTCATGGTGACTAAAAACTTTTTTTTTAGTAGCCCGCCATCTTGAAAATATTAAGTGTGAAAAATCCAAAATGTGTCCAGTTGTCTCAAATGCCGAGATGCACCTTTGTGCCGAATTTCATATTCCTATATCTATAGTAGTTTATGATTAAAACAAGCAACGAACAGACAGACAGACAGAGCCTTTATATAAGGTTTCTTTTTGTACTTTGTACAGAAACCAAAAAACCCAAACATCGACACACTGTTTCCTACATAGAGAAGCACTGGTGGCCAGATCTTTGGCTCCTGGGCTCAGAGGAGTATTACTATCAAGTATTTATTAGCCTTTTAATAAGTGTTTTCATAAAAATCATGATAACTGTGTGTGATGGGTAAAAGTGTTTTCCAGACATGTCTTTTCCAAACATTTTCCCGGAAACCCAGTCAGTGGGGGACCAGTAGACCTACAGACATGGGACCCAGGATGGCTCACGGCGGCCCTGCATAAAACAATAGGTGTGCCACGGCTTCTGCCTATTTGTTTATAATGTGCCGCGGGCTAAAAAAGTTTTGGAAACACTGTTCTATATAATATAAATATAAATTGTGATAATAAAATAGAAATTTTAAAGGTTCTAAATATCAATCTATCCTAATAAGAATAGATAGATGTATGATTTAAAACTTCTATACCTTAAAACAAAATTATTGCGAAATGTCCTGCCATATTAAAAGGACTACATGTGATACAATTTCCCATGAGAATGGACCTTTACGCGATTTCTTAAATGTTGATTAGTCAAACAATATTAGGTTTAATCATTTTCATCTCATTATCTAATAAGTGTGTTAAGCTGATTAGGAAACGAGGCTTTCTGGTGTTAAATAGGAGAATTAGGGGACGGGAAGCGGAAGCACAAGCCTAGGAAATATAGACTTACTGTTAGACTCATTTTGCCAAAGCCCAATATGCCAGACTCAATCAACCACTGTCATACCTTCAAACCTCTTTGTTGTCGAAGACACAATAATTTATTAGTTTACAAGCAACTTGCA
This sequence comes from Gerris lacustris, assembly GCA_951217055.1. NCBI lineage: Eukaryota > Metazoa > Arthropoda > Insecta > Hemiptera > Gerridae > Gerris > Gerris lacustris. Next base: position 30,517,934 of record OX578280.1, read on the forward strand.
GTAGGTCAAGTTTAATGACTGGAAATATTTTGTAGTCAAATGTTTGTTGTTGTGAAGTAGGCTTGAAATGGTTTTAACATGGATATGTCTTTGGGCTGGAGGACATAACAAATTTCCGCGTTATGCAAAAAACTAAATGAACAATGTGACGCTCTTAAATATAGTTTCAGGAAGTTAAAATCTAACAGGTGGTACATCGGTCTTTACTTTTAGTACTACGTTTCACTAATAGGAACGCTGAAGTAAATATTTTCTATATTATATATAAAATTATATTCAAATTATATTTAAAATTATATTAGAGCTCCTAGCGGGGTTTCTTCTATTCCGGAAAACTACTGTCATTCACAACAGTCTTCAGAGGGAGTGGTGTAAAGGTTGCTTTGAATGTTGGCTACACTGGATTCAATGCCCAAAACTATAACCACGATTCAATGTTTTTTCATGGAGTGTTGATTTTTTCCCATTTCCTGTTTCTCTATCCCAGTTAATAGTTAGGGAGTTTCAATTTATATTTTATTCATTAGTGGCAATTATACTCATGTCATTATACTATGTTATTCTCATACAGCGCGGAGTCAATGAAAGCTCAAGATTTTGGCGGGTACTGGTCGGGCCAACTAGGCAAACAAAAATATCACTGAACCTTAAGATAACCATCAATTGGTTTCATTTTTTCCCTCACATAGGTTGGCAAATCTGAGCTGTTTGATTTACAAAGCATAATGACATGAATATAGATATTTTGTCGTTGCAATAGAATTTAAGCCTATTAAATTAAAAATAAAAATTAACAATAATTTCTGTAGCAAAGCCCGGGAATCTAGCTAGTGTATAAAAATAAAAACAGAGACGTCAAAAATTAATTGACAACTTTTGAAATATGTTTTTCCACATGAGAATCCTCCGACCTATGAATTTATGTTTATTAATTACTAATTATATATATGTGACACAGCATTGAGCAATTTGAGTTCTCGTGTCATTGTAGTTAAAGAACTCGTCCAAAAAGAGGAAAGATTTGTAGTTCGATATCCATTGGCATGTTCCATAATTATTTATATTTCTTCTTCTATCTTTATGGAAAATTTTGAGAGAAAGAAAACTGCTGGGAATTATATCAAAGATATGTTCAAAGGTAATTGGTTAGTTATTGATCTATTAAAATTTCCTAGTTAAAAATATAAATGATAAAATTGAATTTTAAGTACCACAATAGATACTTATTTAGTTGTAAATCACTATGACTGAGTTCCATAAAATATCGGTGGAATTAACTGAAAAGGAAATATAAGTCTCGGAGGGGGAGTGGATTTTTCTCTGCTACTTTTTAAATTCTAGATAATTAGAAGTTATTCCGTTAGGACAGTAGCGTAACTATGGGCCCACACGGGCCCGCATTGCGGGAGGACCCCCACTGTCAGGGGGCCCCCAGTTCTAAACTCAATGTTTTTTTTTTTTTGCTCATCAATTTTGTTTGGCGAGGGGCCCCCAAAAAGTTCTTGCGGGGGGGCCCCCAATGCCCTAGCTTCGCCACTGGACTAAACTATCTCCAGTTAAATTTAAAGATTTGTGCACTATTCTTGAAAAAACATTATTTGTATAGTATCGCTATATCTCAGCCTAATCTATATTAGTATAGTATTATGAAAATAAATGTCCATTAACAGGAAAATGTCTATTAAAATTTTTAAGTTTTGATAAACAAATTTGTTAGTAATACATTAGGTTTACAAGTTGGGGAATTCCTGTTCAACTTAGACTTTAATAATGGCTTTATAATAGTTAGTTCTTTGCCTGTGGTCAGCGAGAGATTTAATTGCTTCACCAATGTGTGAGTGTGTAGAAACAAGTTATTTGTTGCTTGTATGAGTTGTAAAAACAAAATAGCGAATTAGTATGGAAGGGAGACTCCTGTACCAAGACACAAGGTCATGTAGAATCACTTAGAGCGACGTGAAGCCTCAGAAACTCCATGCAAGCGTTTAAAACTACAGGTAGAGAAGACGGAACTAGTTCCAGCGAGTTACGGGAGAAATGAGGAAGCGGGATTTAAACAAGCTAATACTTAATTTAATAGCAGCAAAATGAAGAGAGAATTTAATTTTGTAATAACATTTGATGAATTAAATGGGAAAAACACGAATTATATTATACTACAAATTTTGACGTTCTTAATTCAATAGTTCAACCCAGATACTACTCAAGACTTTCGAACCCCTAGATGCCACGGAAGTAATTTCACTGATTTTTTTTTTATTATGTTCATTTGAAAAACTTGTTTAAAAAAACATTATTAGGGCCAAACTGGCACTCTTTTACTTTGTTACCCACCCAAATGTTTTTATTTATTATTAAATCCAAGTGAACTATTCTTTTGTTCAAAATGTATTTGATTAAAGGTTACTTTACCATACTATAGATAGTTAGACTTAAGCCTTGTTCGCACTTGGCAAGTAATTTAGTCGAGTGGCGAGTAATTTAGTTGAGTGGCAAGTAATTTAGTTGAGTGGCGAGTAATATAGTCGAGTTGCGAGTAATTTAGTAACCGAGCTAGTAAACTCGCCAAAAATCGTTCGCAGTTGGCGAGTAATTTAGTCGAGTGGCGAGTAGATTAGAATCTGAGCTAGTAGCAACTCGCCAAAAATCGATCTCTTGCACTTTACTAAGCTGTCTAGTGCATTAGGAGCTAGTGGACAACATGGACAACATGGACAGGCAACGCAAAAAATTAAATAAGCTAATAATGCTTATTGCAATGTCTATTTTAGAAGAAGTTGAAGAAGAAATTAATATATCAAAAGCAAAAAAAGTATGGATACGAAAATGGATTCAGAGAAGGGATGAATTAGGAGGTACTACTTCTCTTCTCAAAGAATTGGCATTAGAAGACCCTAAAGAATACTTCGGAACTTTGAGAATGACTGAAAATTGTTATTTTCTGTTGATAAAAGTGCAGTCACAAATTCAACGTAAGGATACCTATATTTTAGAAGTGCAATTCCTGCAAAAACAAAATTGCAGGCAGTTCTCTACTTTCTTGCAACTGGATGTAGTTTAAGAACGCTTACACATATATTTCGACTTGGAAAATCCACTATTTCAGAATTCCTTATAGAAGTTTGTGAAGATCTATGAAGCATTAAAGGAATTTATCAAGATAAGATAAAAAATGGTTATAGTAAAATGAGATGTATTTATCAATAAATAAAAAAAATGTAATTCAATGTACTTCATTAATTCATTATAAACATCAGCGTTATTCATTGCTGCAATAAGTAAACAATTTTATAGATAAAAAGAAATATAACATTTTTTTATAGAATGAGATCTATTTAATAATTAAAAAAAAGGTACTTCATTATTAACATAAGCAGATTGCTTGATTTGTTTATAATTATAAAGCGGGGATTTAAAGTCCCACAGGCACTCGTGTTGCAAGTAGTTCGTAACAAACTTCAATGTTGTCTCTTCATTCCATCGTGACATATTTGTTGTACAGCAAATATCAATTTATGAAATAAACTAATTTTACAACTTCGCACTTCCTTAGTGGATAGTATGCGGGGTAGGTAGAGGCTCTACTCGCCCGAAAAAATAGAGTAAAATGAATTGGGTATTTAGTAAAGTAGTTTAGTAAGTGACTAAATTACTTTACTAAAATCTTGCCGTTCGGATACGTTTATTTACTAATCTACTCGCCACTCGACTAAAATACTCGCTAACTGCGAACGATTTTGGTGAGTTGCTACTAGCTCGGTTACTAAATTACTCGCCACACGACTAAATTACTTGCCAAGTGCGAACAAGGCTTAACGGATATTTTATTTTTATTTTTAGAAGTGTAATATTCCATTGTCCCAAAGGAATATTTGAACATTTCCCAGTTAAGATAGTCAATTAATTTGAAAAAAAAATGTCAAACACCATAATATAAACAGACGGTGGGTGAAATATGACCAAGTAAAATCTTACCACATCCGACCTGATTTACTTTTAAAAAGTACCACCAAATCAACCATTTCTAGATTTACGCTCAATAATAGAGTAAAAGTAGTACGTCGTAAATTTCTAATCCTGAATCCTGTTAAGTGTGGTATCAAATAGAACAAGTTTGTAATAGGAATACAGTAACCCTCTTAAAATGTTGTCAGTGTTCAATTTTCCCAGATATATTTACGCTCAGCTTTTAAATAGGAAGACTAACCTCTTAATGAATTGCGTAAAAAGTATTACTTGTAAAAGTAAATTATAAATAATATATTTTTGCTTCCACGTCTAACGAAGTTAACAGATGCATAAGCATTACGATATTGTTAAGAATGAAATTCTTTAATGTCTCCGAATCCAAAACTTCTATGACAAAAATCCGTTTCAGACATCAGAGAACATTCTCGTTCAAAATGACTGGTATAATTTTAATGAAATTTAGATGGTTGGTCACAATTACCCCATTATTAGTTCCATATTAATTTTAAATTTCTTCGCTCATTCCTTTCTCTTCCGCATATAAACAAAAAAAGTTTATCAATACCTATACCTTTTAAAGCACTCTTCCAATTTTGAAGAAATTTGAATGGTTTGTCGAAAGGAGCGCACGGGTCATCTCATATTAATTTTAACTGGCTGCGCAAATGTATTAATTAATTTATTCTTTTATTAAATTTAAAAAAAATGCTGACAGATTTAAAGAAAGAAGAGAAAGAAAGTCGTAAAATCAAATCATCAATAACAAGTGCGATAGGACACAAGGAAGCTATATGCAACACTAATTGGCCTAATCCATGTTTCTATTGCAATTTGTCTTATAGCGCATGTATCTTAAAGAATATTGTTAGTTATTTTAAAGACTAAAGTCTGCCAATTATTGTGGCATATATATAGCACCATTATGTCCTATAAGGTACATTAATTCCGTTACCTTTGATAAACTAGAATAGAAAAGAATTATTGTGTCCTATCACGTACATTAATTCCGTTACCTTTGATAAACTAGGATGCAAAAGCATCATTTTGACCTATCACGTACATTAATTCCGTTACCTTTGATAAACTAGGATTCAAAAGCATCATTGTGTCCTATCACGTACACTAATCCCTTTACCTTTGATAAACTAGGATTCAAAATAAAATATTTATGCTAGGTACAACAAAAGTTGAATTCATATAATAATTTGAAATCAACCATCCTAGTTGACAATATCGTTTGACTGGTGTGTTAATCCTTAATCCCTAATAGATTAGAGATATATTTGCTTTAATAATAATTTAGCAATGTACCAACTAACTATATTAATCAATAGACAATTTACTGCTACATGAAGGAATGAGGGATAACAGTGGATACATTAATTTCGAGTTATATATAACTACAATAATATTATGTGAGGAATTATAATTTAATATTACTGGTTGTGAATAACAAGGTCATCTTTATTATTATAAATTCAATGCAAATCCTGCGTACATTAAAATATTATATCATTTTTTTTTATTGTTATTATTCGCTGTTTCATTCTGACATTGTAAGCCAGTAAAAATTCAAGATATTAGTCTTTAAATGGATTAACTTCAGATAACCCCTTCAAAATATATAATCTTTCAAGTCTAATTGAAATGAATTAACTTCTGATAACACCTTTAAAATATGTAATCTTTCAAGATATTAGACTTGAAATGGATTAAATTCTAATAATACGTTTAAAATATGTGAATCAATGTCCAATTTTTGGCGAAATTGACTTTTTTGAATTTTTATGACCTAGAGGTTAGGCACATCCTAGGTGTTGTAGGTGTAGGTTGTTGCACATCCTGTGCAACAACGAGACTTCCAATAATTCCTTCTGTGTTTATTTTCAATTTATATTTTTCATGTTGTGCAAAAAGAATACATATCCAGGACATATCCCTTTTTTACATAAACTCATATTTAAGGTATTTTTTTTTTCATTACCTGTAAAATTTAATTTTGTGGGTTGATGTAGCAAATGAAAAATATAGATATAAATGTATAGAAATGAAAAAAAACTGGCACATAAAATTTAAGTCTTTTCTGTAGATTGATCAAAAATGCACCAATTATGGATACTTCTTCATTTCATAAGTTTTTTTTAATACATTTTCTATATTCAGTCCTCTATTTTAAGGCATACATAGTATACAGATCAATTTTGCCAATCTTGGGCGTATGTATCTGTCGTAGATTAACTGGGCTTCGATGTAGCGTATCTGGTTTTTCGAGAGAGTGTGAAATGAAAAAGTATCCATAAATTATGCAATTTATATCAATATACAGGAAACACTTTAGTATATGTGCATTAAATTTGTTAGTTTTTCCATTTCTATACGTGTTCCCCAGATACGCTATACATCAACCATTTTGTGGGCATATCTCTTTTCTGCAATATGTTATTGATGTAATCTTTCAAGATATTTGACTTGAAATGAATTATCTTTTGATAATACCTTCAAATTATGTAATCTCTCAAGATATTAGACTTGAAATGGATTAACATCTGTAACACCTTCAAAATATGTAATTACATCGCCGATAAAATTCCTTAAGCTCTACGGAGGAAGTGTTAAAACCTAAAAACTCATTTTCTTTGATATTGAAGAGGAAATATTTATTTTTTGTAATTTCAGATGTTAGGAAAAAACAATTAATTCTGCTTTCGCAGGTACCGAAGTTAACGCAAGCATTGTCAAAAATAGAAACATTTTTGTCTCTGAATTTAAAAATTCCTAAATTGAACTCCGTTTCAGACATAAGGGAAGACTTCTGATCTCGTGTTTTGTCATACGTTCTGTCGTTGATTTTCATTTTTACAATACACATAATTAAAAAAACATCTGATTTAATGTTGTCAATTTAATCTGGTCTAATGTTGGCCCCTCATTAAAATCAACCTTCTAACCATATTTGTTTCTCTTCTACATGCGCACAAGTTGTTTTATTAACACCTATATCCTATATCTAAATTAAGAAATTTGGATGGTTGTCAAAACAGCTGCGCATATTTAAAGATAGCAAATAAATATATGTGTCCCCGCTGTTAATCGAAACAGGTCCAAACAACCACACTTTTAATTCCCATTTGGCCATTCGTGTAATAATAGGATGCTAGGAAGCTATGTGCCACACTATTTGGAAAATTAATAGAAACAACTTCGTTGACTCCATTCTATTCTTTGTAGTTGTTTTTGTGACCAATACTTCAATTTATTCAGCAAATGAACAGAATAAAATTAAAACTTTAAATCAGAACCTAAATTAAATGTGAAAAATGACGAGAATCGTTAGGATTTAAATAATAATTTTTTTCTTAAGACATAAAACAAAATATAATTATCAAATCAGTCCAGCCTGTGAATAACCCAAAAATGTGTCTAAAAATAAAAATAAAGAGCCATTTCATCACTTTTAAGACCTAACTAATCAAGCATTAATACTTATGAAGGGGTAGAAGGAAAAAGAAAAAATATAATAAAGACCAGCGAATGAGACACGGCGACCTGCGTTGACCCCCACCATTGTTGGTCTAATATTAATAAATATAACCGTGAGGAAGGTAACACTTAGTTTATGTTTAGGGCGGCACAATGCAAAATACTTCTCTGATGTAGTTTCTCCCAGATTGCGTCTTATACATCCTTGATTCCTTTGAGTAGAGGGGAGGGTAAAGGACTCTTCGAACCGTGTCTTGTATTACCAGTCTTACTCGGAACCCCCCGTTACATCGGGCATTTCCGGCAATCAACTCGATCTGAAGTCTCGTCTGTGTATTAACATAGTCTAGAGTTAGTTCTTTTATTTTATATTATCTGACGATTCGATTTTAAAAAGATTAAGTCCCTAAAACCGATATCCTTTTCTTTTTATTTTTCACTTGTGAGCAACATAAATTTCAACAGTAGAGAAGTTGGTGATAGCAAGATATTGAAAATCGAATATATATTCTATAAAGTGATGTGTTCGAAGTGAATATACATTAGTAATAGAAAATGTTTATTAAATCAAATCACAGATAGATCAAATTATGATTTATTTCACAACTTCTTAAAAAAATAATTTGTACTAACAATGTATAAATCTCTATTCAGCATCGTACTTTTGGTACTATTTTGTAAGTATTTTATATATTTATTATAAAACTATATATATGTATGACTAGTATTCATTAGAATAGATTATATTGTGTAAATTTAGTATTTATATAAAACTACATTCATAGATACATTAATAATACATTGAACATGCATTGATAAGTTTATCTTATATCCAGAGCATGTCCTTCATATTTGCTCATATGCGTAGATTATACGGAGAAATTATATAAAGAGGTTTTGTGACCAGGCAAGAGATGACTTGTAAGATTATAACACACTTGTTTTACAAGTAAATGAGTCCAAATAAGTATATGTATTAAGCATTATTTTTTTTCAAATGACTGTCAGTCGTTTTTCATTTGTGCCTTAAATACTGAACCGATTTCATATTATATTGTATTGGGGGATTCAGAAATAGCCTACCTCAAATAAATATCTAGAAATTTGTTATATAGCTTTATACTTGGGAGAAACCATATTAGGTCGCATTCCCGTAAAATCTACTCATCACATAACGGTTCTCGAAGATGGATAATATCCGTAACCCTTCTGTTAAAACGTCGCACTTCTTTTGATTGTTACTTCCCTTATAAAGAAAACAGAGGGGAGTAACAATCTAAAGAAGGTGTTCGGAATGTTCTTCTTTAGATTGTTACTCCCCAATAAAAACAGAAGTGTGATATTCCTTTGTCCCAAAGTACATTGGACTAAACATCACTTTGTCTTAATAGTTATTTAGTTAAAGTCATTTATATTCTAAAACCACTTTTAAGTTCCAAAACGTTATATGTAATATTTGTAAAAAAAACTCAACCCGTTTATTTATCTGCCAAACGTAAAAGCAAAAGTCTTATATGTAATTATCCAACCCGTTTGCCATGCTGTTCAAATTTTATGATGATTTTAATAACTTAACTCGTTTGGTAATCTGTTCAAATTTTACCACATTTGTCTCTCTGTTTAAACGATATCATGTTTGTAAAAACCCAACCCGTTTGTTTATCTGTTCAAATGTTGTCTCATTTGTCTTTCTGTTTAAACGATATTATGTTTGTAAAAACCCAACCCGTTTGTTTATCTGTTCAAATGTTGTCTCATTTGTCTTTCTGTTTAAACGATATTATGTTTGTAAAAACCCAAACCGTTTGTTTATCTGTTCAAATGTTGTCTCTCTGTTTAAACGACATCATGTTTGTAAAAACCCAACCCGTTTGTTTATCTGTTCAAATGTTGTCTCATTTGTCTTTCTGTTTAAACGATATTATGTTTGTAAAAACCCAACCCGTTTGTTTATCTGTTCAAATGTTGTCTCATTTGTCTTTCTGTTTAAACGACATCATGTTTGTAAAAACCCAACCCGTTTGTTTATCTGTTCAAATGTTGTCTCATTTGTCTTTCTGTTTAAACGATATTATGTTTGTAAAAACCCAACCCGTTTGTTTATCTGTTCAAATGTTGTCTCATTTGTCTTTCTGTTTAAACGACATCATGTTTGTAAAAACCCAACCCGTTTGTTTATCTGTTCAAATGTTGTCTCATTTGTCTTTCTGTTTAAACGACATCATGTTTGTAAAAACCCAACCCGTTTGTTTATCTGTTCAAATGTTGTCTCATTTGTCTTTCTGTTTAAACGAAATCATGTTTTTAAAAACCCAACCCGTTTGTTTATCTGTTCAAATGTTGTCTCATTTGTCTTTCTGTTTAAACGACATCATGTTTGTAAAAACCCAACCCGTTTATTTCTCATTACAAACAAAATTATGTTTGTAAATATTCATAATATTAGTCACTCTGTTCAAATGGTATCACAGTTGTGATAACAACTGCTTTATAACTCAAGACGATTGTCTCTCTGATCAAATATTAGCATGTTTTAGACCTAATGCCTTGTTTACAATAAAAAAAATCAATTAGACTCCATCCTTATTACTGACGCTACAAAAGGACTAAATTTGGTCAGACTCCTTAATGGGTAGGAAACAAAACCAATCAATTTTGAAACCGGTTGTCATCTACTTGCAGAACCTATTTCTTAAATAAAAAAAGGAATGTTTTGTGAATTTATGTTAGTAATTTTTCAATGTTCTAATGACGGTCTTTAGCCCAATTTACAAGATATCTTTCATTACTTTATGAGTAGTAGATTCGCTAATTTTCATGAATTAATACTGAATGAACTAAATTACCTCTTATGTAGTTAATCCCGTTATGCAGTAAATTCCCTTATAGAAAATTACTCAAGATGTTTTATTGAGAGAAGATTTAGCAAAAACATCAGCTACGTTGAAAGACCATTATTTAAATTTATTTTCATCAATATATTATGTACTCAAAATTAGATTTTTGCCGGGAAAACGACGTATGGTTAAATTCCTTTTTGAATAGACAATATGTTAGAATTTTATTATGATAATAATTGCAACCGTTTTTGAAAAAATATACTTCCTCTTTTAGAGCTTTTGGAGGGTATTGCCTTAAATTTTTACCCAGAAATCATTTCTGAACATGTATGCCAAATTTAATTGAAATAGTCCTTTTAGATTATGCTCCACACGTCTGCAAAGGCGACAGACAAAAAAACCACTTGACTCAGGGGACTTCACAACGTATAAATCCATCAAAACTGAATTTGTTTGCCATCACAATACATTCTGCCAATATAAATACTATTTCTATGAGAAACTAAAAAAAATAGACAATTGTGTAATTTAGTCTGGGAGTTCCCAGCAGTTTTGATCTAAGCAAGTAAAATCGTTATAATACAGAGAAAATGAAACTACTCTGCCTTTATAACTACATATTTGCGCTATAAACAATATAATGTAATTACATAATTTTATTTAGTTGTTTCCATTATATAACAGTACGTATGTACAAGTACACATTTATGTGTACTGTACGTATGTACAAGTACACATGCATGTGTAATGTACGTTTATACAAATGATTGGTTGTTTTGACTGAGATTTTGTGGTACCACTTCATAATAATTATACCTAGAGAGGTTAATAAAAAGTAACAACAATATTGTCACCACTATTTTATATTAATAAACATACGCGTTTCGATATGCATATAACCACTTACACTAAAGATTATATAAATGTCGAAATGCGTATTTATATTAATATAAAATTGATATGATATTAATATGATACTTTTTATTAACCTCTCTATAGTCATAAGTACATATATACAAATACACGCATGCATGTGTACTGTACATATATACAAGTACACAGGAATGTGTAAAATTGATTTATTTTTAACATATTTAAAAAGTGTTGAATAGGTGGTTATTTATTTCTTCTTTTCAATTTTCAACAAAATCAGATTCATTTAAATAATAAATCGGATACTTGATTTTCCCGGAAAAACAACTTTATCGTTATATATCCGCGTTTAAATGTACTAAATTTTAGAATTTTTTAATCAAGACTGTCAGAACTGTTTAAAAGACAATGTTTTTCACGTTATAAGAGATTTTGATGGTAGCGTACCTAATTTTGGAGCTAGAATTAATTTTTCTATTTCTACTTAGGTTATGATTTTCTCAACTTTTATGCCAAATTTCATCAAATTCGGCCCGGTAGTTTAGGCTCCTTGCGTCTGTACAGACTACAGACAGACTGCCATTTTATAAACTCATTTTTGGACTTAAGAGGACTTTAAAACAAATTTTTCGAGCCCACCTCCTATTTTTAATTTTGTTACTCTGCAGTTGATATTTTAAATATTTTAATAAACAGTACACTTTGCATGCTTCAATTATCTAATGTACCCTGGGAGTTCCCAGCAATTTTAATATCGATAATAAGCGTATAAAAATGGATTACAGAAAAAAATTAAACAACTATTAATTTGGTATAGTTCATAACTATACTATTAAATTTCAAATAATAATATAATTATATGAATAATTGAATTGTATGAAGTAGTTATAATTAATTGTACGTTCATCAAACAATTTTCTGCATAAATATGCACGTTCTATTAAACCAAAATTATTAATAAATGGATAGTATATCCTTAAGTTGTTTTATTTAGCGTCATAATTATATTCAATCGACTTTAATAACCAGTAAGAACCAAAACCGTAAGAACACACAAGGATCACAAACAGTTAGTAGATCACTTATAAATGTGTTTTTTTTTTTATTATTTTATTTCCGAGCTTTCCGAAGGAAAGCCGAATTCTTTTCCGATTCTTTTAGAAGCATTTTGATCCTTCTAAAGAGCAAAATTGTTTTGTGACCGAATTAAAAAAATATGCGTGAGACTCTCACGTGTTAGAAGTGTAACTTCTTAGGTTCTAGAAACAGTTGATTTTTTGATTCATTGCTCTCTTTGCATTGGTTGACGATTGTTTTATTTTTTATTAAATTTAAAGTTATGTTAAATTCAATTGAAGAATATCTCTCTTAATTAAATGAAATATTTCGCGAACGCCTGAAGGGGCTGCGTGAAGCGAAGAACGAAAAGCGAAAAGCCTGGTACCCCAGCAATACAATCGTGAAGTCTCTATATAGGATTATTTACTTTTGGTCTGACGTTTCACTTTTGGTCTAATCCAGGCCAATTTACCCTACCGCACCTAAAGAAGTTTCACTTCAAAAATACCAGGACATAAATCCGTTTAAGAAATTAAGGAACCTTATTTTGGTCTTTCGCATCCATATTCGCCCCAGTTTTAGCTTCCACTATTAATTTTCGTTTTGATTATTTAACATTTATTTTCCTCTGGAATCAAGTTCTTATATTCTTGGTACTTAAATCAGACGATCCCTCTAATGCTGGGCCTACTTAAGTATCAAACCCGCGTATCATGATCGCGATCTTTTTACTGAGTCGAACTTCTGTATCAAAATGATACAAAGAGTGTTCCCAGCAAGAGTTGTTGGTAGTTGCGACACATCAAAGGATGATACACGGAAAATATATGGACAGTTTTGATGAGGCCGTAACATTGCGGCAATCGCTGGGAAAATAATAGAAAATGAATTAGAACTTGGGGAATAGTTGCACTAATGTGCTTAGGTACCAAAGAAAGATACAGTAAGCTAATATAGGAATCTTCGATGGTCAAGAAGCGCCGTGATAGCCAACTTTTTTAAATTTTGCACCGTGTTTCTTAATGTTCCCCCCAATCAACGATAATAGGGATTCGAATTCAGTGGGAGACATAGGGATAACATTTACCTCATTGTCCACATAATGAATGGAATTAATTTAAATTGCTGATTAGCACACACTTGACCTGTTTTTTGTTTCTCCTTAATAATCGCCTACATGATTTTGTTCCAAATAATTCTATGACCAGCAACTTACATGCTTTTCATAGCGTATCTTGGTCCATCTGTTTATAAAGGTAAATACAGTTTTCTTTGGTTTCAGTAAAGCTTTTGACTTTGTCAACCATAGTCTAACATAGTTAACAAACTTACATCTCTCTTTTTACATATATAATTTTTTAGCAGTTATTCCACCTATTTCGGTTAATACAACTAAATTTGTAAACAAAGTAATAATAAAATTCGAGGCAATTTCGGATACAAACAATTAAAATAAAGTATAGTTAGTCCATTTAGTTATTATATTACCTCGTCGAGAGAAAATTTACGTCCAATGTACCAGACAAAAGTTAAAAAAATAGTATTGGATCACAATCAAACATTTGTGAATCCGCAACGAAAATTAGGAATCACATGATGTTCTAGTAACAGTGATTAATAATAAACAGAATTTTATTGTGATACCAATCGCGGGAGTATAAATATAAAACAGTATGGGAGCATTCGGAGTTGCATACATAGCAATATAAATTGTATGCATGCAATTTATAATATTATATTATGTATAATTAGACAATGATGACATACTATCGGAGCAACAAAATTATAGCTGAGTCGGACAATTTATCATTTATGTTTCAAATCAAATCGTTTATGTGTATATTTTCTCTCATTTTTATAAAACCCATATTGTTTTCATAAGTGAGGATGATGTAATCAAATTATAAATAAATTAAGGATAATATAAGTAATTACTTTAGAAATAAAACAGGTTCTGTTGAATGTTTGACCTTGTGAGAACAAAAGGATTGAGAATGAACCTGCACGAAAAGTAAATAGACGATGAAGAAATACTGTGCAAATACTTTTAACAAGTGTGCTTGCTTTTAGGATGGATTTGATAAAGAAATCACAGAAACGCCTCTCTCACAAAAATAACTTTAATTTTAAAGTTATAAATGTCCAGAGTTTCAAATATTAGTGATTTTATGGTGTCTTTTATAATTCTGTGGGATCTTGTAGTGTGGCTTGTTTATGCTTTGTTTAATATTGTGGCGCGGAAATTAGAATTTTGAAAATTTTCATATTCTGGGAGTTTGGTTGAAAATTTAATAAAAGAATCGAGATGGTAGACATGGTTCTCACCGACCAAACACTTCACACAAATGTGTAGTTTGGTTTTCCCACCCGGGTTTTGTTCAATGACCTGAGGTCCGCATCTTCGGGTGTAAAAGCCCCACCGGAAGAAATATAAAAAATGCTTCCAATATCCGTTCCAATATCCGTAATGCTTCCAAATCGTCAATACCCGTTGACTTCAAACCTCCCGATTCAGAAAAATGTATGTTACTCTCTTCTTTGTCTTCTGAGATCTCTATGTGGTAAAACTATAGTTTACACAAAACGATGTCCTACCCTACATCTCTTGCACACTGACTATTCTCAGAATCAATTAATGGTTGTTTTCAATTGCGCTTGTAGTATAGCCAATATATTCGTCTTTTAAATAACTTTAACTGCATAGGGTCACAAGAAGTGTCATAAATATTATTAGGTACTTTTAAGTTTCTGTACAAAGTACAAAAAGAAACCTTATATAACGGCTCTGTCTGTCTGTCTTTCTGTTGGTGTCTGTCCGTTGTTTGTTTCAATTCATAAACTACTATAGCTAGGAACATGAAATTTGGAACACAGGTGCATCTCGGCATTTGTGACAACTGGACGATTTTTCATACTTAATATTTTCAAGATGGCGGCCAATATGGCGGGCAACTAAAAAAGTTTTTAGTCACCATGACATGTTGCACATCAATTTAAAGGTATTGAAGTGTAGAAAAAGAATATGCAACTATTAAGCTTAATAATTTTAACTTAATCGTACAGAAACCGGCGATTATCGCCTCACGTACTTAAGTGAAGCGCGCCTTACTTGTATTTCTTTAGCACCCCCCTATATCCCTTTGTGTTAATAGTTAATGAAGGAACATATACAGAGTAGCATAATATTCCTTAATCTAAATTACTATTAAGACGAGTGGATGGATATTTATTCCAATGTACCTTGGGGCAATAGAATATCACACTCGGGTATATAATTGTGAGCAGGGCCGCTGAGAGGATTTCCGGGCCCCTGGGCAAGTTAGCACCTGGGCCCTTTGAACAAATAAAGGGGGGGGGGGTCCGGGGGTCCTCCCCCAGAAAATTTTTTAAAATTTAATTACCAAAATATGAGTTTTAAAGATGAAGTTCTAAGATTTCTGAGGGCAACTTTGTCCTTAGAGGAAAATATGTTTGGTGGGGACAAATCTTGATGTTAAACTAAGATGGGCTAAAACAATAATTGAGTAGTTTTGTAGCAGGTATCTTTGAAAAACCTTCTTTTACACTTTGTAAAATACATTATATAAAATAAAACATAATATAAATTGTTTGCTAAAATAGTGAGATTAAGAAAAAACAAATCAAAATGATTAAGTTACCCATCTTCTTTTTCTACAAAAGTTGCATTACTAGGAAAAAATATTAATATCAGTATGCCAATATGATTTGTCTGTCAGTTTCTCGCCTATACATCAACATCGACCATATTGAATTACATAAAAATGTAAGTACATAACTAAATGAAACACTAAAGTTCAAACTTCCATACTTATGACACATTTGGAATAATTTTATGTTCTTCACAATTAGTGATGAACTTAGCATCTGGGCCCCTTTGACCAAATTACGGCGGGGGGTCCGGGGGTCCTCCCCCGGAATTTTTTTTAAAATTTAAGAGCAAAAAGATGAGTTTTAAGAATTTCTGAGGGCAAGTTTGTCCTAAAAAAAGATGTTTGGTGGGGACGAATTTCAAATACATATGTACTGCTGGTTAAGTTTGTATTTGTGTCTGTTTAATTTCCATTGCGTGAATCAACTTTGCCTCCCAAACTTAGCTAGGTCATTAGGGGCCGTATAAAAAAAAAAAAAAAAAAAAAAAAAAAACATTTGCGTTAGAACTGAATGGTGTCCCCTTACAATAGTATAGAAGTATAATTCCAAGTTAGATTTTATTATGCTCTCAAGGGGCGTCTACCGACATTGGTACAAATATAGTAATTTCATGTTTTATTTGGATTTGGGGGCCCCTTGGTACTGGGGTCCGCCCGCGATTCGGGCCCATAGTTATGCCACTAATTACAATATTTATCTTGCCTTTTTTGATTGTAAAAAACCAGAGCCGTCCCCCGGAGGCCCGGGCCCCCTAGAGACCCGGGCCCCTGGGCATTTGCCCCCCTTGCCCCCCCCCCCCCCCCCCCTGTCGGCGGCCCTGATTGTGAGCATATCCCTCAGTCTAATTAACTATTAAGATAAAGGAATATTAAATATAAAACTGCACCAGGAGTCTCAATGTCTTGGGGAGATATACACACAAACCTTTGAGTCTTTAGCAGGGCAGACTATTGTTTAGAACCAAGGGGGGTGCTAAAGTAAAAAAGTGCCTATTATTATTAAACAAGTAAGGCGCGCTTCACGTAAGTACGTGAGGCGATAATCCCTGGTTTCTGTACGATTTAGTTCAAATTATAAGTGTAAAATGTTAACAGTTGCATATTCTTTATCTATACTGCAAGACCTTTAAATTGATGTATAACATGTCATGGCAACTAAAAACTTTTCTTTAGTCACCCGCCATCTTGAACATATTTAGTGTGAAAACTCCAAAAACTGTACAGTTGCCTCAAATGCCGAGATGCACCTGTCTACCGAATTTCATGTACCTAGCTATAGAAGTTTATGAAATGAAGCAAGCCAACGGACAGACAGATAGACAGGCAGAGCCGTTATATAAGGTTTCTTTTTTTATTTCGTACAGAAACCTAAAACCCTTTTTAGTCACCATGAAATGTTATACATCAATTTAAAGGTATTGAAGTGTAGAAAAAGAATATGCAACTACGAGTGTTACACTTAATCATTTTAATTTAATCGTATACAGAAACCGGCGATTATCGCCTCACGTACTTACGTGAAGTGCGCCTTACTTGTTTTAAATAGGGTATTATGGGATTTATATTCAGTACTAGCTGGATACCCGTGCTTCGCTACGAAGTGTGTAATTTTTATTTTGATGGGTTTACAAATTACCATCTAGAAGCATTAAAATTATTTTATTAAGCTAGAGTATCTAGATTCTATCCCACCCCTTATTTATCTACCCCCTCCCCTTTGATTAAAAAAAATATTAAGATGAAATTGAAATAATAACTAAATTAATTGACCTTCTTTATTTATAATTTATAATTGTTCAACATGGTGCCTTCAATGGTGACATCTTTTAAGTGCAGAATCGCATAATTATAATTATGCTATTATGCCCAAATTCAGCTATTAGGGTAGTTTTCATTTAGCCAATGTTGAACCGCTCTTGAATAATGGGAATATTTTTTGTTTTTAACTAAGTTATGAGATAATTCAATTAATACAATACAATTTTGGTTATGTTACAAACAACATTATTATAAAATTATAAATCTCCTATTAATAATCGTAATATAAATTAATTATTACACCCTCAATAATGATAAGATTCATCAGGTACTATGGCGTTATAATGACTGTAGTATTACTGGTACTACACTGGTGGTCATGACGGGTACTATGTTTTTAACGTTACATTATAATAGAGCAACTTAAAAGAACTTAATGACTTTAGTATTACTTGTACTACACTGGTGGTCATGACGGGTACTATGACTGAACTAGGACTTTAACGTTACATTATAATAGAGCAACTTAAAAGAAAAAGAAAAAGAAAAAAAAAAAACCCATTCCCTCAACCCTATCTCAGCTGACAGTAGGGCATGTTTTTTGGAATTTCATCACAATTTCGGATACTTTAAGTTAGAATATTTTAAATTTAAAAGTATCGTTTTAAAGCTTAGTAAAGGTGCCAACTTTAAGGTGTTTTGCACCCAGCTATCTACAACAATACAGTAGGTATACGAGCTCTAACATTTTCTTTTTCCATTTTACCCCCCTACATGTACAAAACAACAATTACTGTACTCTTAAAGAGCTTTTCAACGGTATACATCATGAAGGGTTTTCATTACTTTGACATTTGTACCCCTTGCCCCTGTGTACGAAAATTTAAATTTCGAAAATTCATGTAGACAGTGATTTTCCCCTTGCTTTGAAGGTCAAGTGTGTAAATTTTCATTGAGATCGGACTAAAACTGTAGATTTGTATAAAGAACATAAACACATACGTTGACTTTTATATGTATCTTAGATTAGTATGCATATGAAAAAGTTATGTTCAAATTTGTCGAATTCTTACCACAGCATTAGTTATTCGAATCTCTTGGCATGGATTGCCATTCATCTTACATTTTACTAATTTTAAAATGTCTGGTTTTGTTTAATGGCTCAATGTTTACTATTGCGTCCACTCTTAAACCCTGACGAGTGGAGCCAATAGTGAACATTGTGTCATTTAACAAAACCTGACCTTTTAGAAGTAGTACAAAAGTCAAATATATAGCAATTTATGCCAAGAGATTTAAATAACTAACGTTATGATCAACAGAGGAGGAAAAGTAGGGAAATTCAATATAAGGCAAAATACAGGCAAGAGGGAATTGATATCGCTTAGAGATGAAAACAATGAGGTTCGGAGAACCGATAAAGACATTGCTGATGTAATAAAGAATTATTACAGTACACTCTATAGACAAGAACAAATAGAAATAACAAAAATAGAAAAAGATAAAAGCAAAGCTCAAGATTAGTTACCGGTGTTAAGAAGTGAAATAGAGAGAGCCGTAGGGAGGATGAAAGAAGGAAAAGCAGGCTTAGACAAAATAAGCACTGAGCAAATCAAAGCAGGAGGGGAGGTAGCAATAGAACAAATGAGACAGATAAGTGACCTCTGTCTGACAGAAGGAAAAATTCCAAGAGGTTGGCTAATAGCAAAACTAGTATTACTGCGCAAAAAAGGTGATATGGATGTAATACAAAACAATAGACCAATCTGTCTACTGTCTAACCTGTATAAAGTCTTTATGCCAATGCTCGCAGAAAGGATAAAATAATATATAAATGACCCAGAAGACATCGAGCAAACAGGTTTTAAACAGAATTAGTCAACCCTAGACAATATCTTAACAATTCAGCAATTAATAAGAAGAGCAGTAGATTACAACTTTCCACTGATTATATGTTTCGTAGATTACGAGAAAGCTTTTGATAGCCTATATACCACAGCTGTTATGCAGGTTCTTGATGACAGCCAAATGCCACAAGAATATATAATAGTACATTACGCGTCGAGTGCGGAAAGTAGCATTTTGCATGCGAGTGTGGAGTTTGCACCCGAGCGATAGCGAGGGTGGTAAAACCACACGAGCAATGCAAAATGCCGTTTTCGCACGAGTTGCGTACCGTACTTTATCTACGATTGTTAGATTTAAATAATAAATCCAGAAACAAATAAACTTGCTGTATGTAAGTTCGTATCTCTCTCTTGATAAAGATGGCATTAATTCATTAGTTGTATTTTTTGCCGAATTAATTATTTCTGGAGAAGTATTATTCTCCACATTTTCGTCAAAGTCACTTGATTCACTCATTGTTTTTCACTAAAAACTCTATATAAATATGTAGTTACTTTAATAAAAGAACACCAAATTAGTTTTGTTAAATGTAAACTAACTCACAAATCGTGCGTAAAGCAGAAGAATTCCTCTTCTTTACCGCACTAGTGTGGTAAAGAAGAGGAATTATTCAGAACTATGAGACGCGCATGCGCAATGAATACATGTACGTAAATAATCACTTTCTACGCATCTAAACAAAGATATAATGTTTATATTTCGTATCAATCGTAGATAAACATTTTTAAATGTATATATCAAAACTCAAAAGTAGAAGTAGAGAAAGGAAGGGAAATGAGAATAATTAAACTAGAAAGAGGACTTCGACAAGGAGATAGCCCATCAGGACACTTATTCAATGCCCCTATAAAGAAAGTTTTTAATAAGTTAGAATGGAACCAAAAAGGTATTAACATCAACGGGAAAAAACTATCCAATCTCAGATTTCCTGACGATATCATCACCATCTCGGAGAGCATGGAGGAAACAGAAGAAATGCTAAAGGAACTAGGGAGGGAATCGAAACAAGCTGGTCTAAAGATGAACTTTCAAAAAACAAAATGTATGGCAATCAATATAACGGATAATAGAAAAATAGAAATCGATAATAAAACTATTTAAGAAGTAAAACAGTTCAGATATTTAGGTAGGATAATCTCCAAAGACGGGTCGGATGAGAAAGAGTTGAATAGAAGAATTGGCACAGGATGGGGAGCCTACAATAAATTATAGAGACTACTTCAGAGCAAACATCGATATTGAAACAAAAGCAAAACTGTGGACAAGCTGCGTTCTCCCTACACTAATATACGGATGTGAAGCATGGTGCATAAATAAAAGCACCAAGCACCCTAGAAAAAATGAGAAGAGTGCTAAGACATATGCAGAGAAGCATGCTGAAAATAAGACTAGGAGATAAAAAGAGCAAAGAATGGCTGATGAACACAACAATGATAAAGGATATAGGAGAGATGATAATGAGAAGGAAATGGAAATGGACAGGACATTTAATAAGGACTAAAGATGGAGGATGGAGTAAGGAGATTTTAGGATGGTATCCTAGAGGAAGAAGCAGAAGAAAAGGCCGTCCAAAAACTAAATGGGACGATGAGATGAAGATAGCATGTGCTGAAGGAAAACCATCATGGCAAAGATAGAACAGAATGGAGGAGATTGGAGCAAGTTATTGTAGATTGCTAGTTTCCCCTACAACGAAACAATTAGCAGTATAGAAAAAAGAAAAGAAAGGAAATAAACAAAATAGAAATAAAGTTAAAAAAAATAATAATAAAAATAAATAAACAGACAATCAAATGAATTATATGTGATTTACTTAAGTAGTAAAAAAAAACAGCCAAAAGCTGACATTGTGCACTAGAAGATATATTTATTTATTTAAAAATGATTATTATTATTATGTATTATGTATAAATCGAACAATAAAAAGGTCATTCATTCATTCATTCTCATTCATTCAACGTTATGATAGCAATCAGATAAATTCGAACAAAACTTTCTCATATGCATACTGATATCTATATATTATATAAAACTAAGAGTTATAGTGACTGACTGACTGGCTGACTGATCACTAACTTCCCTACTTCCCATTGACATAGAGATTTGATATTTGGTACATAGATAGATGTACCATAAATAGAAAAGTGCGGGCATTTTGATTTCGAAATATGGCCTACCATATTGAATTATAGCCTCTATCTTGAATTTATTCACATTCTATTTTCTCAGCTTCAAGTGGACCTAAAGATCTGAAATTTGGTACATAGATTTATGGTAGCTAAAAAAGAAAATTAATGGTACTTTCACTTCAACATATGGCCGCCATATTTAATTATAGCCACCATCTTGGATTTAATCCCACTCTATTCTTTGTTAATAAATCCCATAATACCTTATTAAAAAAATAAATAACTCACTGTGTAGATATAGGTTTGTAACAGTTTATTTATATAGTCTCATATTAATAACGTATGCATATTTTATTTTTTAGATTGGTGCAGCCTCGGTGGAGCTCTCAATCGGACAGTTCGACAAACAACTTGCACTCCGTAAGATTTATAATTAGTAATTCTTTTTATTATAATGTATTTTAAAATCGTCACAATCTCTAGAGGTAATTCACCCATTTGATGACTGAAAGGTAGAGTTGGGATATCGAAAGAAAATATCGACATTTACGATAAATCGATATCGAGTGGATCAACATCGATATTAGTCAAAATATCGATATTTTCGATATATCGTGAACTTCCCCGACGACCCAGTTTTTTCCGCTGATGAGCAAAAAACAAACAATTTTTTCCCCTCTTGAGCAGTGAAAAATAGAAAAAAAGGTGACCGATTTTCGATATTTTAGAAAAATATTAATGTTTCCGATAATATTGATATTTTTGGTCCAATATATCGATATTTTTGATATTTCGGAATCGATGTCCCAACCCTATGAAAGAAGTACAACATACTTGTTATCTCATTTACATGAGGTTCAAAATCATTATCATAGTTATCTTATACAACTAATTAATATCAATAAAAAAGTTGTGACTTTATTATTGTTCTAATAAAAATAACATTTGGGCATCTATAGTTGCAATACTGTTGCTTATCTCTAACAGGATAATTGATAGCATAAGAATTATGTACAAATTAATGTTTAAATTTAATATTTTTTATCATTGGAGATTTTTATTTTGGGTAGAGCAAATTTTAAACTGATAGTATGTTCTAAAATGTACAACATTAATAATTTCAATGATACATTGGGTTAACGTTCTTTCTTCGCTGTTCTTGGAAAATTGTAATTTGGATTTTTTTTGTAATGGGATGTGTGATTAAAATTAATTAATGATTACAGAGAAGATAGATAAGGCAAGTTCAGAGATCAAGGATTTCTTTCGAACTAGTTATAAACGATTTTTTTTTAAATATTATAAAGGCCAAACTACTCTAAGAATAACGTAAATTTCAATTTACATTGATAGATTCAAGGAATGATATTTCTATATCAATAATCTAATGTAGATCATAACTGGAAATAACATATACATCTTCATGGTAAAAGGACAATTAGCAATATTCAATAGTTATTGGTAGGCATTTTCTAATGATAAATAGGAAATTCAACCTTACCCAAAATTATTTATTCATATACGTCCGGGAACTCTCCATGTCCGAGATACAGGGAGTTAATAATTTGTTTATATACTTTTATTAATCAACATTTCAATGTCCTTTTTATGCCATTGAGTTGACAAAGTCTATAGAGGTGTTCAATGGAAAAAAAAGTCAGACTCAAAAAAATTCAGTGACGTACCCTATGTTTCCTCATTAATATTAAATGAAATACCTGCTTTACCCCTGGAATAATTAAGCAATATGTAATTACCCCAAAAAATTGTTCCCATTACTAGAAATAAACCTGCCAATTTTCAATGTATTACGAATTATTTTAATTTCTGCTGGCTCAGCAAAATAAGTTAAATGACATCACAAATGTATCTGATTTTTGTACTAAGTTTCAACTCTTTAGCTTAAAAACTATGTGACTTAAGGGTGACGCAGACAGACAGACACACAGACAGATAGGCATTCATCTAATAACCACTAAAATGCTCTTGCAGCACCCAAAACGGATAATTCCGCTGAAATCTCGGTTTTTGATTTTTTGGAGTAAACAATACATTTATTTTGAAGGTAAAGAAAAGTTAAAATAACGGTGCCTATATCTCAGAAACGAAGAATTTCTCGAAGCATGTTCATAGGAACTCTTATTCATATTTTTATTCAAAGAATCTCCCCTTAAATTGTTTAACAATATTAAACCATTACTCTGCGTATATTCTATGTTTTAATGATAATTAATTCACATTTAAATAATCACATAGTTTGTTTAATCTAAAATAATCCATAATTTCTAACCAAAATATAAATACAAATAACAGTCAGACGATCGTTTTAGATTAAACATTAAACAACCTGAATCTTGTGTTCAAATGTGAATTAATTGTCATTATAGTTAATTAACACAAAATATCAGTCAATACAACCAATTTCTAATAATATGTATTGATTACATACACAGTCAGTTACATTAATATATGCTGCAAAGACTGTCTGACCTACTCATGTATTCTGGAAGATGCAGATCAGACCTTCTTCGTTGCCCGATTTTTTTTTAAATAGCAGGTTCATGTCAGTGGCAAAAAACGGTGTCATTACAGATATTAATACACGACATTCTTTTTTTTTTTTTTTTTTTTTTTTTTTTTCTCGCAGGGAGCAGTTCCGTTGTACTGGAGGGGGATGCGTTTCTTTGTCAGATGTCTGTAATGGCTGGGGTCATTGCGCTGACAGCTCGGATGAGGCACCTTCAATTTGCGGTTAGTAAAACCTAAATAAAATCGGATAAAGGGAATTAATAAGGAAAACCATTGCTGGCATTTAGAGTTCTTGGCAATTATTGTAAAATAATGAAAATAGAGAAAGATGGATACAAATTATTTTTAAAAATATACAAAAAGTTAATTGTTGTATACATTTAAAATATTTACTTATATATTATACATTGTATTATTATTATAGTTATTAATTATAACAATATAGTAGTGATATGGGAGAACAGGAAAAACTTTAAAAAGAAGTAGTCTCCGCAGTTCTAGGCGTGAGGAGAAGAGCCCAAAATAAATTGAAATGCTTATGTTAAATACCATCTTCGGCGTTTTTTAAATTACGAGCGTATGTGTATGATAGTGTTTCAACAGGGTGCTGTAAAAGCGAGACGTAGCAGGTATGAAGGTATTTCGCCTTATTGGAGAGCAAGAACTAGAACATTCCTTAAAGATAACGATACAGATGGCTCTATCAGAGTAATGGAGTGAAGCATAGATGTCAAGCGATTCCTCAACATAACGTAAAAGGGTGCTAGAACAAGAACAGTACCGTCAAAGGCCCTAGCGGTTTTTAGTAATAATTTACAGCTCAACCTTAACTTTCTTTTAATACGCTACGTACACTTCTTAACATAGAAAATTTAACTGACACTTAAATTTATCTATTAATTTTAACAGGAACATAACAATTTTAAAACTAGTTTTTACATAATAAGAATTCACATACACGTGAATGATTCCAAAATAACCTATAAGACAAAAAAAGTTCATTTAAGGTATAATGTGTATGTTGGATACAATTGGTTTTGTTAAGAAGGTTCTATTTTTAGACAAGTGATTCTTGGTTCACTCAGGTTATGTTATCCGATTATAAGTGCAATCTTGTCGTCCAATTTGACCTGTCGCTTGAGATTCATAGTACATATTTAAAATAATGAACGCTTTTATTTTTCAGATTGTGGTACAGGAGGAGCGACTGGAAGTTTAATAGGCAAACCTACCAAATTTCAAGAAGCACCATTGGGTGCTCAACCGTGGTTCGTGGGCATCTACAAAGTTCGACACAATAACCATCATACTCTGTTGTGCTCCGGAACTCTCATTTACGATGATATAGTCCTCACATGTAGGTAATATATTATATACCAGTAGATATATTTACATAAGAAAAGTGATATTATAAATAATTAGATATTTCTTATCCTTCCTTCTTTGGATAAGAAGAGTAGGGTGAATATCGCTGAAGACTTCAACAATTTTGGCCTTGACCCAGTCCTTTAATCCTATCATTCTATACCGCTACTAGTTTATAAGGCTTTAAGCTCCAGTGATTTTTGCCATTAGTCTTTATCTTAAAATGTTCACTAAAATGTTGCCGGTGTCTATTCTTAATAGCCCGATGGGCAAGAAATGTTCGTTCTGCAAGCAGGTTTTCTAAAATTTAACTAATATTCTGTTTCCTAATAATTATGCCTTGACCCAAGTATAATTTACTGACTTTTTATTTTCTTTTACTTAATTTAATTTCTTTGTAAATCAACATTAAATACAAGTTAATCTTGTTTGCATAATAATTTTAATATTTCCTGCCGAAAGTTAATCAGTCAAAAAGTACAAAACATTTCGTAACAAAGAATTGAATTGTGCTAGTAATTTGTATTTCGGTCAGCAGTCTCGTCATTTCATTTGCCAGTAGGATATAAATTTGTCAAATTCAAGATAGGTTCAATTAAAGAGATCATTGTAAGTAGGAAGGTTGTCATTTATTTTCAAACATTTCCATCTTATGTGAATTTGGATTTTTTTACAGCTGCTAACTGCGTCAAAGATCCGTCAGATTCGCGTCAGCCATATTCAATTAATACGATTCGTATCAGCGCTGGAAAACTCAAGAGAGATTACAATGTCGATGAATCCTTTCAAAAGAAAGTGGAAGTAAGTAAATACTTTGAATTTAGCAATGCTTAATATTATAAACTTTCCTTGATTTTTTTTATAATAATATTAAGCCTTAAGTTCGTAATTATGTCATTATTTAATTGTTGTACGATCTTAAAAGTATATATATGTCTTAGGTTAAACAAATTGTGGTAAGGGACCGTTACGAGGGAGATACAAAAGGTTACGCTCGAAACTTGGCCATTATAAAGTTAGTAGAACCTATTAAAAAAACAAACTTTTTAGGACCAGCATGCTTGTGGAATAGTAAAGACACTCCTAGACAGGCATCTGTAAGTAGATATATTATGCTAAATAAAACACAAAATTACCTGAAATAATATACCTTAAAGTGTAAATCCTTATCTGTGAAGACAGACTCAGGCTAAACCTGAATTTGTGAAGCATGTACCTGTTGTTAATATAACGTGTTATTGTGATCATTAGGTTTAATAAAAATAAAGAATCCTTGATTTTCAGATCGCAGGATGGGGTTTGCAGTTAAAAGGAAATGAAGTAGAAAGTTCCGGGAAGTATGGAGTAAATTTAAGGGAGTCTTTAGTCACTCTGATGGACGTAGGAGAATGTGTAAAAGCATTCTCCGATCCTCTGTTCAAGCGTTTCATGACAAATGATAAATTCTGCATAAAATTTGATTTCGGTAAGAAATCAAACATAATCTTTTTTTTTTTTTATCAAAACAAAGCTATTATTATTCAGGGTGGGTTAAAACAAATTGTTTTGTTTTAGTGGATGGCTTTAAAGACGACGATGTAGGAGGACCGGTAACTGTTCAACAAGATGGAAGGTATTATCTCGTTGGTGTCGTCAGTGTCCAACTACCTAACACGAATTTTGGAATCGCTACTAAGACCTTTAAACATCTTGAGTGGATAAGAAAAACCGTCTTCAAACTTAAAGAATTTGACATGTAAGCTCAAATGATTATAGTTTGTAAAAGTAGTAAGATTATACTGTAAACATTTACAAGTTAAAGTTTTACTCAGTATACATTTCTTTAACATTATATACATTCTGATAGTCCAGGAGATAACGTGCAAAAAAGTGTCTGACTAACATCAAGCTAGAATGTTGTGTATAAGTAAATCTTTTGGTGCCTTTTAAGGATATGTGGTCGGCTAAGTTCGACTGCGGGACGTAGCTTGGCAATAGGAATTTGAAAAAAACCAAAACAAAACCGGTGGAGGGCTGCCATGTCCCGCCCTTTTTGGTGGACAATGAGGTTTTTATGATCCTGAGTACGAAATTAGTTAGTAGACCAAAATTCAATTGGTGACCTCTTTGATTTAGAGTAATATTTGGCTAACTAACGTGTTAAGTGACAAACTAACATCAACTTGATTATTGGTCAACTAACTAAGTTCGTACTCAGGATCATGAAAATCACATTGTCCTCCAAAAAGGGCGGGATATAGCCGCTCTCCACCGGTTTGTTTTGTTCAAATGCCTATAGCCAAGCTCCAAGCTATACCAAAAGATTTACTGATACACAAAATTCAAGCTTCATGTTAGTCAGATTCTTTTTTTAAGCACGCTATCTCCTGGACTATAAACACAACACTTTGATTTTACATTTCTTTACATTATACACTTTCTCTTTCTAAACACAACATTTACTCATACATCTTTTGTTACAGGTGTTCGCAAGTCGGCTACTTTAACTGCAGTTCCAATTCAAAGTGCATCAGGACGGATTTAGTTTGCAACGATAACAAGGATTGTGAAGATGGCTCAGATGAAGACCCGGTTCTTTGTACAGTCAAATTTCAGTCAAAGTACATTAAATTTAACTTATTGAATATTTGATCTCATATTATATGTTATTAGTTGTTAAGGGACCTTGACAACAAACATGTCAAATTTAGAAGTAAAGGGAGTCGTCGATTGTAAACAGAATCCTTGTATTTTTCATAATCAAGAGGCAATAATAAATCATGTTAAATATACATACATAATATATTTAAAAAATACATACTATACCGGCATTGAAAGGATTTGATATGAACTTTTCTGGTATTGAAAATATTTAATAGACATTTAAATTAGGTAATTATTTTCTTGGTTACCCACCCTACTTTACCAAATAATTAGACTTTATTTGGGGGTGTAGAGAATTAGTAATCTAGCCTAGTCCACCAGTGTTAGTGTAAAAAATAATACTACATGATAGACTATTTAAAATTTATTTATTATTATTTAGGTTTATTGTCATTACTCATACTACCCCTCCACAAGACACCCCAACCCTTCCAACTTATTATATTAAACGAGGCCTTAGGCCCGTGGCAAAGGGCTTAATTTTATATTTTTAGAAAAAAAGTAAAATTAAGTAAATTAATTTAGATATCTATTTGAAGACCAACAAATCAAAACAAAATTTATTATTATTGGAATAAATGTGACCTTAGCTTAGCAAAAACCAGGGGTATCCAACTCCAGTATTCTAGAGGTGTAAGACCACTAGCGCTGGTCGAGCTGTTTGGTGGTTAAAATTGTAAACTACTTATGATCTTTTGACATTTCTCGAATTCTAAGATATAAACAAATACTGGTTTTCAGACATTTGTACTATTTTGTAAATAAAGAAAAGAAAAAAATCGGTCCGAGACAACTCAGACAAACTTTCTCATATATGAGTTTATAATTACTTAGCCCAGTGTTTCCATTTATTAGTTTTCAAATGTACATTTAAATATTATTGAACATTTCATCAAAACTTATCATAAAAATAACTTCTCCTGGTCGGGGAATCGAACCCGGGCTCTCTCCGTCCGCGTTTTAAGCTAATATCTCAGGAACTAGATTTTTCCCGGGAAAACGGCTTATATCGTTGGATTCGTATTCAAATGGACTACATTTTAGAATTTTTTAATCAAAATCGTCGGAACCGTTTTCGAGAAATAATTTTTTTTCATGTTTTTTCAGAGTTTTTGGGGGGTAGCGCCCCCAAATTTAGAGCTAAAATTCATTTCTCGATTTCGCCTCGGGGTATGATTTTTCTGAACATGTATGCCAAATTTCGTCAAAATCGGCCCAGTAGTTTGGGCTCCAGGCGTCTGCACAGACGACAGACAGACGACAGACGACAGACGACAGACGACAGACGACAGACAGACATTTTTTAAAAACCACTTTTTTGGACTCAGGGGACCTCAAAACGTGTAAATCCATCAAAATCTCAAAATCGAATTTTTGCGCCATCACAATACTTTCTCTTTATATGAGAAAGTAAAAAGCGTGGCTGTAAGAGATGCGCGATTGTTTCGAGTGCAAGCAAGCTCGGGTTCAAATCTAGTAAACTGACAAATTAATTTATTCATTTGTTTCTTTGAATAAAGAAACTCAAAATCTTTTGAACGGTGTAAAAGATTTAGTTACAATTTTAACCGCCAAATAGCTCGAGCGGTAGTAGTCTAACACAGGTAGATAAAGAGGAGAGTTGGAAATCTTTCCGTTTAAGGATTCTACGATCGCTGGCAAAAACCAAGCATCTTATAAAATAGGGATGGGGCACTAAGTATACCTCCTGGGTAAAAAAGTGTCGCCAAGAACTTGGATAAATCTACATCAAATTACCACTGCGCATGCTCAGAACTTTTTAGGGGGACGAATTTCTTTCCAACTGTTATCCATTGTTTATTTTGAATGAAAGGTTACAATCTAACTTTTTTTTAATCATGTTTTTAACTAATCATTTTCTTGTTTTAAGGGTTTTTTATTTTAATTTACAGTTTCACTTTAATATATTAATAAAATTTAATTATTAGAATAATTTTTAATAATCGAATAATTAATATTAATTAATTTGGAAACGGGCTATTTCTATAGCAGAATAAGATTTTAATCTACAAAATTGTTACAGTTTATCTTTTCAAAAAATGTATAGTGAATGTAAAAAAAAGTAATACATACAATTTTACAAAGTTTAACGTAAATATTATATTTATATATGAAATATGAAACGCGAGTGGAAGAAAATTAGTTTTAATAGGTTTGTTTGTTCCAACCCCCCTATTTGTACCGTCCTTTGTATCGTCCCGCGGATCACTGTCCACATGAGATTACGAAATTAAAATTATGGTGCACAGGGGTACGGGGTACAAATGTCAAAGTAATGGATACCCATGATGCATATCGTTGAAATGCTCTTCAAGAGAAAAGTAATTGTAGTTATGTACATTTTTGTCATATTTTCATTTAGGAGGGGGGTTAAATGGAAATTTACATCGATACCTATATAATTAAAGACAACTTATATGTGTGTTGTTTTTTATAAAAATCTACAGTTTTAGTCTGATCTCGATGAAAATTTGCATACTTGATCTTTAAAGCCAGAGGAAGGTCACTGTCTACATGAAATTTTGAAATTTAAAATTTGGTACACGGGTACGGGGTACAAGTAATGAATACGGGGTCAAAATAATTAATATTATTCATGATGCATATAGTTGAAAAGCTCTTTAAGAGTACAGTAATTGCTGTTATGTACAGTTTTGTCATATTTTCATTTAGGGGGATAAATTTGGGATATTTGCAAATTATTTTAT
Source organism: Gerris lacustris (assembly GCA_951217055.1). Classification (NCBI taxonomy): domain Eukaryota; kingdom Metazoa; phylum Arthropoda; class Insecta; order Hemiptera; family Gerridae; genus Gerris; species Gerris lacustris. The sequence continues at coordinate 30,548,887 of OX578280.1, forward strand.
CAGAGACGAGGGGGTATAGAAATAAGTGGGAGGGATAGAATCTAGATATTCTCTCATAGTAGTAAAATAATCTAAATAATGTTTCTTGATGGTAGTTTATAAACTTATCAAATTGAAGTAACACTCCGTAGCGAAGCACGGGTGTCTAGCTAGTTATGTTATAATTTAGGAAGACTTTTAACATTCTATGTATCAATCTATTCCCCACCGAGCACTTTTCAAATCAATTGTTAATTTTATAAGATTCAAAATGTTGTATATTGCATATAAGTATAATGTGTTTTGTTAATTAGTGATAATGGCAAGCCATGTGAGATACCTGAAGGAAATGAAATATTCTCGATTTTGAGATGTGGAGGTTCAAATGGTTGTAATAATAAGTACTCCGCTCCTTCTCACTCAAGGTACCAGATTACCTGTCCCTCAGGAAGAAGCTTCGCCAAGCTTGGTGTTTCGGTAAGCATCTACTACTGATTTTATTTTATTTAATATTTGAAGTTTACTCTGGGGATGTAACATTTCAAAATTTAATAATATTTGGCTTCATATTGTTTTATAAAACTGAAATGAAAGTTAAACATATTTCTTAAACTATTAAAAATAAGAATCAGCGCTATCAGTTCTTGAGGCTCCTTGCAACTTTATAGGCGACAACCACAAATATTTGGTCAATAGTTTTTCTTGAAATAAAGGGATTTAAAGTTTGAAAATTATTTAAAATCGCTATACCACCTATATCCCAATATATGTATATAACATTTTAAATTAAAGTTATTGTAAACAAATATAGGAGAAAGTAAAATTCACAATAAGAAATAAAATAAAAGGAAAACCCAAAATATTTTAACTAACGAAGATGAAATACTTATTATTTCAGGTTAAGCACACAGTGTGTGACAATGGCGAATGGATTCCTGATCTCAAGGAAAGCAAATGCTTAAGTATGTAGAGTATCAAATTATAGTTTTTTTTTTTTTTTTTCAAATATTAAAATAACAGCATATTTAACTAATGTAATTTTGCGTATGTAATTTATTTTTATTTTAGAGCTGTGCCCTCCGTTGGATTACAGATCCTTGCTACTACACTGCCAATATCAAGGAGAAGCTGTAAAGTGTGATGCTATGATGAGACCAGGTACAGTAATTAATGTAGACTGCAAGAGACAGTTCAAAAAGCAACTATTAGTAAATTATGCTACTAAAACCAAGTGCAAAATTGACGGAACTCTCGAGCATGACATCTCAGCAGAGTGTACTCCAGGTGAGTCAAAATATATTACGTATTATAATAGCTAGAAAAAGGCCGAAACAAATATGACTAAAATAAAATTAACGCTTTATCAGGTAGAACTAATTTAATTCGTTATTACAAATGTTGTACATTACTGAAATAGACAAGGAGATCCGCCAAAATGGAAAGAGTTAGTTAGACCAAAGCCTCCCTCGTGGGCCCTGGCCTTGCTTGATGGCTTGACTGAGACAGACGCAACTCAAAAGAATCAATTGAAAAAAAAAAGTATAATAGTTATGTCGATCAGTTATGAAATAATTCCATTGTTATTTTATAGGTAAGTTTTGTTATTAAACTGTTTTTTGTTGTTTTTTTAGAATGTGGGAAACCATATGTCGTGGGTGAGGCTCTATTATCTAACAGCAAGAAAACAAAGTACGCTAAATATCCATGGCATACGGGAATTTACTGGAAGAAAACTGATAACGATGGACATGTCCATTACAATATTCAGTGCGGTGGAACCCTCATAGATACCAATAAAGTACTTACAGGTTTGTATGTTATTTTTACTTACAAACCTTTTGGATATATTAATAGCAAGACTAACTACACAATATATATAATAATAGATTAAGCTTTAATCTAATGTATCCTTAGATAGTGGAATAGTAAATCACAAAAAAGTTCAATTGAATGACATAAATGTATTTGTTCTCCGGTTAAATTTACGTCCCAACGCATTTGATGTCCGAGGTATCGGTTCCACTAGTGAAAGCATCTTCAGGGGTTTGGAACATCGTGGTGCTAACTCGAAGTAGCAACAAGATAAACTGAAATTTATGTGTTTTATATTTACTCTCAACCTCTCTATAATATTTAAAATAGAGAAGTTTACATAAAATTAGTGATCTTAGATTGGATTCATAGGAATCTTCTTTCTTAGGATGGGCAGCCAATGTGGCCGAAAGGCTCTAGGCGCCTGCCCGGCTATCAATGAGCCGATGAGACACAAGATTGTAGGTTCGATCCCGTGCCATGATTCTCTGATTTGCATCTATGAATCGTGGACGGAGCAGGACGATTACATCCCCTGAGTGGTTCTCTTCCATAGCCTTTGAAGTTCTGATTTATATAGGTCACTATTTCCCACACCATTCACGCTTCGGCGGTAAAATATATAGAGATATATTGTATATAATATATTGAGGAATATTGGGTGTGTGAAGTAGCTGGAACTCTTCACCATGGGGCTATTAAAGTAGGGCTAAAATATGGCCTACTTGCTAGGTTCCATCAAGTGGTTCATCCTAAAAGTCTAGTATGTGCTAGTATACTAGGTTGGATTTGCTGTGGTATAATGCATTTTATCTACATACCTCTTTATGTAATGAAGCATCGTACGCGTAAGCAAAAACGTAGTTAGATAGTGAAAATAAATCTTACGAACCACGTCTAGGCTTAGTGTGGCGAGAAGTAAAAAGGGGACACACTGAATATCATAACAATGTCTGCAAAATTTAACAAAAACATAAACTGCCTGTTTGTAAATCCAAGAATACAAACACTTCAGGAATAACTACAATTTTAAAACTAGATATGATTAATTAACAGATCTTTTATATTTAAATTTTCAGCTGGTCATTGTGTCTGGGAAGCAGGAAAAAACGTTAAAAATCCCAGTGAAATAACGGTGGCTTTCGGCAAGTATTACAGCAGCTGGTACATAAGGGAGGATTTGGAAGAAAAACATAATGTGAGGCACAAATTTTAAGTTAATGTTATGACAAGTAGGTTTATTTTGTTATCAATGGTTTCGATAAAGATCTCATAACAAGGATGACGTTTCGGTTCCAATATTTAAAGTATATCTTTAAGAATGCATAGTCTTTAACAAAATTATCACTCATCTACAGAGATGTCTGGAATATAATCCTACTAAAGGAAACCAAAATTGACTCCTAATTAGTTTGCCTCACGAGGAAGCTATGTGGCTTACACGCTACGCATAGGCGGCTCTAGAGCTATATATTTGGGGGGGCTAACACTACCAGGGTTGGGGGGTGATAAATTGATACTTTAATTCATAACAGACAGACAAAAATTAATCAACAGACAGGCAGAAAAGGAACCAATTTAGAAAATCTAAAGAGTGCAGACGGTTGAAATTAATTTGGGGCTATCTGCGGACTACTTTCGACAAACCATCCAAATTTTATAATAATCAGTTGAGTGCTTTTGAATATATAGGTCTAAATAAATGTATGTTTGTGCGCATGTGGAGGATAAAATAATGGGCACAGAAGGTTGAAACTTTAATGGGATCAACAATGGGCTAAGTATAACCTACCATCCTGATTTCATTAAAATCGGAAGTGTTGTTTTTTAGATATCTTGGTTCGCAAAAATACGTTTTATCTCTTTCCAACTACAATATCTCGAAAACGGTATGTCTCACTTCAAACATGCATAGGACCTTTTTTGTGCAGAATTATGTGAGAAATAATTTTGGTAATAACACTTCTCTTCAAAAAATAAACCGTTTTGCGTAAAAAGTGGAAAATAATTAAATTTTGGACTTTAAGGAGGGGGGAGGGGGGACGCGCCCCCTCAAGAGGGGGGAACTTTACTGTTTCTTACTACTACACCCCTTAAGAGTGTTTGCACAAAGTTTCAAAACTTTATAAATTATTTTCTCCATTTGCTGTTTTTTTTACTAATTTGCCTGGACTATTAGTAACTTAAGAATTTATCAGTTATTTCTTTTCTCTTTTCATTTAAGGAATAGGTTATTTTCGGGAACGCCGTTTTCGGGTTTTTTTTTTTTTGTTCAAAATTGGTAGGGTTGGCAATTATTTTGGGTTGATTTTCCAAATATTATTTTATTTCCTATTTAAAACAACCTAGCTCTCGAACCCGAAGAAACCAAGAAACCCCATGAAAAAATCCTTTTCTCCCTCGCGGCGTTAACTGACAACGCGCAGAAAATGGAATTTCTGCGGGAAAAATACGTTTTCCTAAAAATTGTTTTTAAAACGTAATAAAAATAAAAAGGAATAATTTATCAGAGTGATTTTGATTTCTATTTATTAGTTTTTAGGGAGCAATAAATGTACAATAACAATTTGAACCAACTAACAAATATATTTTTAATTTTACTTATAGAAAATATAGCTTGAACTAACAAAAAATCTAAACCAAATGCAATTTTCTTAGCTTTATTGCAAATATTCTGACATCTTCACTTTATATAGTTTCAGGAAAATACTGATATTAGGAAAAATATTATTATTAAACTAATGTAAAAGTTTACCGATCAGTAACAGTAATGCAACAAAGGTATGGCTCATACTATGTTTATGTATATATGTAGACTTTCCATTTACAATTCTTGTGTTTTTGCTTAGCTGATAAATTTTTTGAACTACTCAAAATTTTTGGGGGGCTTAGCCCCCCCAAGCCCATACCTTCGGCCGCCTATGACGCTACGTGTGTTTACACAGAGTATATAAACACTGCTTGCTTCTCGCGCTATCCACCGGACAGCGTTAGTTGCGGGGGCATGGTCTGCGCGAGTGAGCTATTTACATACTCGCGCTACTCTAATTCATGCCCACTTCCACGTAAGTGGGCTGAATGTAAACAAAGCATAATATATTTATTTTCCCTCCTTCTAACAGTGAGCCACCATCGCTACAAAATTTTAAAAATCTGATTAGTACTTTTAAAGATATAATATAGGAATTGAAAACAATGGGTGCAGAAGGTTGAAACTTATATGGGAAGAACAATGGACTACCACTTAAATTTCATTTTAATCGGACGAATAATTTCTAAGATACGTTTCAAGACCGCGACAGACAAAAACCGGACCAAAAAGTTCCCTGTTGTCTAAAACGGATTTATACATTGGAATTGTTTAATTCGGAGACGTAAAAGAATGTTTCTTGTCAGAATTATCACATAATTCCGTTACCCTTGGAAGCAAATTTTATTTTAAAGCAACAAATATTTTATTGCAGACCATTTTCTGCCAATTTATTATGTTAACATTATGAAACACTAACACATTAAGCACTCACAATACCAATGTGAAACTTATTGTGGAAGATAATTATTTAAAAAGCACGTCAAAAATAAAATAAAATTTGTCACTATGTAACCAATTTATTCTAAAACCAGATCTAAATCGCACCATGTTATTTGTAGCACAGGTGCGTGAAATGATCGTCGGAAAGCATTTTAACGGAGGTAAAACTCAGTATTCGCAGGACATAGCTGTTCTTATTTTGACTAAAGATGTTTCTATGAGCAACTACATAATGCCTGCTTGTTTGGACTTAAACCACAACTTCGGAGGCATTCCCAAGGGTCAGCTTGGCCATGTAAGTGTTTGAGTGTGTTATGCATATATGTATATAATATTCATAATATGCTAACCTTTTTTCTATATTATAGTTAAATAATCTTTTCCAGGTCTACTAGGTCTATAGGGTATTAAATAACAGAACTAAGGCATTTTGTAATATTTCACCTCCTCCTGAGGCACCTACAAGCCTTTGATTTAATTTTCCAAATTCATAACATAATCATTTTACGAATTATTCATAAAACTGGTCATTTAACTATGTGTCTACACTTTGAAACGAATCAAGTGGTGCAATCCCTCCACGGTCCGCCCTTATCCAACCAGAGAGGGGCATAAGCTCCGGGGACGTTGAGAGAACGACGAAGAGGGGATACCCGTGACCACGATTTCCGTGACCACGGTGAATTATTTATGTGGTCAGAGTGTAGGTAATAGTGTTAATTTAATTACCAAGTAGGCGGACATTTTGCTGCATTTATCAACTATAAAATATTTAAATCAACATAATCGAGAAACAATGATTTGATCCTGGAACGAACCTAGGAAATCATCTCGGCACTACCCAGACACAATTCTCCGTTCATAGGCTTGTTATTAAGATATTTATTTTTATGTCGTTTATTAGCTTATATAATAAATCATTAGAAAATATCTTCTTTCATTATTCGTAATTACCATTTAATAATATTAAAACATTTCAACTTGTTACAATTGTTTAGTTTGTACATTATTAATTACTTTAAAATTCTATTAAAAAATCACAGGGAAGTACTTGCGTCCAAGTACTTTTTAGGGTTTTGTAGATGATTAAGCATACCCGTTATGAAATAATGATTTTTTTTTCTTCGATCCCCCGGGGGGTCACAATGTTTTTCATTAGTAATAACGACTAGATAAATTACATTTTTTCAGAACATTTTCATCGCTCCACCATAAGGTATAGCCATGAATTATTTTGAAATTTTAGGACCAGCCGTTATATAGTGTTTGGGGGGGGGGAATATTTTTTGGGGTATATTTTGACTTATAAAACCAATAAAGAATTAAAAATTTAAAAAAGCAAATATATATTTGTATCCTACACTTCAGCAGCTTTCATTTGATACCCCACTCAAAATTTTAAAAATATAAAATTTTGGGCGCACTTCAAATTTTTGCGCACAAAATTGGTAATTTTTAAAAACTAGAAATGAACTCCCGGAAATATCATCACCCTACAATAAGGAATTAGCATGAATTATTTCGAAATTTTAGGACCAGCCGTTGTATAGTGGTTGGGGGGGGGGGGGAATTTTTTTTTGGTATATTTTGATTTTTTTACCCAACAAGGATTGCAAAATTTAAAAAAACATATATATATATATATATATATATATATATATATATATATATATATATATATATATATATATATATATATATATATATATGCGTCCTACTCTTCAGCAGCTTTCATTTGATACCCCACTCAAAAATTTAAAAGAATATTAATTTTTGAGATTACCACATTTTTGCGAATTGCGCATACGCATATTAAATTTTGAACTTCTGCATATTTTTCCTGTGGTTGGGTCAAAAAGTTGCACCAGTTTTTCAAATTTCATCACTTTCGCTTAAACGGTTCGGGCCCTGTGAACCAAAGAGCGCTGGACGGACGGACACATCACCCTCGGTATACCGGTTTTGAGAAGTATCTACAAAACCCTAAAAAATCCTTTTTTTTCGAAGAGGTTACAGGTATTTAGTGAGTGTCAATCACAAAAAGGAAACAATTACACATGGAAAAAATTACACATCGAAATAATTAGACGAAGAAGAAATTACACGTAGAATGAAATAAATGTTAAAGCAAGTGGATGAAAAATGTTAAACTATGTATTTATAGTTTTCTAGAGTCTTCTAGCTCAGAGGATGGGAAGAGATTCAGTCAGCCCAACAAGGTGGTACAAAAGTCGTCCTCCCTCTTAACTTTTGAATGGTTTGAGATAAATTAATGAAACTAACTTGGGAGACACGTACTATGGAGAAGCAAGTTAATTTTCATCCACTCCCGTACTAGGGGCAACCACCCTTTTTGCCCCTAGGCCACCCCGACTTAAAACTTTTTTCGTATTTGGAATTTATGGCAAAGAATATTATTTTACATCAAACATTTTATTGTACTCTTACCTACCTCTAATATTTTGCCCCCCAATATGGGAAATCTACCGTTTTTATACTTTTGCCCTCATATAGGGGGAAAAATATTGGAGGTATAAAAAAAAATGTTTTATGTAAAATATTCAAAATTTTTTGCCATAGATTCCAAATCTGCTATCAAAACTACGCAATCAAATTTGAAAATTTTTATGTCGGGTGGCCTAGGGGAGAAAGGGTGGTTGCCCCTATGGCCGTTCATGAAGTTCAAGGGTTTGCAGCAGCCTAATAGCGTAAATTTTGCTTATTATCATGCCATCACACATAATTATTTTATGTAGCAACTCATCATCATCATCATCCTCGGCGCTACAGCTCTCGAAGAGCCTGGGCCTGCAGCACTTCGCTTCTCCAGAGGTCCCGCTGATGCGCAACAGCCCTCCATCTCCTAACCCCTATCGTCCTCAGATCATCCTCCACCTGATCGAGCTATCTCAGCCTAGGACGTCCTCTAAGCCTTCTTCCGCCAGGTTTACCCTCATGCAACTTCTTAGCCGCTCTATTCTCCTGCATTCTCTCAACATGACCTAGCCACCTCAGCCTATTTTTCTTGATTTCAGCCACCAGGTCCGGTTTGCCGTAAAGGATACGTAGCTCTTCATTCCACCGAATTCTCCATCTTCCATCCTCGTTCACTGGGCCGAAAATCCTTCTCAATAATTTTCTCTCCCAACGCCGTAAGAGGTTTTCATCAGAGTTCGTAAGAGACCATGTCTCCGATCCGTACAATACAACAGGTCTGATGACGGTAATATATACTTTAATCTTTAAGTCTCGACTTAAGAGTCTACTTCTTAGAAGTTTCATTAAGGAGAAGTAACACCTGTTTCCTGCGGCCAGCCTCGCTTTTACCTCCTCTGATACACTGTTATCATCAGTGATTTGGGATCCAAAATATTTAAAATTCCTCGTTGCCTTAAATGATTCCCCTCCTAATAACACTTCTTCAGGAGGGTCTCTACCTTTTCTGCGAGTCATCAGCATATATTCAGTTTTGTTTATATTAATATTTAGTCCCAGTTCTGCAGCTTCTTGTTTCATAGGCGTATATGCTTCTTCCAGAGCTCTTTTGGATCTTGCTAAGAGTCCAGCATCATCTCCATAAGCAAGGCATTGGGTTTGGCGGTTGAACAGAGTTCCTCCTGGGTTGCTAGGTATTTTCCTTACTGCTCTTTCCAGCACAAGGTTAAAAAGAGTTGCTGATAATACGTCCCCCTGTCTCAACCCTTGTTTAACTTTAGGAAGGTGACAAGCACCCATCTATTTTAACTTTGCTTCTTGTTCCTTTCAGCGTTAGCATTATAAGCCTTATTAATTTACTTTTATGTAGCAATTAGTAGTAATTAATAGTTAGTATAATAATAATAATAATATAATAATGTAATTAGTAGTTTTTAATGATCAATTTGATCTATGTAACCATTTTAAAAATTATAAATATGACAACTAAAACTTTAAATGTGTAATTTCGCATGTGTAATTTTTTCCTTGTGTAATTTCTTCCCTGTGTAATTTTAGGTGTGTAATTTTTTCCAGTGTAATTTTTTCCTGTGAAATTATATCATGTAACCCTTTAGAATCAAAAATACATCTGTTACATTCTGAATTGTAAGTGATTAATGATGTACAAACTTAAAAAATCGTGACAAAGTGTAGACACATACTTGGATTACCAATATAAAGAATAAATAGTAAAATAATATTGTTATGAATAAGGAGAACTAAATTATAGGTCTGAGATGCCTCAAGAGGAGGTGAAATATTGCAAAAAGCGGTAGGTCTGTTATTGAATACCATCCAGACATGGAAAAGATAATGGATGTGTACATATATGTTGGTGTATTTTTTTCCAGCTTGTCGGATGGGGCAGAATCGATGAATCTATCGATGAACCTAGTCCAGAACTTATGGAAACTGATATGAAATATTTAGACCTTGATACCTGCAGGAATAAATACGCCAATTTTGGATTTGACTCATTTTTGCAATCGGACAAATTCTGCGTCGAATATGACAAAGGTATTTGCACTACTCTATTTTTCTTTTTTTAAATGTGACAATAATTGATGATCCAACTCATGCTTGATCAATTTTTTATTATGTGACAAAGGTTCCGGACCACAACATGGAGACTCAGGAGGTGGTCTGACCTTCACTCATGATAATCTCCACTACGTCTACGGTGTAGTGAGTGTTAAGAAAGGGGGACAGAATGTATTTGCTGCTTTTACCAATGTATTGGCTCACGCACAATGGTTAAATGACATCTTACAACGTTACTAGCAGCCTCAAACTACACTCTGCTTTACCAGCAGTTGCCATGAACTACAACATGCCTCACCATCAGCCTCAACTTCATCAGGTTAAGACTCCGAAAACAATCACGAGAATTAAACAATGTAATTAAAGAAGGGTGGCCATAGTGGAAGCAGGCAACTGGTTACTTATACGGGTTTTGGAATCAGAGACGATCGAGAATGTTTAGGCCATTCATGTTTCCGATTCAGAATGCTCACGAACTGTAATTTGAAGTTGTTTATGTAACCTTCTTCTTGGTAATAAACAAATACTCAATGTCTTGCATTGTTTTTTCAGTCAATTTATTTTTGTAATTAAATATAATGAATAAAGAAACCCTTATCCCGAAATTGTTTGTTTTTTCTTAGAAGTGTAGTCGAACGTTGCCACTTCCATTTTATCAATTGAAAGGAACGTTACCTCATATTCACTCCTCAACTTATTCCTCAACTTATACACGACGACATGATGCTAGCGATGTTATGATGACGACATAATGACGACGATACGAACAATGACATGATGACGACGTCGACAATATGACGTTGACTACATAATGACGACGATACGAACGACGACATGATGACGACATTATGAAGACATGATGACGACATTATGACGACATGATGACGACCGACGACGACATTATGACGGTATTATGCCGACATGATGACGACGATACGAACGACAACATACTGACGACGACATTATAGCGCCATATGACGACATGATGACGACGATATGACGACGACATGATGACGCTATAATGACGACGATGACGACCGACCATGACGAAGGACGACGACATGATGACGACACGATGAAGACGATGACGAGATTATATCGACATGATGCCGCCGACATGATGACGAACATGATGACGACATTATACCGACATTATGACGACATGATGACGGCGATAGGACGACGACATGACGCCGACGACATTATGACGACGACATAATGACGACATGATGACGATGACATAATGACGCCATGATGACGACAATGATGACCGACCATGACGACGGACGACGACTTGGTGATGACGACATGATGACGCCACGATGACGATACGATGACACCTCTGACATGATGGTGACATTATGCCGACTTGATAATGACGATGACGACCGACGATGACATGATGACGACATGATGATGCACACGCCATGATGACGACATTATGACGACGTTATGGCGACATTATGACGACATTATGGCGACATGATAACGACTATACTATACGGACGATGACTATATGACGACGACATGATGACGACGTCGACGACACGATGACGACATTATGACGCCATGAACCAACGATGATGACCGACGACGACATGATGACGACACCAACGACATGATGACGACACGATGACGACGACATGGTGATGACGACGACATGACGACAACGATGATACGGGCAACGACGATAACGTCGCAGGAGACAAAAGATGAGTTTTAAGGATTTCTGAGGGCAAGATTGTCCTTACAGGAAAAGAACTATGAAAAATATTTATTATCATTCCCCCCCCCCCCCCCCCCCAAAGTGGAAAAAAGTGCTATTTACTAACCCCCCCAAGAATTTTAACGACGCAGCCTGCGTCATAACCCCCCTCTGTGGGCACCCCTGTTATAGCGTAATGATAGAAGTTTATTGTTAGGTCAGGTCAAAAAGTACTAAACTCAACTTAAACTTACCATAACCCTCCATACTTTTCCCTAAAATTAAAAAAAAATTGAATATATCGAGATGCTACAACCGAAATTGTTTTTGTAATGTAAAAAGGAACAGTTTGAAAAAAAAAAAAAAAAAACCGAATTAAATTGGACATTTAGATATAGGTGGGGCACATAATGAAGATTTACCCCACAGAATAAATAACAAAATCATCATTTTGAAAAGGGGGAGGGTGAGAAAACACTAGGCCGTTAACTCACTTAATTTTATATGGAGTGGGGCCCCGCGGGCTATCTTAAACATAAAAAAAATTAATCTATATTTTATAACTTATTTATTTGGCTTTCTTATAGCGAGGGGCCCCACGAAAAGGTAGTTTAGGTATTAGGCTCTACCATGTAAACTCCATTCGACTAAATTTAATAATTCTAATATTTCATGTTTTGTTCATGGCAAGGGGCCCCGCGGACAATCTTCACTATGAACTATAAATTTGCCTGTAATGTATAAGTATTTTATTAAAAAATGTACCAGAGATTGCTTTACGGAAACTTCTGAATATCATCAATGCTGCTTTTAGACTGAAGTATGTACCTAGCCTATGGAAAGTTGCAGAAGTGATCATGATTCTTAAACCTGATAAAGCTCCGAATAATAAAAAATTCTACCGACCGATTTCTTTACTTCCAATAATTTCAAAGGTATTTGAGAAACTGCTGTTGAAAAGAATCAAACCAATAATAGAGGAAAGAAATCTTATACCTGCACATCAATTTGGGTTCAGGGAAAAACATTCCACAATAGAGCAGGTACATAGGCTTACGCATACCATAGAAAAGGCTTTCGAAGAGAAAAAGATTTGTTCGGTCATTTTTCTCGACACGACGGACATGATGCCGACATGATGACGACATCATCATGGCGATGGAGGACACGATGACGACGACGACATGATGACGTCGACGACATAATGACGACATTATGACGAAATATTGACAAACATTATGTTGTCATAATGTCGTCAAAATGTCGGCATAATGTCGTCATAATGTTGTCATAATGTCGTTATACTGGTGTCATAAAGTTGTCATAATGTCGTCGACATAATGACGACACATTGACGACATTATGACGTCGACGACATAATGACAACATTATGACGACATAATGACAACATTATGACGACATAATGACAACATTATGACGACATAATGACAACATTATGACGACATAATGACAACATTATGACGACATTACGACGACGTCAACGACATTATGCCGACATTATGACAAAATGATGACGACCGACGACTGACGACGACGCCGACACATGACGACGTCATTACGACGACATTATGACGTCACTATGCCGACATTATGACGTCACTATGCCGACATTATACCGACATTATGACGACTTCGACGACATAATGATGACGATGGCGACACGACGACGACATGATGACGACGTCATGATGCCGTCGCCGGCATAATGACGACATGATGACGACATGACGCCGAAACTATGAAGAAATGATGACGACATCATCCATGTCGATGGACAACACGATGACTACATGATGCCAGCGACGACATGGTGACGACCGCCGATGACGACGGACGACAACATTATGACGACATGATGACGTCATGATGACGTCATGATGACGAAGTCGACGACATTATGCCGACTTGATGACACGTCGTGACGACATGGTGACGACACGTCGTGACGACATAGTGACGACACGTCGTGACGACATGGTGACGACACGTCGTGACGACATGGTGACGACACGTTTTGACTACATGATGACGACGTCGACGACATTATGCCGACACGACGGCACGATGACATGATGCCGGCGACGACGTGATGATGATGGCGACACGACGACGATATGATGACAACATTATGACAATATTATGACGACATTATGACGACGTCGACGACATGATGCTGACGATGACGACACGACACGACATGACGATGACGACACGACGAGGACATTATAGCTACATGATGACGACATTATTATAACGTCGACGACACGATGATGACGACGACGACACGATGATGATGACAACACGACGAAGACATGATGCCGACATTATGACGCAGATGACGACATGATGACGCCGACACTATGACGACATGATGACGACATTATGACGTCGACGACATGTTGACGAACATTATGTTGTCATAATGTCGTCATCCGTCAACATCGGCGGTCGTCGCTGGCATCATGTTAGTCATCATTTAGTTAGTCATCGTGTCGTCCATCGACATGATGATGTCGTGATCATGTCATCATAGTTTCGGCGTAATGTCGTCATCTGGCGTCATTATGCCGGCGACGGCATCATGGCGTCGTCATCATGTCGGCATCGTGCCGTCATCATGTTTTCGTATCGTCGTCATAATCTTGTCATAATGTCATCATGTCGTCGCTGGCATCATGTCATCATGTAGTCATCGTGTCGGCATAATGTCGTCGACGTCGCCATCATGTCTTCATAATGTCATCGTCCCTCATCGTCATCGTTGGTCGCCATCATGTCGTCATGTCGCCATCATGGCGTTATAATGACGTCATCATGTCCTTTCGTGTCGTAATCGTCATCATCATGTCATCATCGTGTCGTCACCACGGCGTCATCGTGTCGTCAACGTGTCGTCATTATAGCGGTGTAGGCGCCATCATGTCGTCGTCGTCATCATGTCGTCGACGTCGTCATCTTGTCGTCATAATGTCGTCATCATAATGTCGTCGTGTCGCCATCGTCGTCATAATGTCGGTATAATGTAATAATGTCGTCATAATGTCGTCATAATGTCGTCATAATGTCGTCATAGTGACGTCATAGTGACGTCATAATGTCGTCATAGTGACGGCATAATGTCGTCATAGTGACGGCATAATGTCGTCATAGTGACGGCATAATGTCGTCATCATGTCGTCATAGTGTCGGCGTCATCATGTCGTCATCTGCGTCATAATGTCGTCATCATGTCGTCATAGTGTCGGCGTCATCATGTCGTCATCTGCGTCATATTGTCGGCATCATGTCGTCGTCGTGTTGTCATCATGTCGTCGTGTCGTCGTCGTCATCATCGTGTCGTCGACGTTATAATAATGTCGTCATCATGTCGCTATAATGTCCTCGTCGTGTCGTCATCGTCATGTCGTCGTCGTGTCGTCATCGTCATGTCGTTGTCGTGTCGTCATCGTCATGTCGTCGTCGTGTCGTCATCGTCATGTCGTCGTCGTGTCGTCATCGTCAGCATCATGTCGTTGACGTCGTCATAATGTCGTCATAATATCATCGTCGTGTCGCCATCATCATCACGTCGTCGCCGGCATCATGTCATCGTGCCGTCGTGTCGGCATAATGTCGTCGACGTTGTCATCATGTAGTCAGGACGTGTCGTCACCATGTCGTCACGACGTGTCGTCATCAAGTCGTCTCGACATGTCGTCATCAAGTCGGCATAATGTCGTCGACTTCGTCATCATGTCGTCGACTTCGTCATCATGTCGTCATAATGTTGTCGTCCGTCGTCATTGGCGGTCGTCACCATGTCGTCGCTGGCATCATGTAGTCATCGTGTTGTCCATCGACATGATGATGTCGTCATCATGTCTTCATAGTTTCGGCGTTATCGTCAGCATCTTGTCGTCGAAGTCGTCATAATGTCGGTATAATTGTCGACATAGTGACGTCATAATGTCGTCATAGTGACGTCATAATGTCGTCATAGTAACGTCATAATGTCGTCATAGTGGCTGACGACAGGAAGAGGGCATTATGACGACATGATGGCGACCAACGATGACGACGACGACGGACGATGACACATGACGACGATACGAACGACGACATGATGACGAAATTATGACGACGTCAACGACATGACGATAACGATGACGACACTACGACATGATGACGACACGACGAGGACATGATGCCGACATGATGACGACATCATCATGGCGATGGAGGACACGATGACGACGACGACATGATGACGTCGACGACATTATGACGAAATGTTGACAAACATTATGTTGTCATAATGTCGTTAAATGTCGGCATAATGTTGTCATAATGTCGTCGACATAATGACGACACGTTGACGACATTATGACGTCGACGACATAATGACAACATTATGAAAACATTACGACGACGTCGACGACATGATGACGACATGACGACGTCATTATGACGACATAATGCCGTCACTATGACGACATTATGTCGTCACTATGACGACAATATGACGTCACTATGGCGACATTATGATATGTCACTATGACGACAATTATGATGACATTATACAGACATTATGACTTCGACGACATGATAATGACGTCACTATGTCGACATTATGACGTCACTATGACGTCACTATGACGACACTATGACGACACTATGACGACACTATGACGACACTATGACGACACTATGACGACACTATGACGACACTATGACGACACTATGACGACACTATGACGTCACTATGACGACACTATGACGACACTATGATGACATGATGGCAACCAACGATGACGACGACGGACGATGACACATGACGACGACATTATGATGACATGATGACGCCGTCGACAACATAATGACGACGACGACATGATGGCGACTACACGTACATGATGACAACACGTTGACGAACCGCCGACGACATGATGACGCCGTGATGACGCCACGATGATGACGATGACGACACGACGAAGATATGATGACGTCGACGACATTATGACGAAATGTTGACAAACATTATGTTGTCATAATGTCGTTAAATGTCGGCATAATGTTGTCATAATGTCGTCGACATAATGACGACACGTTGACGACATTATGACGTCGACGACATAATGACAACATTATGAAAACATTACGACGACGTCGACGACATGATGACGACATGACGACGTCATTATGACGACATAATGCCGTCACTATGACGACATTATGTCGTCACTATGACGACAATATGACGTCACTATGGCGACATTATGATATGTCACTATGACGACAATTATGATGACATTATACAGACATTATGACTTCGACGACATGATAATGACGTCACTATGTCGACATTATGACGTCACTATGACGTCACTATGACGTCACTATGACGACACTATGACGACACTATGACGACACTATGACGACACTATGACGACACTATGACGTCACTATGACGACACTATGACGACACTATGACGACACTATGACGACACTATGTCGTCACTATGACGACAATATGACGTCACTATGGCGACATTATGATATGTCACTATGCCGACAATTATGATGACATTATACAGACATTATGACTTCGACGACATGATAATGACGTCACTATGTCGCCATTATGACGTCACTATGACGTCACTATGACGACACTATGACGACACTATGACGACACTATGACGTCACTATGACGACACTATGACGACACTATGACGACACTATGACGACACTATGATGACATGATGGCAACCAACGATGACGACGACGGACGATGACACATGACGACGACATTATGATGACATGATGACGCCGTCGACAACATAATGACGACGACGACATGATGGCGACTACACGTACATGATGACAACACGTTGACGAAACGCCGACGACATGATGACGCCGTGATGACGCCACGATGATGACGATGACGACACGACGAAGATATGATGACGTCATTATAACACCATGATGACGACATGATGACGACATTATGACGTAATGACCACGCCACGATAGCGACATGACGACGGCGACTACCAAATGTCGACACGATGACGACATGCTGGCAACCAACGATGACAACGGACGATGACACATGACGACATTATGACGACGTCGCCGACATTTTGCCGACACGACGACACGATGACTACATGATGCCGGCGACGACATTATGACGACGATACAAATACATCATGACGACATTATGACGACGATACGAATACATAACGACGACATTATGACGACGATACGAATACGTGACGACGACATTATGACGACAATACGAATACATGATGACGGCACGATGCCGACATGATGTCACGATGCCTACATGATGATGATACGATGACGCCGTAAAGACGACACGATGATGACACGATGCTGACGATGACGACATGATGGCGACCAACGATGACGACGACGACGGACGATGACACATGACGACGACATTATGACGACGATACGAACGACGACATGAGATAACGATGACGACACGACGACATGATGACGACACTATGACGACACTATGACGACACTATGACGTCACTATGACGACACTATGACGACACTATGACGTCACTATGACGACACTATGACGACACTATGACGTCACTATTACGACGACATTATGACGACATTATGACGACGATACGAACGACGACATTATGACGACATGATGACGACGACGACATTATGACGACATTATGACGACATGATGACGTCACTATGACGTCACTATGACGACACTATGACGTCACTATGACGTCACCATGACGTCACTATGACGTCATAGTGACGTCACTATGACGTCACCATGACGTCACTATGACGTCACTATGACGTCACTATGACGTCACTATGACGACACTATGACGTCACTATGACGTCACTATGACGTCGTCATCATGTCGTCGTTCGTATCGTCGTCATAATGTCGTCGTCATGTGTCATCGTCCGTCGTCGTCGTCATCGTTGGTCGCCATCATGTCGTCATAATGTCCTCTTCCTGTCGTCATTGTCAGCATCGTGTCATTATCGTGTCGTCTTTACGGCGTCATCGTATCATTATCATGTAGGCATCGTGACATGATGACGACGAAGACATTATGACGACATGATGACGTCACTATGACGTCACTATGACGTCACTATGACGACACTATGACGTCACTATGACGTCACTATGACGTCACTATGACGTCACTATGACGTCACTATGACGTCACTATGACGACACTATGACGTCACTATGACGTCACTATGACGTCACTATGACGTCACTATGACGTCACTATGACGTCACTATGACGTCACTATGACGTCACTATGACGTCACTATGACGTCACTATGACGTCACTATGACGTCACTATGACGACACTATGACGTCACTATGCCGACACTATGACGACACTATGACGTCACTATTACGACGACATTATGACGACATTATGACGACGATACGAACGACGACATTATGACGACATGATGACGACGACGACATTATGACGACATGATGACGTCACTATGACGTCACTATGACGACACTATGACGACACTATGACGCCACTATGACGTCACTATGACGTCACTATGACGTCACTATGACGTCACTATGACGACACTATGACGTCACTATGACGACACTGATGACGACGACGACAGTGCCGTATCATTATCATGTAGGCATCGTGACATCATGTCGGCATCGTGCCGTCATCATGTATTCGTATTGTCGTCATAATGTCGTCGTCATGTATTCGTATCGTCGTCATAATGTCGTCATCATGTCGTCATCATGGTGTTATAATGACGTCATCATATCTTCGTCGTGTCGTCATCGTCATCATCGTGGCGGCATCACGGCGTCATCGTGTCGTCATCATGTCGTCATCATGTCGTCATCATGTCGTCGGCGGTTCGTCAACGTGTCGTCATCATGTCGTCATCATGTCGTCATAGTGACGTCATAGTGACGTCATAGTGACGTCATAGTGACGTCATAGTGACGTCATAGTGTCGTCATAGTGACGTCATAGTGTCGTCATAGTGACGTCATCATGCATTCAGCATCGTGTCATCATCGTGTCGTCTTTACGGCGTCATCGTATCATCATCATGTAGGCATCGTGACATCATGTCGGCATCGTGCCGTCATCATGTATTCGTATTGTCGTCATAATGTCGTCATCATGCATTCGTATCGTCGTCATAATGTCGTCATCATGTATTTGTATCGCCGTCATAATGTCGTCATCATGCATTCGTATCGTCGTCATAATGTCGTCATCATGTATTCGTATCGTCGTCATAATGTCGTCGCCGGCATCATGTCGTCATTATATCGTCATAATCTTGTCATAATGTCGTCATCATGTCGTCGCTGGCATCATGTAGTCATCGTGTCGTCGTGTCGGCAAAATGTCGGTGACGTCGCCATAATGTCGTCGTCATAATGTCGTCGTCATGAGTCATCGTCCGTTGTCATCGTTGGTTGCCAGCATGTCGTCATCGTGTCGACATTTTGTAGTCGCCGTCGTCATGTCGCTATCGTGGCGTGGTCATTACGTCATAATGTCGTCATCATGTCGTCATCATGGTGTTATAATGACGTCATCATCATCGTGGCGTCATCACGGCGTCATCGTGTCGTCATCATGTCGCCATCATGTCGTCGGCGTTTCGTCAACGTGTCGTCATCATGTCGGTGTAGTCGCCATAATGTCGTCGTCGTCATTATGTTGTCGACGGCGTCATCATGTCCTTTCGACGTCATATTGTCGTCATAGTGACGTCATAGTGACGTCATAGTGTCGTCATAGTGACGTCATAGTGTCGTCATAGTGACGTCATAGTGTCGTCATAGTGACGTCATAGCGTCGTCATAGTGACGTCATAGTGTCGTCATAGTGTCGTCATCGTCATGTCATGATCGTATCGTCATCACGGCCACATCGTGTCGTCATCATGTCGTCGGCGTGTCGGCATCATGTCGTCGGCGTGTCGTCATCATGTCGTTGTAGTCGCCATCATGTCGTTGTCGTCATCATGTCGTCGGCCGTCGTCATCAGCGGTCGTCATTATGTCGTCGCCGGCATCATGTCGTCATCATGAAGTCATCGTGGCGTCATCATGTCGTCGCCATCATCATGTCGTCATAATGTCGTCGTCATAATGTCGTCCTCATGTCGTCGTCACTATCGTGTCAAAATGTGGGATATTGATACTGATACGGGATACTGATACGGATACTACGGGATACTGATACGGATATACTAAGGGATACTGATACTGATACTAAGGGATACTGATACGAGTTACTGATACGGATACTGATACGTTATACTGATACGGATACTAAGGGATACTGATACAGATACTGATACTAATACGGGTACTGATACAGGATACTGATACGGATACTGATACGGATACTGATATGAATACTTCAATAATAATTAAATTTACCTACGAAAACTAGTAAATTCAAAATGCTGGGCTATGTGTTATGAACTCGTTTATGAGTGTAGGTGTAGGGGTAGGTGGGTGTGTAGGGGTAGGTGTTATTGAGTTAATAAACAGTAATTCTTTCACGATTTAATTTAAAATAAACACTCTCTAAAGCCACAAAACAAGCACACTGTAATATCATTTATTTGCCTTCACTCCGGCTTTTACCTACTTTCTCCAAGCTGATATATCAAAAGCCTGTTTTCGGAGTCTGAACCTGATTCGGAACCAGCTTGATGGCCGCACAACTCGCCTTCACTATCAGCCATAAACTACAACCAGCCTCAAACTTCAGTAAAAGCTCGATTAAATAATGTCGAATATAAAAACAATATATATTATAAAACGTAACGAGAGTAGTTTTTATCTGCCAGTTGATGCAACGTATAGATCTTACAATTTTCTCATTCCAATATCTTTCTGCTCCACTTAAGGTAAGTGCACCTCAATTTTTAACTGATAGAATACAATTATATTATGAGCTACCCAATTAATTTTTTTTGTGTGGGTTTGAAATCTGGTTTAAAACGAAATGAGAAGCCAAAACTTTGGGTTTTTTGAGAATGTTGTAAGTTTTTGTTGCTTATGTGACGTATATTATGTATATATTAATGTTTATTGTAAATTACACAATTGTCTTTGTAAAGACGAGACAAGACGAGAAGACGAGACAAGACGAGACAAGACGAGACATGACGAGACATGACGAGACAAGACGAGACAAGACAAGACAAGACGAGACAAGACGAGACAAGACATGACGAGACGAGACAAGACGAGACAAGACGAGACAAGACGAGACAAGACGAGACAAGACGAGACAAGACGAGACATGACGAGACAAGACGAGACATGACGAGACAAGACGAGACAAGCCGAGACAAGACGAGACAAGACGAGACATGACGAGACAAGACGAGACATGACGAGACAAGACGAGACAAGACGAGACAAGACGAGACAAGACGAGACATGACGAGACATGACGAGACAAGACGAGACAAGACGAGACAAGACGAGACAAGACGAGACAAGACGAGACATGACGAGACATGACGAGACAAGACGAGACAAGACGAGACATGACGAGACAAGACGAGACATGACGAGACAAGACGAGACAAGACGAGACAAGACGAGACAAGACGAGACAAGACGAGACAAGACGAGACATGACGAGACATGACGAGACAAGACGAGACAAGACGAGACAAGACGAGACAGACAAGTCTGTGTCTGTGTCTGTGTCTCCTTAGAAGAAATACTCCTTAGAACAACTACGCGGTCTAGTCGGCCTAGTGGTAAATCCGGCACTGTTGCCCTGTAAACGCAGTAAAAAGGAACCAAACTTTATATAAACAACATTTCGTTGTATCTCCTAGAGAATTAGCACTTTACTAGAGAGAAAAATAACTTAAGTAAATTTCCAAGACACTCTTGATTTTTCGAAACTAAAATTATGACATAAATTAGTTTCTATTCAAGCTAGGCTGAACCCCAGAAGATGAAATTTCAATTATAATATTCATGCGTCGATCTGGGAACACTGTATATAAAGTTTGGTTCCTTTTTACTGCGTTTACAGGGCAACAGTGCCGGATTTACCACTAGGCCGACTAGACCGCGTAGTTGTTCTAAGGAGTATTTCTTGAATTTGAGTATGATCCTGAGTACTAAGTTAGTTAGTAGACCAAAAACCAAGTTGATTTTAGCTTGTCACTTGATAGGTTAGTTATTCAATTATTACTCCAACTAAGAGTAGTACCTATCAAGGGACAAGCTAACATCAACTTTATTTTTGCTCGTCTTGTCTCGTCTTGTCTCGTCTTGTCTCGTCTTGTCTCGTCTTGTCTCGTCTTGTCTCGTCTTGTCTCGTCTTGTCTCGTCTTGTCTCGTCTTGTCTCGTCTTGTCTCGTCTTGTCTCGTCTTGTCTCGTCATGTCTCGTCTTGTCTCGTCATGTCTCGTCTTGTCTCGTCTTGTCTCGTCATGTCTCGTCTTGTCTCGTCTTGTCTCGTCATGTCTCGTCTTGTCTCGTCTTGTCTCGTCTTGTCTCGTCTTGTCTCGTCTTGTCTCGTCATGTCTCGTCCTGTCTCGTCTTGTCTCGTCATTTCTCGTCTTGTCTCGTCTTGTCTCGTCTTGTCTCGTCATGTCTCGTCTTGTCTCGTCATGTCTCGTCTTGTCTCGTCTTGTCTCGTCTTGTCTCGTCTTGTCTCGTCATGTCTCGTCATGTCTCGTCTTGTCTCGTCTTGTCTCGTCATGTCTCGTCTTGTCTCGTCTTGTCTCGTCTTGTCTCGTCATGTCTCGTCTTGTCTCGTCATGTCTCGTCTTGTCTCGTCTTGTCTCGTCATGTCTCGTCTTGTCTCGTCTTGTCTCGTCATGTCTCGTCTTGTCTCGTCTTGTCTCGTCATGTCTCGTCTTGTCTCGTCATGTCTCGTCTTGTCTCGTCATGTCTCGTCTTGTCTCGTCTTGTCTCGTCATGTCTCGTCTTGTCTCGTCTTGTCTCGTCATGTCTCGTCTTGTCTCGTCATGTCTCGTCTTGTCTCGTCTTGTCTCGTCATGCCTCGTCTTGTCTCGTCATGTCTTGTCTTGTCTCGTCATGTCTCGTCTTGTCTCGTCTTGTCTCGTCTTGTCTCGTCATGTCTCGTCTTGTCTCGTCTTGTCTCGTCTTGTCTCGTCATGTCTCGTCAATTATTACTCCAACTAAGAGTAGTACCTATCAAGGGACAAGCTAACATCAACTTTATTTTTGCTCGTCTTGTCTCGTCTTGTCTCGTCTTGTCTCGTCTTGTCTCGTCTTGTCTCGTCTTGTCTCGTCTTGTCTCGTCTTGTCTCGTCTTGTCTCGTCTTGTCTCGTCATGTCTCGTCATGTCTCGTCATGTCTCGTCTTGTCTCGTCATGTCTCGTCTTGTCTCGTCTTGTCTCGTCTTGTCTCGTCTTGTCTCGTCTTGTCTCGTCATGTCTCGTCATGTCTCGTCTTGTCTCGTCTTGTCTCGTCTTGTCTCGTCTTGTCTCGTCATGTCTCGTCCTGTCTCGTCTTGTCTCGTCATGTCTCGTCATGTCTCGTCTTGTCTCGTCTTGTCTCGTCTTGTCTCGTCTTGTCTCGTCATGTCTCGTCTTGTCTCGTCTTGTCTCGTCTTGTCTCGTCTTGTCTCGTCATGTCTCGTCCTGTCTCGTCTTGTCTCGTCATGTCTCGTCATGTCTCGTCTTGTCTCGTCTTGTCTCGTCTTGTCTCGTCTTGTCTCGTCATGTCTCGTCTTGTCTCGTCTTGTCTCGTCATGTCTCGTCATGTCTCGTCCTGTCTCGTCTTGTCTCGTCTTGTCTCGTCTTGTCTCGTCATGTCTCGTCTTGTCTCGTCTTGTCTCGTCTTGTCTCGTCATGTCTCGTCTTGTCTCGTCATGTCTCGTCATGTCTCGTCATGTCTCGTCTTGTCTCGTCATGTCTCGTCTTGTCTCGTCATGTCTCGTCATGTCTCGTCATGTCTCGTCTTGTCTCGTCTTGTCTCGTCTTGTCTCGTCTTGTCTCGTCTTGTCTCGTCATGTCTCGTCCTGTCTCGTCTTGTCTCGTCATGTCTCGTCTTGTCTCGTCATGTCTCGTCTTGTCTCGTCTTGTCTCGTCTTGTCTCGTCTTGTCTCGTCTTGTCTCGTCTTGTCTCGTCTTGTCTCGTCTTGTCTCGTCATGTCTCGTCATGTCTCGTCATGTCTCGTCATGTCTCGTCATGTCTCGTCTTGTCTCGTCATGTCTCGTCTTGTCTCGTCTTGTCTCGTCATGTCTCGTCTTGTCTCGTCTTGTCTCGTCATGTCTCGTCATGTCTCTTCTTGTCTCGTCTTGTCTCCTCTTGTCTCGTCTTGTCTCGTCATGTCTCGTCTTGTCTCGTCATGTCTCGTCTTGTCTCGTCATGTCTCGTCTTGTCTCGTCATGTCTCGTCATGTCTCGTCTTGTCTCGTCATGTCTCGTCTTGTCTCGTCTTGTCTCGTCTTGTCTCGTCATGTCTCGTCTTGTCTCGTCATGTCTCGTCTTGTCTCGTCTTGTCTCGTCTTGTCTCGTCATGTCTTATACAATGTTAATTTAAAAGAATAAGGGTATCGCTTTTGGCAAATATTGTCCGAGTTGGAAATAGTTCCTGCTCGGAGCAATATTGGTCAAAAGAGAACGAGTCTGAACCAACGTCAGAGACAAAAAATAAACACATAGGCCTATTTTATAATTTTTAATTTAAAAGAAATCACAAGATCTACTGATCGACAACAATAAATAAAAGAAAATAATTCTCCCTAACTTGCTATGGAGCTCCTGACTACTTAACTTATAATTAAATTCTCTTTACAAAATATTGAAATTAAAACTTACTCTTAACACAAACTTTTCTTAATTGGTTTCAAAATTTATAGAATAAATTCTATTAGATTAATAGAATAAAAAATGGGCAATAAGACATAGATAATAATAATTAATTGGTATAAGATAGTTAGATACAGTTTCTTAAGTAATCTCAAAATTTAGAGAGTAAAATCTATTAGATTAATAGATAAAGATGGGCAATGAAATATAGAAATAGAAGATAGAAATAATTTGTCTTAGATAATATTTAATTCTTATCTGGCGATAGTCAATCCACACGGAGATGGTGAACAGCCAGATGGAGATATGAGCAGACGTTGGGGCGAGGTGTTTTCTCTCCCCGGGATTCCACATACATCAGACGCTGACGGCGATGTTGGACTTGTTCCGGTGATTCGGAGAACTTGACACTGTGGTGAATTCTAATGATTGTGACTTCAATCAAGATCACTGGGATGCTGAGACCCGATCTATGGTGAAGGTGATATAGAACCGCAGACCCGGGATGCAGCGACCCGGTCGGGCATTCACAAACACACTTGCGACGAAATGTCGAAAAAGGTACGAGAGCTTAGCTCCTTTCCCTTGAATTGGCTGACGGCAACTGCCTGAGGTAGAGGCGGCAGAGGCAGGAAGCGGGGGTTATTAGGATGTAAATACTCGCGTTGAACTTCGGTCGGAAATCTAATTACAATTACTCGACTCTCGGCTTTCTTGGGATAGAGGAAACAAATAATCAACAGAATAAACTCTGTTCCCAAACACGTTTAATGATGTTTGTTGCATATCACATAATTATATACATTGATATAAATAAGTGGCAGAATACTTTGTGAATATAATAATATTGCTAGATACCCAGGATTTTCTACGGAGTGTGTTTTGATAATATATTTTAAATTTTATTTTATTGGTTTATGAAGGGTTTTTACTTTGTCCCTAATTTTCTTTTTAGGGATTAAATTAGCATTTTAAAGAAAAGGTGATAAATATAGAAAAAGGGACTTAAGGTGGGGATACACTAGAGCATTTGCCCCGTATGAGCAGGCATTTGCCCCGAATGAGCATATCATTCGCCCCGAATGAGCATGCGTTCCCCATGTTTTGCTGATATGGACAGGACGAGCCGAACGGAAACTCATTCTGGGCGAATGCTCAAGTGTATCCCCACCTTTATACGACTACCATCGAAAAATCTTTCACAAAAGTTGTTTACATTATAAAAAGAAACTAACTTCCAAATTTCAAGGTTCTAGTGCAATAGGGTTTGGAGATATTGTCATGTCGAATTCCACAAATAAATTTTCGTTATATTGAATCGAGATAGCGGATCGTAAAAATATTTCTTAGCAAGCATCTAGGGGGTAAGAGGAACCATTACTAGTCATTACCGTTCTAGACGTACTGTGATGGCCACTGTTTGATCCTCTGGATTAGAATGGACTGTATCAGGGGGATTACCTGTAAGGGGAAAGGTAAAGAAGGAAAGTTTAAGAAATAAAAGCCAATTGGCAATCACGAAAATTACTGTACAGTTGCTTGTTGTCACTTCCGGGTCTAGCACGGGACTCCTACCGGATCTTGGCCGGGGAGAGCAGAGGCGACCGGAGATAACACTTCCGTTGAGAGGGGGCAGGTGAATTTAGTTCACCTTTTCTCCATAGATCGCGCCTCTAGTTCCGTTTAGGGAAAGGAAAGGTTTCAGTAGGCAGATGAGGATCGTACAGCCACCTTATTAAATTAAGATGGCTGATTGGAAAATATTTATACAAAAGTTGTTTTTGTCAAAGAAGGAAGCTAACTTTCGAAACTAACTAACTAGGCTAACTTTTCAAGGTTCTAGTGGTTCAGGAGATATCATCATGTCAAATTTATATTGAATCAAGACAATTTCAGCTTTCTAGCTATTGCCGTTATGGAGATAATGTAATAGGTGAATGTTTGAATGGTATTTGGCTTTAAAGATTAATACATAATAACAACTTTAAAATAATATAACGTTTATTATGAAATTACAAAAAATTACGACAGTAAGTACAATTTGTCAAAATACAGTCAAATAATAAATAATTACCCTCACATCTAGATATTCTCCCTTGATAAAATAATTGTAATGTTTCTCGACGGTAGTTACAATCCCATCAAATTAAATTAAATAATAAAAAAGTTTTTATTATAAATCCTTTATTTATAATAGTAGTAGATAATTACCATAATAACTCAAAGATTGATTAATAGAATGTTTTTTTATTGGCACAGAGTCTATGTACCGAGTTTCAGCTTACGACTAGATGACTCGGAAGATGGTTAAGACCACACACAAACCAACAAAATCGAAACTTACATAAAGGATTTAAAAACATAATTTGTGCAAAGAATTTAATCTTTACGTAATAATAAGAATATATATATATTGTACAGATTTATTATGTATAAAATTATAAAAAATCCACTATCGTATTAAATAGTCATGTCTATGATATTTGATTGTCCATATAATCATATTATACATATTACATCAAGAAACAAGGAGATTAACAGCGCAGGGAGAGGTGAGATGAGTTGGGAAGATATAGAGGTAGTCACTGGGTGAGTCTCAAGACTTTCCAGGGATTAGGACCAGTGAATACATTTTGTAGCCCTATATGTTTTACCTGAAGGCTATGACTATAGTACCTAAACCATGGAAAGCAGGAATAGTAAACTAGATATAGTTTAAGGCATTCATAAGACATGATTCAGAAGCAGCAGTCAGGGAGAGCAGTAGGGAAGAAAGACTTCTGCCGTCTATCCAATATAATATTTGCCACTCTACACCAATGAAGCTGCTTCTACGTAAAATTATAGTTTAAGACTGCTAGTAAAGCAGGATGTAGCTTAAGACTACTAGTAAATGAGATTGTAATTTAAGACTTGTACTTCTAGTGAGGCAAGTTGTAGTTTAAGACTACAAGGGATTTATTTCAGCATGCTAGTTATGTTGTTTCATGATATCAAGTATCCAAGATGAGTGAGACAAGACGTTTGTAAACGCAGCAAATTCATCCTGACCACCTTTCTTAATGCTCACCACACCATAGACGTAGTGAAGTGAGTCATGAGTGAACGTCATACCACCTCCCGAGTCACCCATCTGAGTACCAGTTCCTGCAAAATAGATTGTGGAGTGAAAGCCCAATTTTATCAATAAATAAACAAATTAAATAATAATAATCATTAGGGTGGGCCTTAATAATGAACATTTTTTAAGTTTAGCTCCCAACCCCTAACTTTGTGCGAATACATGAAAAAATGATTTTTTAAAAGTTTCAGGTCAATCGGAAAATTTTAAATGGTGCCGCTTTTTATTTGATAATTGGTATATAAAAAAATCAATAAAACAGCGATTTTTTCTAGAAAATTTCAAAATATCACGTTTATAATGCAATATTATCCGGTTTTTTTTTATTATTTACATAAATGATATCCTTTTATTAAATAATATAACTCAAAAGTATGTCAATAAGTAAAGAGATATACATACATAGCAAAATAGTGTAAATTAGGAAAAATAAGTTGTTTTTCGTATGAATTTCGTAATTATTTTAATCATATGAACAATATTTAATGTTTTAACATACATTAAAAGGTGCTACAGGTTATGTGCTTTATATTAATACGTATTAACTATGCATACTTATCATAGTTTTTTTAAACTAGTAACATACATACTAGTTGAGTCAATGAAGCTATAACATAAGCAACATTTTGAACGAAAAACACCGTTTTTTGAGTTTGAATATCTTTTATGCATAATTTTTTATTTTGGATTGCAAACAAGGAAATAGGGTTTTTGGGGTCGCTGATTATGAATTTGAAGTCAAAAATAAAAAAATAAAAAAAATGGTGGCCCTAGGATGGCGGGAAAAATCTTCACAGTATTGTTCGAGAAAATTATTTAGTTCAATTTGAACACCCACTGCGTTCCATAACATATCTTTGTGTTTCAAACCCTTTCTTCTATACAATTCTTATTATTCCGTCTACTCTTTATTTCCTCATGTTTCTTTCATTATCTTTCTATTATATACTTACAAAAATAAATGAAATCCCAACAAATACATTTATGTAAAAAAATAAGCAAGCCTTGAGTAAAAAGTTGTGAGATCATAGGTGTATAAATCATTTCACATTCTGAAGATTTGCTCAGCTCTTTTAAATTCTATTTATTAGACTTTTAAATAATCTTGAAAGATTAGATCATCAAAGGTCTACAAGCTTTCACAAAAATATTCCCCAACTCTAGCCCTAATAATGAAACTGATTATTCTTCTATATCTTATTACTCAAGGTTTAGAAGGGTGAGCAATGTTTTTCGTGTCTATTAAATTTACATTATAATTTACTTGACAACTTATGTCTAGAATTGTATGCTAACTAAAATTATTAAATAGAGAGTCAAAAACCATTTCCGCATGAAATAAAATTTGATATAGTGCTTTTTTAATATAAACCGATTAATTTTGCTTGTTTAGGTTTATTCGTTATGAGTAATTTTGCTTGTATAGGTGTTGATGTTTATCGTTTAGTTCTTATGGTGTTTATTTTCTTTGTTATGACCTTTGATAGGGTCGATAGGGAGCTGAAATGGCGTCACATCGGGCATCAAATTATTAGTTGGTCTCATGACTTGGTTTCCGGAGGTCAAACTGTCGTCCCTAACCTTCCTGCTAACATATTTTACTGTACATATTTTTTACTTATACGAAGTAGTACCTTTCCTTTTTATTTTATTGGTAGTTTTGTTAAGATAAGCGTGGATGAGCAAGTCCAAAAATAAAAGAGTATTCCGGTATATGAGCAAATACAAATGACGCCAAAGACCCCCACCTTCATCAAACCAACCTGCTTACCGGCGTGCATATGACATTCCTTTCAATCGGGGCAAGCGTTTTACTCTTCCTTTATTATTTGTAACATTATCTCATTTGCACGTGTGTAGTGGCTAGTATAATAATAGGTTTATTCATTATGAATTATTTTGCTTGTGTAGGTTTCTATCAATTTACATTAATATCTGTTTGAAACAACTAATTTCATGTAAAAAGCAATGAAAAGTTAATACCATCTTTATATACGACGCAGAATTTGTCAGATTGCAAATATTCGGTGAAATCAAATTTAGAGTATTTCTTTCTGCAACTATCTAGGTCTAAATATTCCATGTACGCTTCCATAAGTTCAGAACTTGGCTGTGGATCACTTTCGCTGAGTCTGCCCCATCCGACAACCTGGAAAATTTAAAGTTATAAAATAGAAAAAAATCGTGCTAAAGAAAAGCCCTTTTTGTTTTTTAACTCTAAATTAGAGGTTTAACTACTGCTACATTAATAGAGAATGTACAATTTTTTCTTAAGACCCTTTTACTATTTGCCGTTCTTGATAAATTTCCCTTTTATTGTGAAACAAGAAGAACTGGGAATTCAAAACAAAATTCCTAAGACCCTCTACCCTTTATCTCTCATAAGATATGTTAGATATAATTCTCATATATATTTTAATTTTGGCTCACTCTTGAAAATTTAAGGGCTCAGAACTTGTCATTATTATATAGATTATGTTTTCTTTTTATTTCTCTATCTCTTTAATTTAGTGTGAGAAATTTAAAGAAATTATTTCCATAGAAGTAACTAATTTTATAAAAAAAAAAAACATTCTCAATACTTACAAGTCCAAGCTGATTCTTAGGAATACCACCGGAATTGCCGTTCAAGTCTAAACATGCCGGCATTATGTAGTCACTCATTAAAACATCTTTGGTCAATATAAGAACAGCAATGTCCTGCGAATACTTCGTAGTAGCACCATTGTAATGTTTACCTGGGATTATTACACTCACCTGTGCTGCAACAAATATAATAATATAGATATGATTCAAAACTTCACAAACTAACAAAATTACAGGTCTTAATAAGCAATAGCCAATTAAATAAAAAAATAAAACATTTTTAATGTATTTATGTTCTTGCATTGAAAAATAATTTCCTTATCTGTCTACAGGGAGATTGAGCATACTTTTTTTTGAGTAAAAGAAATATGCTTAACTTAAGTATTGATGCTTCCAGGGAAGATCTTTAGCGTTATTCGTTTATGGATACAGGAAGCTCTTTTTATAATTAATGAAGATAAAGGACTGAAATCCCCGCGGTTCGTTATAAAGAAGTTAAATTATTGCAATAATTTTGTGCATACTAAAACTGTAAATTTGACTCGTATTATACACATATTTTTGATTACTCAGTTCAATATTTAGTAGAGTGAACTGTCCAGCCCAGGATTAGAAGACTATAAAATGCTTTGAGATTCTTAACAGTAAAATAATTATGAGTTCAAAAATTTCACTCTTATCTACTTGCTTCAGTACATCAGCCTTCGTTTTTAATTCAAATGATGTTTAGGGTCCGTAGGCAAAACCAAGGACCCTTATATTTTCCTGCGTGTGTCTGTCCGTCCGTCCTGTCGCGTGCTCTCACGGCTACACCTTTCGTCCGATCACTTTGAAATTTGGCATGTATGTATCTTGTACCAACCCACATATTTTAAAAATATAGTGACTTAAAAAAAAATTAG
Organism: Gerris lacustris; assembly: GCA_951217055.1. NCBI lineage: Eukaryota > Metazoa > Arthropoda > Insecta > Hemiptera > Gerridae > Gerris > Gerris lacustris. The sequence continues at coordinate 30,580,911 of OX578280.1, forward strand.
GGTAAAAAAACTTAAGGGATACTTTTTTTTATTTTTTATTTCGACACCGTGAGGGGTATCATATGAAAGGGTACGTCGAGCTGATTACAAAAATATATAATTCTTTGGATATAACTTTGATAGGGCGAGCGTAGGCAAGTTTGAAGTGGATGTGAAACGTGTCCCCCCCCCCCCCTCCCCTCTATCTCACTCATGTGAAGTGCAAAAAATCTGAAAAAATTCCTGAACATTCTTCGACCAAAAGTAAAGATACCACTTTTTGGAAATTTCGAAAAAAATATTATTTTATTTTTTATTGACAAAATATGTCTTTTCGATGTATTTATATGGTTGTAGTCCGGTTCAGTGGCAAAAAATACTTTATCAAAGTGTGTTTTGAGAATATTAGACCCTTAGTATAGTTCAAAGTAAGCTTTTTAGCATTTTAAAAAAACACTGTTTATACACTTTACAGTTAAACACTATATCGTGTGGCCTACGGACCCTCGCTGTGTGCTGACTAGCACACAATTGACCAGTTTATTCTTTATTTTAGACGTGCTAAAGAAAAAAAAAACTGAATGATAACATAAGGAATAAGTAGGAGTGGAATACAAAATTACAGGTACTAGTAAGTACGTACGTCTAGTAAAGTACATACTAGACTAACGACCCTAAGTATGACGAAAGCCGACTGGTAACAGCTTAGTATAGTATTAAATTCTATAATATTAGCACATCTCAAGACGATACAAGTGCTGCTACGTCTTCTGGATCGTAGGTCTAAACTTACTTTAAATAATAAACTTCGCATTTACAATGTAGTCTTAAAACCAGCTTGGACCTACGGTCTAGAAGTATGGGGTAGCACCAAGCCTTCCAACTCCCGTCGAATTCAAACTCTCCAATCCAAGATCCTCAGAAAAATCACAGATGCTCCTTACTACGTCTTCAACCTCACTCTCCATAACGACCTCAATGTTCCTTTTGTTAGAGACCTATCCATATCCCGATACCATAAATTTCACCAATCCTTATCCAATCACACCAATCCTTTAGTTGAAATCCTTTCCTCCCAATCCATCCCAGATGACCCACCTCGCCGCTTGAGGAGGCAGTGGCCCAGAGACTTACTAAGAATGTGATTAATTATTGAAAATTATGAATTATTGAAAATTACTTTTATTATTATTCCTAATTCATATTATTGTTATCATAATTTTAATCCTCATGCCTAAAGGAGTAGTCAATGGACTACTACCTTTCTCAAGTAATTTAATGCCCGAAAAAAACTTGCATTATTAACACTTATAACATTGATATATGTAGTTGTGTTACTCAATAAAGTGAAAAAAAAAAAAAAAAAATAATAATAATAATATTAGTAATAATATAACTTTATTGAATAAACATATAAATATAAATAAATTACATAAATATAATAATTTTCTGGTGTCTAACACTCCAGTTTCAAGTTTCTATTAAGCTCCTTCCTTGGGGAAATAATAGTAATTTAGAGCATTAGTTTATGTGACAAAAGGTAAGTTAGGGAAAACAGTTTCAACATAAACACCCTGGACACAAAATTCTATTAGATTCGAACATGTGGCAATGTGGCAATGTGGCGTTAAATATTTGAGTTACTACTCCATTCAATATTGACTCTACGTTGAGGCTTTCAACTAATTTCAGACAAGCATAAGATTCCCTTTTGAGAGTTTTCGGCAGTGGAGGAGAACTCTGCCCTTTTAATTCGAATAAACTATAATATTTTTCCCTATTATTTTTTATGACAAGGCCCAAGGAGTTTGAAAATTTTAAATACGGTTCAAAACCAGTTCAAAATACAATTTTAAAGATGACTCCTCAAAATTATTTTCTCCACCCTCTACTTCTACAGCTATCTCTTCTACTCTTTAATTAAATAGAGACAGTGGTTTTATAACACTTCGTTATAACAGAACTGGTAACAAAAATGTAAATAGTAACAGGATCTGTTGTCAACGAAGAAAATATGAAAGTGATAGTTTAATCATAAAAGAACAGTTTATTCTAACTAATAACAGCATTTGTAGTCAACATAGAAAATATGAAGGTGATAGTTGTTTAATCATAAAAGAATAGTTTACTGTAACTAGTAACAGCATTATTTGTAGTCAACAGAGAAAAATATGAAAGAGATAGTTTAATCATAAAAGTACTGTAATGCTCTATTGCGATTATTACAAATTAAATAAAGAAATGCCCAACTCAGACGGTACGGGTCGGAGTAGTGATGAATATAAGCGTCACCCTGTTCTGAAAAAAAATAAAAGAAAGGAAGGGGAGGAAGAAAGAAATAAGACAAACGTAACACCTGTATATTTTAAAACGGCCACAAAGGAAGGAAGGAAAGAGAGGAAACTGGGGAACAGGGAAAACCAGTAGAGAAAGAAATAGAACTAGACGACACCAGACAAAATAACTTGTGACAACACAATGATGGCATCTAGTGGCCAGAAAATTAAATTTGGAAAAGAATGTACCAGAGTAAAACTATAATTTGGAAAATGAAAGGTACTATATTCAAAAAAATATATATAAAGTATGTATTGACAAAATGAACAGCGGTATGCTGCCCATAAAACTTACTCACCAGTAATAAAATAAAAAATAAAAAGTCGTAAAATTAGTGAAACAAATTAGTAGATACTGGTTTTGTTATTCTATGTACATAATGGTTAAGGTACCTTGGGGCCCCATCACATTTTCTCCTAAGAGTGGTCGTCCACTCGACTGATTATGAACCAGGCCCAAAAGAGTACAAAAGAAAATTATAACGGAAAATAATAATTACTATTAAAAAAAGTATACATGAAAGAAAAGAAGAAAATTATTCTATGGTGTGTCCAGGAGGGGAGAAGTCTTGAGGGGGGAGGAGGTGAGATCCAGCCCTTCGTGAATTTCCTGTCTAATATATTTTGGGGTGTTGGGAGAGGAAAAAAAAGGAATTGGCCAACCTTGTCCAATGAAGTTCGCAGGTCTGGTGGTGAAGATTGATATAAGATACTTCTTTAAGAAGCTTCAATGGCGTGCGTCTGTACGTGGACGCCGCGCCGATCTAGGTGCGATCTAGGTGTCGAACCAAACCTTGGAGTACCCAGGAAGAAAATACGGTTCTCCTCAATCCAACGACGTGACTGTACTCCAATAATCCACATTCAACGTGAAACTGGTTAGACAACCAAATTATTAACTACTTCACTATCAGGACATGAGGCTAACACCCTCGATGACCTAACCTGACCAACTGTAACCTTCCCTTCTCCAGTTCTCCCAGACAGAACTCCCGAGAAAAAAAGAAAAAGAAACGAAAATAAAACATTATCTAAATTTACCTTCTAGCCTATAAATAATCAATAAAATAAAAGTTGTTCCTAACTGTCACTAATATAAAATAAACTGGCCTGTAGTAAAAAAAAACGTAGTTTAAATAAAAGAAAACCCTCAGCCCCCCTTAAAACATTGAACCCTCACAAAATTCCTGCCGCGAATTTTGAATACAGAGGGTTATTAAATATAAATCGTTACAGTACAGTTTACTATAACTAGTAACAGCATTTGTAGTCAACAAAGAAAATATGAAGGTGATAGTTTAATCATAAAATAACAGTTTACTGTAACTAGTAACAGCATTTGTAGTCAACAACGAAAATATGAAAGTGATAGTTAATCATAAAAGAACAAGAGGTACAGGGAAAATTATGAGGCAAAAGGAATGCCTTTTTGAGTAACTTTATATGTACACCTTGATCAAACATCACCAAGAATGTGGAGGAATAACCAAAGCTATCAAAAAGAGAATAATCAACATTACATTTATTAGGCCTTAAGCCACCCATGGAAATGTAAAAAGAAACTGTCACTCAAGAAACATGTAATAATACTTTAACCAGAAAGTCAACATGAACAATTACGAATTCGGAATGACTCGAGGAAAGGGGTAATGAACGTTAACATAACTCAGATGACGTATAATAGATTTGCGGAGAGCCCGGATCAATTAGTCAAGGGACCATTGGGTTCGTATCATTAGTAAATGTTAAGGCCAATAGAAAGAAGGTATACTATTCTATATTTTTGAAGTAATGTTCAGCATTGGGATTGCAGTATCTTCACATTCTTCCATTGCGGTATTGTTTAAAATACCTCACAAAATATAAATAAAATGTGCCTGATGCAATACAAATAATAGATTTTTAACTCACATGATGTCTCTGTTCCAAATCCTCCCTTATGTTCCAGCTGCTGTAATACTTGCCGAAAGTCACCACTATTTCCTTCGGATCCTTAACGTTATTTCCTGATTCCCAGACACAATGACCAGCTGGAAATATAAGCATACTATAGCAACCAATTAATCAAAGTTAGTAATATTTAATGCAGTTGTTCTTTTTTGTACATTAGAGCAATAGTGAGTCCCGTATATCACAAATAATGATACATTCAAACCTCCGTAGTATATATGACAACCTAGGTAATACCAAACCCTGCTAATACTGCTAGTCGTAAGGCGGCGCTGTAATGTAGCCCAAATAATTTATTACATCTTCAACAATCAATAAATTTATACCTGTAAGTACTTTATTGATATCAATGAGGGTTCCTCCACACTGATACTTATATTGGATTTCACCATCTTCAAGTTCAACCCTCCAGTAAAGTCCTGCGTGCCACGGATATTTCGCGTACTTCGTTTTCTTACCATTAGATAAAAGAATCTGAGCCTTGATATCATACGGCACTCCACAAACTAAAATCAAATCAACAGCCAAATAAATATTAAATTATGTTGCTTTCTTTTGTAGTTGATAGAATAATGTACTTTCTTTTGGTGTTAATAGATTTTTATTACTTTCTCTCACAGCTAAAAGAACTGTTGTTTTATAGAGTACTTTATGTCTGACCTGGAGTACATTCTGCAGAGATGTCGTGCTGAAGTGTTCCATCTTTTCTGCACTTTGTTTGCTCAGCATAATTTACCAAGATCTGCTTTTTGAATTGTCTTTTGCATTTGACTTTGATTATTGTTTCGGGCCTCATCATCTCATTACAGTCAACTCGGGAGCCTTGATAATGACATTGTAATGCCAATGATTTATATTCTTGTGGAGAGCACAGCTCTATAATAAAAAATAATTAAATTGATAAGCAAACAGAAAAATAAATCTGAAATCAGATCTGTAGTATAAGAAGAGGACAGGCGTAGGCGAGTGTTTAGCTTTCTTTTTCTTGCAACTTGCCTGAAACTTAGGTCTAATCACCGACATATCCAGTGAGTTCGAATCCCAGTAAGGAGAGATATGTTAAAAAGGGGGTCCACACACTTAGGCTTCATTCACACTAGAGATTCCGGAATGCGATTCACGAATCCAAGATTCTAATGATACCAAGCGGCCTATGTATTTTGTTTATGTCCATTCAGACTACGATTCCGGTATGCGATTCGTATGAGATTCTCAAATCTAGTATCCCGTCCCCGTGAGCCGCCTCGATTCTTTTTAGAATTTTTCTTCGAAAGCGGCTCATGATACATTGCGCTATATGGGTCCATTCAGACTAGGCGATTCCGAATCGCATTCCACTTCAATCCTCTTGCTATTTATTTTCTTTAAATAAGATATTTTAATTATAAATTCATTATAATTACTGTAATATCATTGTAGCGTTCTAATATAACTTAATAAATTAAACCGTTATAAGATTAACTCAAAAGCTATATTTGAAAACTGAATCTCACATCAAGTCAAAACAATACTAAAAACACAATGCTTCCGTTACCTTCGGTAAGCTTGGAAGCAAAATGAGTGACACTTGACATTGATAGTCTCACACTCTTCCCCTCTTCAATGTTAGATGGGCACGGCTTCCCGGTGTCTATAAGGTTTAAGCCTATTTACATGAAGGACTAGCCGTTTCTGCCGTGTTCCTTTCTTCCTTAGCTTCTTAATGATTTGAAAAGGCCCGTCCCATGGTTTATGGAATTTGGCACTCCGACCCTTCCTAGTGAGAGGAAACCAAACCCAGACTTCGTCCCCTTCTATGAACTTTCTCTTCTGGGTGCTCTCTAGGTCGTAGTAATCTTTTTGCCTCTGCTGCTTCTTTCCCTGCTCTACTCGCAATTTGGTGTATGCCTCCTCCAAGACATTTCTACGGTGACGGATATACTCTTGGATTTCTCTTCCCTCTTCTAGTGTACCGTACATTATATCATGAGGTAGTCTTATTTCACACCGAAGGTTGCAAAATATGGGGTAAGTCCAGTGGTCTCATGTTCGCTTGACCGATAAGCCATCGTAACAAGAGGTAACTTCGTGTCCCAGCTATTATGACTCTCGTTGACAAAGTGAGTCAACATGTTACAAAGAGTCCTATTAAATCTCTCCACCATACCATCCGACTGTGGATGATAAGAGCACGTTCTCGTCTTTGTCATACCCAGCTCTGATGCCTTCTCTCTTTGAATAGCTGGGACTCAAACTGACGTCCTTGATCCGTGTGTATCTCGTATGGCACCCCGTAACGGGAAATAAACTCCCCTACAAGTGTTTCGGCCACAGTCTCGGCCTCCATATTCTTCAGAGGATATGCTTCTACCCACTTAGTGAAATTGTCCGCTATAACAACGATGTACTTATTACCCCTCTGGGTGACAGGAAGAGGGCCTAGGATGTCCATAGCTATTCTTTGGAATGGAAACCCCGCTGTAACCGATTGCATAGGTGCGCGCCTTTCGAGCCCTTTTTAGCACCACACTCAGCACAAGTTTTCACCCACTCCTCGATATCCTTTTAATAACCAGGCCAGTAAAACCTACAGCTGATCTTTTTGGTGGTTTTAGCAATACCTAGATGGCCTCCACCTGGGCCTCCGTGAAATGTTTCCATTATGTCCACCTGCATTTTCTTAGGTACGATAACTTGATAACTCGGTGGTTGTCCCTCTTCTTCCCATCGGCGGTATAATATGCCATCTGGCTTCTTGATTATCCTGGCCCATTACGACCATAACCTGAGTAAACTAGGGTCGCCATGACGAACGTCTGAGAATTCTGGCCTCTTACCTTCTCTCATCCAGCAGTGCAGTTGACTGAGGACAGGATCAGTTTCCTGCTCTCCCTTAACTGTCTCGTTAGCCAGATCTATGGCATTTACATTTAAAGAAACCTTGGTAGTTGAAATAATTTCTTCAGCCTCCTCGAAGCCCTTAATATTTCCGTTCCATTGCTGGCACACTCGAGATAATCCGTCCGCATTTGCATGCTGCTTACCGGGACGATGGACTACATCAAAATCATATTCTGGCAGTAGTTCGAGCCATCTTGCCACCTGTCCTTCTGGTTCTTTAAAAGACCGTAACCACCGGAGTGCACTATGGTCTGTTCGCACTACGAATTTTTGTCCGTACAAATAGGTCTTAAAATGTTGTACTGAATAGACAAGAGCTAAGATTTCTTTGAGTGTAGTGCAGTATCTTCTCTCGGTTTTGGTCAAAGCTCGGCTCGCATAGGAAATGACTTTTTCTTCACCATCCTGAATCTGACTTAGAACGCTTCCTAGTCCTATACCACTTGCATCGCAGTCTAAGATAAATTTTCCATTAGTTCGAGGTAGCACTAAAATTGGTGTCCTTGTTAAAGCCGTTTTTAGTAATTCAAAGCCGTTGCGCAGCTCTCTACTAACCATGAATTTCTCTCCCTTTTCAGTAGATTTATAAAGAGGTGCTGCCATGTCTGCGAAGTGTGGAATGAAACGGCGATAATAGGCTGCAAACCCAAGAAATGATCTCATTGCTCTCACATTATCTGGCATTGGCCAATCTTGAACGGCTCTGATTTTTTCGGGATTAGTTGTTATTCCCCCAGACGACACAATGTGTCCCAAAAAATGTATTTGGCTCCGTAGCAACTGACACTTCCTCGGCTTCAACTTAAGGTGAGCTTTACGTAGCCGGGAAAATACATCTCTTAGTTGTTCAATGTGCTCTTCAATCGTACTACTCCACACAACAATTTCATCTAGATAAACCATAGCAGTACGCCACTTGATTCCACTTAGGGAATTACAGAGACCGAAGGGTACTACTTTGAATTGGAACAGACCTTCGCTTGTTATAAATGCTGTCTTCTCACGATCACGCTCTACTTCTACTTGCCAATAGTCTGATACCAAATCCAACGATGAAAAATACTTCGCCCCTGCTAGATTATCTAGTATATCATCAACTCTGGGCAGACGGTAGGCATCCTTCTTCGTAACAGCGTTTAACTTTCGAAAGTCGACGCAAAACCTGATGGAGGCATCTTTCTTTTTAACAAGCACAATTGGACTTGCCCAAGGTGATGCTGATGGTTCCTATCACATTGTGCTGAAGCATATGGGTGGTCAGTTCTTCAACCTCTTTGCGGCGCTGAAAAGGTATTCTTCTAGCAGCCTGTTTGATTGGGCGTCCTTTGGTAATGATGCGATGTTTGACAATGCCTGTTCTACCTAAGTCTCCATCACCACTTGAACAAATGTCTCTAAACTCGTCCAATAGTTTTATCAAATTGTTTCTCTGGATGATCGTTAATGATTCCAACTGGAGATTAAACAATTCTTCGATAGGACTATTTTCTCTAACGCAGGATACCCCACTCAGTGTATCTCCAATGTCATTTGTATTCACTTGACTTTTTTCCACCTCCCCTAACCGCGATTTAGCAAATAACGTTCTAGGCACAAGGTCTTGATTAAGTATACGAACGGGTATTTGCCCATCAACTACTGTGGCAATGGCCCTTCCTCGTAAAATGTCATTATTCTTCCTTTTGTCATAATACGGTTCAAAAATCACTTCGGAACCATCGTCGATGTTACCTACTACTAGGCCTCTGACAATAACTTCATGTCTTCCTGGCACGATAACGTTTTCTGCTAAGACAACATTAACTTGTTTTGAACTTACTTCTCGCTGGCCTACTTTGGTTTTTGTTCTTCCAATTTGGCATATTCCCTTATTTAAGAAAATTTGCGCGTCATGTTTCTCCAAAAAGTCTACTCTCAGCAGCACATCTAACCAGATGTCTGCTATGATAAAATCATGAGTAAAAATTTCCTCCTCCACATTAACTGCCACTGATGCAATCCCTAACGTACAAATTTCATTCCCACTGGCGTTACGCAACAATTTTAAACAACATTTTTCTTCTCTAATTCCGGTTTTCTGTGCATATTCTGTTCAATGAATTTATAGATGCAACACTATTAAAATACTGCAAATACTCATTCAAGTTACCTGATGTAAATTTGTCGGGTAAAACAAGTGGTTTTTTCAAAACTTCTTCGAAATCATCATCCGTGTCAGACTTCCGATTCTCTCTTCTAGCTGATTTCTTAGGCGGCATTATTTGTCGTTTTTTCTCCTAGCCGCTGCCACCAAATGTAGCGTTCTAATATAACTTAATAAATTAAACCGTTATAAGATTAACTCAAAAGCTATATTTGAAAACTGAATCTCACATCAAGTCAAAACAATACTAAAAATGAGTGCCACTTGACATTGATAGTGTCACATCATTAATTATAATATTTTATTATAAATAATTTTATTTACGTTGTATAAAATATTTTAATTATATAAATATATTAATAAATCAATGTAATATATTATTTAATATTTTTTTTTCAATCGTTTTAAATACGTTAAATGAAATTGGTTAGTTATGAATATAATAATAAATATAATATAATTAATAATTTAAAAATTAAATACATATACATATATGTTAGTGTATAATAAAAGTGGGATCAAACTAGGAAAAGTGGGGGGAAGAAGCCGCCGAGATACTGAATCTTGATTTTTTTATTAATCTCATACACGAATCGCATTCCGGAATTCCAGTGTGAATGAGCCCTTACAGTTTAACTGAAGATATTGTCAGTCCACTGAGAACAGGCGAAAGTATTTTCGCTTTGTATACTCATTCAGCCCGCATACATTAGTCGCATAGTGTGAGGCGTATACAGGGACAATTCATCGACAGTTATTTACGGCTGCATGCAGGCGACGTAGTAATATCGACGGGTAAAGCGGTGTGATGTGACATTTTGGCCTTACGTTTCGTATTATTAGACAACTGGGCCGCTTAACTTGATAATGTTCTCTCATTAAGTAGATAATGTGTAAAGTGTCCGGGATCCGCTACATTAATAAACCAACGATATGTTGTTTGGGCGTAAAATAATTAGTAAAACAAGAATATATAATGTATATAGTGTAATATCATACTTACTTAAGCATTTGCAATCTTTGAGATCAGGAATCCATTCACCTTCATGACATACAGCAGTCATATTCTGTAAAATACAGCGTTGTATTTTAAAAATAAAAAACGTTGATTATCTATTTCTTGGTATTTTACCATTGTTTTGGAACATCTCCAATCATGAGGGTGCACACCTGCTGTGGAACATCCCATTTTGTGGTTCGTCTTAGCAATGACTGTTTGGGTTGGGTATCAGCCATATAGTATATAAAACACCTATCACAATGACTTCCTGTAATGATTAGCCTTACCATTTAGATGTCTGAAGTTTTGGATTTGATTCAAGGAAAAATTGATAAATAATTTGAGCTTTGACATGTGCAGTCTTAGCCATTTATTACCTAGGTGATGAGTTGGTAGGAACCTACCCTGTCCTTCTCAGGATGAAACTGATGATGGTAGAAGTCGATAGATGATAAAAATTTAGAAAAAGGACCATTTCCTAATAGAATTAATAATTGCGATCCACTTTTGTCTATTACCTTACAATCGTATTAAATAATTATATTTTCATGATTTAAACAGACAGACATTGACATACAATATCTTTCACGCTTAGAGCAAATCTTTGTTAGCATAAAATTTTCAGAACATGCTTACCGTCACCCCAGGTTTAGCGAAGCCTCTTCCACTTGGACATGCAATTTGGTATCTCGAGTTTGTAGGAGCATAGAACTTACTCTTACAACGACTAAAATCATCATTCACACATTTAACAGCTGTGAAAATTTCACTACCTTCTGGTATCTCACAGCTAACACCATTCTCACTAACAAAATAAAAATGTTTCATTAAAAAATACCATTGAATAAGTAACATTCGAGTTAAAAATTCGATGAGTGAATGTTTCTATTTTTTTAAAAGAAAAAAAAAAAAAAAATATGAAGCAAATTATCTCTTACAGCACGAACATGCCATATCTTTTTTGTAAGAAAGATTAATTTTGTAAAATGAACATGAAAAAAATATATATCTATGAACATGGTTATTATATTATAAATGTTTCATATCCTATAAATGAAATTTGACATACTTTGTTGCTGGTTTGACGGTGCAAAGAGACGGGTCTTCATCTGAGCCATCGTCACAATCCTTTTTCCTGTTGCACACTAACTCCTTTTTAATGCATTTCAAATTAGACATGCAGTTAAAACGATTTCCCTGAAAACAACTGTAATAAAATGTTTCACTGTTATTAGAGAAGTAATATATATATATATATATATATATATATATATATATATATATATATATATATATATATATATATATATATATATATATATATATATATATATATATAAATATATATACCCGAAAAATAATTTAACACTTATTTTATTGGTGAGAATTAATAAATAACTAGAATACTATTATTATATTGTAACATGTAGTACATTTATTATAATAATCACATTTTACCTGTCTTCTTCTGTAAGATCGTATACTGTTTTTTTAATCCAGTCGAGGTGTTTACTGATCTTCGTAGCTATTCCAAAAGTTGAGCCTGGTTGTTGTACGCTAATGACACCCACAAGATAGTACCTTCCCTCATGCTGAAAGGTGACTGGTCCTCCCGCTTCGTTTCCTTCAATGCTCACCCCTAAAAACAAATAAATTATTACACGTTTTAACTCTGTAGAAATAAATGGAATTTTATTTATAATCTTGCTAACTCTAAAGGTTGCCATACACGTGCAAGTCCTCCTGAAAAATTCCTCCAGGTCTGATTTTCCCACTCAAAACTTAAAAGCTTTACAGTACGTGTGCATCATAAGAATGTGGCCCAAACACTTAACTTTAAACTTATAATATTACAAATAAATTACATTTAATGTTTTTTACCCTGATCGAAAGTCATGCAGAATTTGTCATTTGTTAAGTAACTCTTAAAAAGAGGGTCGTAGAATTTGTGAAAGCAGTCATCAATGTCCATCATGTTGACTAAGGACTCCATCAAATTGAATTCACCAAACCCCGATGTCTGCAAACTCCATCCTGCAATCTGAAAATGAAAGTAAATTTTAGTATATACTTAGAGGTGGCATTTAAAAAACACCATCAGGGATCGTCGGCATATATTTTCTGCTTTTATCCTCTTTTGCTTGCCGACGTATAAAAGAGATTTTTAACGGCATGATCACAGACAATTATTTTGCAGGTAACGAAAAGTGTCTCGTGCTGATATAAACATTATAATTCACAGCATATATAGCAACAGTATGGATATATAGCAACAGTGTACAAATAATTATCCATGGAAGCTCAGGCCTGCTAAATAGTTAATATAAATACATGTGTTATGGATGACACGGGGTTTTCGTGTTGCTCCATTAACTGTATAATTGGTTTTCGTAACCCGACAGCCTCTTCACTTAAGTAGCTTCCCATTTATATCGAGATGCTGAGTATACACTGAGCGTGAAGCCCTTGCCAGAGAAACCAGATGAAGAATAATTTCTCTTTTCATCCAATTCACTATCCACTTAATTCTTCCTTTTTACCTCCAGTGACACTTTCTTTAACTTGATGATATATCAATTTAAATTTATATACATATTATACAACTTACAATCCCTCGTCTGGCACCAGAAGGAAATGTTTTGTGAGTCCACAAGCATGCCGGCCTTAAATAGTCAGATTTAATAATAGGTTTCTTCAATTTAATAACGGCCAAGTTTTTTGCGTAACCTTTTGTATCTCCGTCATAACGGTCCATTTTCACTATTTTATTTACCTGAAAAAAAACTAATTTGTTTTAGAATCACTGTTCACCAGCAAATGCTCAGACGCAATAAATTTTCATCTTAAATCTTGAACTTATATTCCAAGCAAAATCCAATTACCTTGTAACTAAATAAATATCATTTACTATTTAAAAAATAATATTATAATTATTATTATTAATAAGCCTATTATCCCCTATTTAAATATTAAAAAAAAATATATATATACGAGTAATTAACTAAATAATATGAATAATTAATATTGTATAAAAATATTCGTTTTTTTACAAATAGACTGCCAGCCAATTGGTGTGGCACATAGCTTCCTCGCATCCTATTTACGTAATTCATTGATTTTATGCTTTTAACAAACAATATTCTCTCTCTCTCTAAAAAAAAAAAAAAAAAAAAAAAAAAAAAAAAAGTTACCCCCTCAAAACTAGAAAGAACACAAAATAGAACGTAACAAAAATTAATCTACTATTCAAGAGCTTTCAACGATATACATCATATTATAAAAGATAACTTTGAAATTTGTACCCTGTACAATACAAAAGGGAATTAATTAAACTAATAAATAAATATAAATAAAAAACCTAATAACAAAAAAATATTTAAACCCTTTAACCTACAACAGAATTAAAAATCGGTACAAAAGTACGTGTACAATTTTTTTTAAAAATAAACCAATAAAATAGCGTTAATTTACATATCAAAGCCTTTCAAATGATATACGACTCAAAATTAAAAACCAAAAAAAGTGGTCACGTTAATAATAGGATGAACTGATGAACTAATAAAATAAAATATAATCAATTTAAAGAGCATTAGTGTGACATACAAGCACCAAGGTCAACTATTATAGAAACTATGGTCATTCAAAGACAAAAAGAAAAAAAATAAAACCAAACAATACCAAAATTAGCACCATCTAAGGTACAACCGATGATAATACGACAAAAAGTCGTAGGACCAAAGTTGAAGATATTTTAAAATCAGTTACCGCTGGTGCTATCCGTTTTCTAATACGACTTACCGTTTAGCCGCAATAAGTCCCCAATACCGCTTAAAAATAAAGTCGGCCATTTTTATTTTTTGAAAGGGGGAAGGAGGGGGAAAATTGAACTTTTTATAATTATTTTGGTTCACAATATGGACGTTGCGCGTCGAATGGCGCAAACCGCAAGTCTCTAGTTCAAAAAATGTCAAAATGTAAAATTATTAAATCTTAATAAATTATTTATCATTTTAAACAAAAATTGCTTGCATACGAGTCTGCAAGACAGTGAGATATTCTCATGTAACGCTTTTTGGTGTCGTTTTTTGGTAACGCTTTTCGAGTTTATGTGCCTAAGTAAAGACATGAAAATGTCAAAAAAATTGAGCGTGCAGATTTTTGCGTTTTTATATTAGGAATTAAATCGAACATAATATGTTGTGCACGAAGAAAGAAAGTACTTTTCTTCTTCTCCAGTTTATTAAGAAGTAATATTTTAGCTTCTTCACCCATATTTTTATAATAAATGCAAAAAGTCATAGTCAAAAAAAATAATAAAGTAGATATATGTAAGTTTATTAGGAATAAAATTCTGATGTGCGGTAGGGGGAGGCCCTATAGCTGGAGACTGGATTGCACACCTTCTATATCTTTCCAACTCCCTGTTACACTTTTTTTGTTACACAAGTTTCTAAGTCTAACTTTTAGTAACGCTTTTTGAGTTCATATGCCATAGCCAAGACATGAAAATGTAAAAAAAAATAGATTAACATTTAAAGCAGTTACTTACTTCCACTTTCTGCTGAATGGATTCGTCGATATTATAATCTCTCTTAAGTTTTCCTACACTGATACGAAGCAAGTTATATAAATATGTTACACGAGTATCTGGATCTATGACGCAGTTAGCAGCTGCAAAACAATCCAAAACACAAATTAAATTATCGATTTACCAATCTACTAGGTATACAAGAAATGCAATAATTACACAAGTTTCAAAATCACATTGTAACCTTCTAAATACTTCTCAAGTCAAATCTCAAGTGAATCTGTGATTTGTAACAGTCGGATAACTTAATAGATGTATAAAATATAATTCATTTTTATACTCCCATCATAATTTTAATGAATTCTAGTTATAGATTTACATCATAATATTACTTAATTACGTAAAGTTCTTCAGTTGATAAACGATATATTAGAAAATTATAATAAATATTAAGCAATATAGTATTGATTCTAAATTGTATATCCATATATTCATGGCTATAATACACCTCAAACTTGATGTTTTGAGGCTTCATACCAATAAGGATATTGGTATGAAGAATACCAATATCCTTACCTTCAAGCTGGATGTTAATTTACTATTCATTTTATTTGTTCAAACTTAACGTGAATATTAAAATATTGCCAGCCACTTATCATAATGATAAAAAATTAATTGATTAGTCTGATGAAATATACCATTTTTTTACCAGCATACTCTTCTTATTTAATAAATATAGCTGTATAATGTACTACCTACACGTAAGAACTATATTTTCGTAAATGAGTGTCCCGTAGCAAATGAGAGAGTGATGCTTATTGTGACGTACTTTGTAAATGGCAACTAACCATGGTTGTGCACCTGATGGTGCTTCGTGAGCTCCAGGTGGCTTTATTCTTAAATTTCCAACTGCTGCTCCCGTACCACAATCTGAAACAAATAATGTTTACCAATACAAACTTTATTTGCAAAAACTTTCTGTGTAAGTAAGAAGGAAGTTAAATCCCCTTCCCCATTCCACCGGTTTTAATTTAAAGGATGTCATTGCTAAATTAGTAGGTGATTATAAGATATCGCAGGATTTTTTTAAAGATAACTTTATGACGTTATTTCAGAATAAGTAGATGAGTAGATGTCATTGAACTATTAGTAGATGATTAGCGAATGATAATAGTCAATCATTATACACCTATTGATTATGATAATATGTTTCCTCTAGTAGTTGAAACAAGATATATTTGGTGTTTCTATACTCAGGTCCCTCAGGGAAGATCACCTGACAAACAGAATGATTCCATGTTAAGTTTATTATTATTGGTGAGTTAACAAATTCATTCGTTAACATATAATTATATTTTTATCCAATATTATTTACTCCATTATTCATCTTAATTAATAATAACTATCCTAAAATTATTGCATGACATCATCAAGGACGTTAACTAAATGGTAGATGAGTAAAATTAACTTTCAAATTTAAAAATTTTCCTAATGTCTCTCAAAAACCTTTGGTTTCTCCTTAAACCGATTTTACGTCAGTTATGGATTTCAATTGTATGAATAAATTAAAATGAAACTATCGGAAAACATATTTATCTACGATTGATACGAAATATAAACACTGTATCTCTGTTTAGATGCGTAGAAAGTGATTATTTACGTACTTGTATTCATTGCGCAAGCGCGTTTTTATAATTCCTCTTTTTTCCGTCCTAGTGTGGTAAAAAAGAAGAATTCTTCACCTTAACGCACGATTAGCAAGTTTGTTTACACCTAACAAAACTAATTTGTGATTGTTTAATTAAAGTAACTGTTTATATCGAGTTTTTAGTAAAAAAAACAATGAGTGATTTAAGTGATTATGACGAAAATAAGGAGAATAATACGCCTCCCGAAATAATTAATTCCGCACAAAATACAACTAATGAAGTAATGTCATATCAAAAGAGAAATACGAACTTACATACAGGAAGTTTATTATTATTTTTCTGTAATTATTATTAAAATCCAACAAATGTAGCTAAAGTAAGGTACGCAACTCGGGCGAAAACGGCATTTTACTTTGCTCGTGTGGTTTTACTACCCTCGCTCTCGCTCGGATGCAAACTCCACACTCGCATGCAAAATGCTACTTTCCGCACTAGACGCGTAATGTACTATTTTACTTTGGCAGTCCACATTCACGATTTTTAAGTGTCAGCTACCATTCTCTTTTTATTCTAATTTTATTAAAAATATATTATTAAGGATATACTGACTGCAAACCGAAGGATCCTCATCTGAATTATCATGACAATGACTCAAGCCGTTGCAGACGTCTGACGATGAGATACATCCTCCTCCTTTACAGTGGAATTGCTCTCTACAAAAGTTAGAAAGGATAAAAAATTAGTTCATTGATTCCACAAGTGAAGAAGAGAGCGCAAAAGTCTAAGTTATTAATTAACTTTTAAATAAACAGGATAGTAGATATTATCTAAAGAGTTTTTGATTATATTGATTTTATTAATCACTTCTTTAAAAGTGGGATTCATGTACAAAACAAATTAGTTTAATCAATTGTTACGTTTTTGTACTTACGCAGAGCAACTTGTTTGTCGAATTGTTCGATTGAGAGATGTTCCTCCACCGAGGCTGCACCAATCTGAAAAAAAATAAGTTGGTTTGAAATTACTGTCTTGCCTTGCTATAAAGAGATGTCCTATTAGTACTGGGTTATCATATGTGAATATTTATACCTATCACGTATATTATGACACTATTACCAGTATAATTAATTACTAGTAGTATATTGTCTTAAACATCATAGACCGGTTTCAACCATAATTATTGAATTGAAAATAATTATTATTGAATTAACTTGATTATTATTAATTTTATAACTATTTGAATAATTAAAATTGTCTCTCCACGTAAACTGGCAAATTTGTTTATTTTAAATTACAAAGCAGCTTTTTTAGCCTTCATAAGACCATCATCAGTGCCGGAATGTGGCAGAAGAAGAGTTACATTATACAAATGAAAAGAAGAAGAAAGAAACGTTTATTTTAAATAAATTTGACATCGAACATAAATACAAACGTTATTGACCCTTGGAATTTCCGTCGGGTGAGTTCCGCTTATCTAAACATATAAGTAACTAAATAATCATGCAGTAAGCTAAATTTATAACAAATTGATTTACACATTTCATGCCTTACAATAACAGATCACATTTTGTTTTCATATAAATACGAGTAGTTTTTTTTTTTTTTTTCTTTAAATAAAAATGTTGTATGAATATAAATAAAGGTCCTAATCTTAATAAACAACCACTTTAGTTGTATAAAATTCATTAAGAACGCTAGATAATTTACGTTTAACATTTTTAAGCGAAAGAGAGAAAAAAACAAAAAAAACTGTAAAACAATATCAGTAATAGAGTTTTAACACACTTATTAGTCTGATAACTACAAGAAAAAATTGTGTAACTAAACCAACAATAACAAAACAACTTAAATAATTACAAGGCTAATAACAAATTAACTTCAGGAATAAATCATGTAAGAATAATAGATAACAACTAATAATAATAATAGTAGTAACTAATAATAATAGTATAATAATATGTAATAGTAATAATAGTAACTATGCATGCAGACATAAATAAACAAAAACATATACCTATATATTTTCCTATATCTATACATATTATAAAAATATTTATTGTACACATAATTTTTAGTAGTAAAGTTTTGTATGCCTAAACTTGAAAAACCATGAATTTACTTTAACATAAGGTCTGCGACTATAAGAGGTGGATACGAACCCCTCTACTGCTGGCCAGTCAGCACCATTTAAGTAACTTAAGGCAGATTGAGCTGATAGTTCCGTGCTGCCCAGAAAAGATAACCTAATGTCAGCATAGGCCGTACACTCAGCAAAACAATTGATATAAATCTTCATTTTCTTGGATGCCACACGCTGGGCAACGGGGTGAGTCATCCTTGTTCCAGAACTTATAATTTAATTTGACCATATCCGCACGAAGTCTAATAATCTTTCAGATGGCGTGAAAAGGTCTGAAGCGCAATTAATTATCGGAAGGAGGAAAAGACAAATGATTATATACAGGGTGACTGGCGCTATTCTTTGTCGACCTCAAATACTGTCTAACTTCGCTTGATTTCATTTCACTCAACAATTTAGGAGAGGGTTCGTTTCATTGGTTTTCAGTAAGATTATTCTCTGAAAGAATGATGTTATGTGTATTGAGAAGATTTAGCCATTCTTTATACCAAATAATTTTCTTGAAGATAATTTCATTTGCTATTTTAAAAGGCAGTCGAGACGGATCCATACTTAAGACTTTACTGATATATTTTAAAAGAAGGCGATAGGTATACAAGTATATGCTGTTTAAACCTGTTTCTAACATTAAAAAATAATTAGGTGTATAAGGCGGGAGAGCAAATATTTTTTTTTAAAAAAAGTATTGGAGCTTTTCAACTGCTTCAAATTGAAGCCAGCCCCACACCTGAGCGCCGTAACACATCACCGATCTGGAGACTGCGTGAAACAACTTCACTTTGGTACTGAAATCAAACTCATGTTTAGACCATAAAATCATCCCCGCAGTATTTAACGCACCCTTGGCTTTACTGATTATTTCCTCAAAATTTAGTTTGAGATTCAACGACGGCGTCAGGACTAAGCCCAAATAATTATATTCTTTTACTATCTCAATTGGTTCACCCTTAAAAAAACCATCTTTCACTCCTGGCAAGCCTCCCTCCATGAGGTTTAAACACCATTATTTTTGATTTTTTTAAATTTACAGTTAACTTCCACATAGAACAATAATTTTCTAAATTTTTCACCATTCTTCTTAGAGTCACGACGTTCTCTGCCAATAGAACAATGTCATCTGCATAAGCCAACATCTTGATCTTACACCCGGCTATACTGATTCCTCCATCGAGTTCATCATATAGATCATTCAAAAATAGGCAAAAAAGTAGAGGGCTTATCAAACACCCTTGCTTTACTCCTGACGACAGATTGAACTCCTCTGTAATACCGTCCTTTGTCCAAACAGAGGTCGTATCACGGAATAAGGCTCTAATGATATTTAAAAACTTCGTCGACACTCCTAAACTGGACAGCTTATAGAACAAGGATTTTCTATCTACACTATCCAATGCCGCCGAAAGGTCGACGAAGAACGCATAAACCTTTTTCTTGGATTCCCGACGGTGCCACGTTAGAGTTACAATATTCGTCAACGTGAAAAGTTATAAAGTACAATATATACAAATGAAAAGTTAATGATTGAGTCCAGTCTACTTCATATCGGAGATGAAGGTAAAAGACTCTTAGTCTTACCTTGATCTCCGATATGAAGTAGCAACATTCCGGCTCTGATGATGGCATTATGAAGACTAGAAGCAGCTAAATAAACAAATTAGCCAGTTTACGCGGAGAGTCAATTTATATTATTTATTAAGATTGCCTACGTAGATGCTCCCATATCTATATTATAACTATTTGGTTGTGATGGTCATGTTATGCACATCTTGTTCATAATAATTTAACTTTTACTTCAAGATGCTACACGGTTCTTGAAATTGGCCTTTCCAACAGTACTTGCTTAGTCGTTGCTCAGCTTTTTATTTTTTGCCAGCCAAACTTTTACAGTGATGACAGTTTTAAGTGATGACTTTCTTCACAAATCTATCATAATATGGTGGCATTCTTTCTTGATGTCCTATTACCATCCCGGTTTGCTTTTATTTCACAGGGGTACTAAAGTTAGTTAATTATTGAGTTCTTCCAATGCTATGTTTTACTGTATTCACCGCTGTTCCTCTTCGTTAACTACACTAAAAATAATTTCATTAATCTTTTAAGAAGGTTTCCTTTAATATCGTTCATACTTCCGAATCATAAGTTGCCTCTGGTCTTACTAATGTTGACCTAACATAAAGTTAAAAAAATTACCTCGGAAGGGATTGGCGGATCGAGGTTCGCTTTTTCGTACTCGCCCAAAACTTTGGTCAAATTACTGACATATCTAGTTCAAACTCAATAGATTGATGATCATTTCGAGTAGATTAGTGTTGTGTCAGAGACCCCGTCCAATAATAATATCCTGTTTTCTGTAAAACAACTCTTAATATAATATATAAATAAAAAATATTAACCCAATCTAACGAACACCAAATTTTATACATATTTTTTTTAAAGTACAAATTTTTCTGAAACAATTTTGATGAAAATATATATGTAAATTTTAAAATCCTTATTATATTTGTTTGATCAAAATTAAATGGTATTTTTAGTATGACAAATTATATTTACAAAAAATATATATATAATTAAAAAAGAAAATGTTTAATTAATTAATTTAACCAATAAATTATTTGGGGCTCACTGACGGGGGTCACAAGGGGGGGTGTGGAGTTTACGTAAAAAAAAAAAATATGTGTGTCGTTCTAGGGTTAAATATATATGATGGAAGATATTGGTTCGTCGCGTCATAGCTCAAAAGGTTGGAGTGTCTGGTCGTTTTACAGGGTTAAGTGCATATTTATCAGGCTATTGCAGTTTTTCTTTAAACAATAATTTTACATCTATGAATATGTTACATTAGGTCTATTGTGTAAAGTTTAAATGATAAGCAAAAGACAAATGTGCAGTTAGAATAAGGAAAAAATGTAAATAAAAATTATTTTGGATCTAACTTTTTTATTTCTTTTTGGTATTCGATTTTTCATGTATAAACCGGTTCCTGCTCCTTTATTTATTTTCAGAATCTGGTTTTATAATTAGCAGCGACCTGTTCTAATATTGCCTTTAACTCATTCTACACAACACACCGTTTATTATTTATGCTAAGTCTTCATCGGATCATCAGAAGTTTTAATTTAAAATTTTAAGAATGCAAAATCGAATCAACTTATTCTTTTTGACCTAGTACAACTTTATAATTTCCAATACTTAAAATTTAAACTAAGTTAATTTTGTTCTAACAAGCCTAATAATATTTTTTTCAAGATCTTCAGCACAGAGAGAATTTTATAAACGCCATTGATATGTATGTATGGATCCTAAACTTCTAAACTGATGTCAATTAAATTCAGTATTTATATTTAAAACGAAAACTCATTTCTCGAGGGAAAATGGATCATAAACTTTTAGCTTCAAATGTGAAAGCTTTGCCTCCAAAAACTAAAACAATATCAAATGTAACAAATATTTCAATACAACCTTAAATTAGCCTTGGCAATCTAAGTATGTATCTGCAATAACTAAATGGTTATGAAAAACCCAATAATAAAAAAATTAAAGTAATTAATCAATATAAAAACAATAAAACCACATAAATCGTTTTCCCTAGAAAGATCTAGCTTGCGTGGATAATCCACAAATTTGGAAAATGAGAGAGTGACTACGACACAAATAAGTACTTAAGATCGGATCATTGTGCTCGTTATGACGGAAGGTAAGATCCAAGAAACATTTTTCCTACAACCATCGTGACACGGTCACTGCCGGATCATCGGAACATAGTATATACTTAAATATGTTCAAGTATCCTAGATTTTCGTCGGATCAAATATTATTTTTGCTGAGTACTCGAAAGCTTTAATATTCTGTGAATTATGTCAGAGTAAGGTAATCATGCCGAACTAAAGCAGTTTACTAACTTTAATATAACCCTGTTTAAAATTTGAACAGTTTTGAAGGATTCCACTTACAGTTAAAATTTCAAACTAAAAGTACCACAGAAAGTTGAAATTATAAGCAACATTTGTCTGGGAATTTCAAATAATTAATATTATTGTTTAAGTAGAAGGAAGAATGACTGATAAAAAAATACAAACTTTCTCTTAGAATCGAACTCAAGCCCCTGATAATCTATTACCTTGTAGATATTCTATGTACTCACAGGAATTCAATTGAAAACTTAAAAACTGACAAATGTAAAATTGGAGACTTGATATAGTAGAGAATTAACGCCAAGGTTCGGGGCGAATTATTAAAAATCTTAAATAGCTTAACAACTTGTTCTCAAATTGAACACAGCTGTATAAAATCAATACCATGACATTTTGTTCAAGGTTCACTTGCCTTAACTTATCTCGTTAACACATTTCTATTGGTTATTTTAATTGATCACTTTTTCTTCTCATCGTAATAATCGTTTGTTTAGTATCAACTTTATTACGTTTATTATAACCCTTCTTTTAAGAAACACTTATGGAGTTAATGTGGTTATTGTTTTTATGTTTCTGGTTACATATTGCAGTGTAGTATTTATATTAGTTTTGCATGATTGTCAGACACTTTAAATAAGATTTGTCACAAAATAAATAATACATTTCTAAATGGCAATAAAATATGTTTTACTTAACTAAGATATTATGAAATAGTTTCTTTGAATGTAGAACACATTGATATGGATGATAACATAATTTATTAAATACAAATATTTATATAACAATTTTTTTTTTAAATATGCTTACAAATTATTATCATTGAAATGATGGAGAATCTAATGAAGTTCATTTTTTATGATATAATTGAAATAAATATAATTTGTTATTAAATTTGTGTGAATTGATTTTAATAAACACTTCCACTAAATAAAACTTTAATTTAGATTAATTTTACATTAAAGAAAAAAAAAAAAACATAAAAACTTGTTACAGTATAATCTATAACATTTTTCCGTAAATATGTAGTGTTATTTGTTTTATCTTTGTAGAATTGTGAGAGAAAATATGTTCAGTAATAATA
Source organism: Gerris lacustris (assembly GCA_951217055.1). Lineage (NCBI taxonomy): Eukaryota > Metazoa > Arthropoda > Insecta > Hemiptera > Gerridae > Gerris > Gerris lacustris. Next base: position 30,604,508 of record OX578280.1, read on the forward strand.
GAAAAGTTTGTTGTTTAGGAAGAAAGGAATACATAAACTAACTCCGGAATATACTATTCCAAAGACGTGAATTTGATTTGCGGAAATACCCGAGGTAACGGGAGTTCCGAACAAGACTGGTCATACAAGATATACCTCGAAGAGAAGAGTCCTTACACTCCCCTCCACTACAAGGAATCAAGGATGTAAAAGACCCAATCTGGGAGGAACTACTTTGACACAGTTCATTGGTTTTTGAGTCGCCAATAAACATAATCACGATATATTACCTTCCTTACGGTTATATCTATAGACATTGATGAACAGAACAAATCTAAACAGGTTAATCAGCGAGTAAAGGAGGTGATACACAGTGGCGATCCTGGGTCGAAAGTTCTGGGGGGGCTAAAGCCCCTCATGTTTTGCGGGTCTAGTATACATTTTAATATACCAGGAAGAACTTATTTGTATGTTATATGTTCTTGCAGTCCTTCCCAGAGGCAATTCTATGCTATTTTTTCGTGAGGCTAAACAATTAAATTCATTCAAGAATGTTATAATTGTCATTGAACTGGGACTGGGAAGTTCTATTATAAGTATAGTTGGAGGCTTATTTAAACAGTCTCCTATGATACTTACCATATCATCACAGAAGAAAGTATTGGTCTTTAAATAATAATAATTTTAACATGAGAATAACACAAGGATTGGTTTAAAAACTGTATAGGTTAATTAAAAATGTATAAATTGTCAGAAACAATATAATATTTATAGATAACAAAAATGTTAAAATTAACATGGACGTCGACAGCAGTGCATTATTGGAAGGAAAATGTATAAAATATGACCTCTCAAAACATATTTTTTATGCTTCTTTGAGGTGAAATTTGATTTTAATTCTTTTTCATAAAACAAATTAAACTACTTTCGTTGGCACAAAAGTATGCACAAGTATTTTTAAAAGAATTTTAAGTTTTAAATTAAATCAAATTATTATTATTATTAACAATGGGAAATAGACAGAGAAAAATAGATCCCAGCACCGGGACTCGAACCACGGGCCTCTATATTTCCGTTACAGTGCTCGGACCAACGAAGAAGTTTTAATACAAACTTAAAAATAGTAATTGTAAAATAATAAAAGGTGTGCACCTAATCATGATAGATTAAATAGATCAGGTAATAGCAATTATGCAATATTACTTCACATCTATAATAAATTGTGTCATTTATTGTTGTGGAAAACATGTTTTCTTAGGGTGCCATAATATAAAGTTTAGTCCAAAATGGGCAATTGAATTTTGGGAAGTTGGTCGAGTTATTATAGCCCCCCGACGAAAGTGGGGGCCCTAGCAAAATTTTGGATAAAGTTTAAATTTGATAAAGGACATCATTGGTAAAACTGCAACTGCACTATGGCCCACCTATTTCGTACTGTCCGATTTACTTATTTTTTTTTTTAAATGTTCCTTTTTACAGAATTTGTCTTTTTTACAGTATCTCTGTACAAAAACGATTCCGGTTGTAGCGTCTCGATAAAATCAGAATTATATTTTATTTATTTTTTTATATACGGAAAGTGTCATGTTTAATGTGGCAATGATAGAAGGTCAAAAAATTCTAACCTTAACCTAAACTAACCATAACCTTCCATAATTTTCCATGAAATAAAAAATTAAGTTAAAAAATCACGGGGACGTAATTGCGTCCAAGTACTTTTTAGGGTTTTGTAGATGATTAAGCATACCCGTTATATATTTTTTCTCTGACCTCAAGGCCCTGGTTCGATCCCCCGGGGGGTCACAATGTTTTTTATCGGTAATAACGACAAGATAAATTACAATTTTTCGGAAATTTTCATCGCCCCACCATAAGGTATAACCATGAATTATTTCGACCAGGCGTTATATAGTGGTTGGGGGGGGGGGATATATTTGGGTATAATTTGATTTATTTAACCAATAAGGAATGTAAACTTTAAAAAAGCAAATATATATTTGTAACTAAAGATTCAGCAGCTTTCATTTGATACCTATACCTACTCGAAACTTTAAAAAAATTTAAATTTCTGAATTTATCACATTTTTGCGACTTGCACATGCGCATATTTAATTTTTAACTTCTGTATATTTTTCCTGTGTTTGGGTCAAAAAGTTGCATCAGTGTTTTAAATTTCAGCACTTTAGCTTAAACGGTTCGAGCCCTTTAAACCATAGAGCGACTGACGGACGGATACATCACCCTCGGCATTAGGGTTTGAAGAAGTATCTACAATACCCTAAAAAATAAGATTGGGTTTATAGAGACGCTACAACGGAAATCGTTTTTGTAATGTAAAAAAGATCAGTCTGGAAAAAAAACAACAATTAAATCGGATATTTAGAAATAGGTGGGGAATATAATGCAAATTTACCCCATACAATAAATAGCATATTCGTAATCATCATGAACGTGTGTTTTGTATTTTGTTGTTATAGCTTCAGTTTGTTATTCACAATTGTTATTATTCCCAAGCTTCATATTTGATTTCTTTATCAACATTAATTATAGTTAATACTTATGTTATCTTATTAATATGACACATAGTAATTAACCATGCTTTATTAATAAAGATAGTATTTTAGCAGTTTCATTTTTCTGCTGCCTGTAGATAAAACTCTGTATGCAACAACAACAAGGCAGCAAAGGAAACATTTCTGCCTCGTTTATTCATAGCCTGTCCTCGCCTTCGGCTCGGAGGCTAAAAATAACAATAATAAAAAAATATATATATATATTTCTTAAAACAAAATTTAAAGGTGGGCTAATTTTCTTTGGGGGGCCTAATTTTTTTCCAGGGGGGGCTAATTTTCTCCCAGGAGGGGCTATAGCCCCCCCTGCCCCCCCCTAGGATCGCCACTGGTGATACATTTGATGAGTGATGGACTCAGACTTAAATAGCAGTACCAGTAACTTTATTGTGCGGCCATCATGAATGACGGTGAAACTAGTAGAAATGCGAAAACAAATATATACTGCCAATTGGTGAGGCACATAGCTTCCTCGCATACTATCACGTACTTAATTGATTTTATACTTTTACAAACCATTATCGTCTAATTTGTTTAGTTGTTTCCCCCATTTTTTTATCTGTCAAAATTGTTTGGATTTTTTACATAACTTGAAGTAGCAAAAGTTAAAGAGCGCAGACGGTTCAAATTAATCTAGGGCTATCTCCGGGCTACTTTCGATAAACTATAAAAGTTTTATACAAATCAGATAGTACTTTTGAAGCTATAGTGTAAATAAATGTATGTTTGTGCACATGTGGAAGAGAAGCAGATGAGCACAGAGGTTGAAAGAGAGGTTGAAGAGAGGTTTATATGGAACCAACAATGAGCTAATTATAACATACCATCCATTTTCATTAAAATTTGACGTGTAGTTTTTAAGATATGTTGGTTCGCAAAAATTGAACGACAGACAGACACGGAACCAAAAATGTTCCCTGGAATTTTTGTCGGAGACCTACAAATTTTTCTTTCTTCAGAACGATCACATAGCTTCCGTTACCTTCGGTAATTCGGTAAGCTCAGAAGCAAAATAAGTCACTGTAAGAAATAAGATTAAACAGGTTTAAATCTGACTTAAGGGGCCCACACACTTACAGTTTAACTGCAGGCCGTTATCGTATACGATTATCGTAAGGCCAAAATCTCAGACCACCACACATTACCCGTCCACCGCCTGCAGGCAATCGTAAAGAACTACAGATCTGTGCCTGTATGCACCATACACTGTGCGATGAATGCCCGCAGGCCGATATCTGTCGATTTTTAACTGCAGTCCGACGAAGGGAAATAAACAAAATATAGACGAATCACTCTACACGCTTGTAGGCCGACTGATAGTGTAGGGCGGCATTGATCTTGAGGCACAAGCCGGACAGTCCACGGACTGTCATCTCTCCTTCCATCCGATCCTTGCCTCTACCCTCCACACACCTACAGTCCACCTCCGACTGCAGTCCGTCATCTTAAGGAAAACTGACGAGTGTGTGGCCAAGCTCCGTGGACGGACAGATCGTTATCTTCAGTTAAACTGTTAGTGTGTGGGCCGCTTTACGTCCGTCTTTGGCTAAACTTACAAATGTAATTTACATTATTTTAAGAGGAGAAACGGCTTCAATTTATCCTATACAAGCGATTTTATGATTTGACCCTCTTACCTTCATGTACGTGATAAGTGTATTTTGTAACCAAATTACTTAATACAATTTTGTTTTTTTTTCGTGCTCCTTCTCTACTATCACTGAAAGAAACAAAGAGATACACTTGTTTTTTAAATTTGTCTTCACGTCTTTGTTCTATTAGTAATTTGTGATGGTACGAATTCTACGACAATCTTGACGACCTGAGGGATATAATAAGGGAACTGTCGTAGCCGAGTGCTTAGCTTATTCTCTATCAGTCACCTGCAACCAAGATAATTATCAGTATCCCTGGCTGGTTCAAATCCAAAAGAAGGTAAATTCTTTTTTTCTTCCTTAAAAAACAGACCTCGCTATTCGATTTTATCTTTATTTCGGATTAAAAACATGTGTTACATAAGAGTGCATTCTACATTATCAGCTTAACAAGCGTTCCCTAGAACCTAACAACTCAACTTGATTTGTGATCAGCTCTCTTGTCCATTTAAAAAGATCCCATGATCTATGTATATCAAAGAATTTTCTGCAATTTGCTTTGTTGGTGGTGTCAGAAGAACTGAATCTAAGACAGTTTAAGAGTGTCTTTTTAATTTAAATGGGAGCCTTGGTTCACAAGGATATTAGACTGCCCCCTCCCTAATAAACGTTTCATGACCAAGTAAGAAGGAAGAAATGCTGGTACGAATTCTGTTTATTGAGGATGTCTAACAGGTATGTACATGTATTGGTCCGTTTTATTTTTATCTTTTTTGTCAAATATAAAGGAAAAGTCATGGGTTTGCCTGTAAAATATCTAAAAATAAATAAAAACCTGTAATTTGACGGTTTTAAAAAAATCATGATAATTGAACTACCTCCTATGCTTTGCTATTTCCCGGATACAAATTGGCATTTCTATTCTCACAAATTTCTTAAAAAATTCCCTTATATTTCCTCGGTTATATTAAACCCGCAAGGCACGTATTTTGCTCGGAGAAAATTGCCAATTTTTGTCCGGAATATAGCAAAACATAGGAGGTAGTAAGATTTTTACGATTTTTTAAACTCGAGGAAATGCAGGTTTTTTATATATTTTTACGCACAACCCATGGCTATTCCATAATATGGCTAATAATTAGCCATAATAATAATATGGCTAATAATTAGCCATAATAATAATATGGCTAATAATTAGCCATATTATGGCTAATAATTAGCCATATTATGGCTAATTATTAGGCTAATAACTAGCCATAAAATTATTAACTAATAATTAGCCATTGAGAATAGTAAAATTATTTTACTATTCTCAAAGAACAGACTTCAAAATTCAATTTTTTCGGCTCTAACGCCTGTTGACAGTGCAGCTTAACAACAGCTACATTATCAGCTTAACAAGCGTTCCCTAGAACCTAAAAACATCTTGATTTGTGATCAGCTCTCTTATCTATATAAGAACAATGAGTATTGGTATATTCAATCATGGTTCAGTTTTAGAACATTCCATGATGTATGTTTCAGTGAATTTTCTGTAGCCATGAATCGGTATGTTTCATTTTTATCTGTTTTGTCAAATATAAAGAAAATGCCATGGGTTTGCACGTAAAAAATATCCAATAACGAATTTAATCGTTTATGTGCTATTTGCATTTCTATTCTCACAATTTTCTTAAATAATTCCCTTAAATTTTCTTGGTTATATTAAACCCACAATGCACGCATTTTGCTCGGAGAAATCGTCAATTTGTATCCGGAATATAGCAAGCCATATGTATTTCGATTATTACGATTTTTTTTATACCCAAGAAAATACAGGTTTATACATTTTTACGGGCAAACTCATGGCTATTCCTTGTATTGGTATGTTTTTTTGTCAAATGTAAAGGAAAAGCCATGGGTTTGCCGTGGAAATATCCACAAATGGATAAAAACCAGTAGTTAGACGGGTTAAAAAAATTGTGACAATCGAACTACCTCTATGAGGGGATTTTTTTAAGAAATTTGTGAGCATAGAAATGCCAATTTGTATCCAGGATGTAGCAAAGCATTCTCCTTTATCAATTTGACAAATATTAGCTGATTTTCTTCTCTTTATGGAAAAACATTGAAATATTGATGTGTAGATTCAATGCCGAAAAACTTATTCATGATTCAATGTATTTCTATGAAATGAAGATTTTTGCTTCCGAGCTTACCGAAGGTAATGGAAGCCATGTGATCGTTCTGAAGAACGAAAAATTTTTAGGTCTCCGATTTCAAAAATTCCAAGACAGAAATCCGTTTCAGACATCAGGGAACATTTTTGGTTCCGTGTCTGTCGGTCTGTCGTTCAATTTTTGCGAACCAACATATCTTAAAAACTACACGTTCAATTTTAATGAAATTTAGGTGGTTTTTAGGTTGGTCCCATAAAAGTTTCAACCTTCTGCGCTTATTTGTTTCTCTGCCACATGCGCACAAACATACATTTATTTACACCAATAGCTTCAAAAGTACTTATCTGATTTGAATGAAACTTTTATAGTTTATCGAAAGTAACCCGCAGATAGCCCCAGATTAATTTGAACCGTCTACGCTCTTTAACTATTGCTAAATTGATACTTTAATTCGTGTAAAAAATCTAAACAATTTTGACAGATTAAAAAAAACGGGGGAAATAATTAAACCAATTTGACAAGAATGACTTGTAAAAGCATAAAATCAATAAAGTACGTGGATAGGATGCGAGGAAGCTAAGTGCCACACTAATTGGCAATCTATTTTTATTTTTACTGGTCTTAATATATTACTTGGCTTTCTAAGTTTCATCGCACGTAAATTTCATCACACACCTATTACCCCAATTTTAAACCACTTCCCGTCTTTCAATCTTCTCCAAATTTTGTACATGGAAAGAATTTAGGCGAAGAATACAGAAACCAAAAAAAAGTTTTTAAAAATGGTATTTTTATATTAATTATTACACTTGTTATCGTTAGACAAACACAAACAAACTTTTTAAAATACCAAGTCTCTGAAATGAAGAACTCACCGCGCTCGTTCAAATTAATTGAAATTTACTTATACCCCCTCTCCCCTTTTAATACATTTAACCCTCTTTGAGGATAGAAATATCGTGTTGTTACAGCATTACTGCTGATTTGAGGTAACAGAGTAAATATTCGTTTTTTAATGAGTATTTATTTCAGTAGAACCGCGACATAGGAAATCTCTATTTAAAGAAATCTCCTGCTTATTAACTCTTAATAAGTTTAATTAATATTACAGAATTTGACTTTGGATGGATCTAACATATTATTAAATGTGTTAAATTCTGAGGTCTCTGTGTTTAAGATTAATAATAAGGAAACAAAACGTTGTTGTTGCTTAAATTAAAAAAATGAAATCACAAATAGCGTTTTCTAGTCTAAAGTAAAGCTGCAGGCCATTTTAAATACAAATCAAACAGATTTATAGTTATAGAATTATACATCTAGATTCTCTAGATTCTAGATAATTTGTGAAACCCCGCACGCGCACCTCTACACTGTGTTGGAAAGTTTAGAATGCCAAAAAATGTGAACTTGTCTTCTTAAGGAATATCGAAATTTCTTTAGGATCCTACTAATAAACTTATTCCATCTTAACCATTTACCATTAATTGCCCGTTATAATAACATTTGACAGAGTTGTATCATAATAGTTTTATATTAAATAATATTGTGTGGATAAGGCAAATTCAAACCATTCCCTTGTCCCTTTTATAAAAAATATATTTATTTTAATACAAACATTACTCATTTCAGTTCAATTTATGATATAGTTTATGACTGCTAGTAATACTCCAGGATATCACTTATCCAAGATGCGTGATACATAACGTTGGTTAGCGCAGCGAATTCATCCTGACCACTTCTCTTAATGCTCACCACACCATAGATGAAGTGAAGTGTGTCGTGAGTGAATGTCAAACCACCTCCAGAGTCACCTATCTGAGTCCCTGAACCTGTGTCAAAGAAGATGTAGTAACAGCATACATGTATTAGCACGAAAGTAAAGAAAAGACATGTTTTACACTAAAATTCGGTCAGAACTTTTATGTTAATAAATTGTATGCGCTTTAAATGATTTAAAAATATCACCTTTAACGTTCGTTTAAGTTAATATTTGCATGGTACAGATCCCCACACAAGTTTCATTAATTTATCTCAAACGAAGTTTCATCAACTCAAAAGTTTACTTCTAAAGAGTAGTAGAAGTGTAGTTTTTTTGTGTGAAACTCAAAAGAGAACATAGGAAAGACTATGAAGTAGCGCATATAGTAGCACATCACGCGTAAAAAGTTAGTTATAGTTATATAGTAATAACAATTAAACATACCATTTCTATGAGCGATGCAGACTTTGTCTGATTGCAAATATTCGTTGAAATCAAATCTATTGAATCTCTCTCTGCAACTATCTAGGTCTAAATATTCCACATATGCTTCCATAAGTACTGGACTCGTCATTGTTTCGTTTTCACTAAGTCTGCCCCATCCAACGACCTGGAAAAGTTAGTCATAAAATTGAAAAATAAGTTGCTATCTAGAGGTATGCTAATTAGAATGTCATTCCTTATTCAGGAGATCGTAATTTATGTAAAGTGGTTTAGACAACAACTAATTATTTCAAAAACATTCTCAATACTTACATGTCCAAGCTGATTCTTTGGAACACCACCGAAGTTGCCGTTTAAGTCTATGCATGCCGGCATCACGTAGCCACTCAGTACGACATCTTTGGTCAATATGAGAATAGCAATGTCCTGCGAATACTTCGTAGCAGCTCCGTTATAATGTTTACCGGGGATTATTTTGCTAACCTATGCCACAAAATTATGATTAGCAGTACCATTTTAAGTTAATTATAATAAATTAATTTAAAAAATTGTAATGATCTATGATCTCCATCAATTTAAATAAAGGAACTAATTGTAAAAGAAGTAGGGAACTAAAAAGTAGAATTATTTAGAATCACGTAAAATAACATTTCAATCCCTTTAATAATTATTATTAGCTTACCATGTCTATTTGGGTCCAATCTTATAATCTTTATTTGACCCACTTCCCGATTACCTAGAAAGCTGAAACTTTACTGCTGAAAGCAAAGATTATGTATTTCCGATGACAATAAATAATTAGTCATTAGCTTTACAACCGTTTCAGCCGATAATTCAATAAATGTTCATAACGAAGAAACAAGTAGGTACACAACGACTACCAGTACCAAGTAATTCAGCATATATTTTATTCTAAAAGGCAAATATTTCGCTGTAGGGTAGAGCTCGGTGGAGCCCCAGTAGACTTACCTTATGGCTAGCGTTTAGCGACTCAGCCACCTCACCCGCCACCGCCTGAGATGCACAATATATAGCCACTCTTCTCTGTCTACATCTATAGATAGGTATATGACAATAATTTCATCCGGATGGCAATACATATACAATAATTAATTATTTGTTTAACAAAATCGTTTTTATTAGCCGATAAATCAATAAATTGCCATATCCAAATAATGATTTAAATTTCCCCAAGTCACATTTTGGTGATAAAATACGAAAATAAATTAAAATTTCTGAAATTCTACAACCAAAACCACATGCAGCTATTGAGATTAGAATAGATTGCAACATTTAGTATGACTAAGACTAAATAATATAAACTTATATTATAAATCATGTCCTAAAAAGGAGAAAATACATTCTTTTAACTGCTAAAATATTACAAGCATTCAAAGTATAATATACGTGTGTCACTAAATACAGGGTAATCCAAAAGTTCGGAAACGGTTTAATACACATTTGGGAAGGTCTTAAAAAAAGAAAATATTTGCCGCAAACCCGAGCTTTCTATCTACTCCCGTTCAAAAGTTCTATACACTCAAAGTTTAAACATTTACTCTTTTTTCCTTATTTCTAAGATATAAAAAATCGGTCCGAGTCAACTCAGACTAAATTTCTCATATAATCTCGGCCCCAGATCCCAGGAAACATGAATATACGAGTAATATTAAATATTTATTGCATTAAACTCGCTTCAATGATAAACTATCTACGTGATGCTTAGTTGATTTATGTTATTTAAAATGTGTTCAGCAGGTGCTTGTTTACTTTTTGTTTCGATTTTCAACAAAATCAGATTTATTTTCATCAATATCTCGGAAACTATGACTTGATAACTAACTATGTTCTCTGGGATCTTGGACCGAGATTATATGAGAAAGTTAGTCTGAGATCTCTCGGACTGATTTTTTATTTCTAAACTATTGAGAATTAAAAAAAATGAGTAAATTTTTAAACTTTGAGTGTCCACAATTTTTTAACGGGAGTAGATAGAAAGCTCGGGTTTGAGGCAAATATTTTCTTCTTTATGGCCTTTCCAAAAATGTATCACTTTATGGGTGTTCTAATTCAAAATTTCAAAGTTGAATCCAATATGGTGGCAACTAATATGGCAGAAAAAATATTACCCCCCCCCCCCCCCCCCACCCCCAAATAGTAGTTCATAAATAAAAAAGATACCCGCAAACCGGAAATTAATATTTTAATTATAACCGGAGATTCTAAGCCGTTTCCAAACTTTTGGATCACCCTGTATAAACAGTTTTTAGTGGATAGAAGTTTTAGTGGAGCAATAGTTTTTTTCATTTGTTAATAGTGACCCTCTTTTTTATTGCATGTTTTAAAGTTTTTTTATCTTTTAGGTTTCTGTACGAAGTGCTAAAAGAAACCTTATATAAGGTTTCTGTCTATCTGTCCGTTGGCATGATTTAATTCATAAACTACTGTAGCTAGGAACTTGAAATTCGGCACACAAATGCATCTCGGCATTTGTGACAACTGTACACTTGGAGTTTTTACACTTAATATTTTCAAGAAGGTGGCTAATATGGCGGGCGACTTAAAAACGTTTTTAGTCACCATGACATGTTATACATCTATTTATAAGTATTTAAGTGTAGAAAAAGAATATGCAACTATTACAATTTATATTTAATAATTTTAACTTAATCGTACAGAAACCGGCGATTATCGCCTCACGCACTTACGTGAAGCGCGCCATACTTGTTTAAATATAAATTTATTTCTCCTTTTTCTTTATCATTTTAACTGTTTCGACTTAACTGCTTGGACAGCCACCTATATATCCTTGTAGATTTTTTAAAAAATTTGATTGCAATGTCTGTATATTCTAATATCGTTGACATCTTCGAATTGCATCACACTTTCATCAAAATAAACCTAACTTTTGTTTAATTATTGATATTTAACTCACATTATGTCTCTGTTCCAAGTCCTCCTTCAGGTTCCAGCTGCTGTAATACTTGCCGAAAGTCACAGCAACGTCGCTGGGATCCTTAACGTTTCCTCCGGATTCCCAGATGCAATGCCCAGCTTGAAATATAATTATAATCAAATACTTAACTAATCAGTAATATTTAGTCAGTCTATCTAACAATAGAGTCAGTAATATTTAACATCTTAGTCAGTAATATTTAACCTTTTTTTTTTATATTTGTACATTACAATATGACCCATTTATATTATCAGTGTTATATTAAAATATCTTACATAATTAAGTAATAATACATATAATAAATATAAAGCTCAGCAAATTTATTACACCTTAAAAAAAGTATACCTGTAAGCACTTTATTGCTATCAATGAGAGTTCCTCCACACTGGTACCCGAATTCGAAAACACCGTCCTCAATTTCTTTTTTCCAGTAAAGTCCTGTGTGCCACGGATATTTCGCGTACATCGTTCTATTACCATTAGATATAAGAATCTGAGCCGTGTTATCATACGGAACTCCACACACTAAACAACAATTTTACAAACAAACAAAATTTTATACATTTTATAATTTTACTGTATTTTAAGTACTTCTTTTTCAATAGTATATAAAATTTGTAAACTTCGTTTTTATTTTTTAAGGACTACAAATGGTAGCAGATAAAAAAAGGTCTTATACAAATAAAGTAAAATTAGGTGAAGAAATGGTACATTACGCGTCTAGTGCGGAAAGTAGCATTTTGCATGCGAGTGTGGAGTTTGCACCCGAGCGACAGCGAGGGTAGTAAAAGCACAAGAGCAAAGCAAAATGCTGATTTCGCACGAGTTGCGTACCGTACTTTATTTACGATTGCTGGATTTTAATAATAAATACGGAAAAAATTAATGTAAGTTCGTATTTCTCTTTCGATAAAGATGGCATTAATTGTATTTTGTGCCGAATTAATTATTTCGGGAGGCGTATTATTCTCCTCATTTTCGTCATAATCAAAACCACTCATTGTTTTTTACTAAAAACTCGATATAAACAGTTACTTTAACTAAACAAACAGCAAATTAGTTTTGTTAGGTGTAAACAAACTCGCTAATCGTGTGTTAAGGTGAAGACCTTTTCTTTTTTACCGTACTAGGGCGGAAAAAAAGAGGAATTATGAAATGCGCATGCACAATGAATACAAGTACGTAAAGAATCACTTTCTATGCATCTAAACAGAGATAAAATGTTTATATTTTGTATCAATCGTATAAAAAAGAATATTTAAAAAAATAAGTTTTGACTGACCTGGAATACATTCTACGGAGATGTCGTGCTCAAGTGTTCCGTCTTTTCTGCACGTTGTTTGCTCAGCGTAAGTTGTCAATATCTGCTTTTTAAAATGTCTTTTGCATTGGACATTGATTACTGTACCGGGTCTCAACATCTCATTACAGTCAACACGAGAGCCTTGATATTGGCAATGTAATTCCAATGATTTATATTTCTGTGGGGAGCACAGCTCTACAAGAGAAATATAAATTTAAATTCATGATAAGAAAACTTTAAATTTATTTTAAATTTAATTTATATTGAGAGACTTACTTAAACATTTACTTTCCTTGAGATCAGGAATCCATCGGCCATGAAGACACACAGCGGACATATTCTGTAAGAAATAGTTGTGCATTTATATGATTATTAACATAATTTGGTTTTGATTATTCACCTACTTTTACTATGTTTTTAGCAGTCACATAGTCGTCGCACTGCCATTTTTTCAGTGTTATCGTTTATAAATAACTTTTGTAATATTTCAGTCTATACGGGTTAACATTAAAAGTGGGTTAACATTAAGTGCCATTAAATGTTATTGATTTATATCTCCCTGATTATTGCTATAATAATACAATACATGTAATATATATGTATTAAAATATTCACAAGTTCTCTTCTAATACTAGCATAACATCGATACACTTAAAACCTTCATAACATCGATTCACTTAAAACCTTCATAACAACGATTCACGAAAATTTTAAATTGGGTCCCCCATAAAGTTAAACATTTTTGGAAAGGTCTTAAAGAAGTTTTCTATCTACTCCCGTTCCAAAATGGCGGACACTCAAAGTTTAAAAATTTACTATTTGTTGTCGTTAAAACTGTTTTTTTGTATATTAACAAAAAATGGTTGTGCGTGAAGTCTCGCACGTAAAAAAGGTTTCTGTGGTATTGAGAAAATTAAATTTGTTATAAAGGAGGGTGGAGGGAATGTTGATGTTTTTTGACAAAATGGCATGAAATATTTACCATTTTCCACAAGAGTTATATATTTTTGTAATCTACTCTTTAATACCTCTCCTTTGACCACCCCAATCAAAATTTATGTTTTGAATACCCCAATCAAAGTTTATAAAAAAAACAATACATGCAAATTAAATAAATAACAATTATTACATATTATATAATTATGACCGTATTATAGTTAAGAAGTTCACTTCTGACGAAACATTATGTAAAAGAAAATTTTGGACGATACGTAACAGCTTGCGCACCCTGAATTGTTAGGCACTTCTTTAGATTGTTACTCCCCTAAAACAAAATAAAAATAAAGAAACAGAGGGGAGTAACAATCTAAAGAAGGTGTGCGAAATGTTCTTCTGTAGACTGTAACTCCCTTTATAAAAATAGAAGTGAGACATTCCTTTGTCCCAAAGTACATTGGACTAAGCATCATTTTGTCTTAATAGTTATTTAGTTAGTCATTTATATTCTAGAACTACGTAGGGGAGTTAGAATCAAAAGAAGTTCCTGTAGTTGAATATCTTTTATCTATATTATGTTAATCATGCAATGATAATAAATCTATATCAGAGCTCTAAACACTAAGACATAAGTCACATATAGATTATTTCACCTTAAGAGAGGGTCTTTATGTCTCATTAAGTTGATAAAACATGCTTACCATCACTCCAGGCTTGGCGAAACCTCTTCCATTTGGACAGGTAATTTGATATATTGAGTTTGTAGGAGCATAGAACTTATTCTTACAACCAAGTGAATCACCACAATTCGAGGCTTTGAAAATTTCACTACCTTCTGGTATCTCACAGCTATCATTGTTCTCACTGACAAAATAAAAACGTTTCATTAATAAAGATCAATCACAAAATAACATACAAGTTAAACATTTAATGGAGTTAATGTTTCAAATTAATAAAAAAAAAATGTATCATTTTATAAAATCTTTGAACTCATTTTAGATTATTTGGTTTAATTAATATACTAATTAGGAATTCTAGTGGTGACTGATCCAACTGATAAAATAAGAAACAAAAAAATCCAAAGGCAAATATCGTATCTTAAGATAATATCTATTTTGTTAAATCTATATACTATTTAGCATGACTAAGATATAATTATTGTGTATAAAAATAAAATTTGTCATACTTTACAGCAACAGCAGGTTGTTTAGTGGTTCTAGGTTTATCGGTGCAAGATTTATCAGAGCAATGAGGCCGGTCTTCGTCTAAACTAAAAAAAAAAAGTAAATAAAATAAATTATCTTAAACAATTAAAAATAACAGTTAGTTAATTGATTTAAATGCATATTCAAGGAGCGACTTATATCCAAATTATTGAATAAGTCATAAGTAAATCGGCAAGAAAGTTGTTTTTAGTATCGATATATGAACAAAATATTAAGAATAATATATATGAACATTGGTATAATATCATGATATAATAAATGTGTTGTTATAAGCTAAAAATTGAATTTTTTCTTACTTTTTAGAAGGTTTAGCGGTGGAAAGAAACGGGTCTTCGTCTGAGCCATCGTCGCAATCTTTCCTAAACAACAACACAATCTTTCTAATAAATATTAGATTGTTATTCATGATCAGTTGATAGTGAAAGAATATGATTGTAATAAAAAGCCGTGTAGGGCAGGGGGGGGGGGGGGGAGAAGAATTTTTCCACAATTACTTAAATCACCTACACGCCCCAGTCATTCTATTTCAACTATTATAAAATGTATCACACTGCAACACAAAAACTACTGCATGTATCAAGTTAAAATTTTACATGCCTCTTTCAATTGTGTTTAGACGATGTATATGATTATTATTTTATCGTCATTTTTATGATTATTATTTGATGGCCGAAATAGACTAAAATGCTAAAAAAAAAATATCAAATTTAGCTTTATAGTCAGAATGACTAGAAGAAAGTGCAGGGTGATATAGAATGATATATCTTTAAATGGTTACTCCCCTTAAAAAAAACAGATGTTTTAAATTCCTTTGTCCCAAAGTACATTGAACTAAACATAATCTTACTAGTAATTTAGTCAAAGTCATTTATTATATTCTCAAATAAGTTGATTATAAAAATAAATATTTTAAAAAACAAGCTTTTATTCGTATTCTTCTCAGCAAACTCATTCATTTCATACTCATATCATGGGTGGGCTTAAAAAATAATTAGTCCACCATCTTGAACTGCCCGCCATATTGAATTTAGAATGACTTCACTTAGTTAACTATGCATTGTCATCCAAACTAAACGTATATGCCAAATTTCAATTCAATCGGTTGAGGATAACTGCTTTAAAATTCAGTTGCAAGATTTGATCCGAACATACATACATATACAGGGTGTCCCACATAAGGTGTAACACAGAAAAACCTGATGTTCTACAGCACATTTCTGACAAAAAATGTTATATAACATAATGGTTGATCGACCTTCGTTTTCGAGATATATAGATTTTTCAATTTTCTCATTTTCTGGTGACTTTTTCCCATAAAAAACGTTATAGCGTAAAATCTAAAAAAGATATAAAGACGGGGTTTTCACCATTCAAAAGGTGAGGAAATTTGCTTTAAAAATGCCATGCTGCTTGCCCATAATACTCTTATTAAATAATTTTTGTAAACTTCTAAATACAAAGATTTGGTTAATAAGAAATTCGTGGTCTACGTTCTTGCTAGCATAACTTTTTAATTTGTATGGTAAATGAATAAATTTGACGTCATGTAAAACTGGCGCATTTAATAAGCTTTAAGATGATATAAATTTTTACCTAGTTTGCTTCAAGTTTACAAACTTATTTGGATAAAAATGAGGTAATAAATGACAAGTTTATCAGTTTCTATGACTTTTAATGGCCCTAAGACTTGGTGAAAAAATAGAAAGGGTAACAATAAATAAATAAACAATAAATAATATCACTCCTTCTATTAAGAAAATGAAAAATTGAATAATATAGTATAGAAAAGTGTACATAATTGTTTACAAGAACTCAAAGTAGGGGCAACTTTGAGAGGGGGGCCCTCTCCCCGTTGCTGTTAATGGATCTTCTGCAGGGGCGAAGTACGCTACCAGTCGCCCGTCTCACTCCTTCAGGTTTGAATTTGATAGTATCAAACGCTAAATTTGTTCGCTAAGCAAGGTCCTCTCTTGTGTTCAGCAATTGGCTTGTACACTTTAATTTTCACCTCTCCCCACAGGTATAAGTCTAATGGAGTGAGATCTGGTGAACAAGGTGGCAAATTCACAACCCCACCCCAACCGATCTACCGTCTTAGATAATTGTATTCAAGCCATAGCTCGACGCTGCAGAAGATCCATTACCAGCAATGGGGAGAGGGGGGGGGGCTACTTTGAGTTTTTGTAAACAATTATGTACACTTTTCTATACTATATTATTCAATTTTTCATTTTCTTAATACAAGGAGTGATATTTGTTTATTTATTGTTACCCTTTCTATTTTTTCACCAAGTCTTAGGATCATTAAAAGTCACAGAAATTGATAAACTTGTCATTTATTACCTCATTTTCATCCCAATAAGTTTGTAACCTTGAAGCAAACTAGGTAACAATTTATATCATTTTAAAGCTTATTAAATGCGCCAGTTTTACATGACGTCAAATTTATTCATTTACGATACAAATTAAAAAGTTATGCTAGCTAGAACGTTGACCACGAATTTCTTATTAACTATATCTTTGTATTTAGAAGTTTAAAAAAAAAATTTAATAAGAGTACTATGGGCAAGCAGCATGACATTTTTAAAGCAAATTTCCTCACCTTTTGAATGGTGAAAACCCTGTCTTTATATATTTTTTAGATTTTACGCTATAACGTTTTTAATGGGGAAAAAAAGCCAGAAAATGGGAAAATTGAAAAATCTATATATATCGAAAACGAAGGTCGATCAACCATTATGTTATATAACATTTTTTGTCAGAAATGTGCTGTAGAACATCAGGTTTTTCTGTGTTACACCTTATGTGGGACACCCTGTATATACAAACATTACAAGTTAAATAAAACCTTGGAAAAAAAAAAAAAAACAGGGGAGAAACAATCTAAAGAAAGAGACGAGCTAATTGTTTTCTTGAGAAAGATTTACAACAGATGGATCTGCTTATGTCAGTTTGTGACAGGAGCACGAGCTTGGGTAGGGGAAAAACTAGACCTGGCAGGGCTAGGGAAGAGTGGAATGAGTTGGCTTTGATTGTAGGTGCAGATTGAAACCGCAACAAGTGATCACTTAACTTGAGTCTGGGACTGAATTAGAGGTTACACTCGTGCCTCTTGCATTAATGTAAGGTTTCCTCTCCTCTCAAACTACATACAAGAATTGGGTCTTTTCTGTTATTCCCCCCCCCCCCCCCCATTCCTGAGAAGTTGAAGAAAGAAGCTGAAGAAAAGTTTAAGGGTTGCACCCTTCAACTTATAGGGGTTTTCAGATTTCCCAAAACTGTCTAGTGCTCAAAAAGCTAAAACACGCTTTAGATTGATCACCTCATTATTTATTTATTTACCTATATGAATAAATACTTTATTGAACTTGTCCAAAACTATGATACGCAGATGTTGTTGTTATCTCATTAGAGTTTTAAGAAAAAAATCAATCACTCTACTAGGTATCACTATAATTGAATTTAGTTTGCTGCAACCAATTAGAAAATATGTCCTTTTTCGACCTTCGAGATCTGTTTGAACAAATTAAAACGGACATTGTACTTATCATATTGGCCTCCAGGTCAATGAACTTTGAGTGTTATTGTTTTTTTAATTAAAAATGGATAAAAAGGTGTAATTTTTAAAAGATAAATTAGTATTTTCTTTTACTTTTTAGATTTTTTTAGATCGTAGACAGTTCTTTTAATCCATTCTAAATATCTGTTGATCCTAGTTGCGATTCCATATTTCGCGTTTGGTTGTTGAACGCTGAGGACACCTACAATATAGTACCGTCCCTCATGTAGAATAGTAACAGGTCCTCCTGTCACGTTTTGGTTTATAGTGACCCCTAAAAACAAAATGCAAAAATACGTTCATTTTCCTCAATCATTTTTATTTTTAGAATCGAATTAAACAAACACTAATAGCCTTGCTTCTGTCCATTTTTTTTTTTTTTTTTTTTTTTTTTTTTTTTTTATGGTAATATCACTCTCATCTAAAGTATATATATATATATATATATATATATATATATATATATATATATATATATATATATATATATATATATATATATATATATATATATATTTATTTATTTATTTATTTATTTATTTATATACTAGCTGGCACGGCAAACGTTGTTTTATATAATATTTTTATTATTAATATTTTATTTATTATTAATATTTTATTAATATTTTTAGTGAATATTTTGGTAGTTAAATAAAAAAAAAACTTATTGTGTGTGGGGACGTGATCTATGACTGAAAGAGGATTGGAGCGCTGAGGACAATGATAGCCTATTAAATAATAATACACCAAACATTTATTTCTTAATTTATTGTACTTTATTAACTTAAGTAATATAAATTTGAAATTATATTTCTTAAAAGTTATATATACATTAAACAATTTTATTCATATTTGCTATCACTAATTATGACAATTAAAACAAATCAATGTCAATATCTAAGTGCAATGGACTGTACGATATTAAATTTAATAATTTAATAATAATAATAATTTAATCATTTATAAATTTATAATTTAATCCCTATACTCCGTGCTTTTTGCTGGGTGAGAAGTGACACCGGTAGACGCGGGGATAACTGATCGATTGATAATTGATCAGTTATCGACCACTGAGAGTTGAAGTTAATTACAGTAATAATATCGCTATTAAAAAGTGGGGTTGGTTTGGTGGTAGAAGGGTGAAAATTAAGGGTTATATGTATTTTTAATCCACTGAGTGTTGAAGATTATTACAGTACTGATATCGCTATGAAAAATGGGGGTTGGTGGTAAAAGGGTAAAAATGTAGGGTTATAAGTACTTTTTAATGCCAAATCATAAAAAAAGAGATGTGAGACATGGTTCACACCGACCAAACACTTCACACAAATGTGTAGTTTGGTTTTCCCACCCGCGTTTTGTTCAATGACCTGTGGTCCGTTTCGGGTGTAAAAGCCCCACCGTAAGAAATAAATAAAAAAAATACATGGTGTTGCGGGACACCCGGTAGGAACGAAGTTCCTAACGCTTTTCATTAAATATAAATGATTAAATCACACTGCTAAGTACGTATGCGTTGCTAACTACTTACACATGGTGGAGTTAGAAAAGAGACAAAATTAGAAGTAACTAACTGTTTGTACTTAGCAGAGTTAAGACAAAATTAAAAGAAAAACATTTATTTATCAGACTCCACCAGCGTATTAATCACTCCATTTAAAATATTATAAAATATATCTTTTCCTTCCTCAAATACGTCAGCTTGTATCAGGTTGAAAATTTACATGCCTGTTTCAATTTTACTTTAGACCATATAAAATACGACCATAAAATCGTTACGTTAGAACGTAACATATCGGTAAAAACGTTGTTTTCTTTATTTTAAACGTTTAGGTCCACTTTAATAATTTTAGCGATCTTTATCACTTCATAGCAGCGACGGTGTTTAAAAAAATGTTTATCTCATTTAATAGATGAATTTAGGATTTTTTCCCGTCCTAAAATTCCAATTTTAAATTTGAAGCTTACGTTTACGCGACCGGTCTGAGTGAACGCTTGGGCGGATAACGTTGTCCAACGAACTCATCCTGGGCATTGATAGAATCAACATGTGTACCAAATTTCAACTAACTCGGTCACCTTTTACTCAAGTTATCGTCATCAGTAGATTTCGGGACGCTTGGTTTTGTGACGGTGATGTCGTTAATGACTGGTCGTTTTTTCTGATTCACTCAGTTTTTTTTTTGGGGGGGGGGGTGCCTAGCCCACACCTTATCACTTAGGGGTTGGTAAAACGGTAAAAATTATGGTTATAAGTATTTTTTTAATGCCCAATCATAAACAAATAAAACGGAGGAGTTTGGAGTCAAACAATGTGACACGAAAATTAGATATATATATATATATATATATATATATATATATATATATATATATATATATATATATATATATATATATATATATATATATATATATATTAGATAATTTATTAAACTACCGAAAAAAATGCTGAATAAAGGTTTAGAAGCCAATACTTGAGTTTATGATTTTATTATATTATACACTTATTAGACCAGAATTATCTAACTTAGTTTTATGGAGGACCCCTTCACAAAAACCATATTCGGTATGAAAATGAGGACTTACCCTTATTCAATGTTAAGCAGAATTTATCTATAGTAATATAATTTCTCATTCGAAGATTATAGAATCTGAGGGCGCAGGATGATAAGTCTATTAAATAGACTAAGGTCTTCATCAGATTTACTTCTGACACTCTTGTAGACTTCAATCCCCATCCTGCTATCTGAAAACCATTTTATAAAAAGGATAAATATATAATTAGATCGCAATACTCGCTTAAGCGATTATTATTTTAGAGTATTTAAGTGTCGTGTGTGATATAAACTCGTGACGAAGTGTCCACAGTCACCTACTTACACATGGGAAAGGAAAGAGATTACAGATTACAGATCACTTTTGAGACTTAAGTAGGTACGTTTAATGGTATTCACAAATATTTATATGTTTGTTTGAGAGCTCTCCAAAAATATTTCTGCCCATCTAGTTTTCAAACAGAAATTTTGAATTTTAATAAATTAAACTGAATTTATTGTGCACTTTCTAACGATATATATACGTCTATTATGCATTTTATCTTCCTCCCCCCCCCCCCCCCCCCCTCTTGTCAAATAGAAATGGGATTAATTCAGAGCATAGTGTGATTTATAATTGTGCATTAGAAATTAGTGTGTTATTAGTTATTAGATTTTAGAGTAGATGAATTTAGTATAGTAGAATTAGTGAATTATTATTAGTGTGTTATTAGAAATTATGACATTTTGACACCTGCAAAAGACTCTGGTACTACACTAAATGTTTTACATACCTACATGGTTTGATTTGGTCACCATATTAACAATATCTAACCTGATAACTTATGAATTAAACTAACAGTTCCTTTTCTATCATCAGGATGGAGTCTCTGAGTCCACAAGCATGCCGGCCCTACAAACTTCGACTTCACAACACTTCGTTCCAACAAAATAATGGCCAAGTTTTGACGGTAATTGGTTCTCTTTCCAATGTAATTTAGCCTTTTTTCAATTTTCAGTACCTAAAACATAAAAAAATAAAACTTTTCTAACTTTTTCATAAATCAATATATTTTATTTCGATCTTATGCAACTTGTACTAAACTTTCTCAATTACCTAATTACTTTTCCCAAAGTTTTCCATTGGTAGTGGTTTCGAGTTTTTGGGGATTATTAAACGTTATATAAAAATTTAACAAGATTGACTTCTCGGCTTGGGTCCTGTATAAATAGACCTTTATCTGGTTACCCGCATCTAAATGGACTCCGCATTTAAATGAAAAATTAGCGTTGGGAACCAACCAATCGATTGAAAACAGTCGACTAAACGGTTGTTTTAAAATATTCATTTATTCGGTTGTGGATATCTAGTTTTCATTCGACTGATATCAGTCTATAGTTTGGAGTTGTATTAGTTGTAATTCGGACGTGTATATGTGGACGTGTGTATAACGAGATAACGAGTGGCATGCGCTTTCTCTCCCCTCCTCCGCTCTGAGCCCTTCACCGTCGTTCCTTTCCCCTACCCAAAAAACATCCGAATGAAACATTCGAATGAAAACGATGTCATAGCAGGCTGTAGTTTGGGACGAGATAACGAGTGTCAAGTGCCTTCTCCCCCCCCCCCCCCCCCCCTCAGCTCTGAGGCCTTTACGGCCTCCACATGAAACATTCGACTTGCGGGTTCAGTCTCGGTCTATATCTTTATTCGTATATCCTATACCCGCTATAAGACTGTTTTCAGTCGATTGAATTCAATCGACTGTTTTTTCCCGAATCGACTTATTCATTCGGTTGCTTTTTTCTAGCCGGTTGTCCCAACTCTATGAAAAATGGATGCAGTTTAGATTACCTTAAAGCATGCAAATCCATCAAAATCAAATTTTTGGACCATCACAATACTTCCCCTTTACAAAATACACTACGTAATATGAGAAAATAAAAAATAAATTAGACTATAAAAAGGTATTAAATTAGACACTTACTTTCAATTTCTGCTGAATGGATTCGTCGATATTGTAATCTCTATTGAGTTTTCCAACAGCGATACGAAGCAAATTCGTCGGATATGTATTATGCGTATAAGGATCTGTGATGCAGTTAGCAGCTGCAGAAAGAAAAATACATTTGTTTTCTATAAATTAGAAATATAATAATACAGTTATCAAACTTTATCTTTTATGTTACACTATCGAAGTTCTTAGACAAATTTTATGAAAGAAATTATTTATAAAAGTTGAGTCATTACACTATCATATTTTTCATCTAAAATCTATTATAAAAGTTCTATTATATCATAGTTTGTCTCTTAGTCTTATATTTTACTACGTTTTTATTAGCTTGCTTTCTTGTTTGTTTGTCCGGTACAAATCTGGCAATCGATTTCTAACTAACGTTGCTCATGTAGCTTTCAAACTACCTACCTTTAGGAACATTGAACCTGAGATCTGGTTTCAGTAAGTAGAAGCCCAGTTTGAATTAAGTCATGTAACTGATGCTAAGACTAAATACCATCACCTACTTACAGCGTTAGACCCAAACACTTTAACATTTGTATCTAATCTGCTAAAAGGGTCAGCACCACCAGGATATGATGTACTAATGGCTACTCTGATCAAACGGTGTTCGGACAGTGCAGAAACAAAAATAAAAAAAGACTTTTATCCGGCATCGAACTCGGCGATAAGAAGCCATCACAACTGTTTCGAGAAAAACACTCAGGCAGGGACACTCACTTATGGCAGGGATACATTTGTCACATAGCATCATAAAATAACTTTGGATGCAAAAGCTCCCAGTTTCTACCCAAGCGATTTTGCAAGTATCAGTAAACCTATTGACAAATTGGCTTAAATGGCTGAAAAAATAGTAGTAGCTAATCCATCCGTCATCAGAGCCGCACAGAGTAACCCCTGCACATGCACAAGCCAAGAGATGTTTAATGAGCAAATAAGCACACTGCAAGCAGAAGAAATTATAGCTTTTCGCACACAATCCAAGTGCAGCGCCAAGTCACCATGGCGTAGAAGTAACTCACCACAAAGATATAAAGAGGGCTCGCGTACACGAGACTCTAGCAACTATACTTTTTGTTGGTACACCGCACTCACTGTGCAAGAGCGAGGAGGTGCACTCCCTCATGTTCTTTCAAGAAAGAGTCAGTGGCGACATTCTCCTGCCATAGTAAACCAAGTCGCCTTTTCGTTACAGGCCCTACTACCAAATTTCAATTCTTGATCGATACTGGAGCAGATGTTTCGATCATTTCTCCACGAAGAGCGGATCTAACAACTGAGGAAAAATATTCCGCATATGACTGTGAATTATTAGCCCTCTCTATTCTACAATAAAATACTTCCGCTACATGTTAGACGGCCATAACTTCCCTTGCTTTACAGATCATAAGCCCTTATCATTCGCTTTTATGCAAAATCCAGACAAGACAAGCCCTAGACAAACCGGACAGTTATCTTTTATATCACAATTTTCAACTGACATTCGACAGAAAACGCTGAGTTGCAGATTCCTGACATCGGGTACTGGACTCAAGCTTCAATTAACTAAATTTAGTGATAACATAAAGATCTATCGCGACGTGTCAACAGGCAGCCTCAGACCTTTCGTAACAAAGTTATTCAGGCATGATATCTGTTCAGCGCTACATAACCTCGCCCATCCCGGAGGATGAGCTTCACTTGAATTGGTCCGAAAAAGGTATGTAAGGCCTTAAATGGCTTCGTACGTAAAAACCTTCGACCGCCATTGTGTAAAATGCCAGCGGGCGAAAGTAGGCAAGCATGAAAAGACCCCATTAATTACCTTAAACCCACCAGATGACAGATTTGAAACAATCCACATTGATATAGTTGGGCCACTCCGTCCATCCAAGGGATATTTTTATCTGCTGACAATAATCGATCGTTTTACAAGGTGGCCCGAAGCAATACCACTGACTCAGCAAGATAGTGAGACAGTCGCACACGCATTATGGAGCAATACCATCCTACATATTGGATATGCAGGTATGGAGTTCCCCAACAGATTGTAACTGATCAAGGTCGGAATTTCCAATCTTCTTTATTTCGCTCTCTAGCTAATTTATTAGGATGACAGATCAACCAATAACTTTTAACCCAGCTATTATTTGCCATTAACACCAGCTAATGGCATGATAGACCGATGGCATCGCACATTCAAAGAGGCACTCATGTGAAGAATCAAGGCGTGTGAAAGATGGCACGAAGAGTTTCCAGCAGTACTATTGGGTTGGCGCGCGGTCTATAAACCAGATTTGCAAACGCCTTTGGCCCTAGGCACATCTCTCCGGCTCCCTGAAGAATTATTTTGGCCTTTCTACAAAAAATGGCGTGCCTGCTTCTGAATATGTTCAAAGACTCGCAGACACCTTAAGTCGTTTACACCCAATACCTACATCCTGGCATTCACATACACCGAGCTTTCAAAACGCCGATCTATCTCAAACTAAGTACGCATTTCTGCGAGATGATACAGCTCAAACACCACTAGTACCACCCTACACAGGTCCAGACCAAGTTGTAGCACGATCAGAGAAAACATTTACGATTAAAGTAAAGGCAAGGACGTCAAAGTAACCAGAGACAGATTAAAACCGGCGTATGTGGACCCTGCAATCACAGACAACGCCTGGAATAAGAAAGACGATGTTCTTCCTAATCCTCCCCTAAAAAGTGCAGTACGTCTGGACAAGTCGGATAACCCGATGAAAAGAGTCGCCTTCCAGTTACCACCACCATCACCTAAACCGAACAGTACCTCTCGTTATGGGCGTATCATTCGCCCTCCGCAAAGATTCTACCCCAACTATAAAGGTTCCAGTACCGTTGTCAACCAAGGTTGACAACAGAGAGGAGGGAGGATTATTGTTGTGACATAATCATCGAGTATAGAGATTAAATAGAGGTGTCATGATATAGGCCGGAGAGGTGGGGATTGGCACCAGCTTCCCCATCCCCTAGAATACAAACAAGCTATAAAATACAAGACTTTTATCAGAGTAAAGGTGTAGTGATGTGACAGGAGACAGGTATTTAAAAGGTGTTTATATTATAATTTGAAAACTGACATCTTTGGCAACCAAAACGCAGGTTTCAATCTTTGAATTATAGTCATGGGGAAAATTGTGTCATCTGCCTTCCCTCTTTAGCTACTCTATTTAGTCTCTATACTCGGTGGACATAATTCTTGTTTTTGTTCAAGTAAAAATGAAATACACTTCTCACTTGATATGCCGCAATTTTGTATCACAATTTTGTACATCTGTAATAAAAGACATTTTGATAAAAGATATTTGTCTCAAACTTTTATAGTGTAATGCCGGCCATAGAATTACAAAATTAAAGCCACGCTAGATTTAGTAATAAACAGGCCAAGTGTGTGCTAGTCAGCACACAGCGAGGGTCCGTACGCAACCCTGCGTATAGTTTAAGTAGTACCCTATTGATGGTGTTTTTTAAAAGCTAAAAAGCTTACTTGGAACTATCCTATGGGTCTGATATTCTCAAAACACATAAACAAACTTCTGATAAAGTATGTTTTGCCACTGAACCGGACTACAACCACATAAATACATCGAAAAGACCATAGTTATAAAATAACGTATTTTGTCAATAAAAAATAAAATAATATTTTTTTCGAAATTTCCAAAAAGTGGTATCTTTACTTTTGGTCGAAGAATATTCAGGTATTGTTTCAGATTTTTTGCACTTCACATAAGCGAGATAGAAGGGGGGGGGGGACACGTTTCACACCCACTTCAAACTTGCCAAGCTAACCCTATCAAAATTATAACCAAAGAATTATACATTTTTGTAATCAGCTCGACGTACCCTTTCATATGATACCCCTCACGGTGTCGAAAAAAAAAAAAAAAAAAAAAAAAAAAAATATATATATATATATATATATATATATATATATATATATATATATATATATATATATATATATATATATATGTCCTCAGATTATTAGGTTTAAATACAAGTATAGCTATATTACCTACATGTGAGTACTATATCGTCGTAAATGAGGGTTCCGGAGCATATGAGAGAATATTGTTTATTGGGGCCTACTTTATAGATGCCAACGAACCACGGTTGTGCTCCTGATGGTGCTTCATGAGCTCCATGTGGCTCGTTTCTTACATTTCCAACTACTGCTCCCGTACCACAATCTGAAACAAACCACAAATAGTCATTTAAACTTAAACTTTATTCAAAGTATTTGGTGTGAGTAAAAAGGGAATTTAAGGTATCCTGTTATGGTCGTCCTAATCGCGTCAGCCGAAGTGCAGACTGAATGAGTGATTAAAATTAACTAACTAACTAACTCCATGGCTCAACAGCCCGTGAAGCGCCTAGGCCTGCCAAAGGGCTTATACAACTATTTGCATAATGGATGGGACAGGGTTAGTGTGTCTCTGCGTAAACCTTATAATTGGCATTGGCAACCAGTTTGTCACCATTTCACATAAGCTTCACTTCACATAAATTTATATAGCGATGCTGGGTGAACAGAGTAAGAAGGCCTAGTGCGGGAATTAATTCAGATCTGCGGTCCCCATAATGTGAGCAAGTGAAGCAAAAATACTGTCAATTTCGTCTAGGCTAAATGGAAGAGAAACACAAACCCGAAATATTTTTGTAGAAACATCAATGATTTAAACAATAAATGGTCAAATCATCGACTATAAGTGTGAATATTCACCAAACTCAGTCTTCACAACAATATAGTCGAATCCAGTATAAGTTCAAAATTACTAGTCAGATCAGATTAGCCAATAATGAAAATAGTGTGCCAGCAAAGATAACCCACAAGACGCATTTCTTCAACCTCTTGTTTTTTAGGAATGATTTATTAGTGCTTCCTTATATTTTTCCTGTTTTAGGGTAATTCAACACAAAAAAAAAGAATCACCAGATGGTATATTCGAAGATACAGGAGCGTTAACGAAAGACAGAAAGACAAACGCAGGAAATTATGAGGGTCCTTAGTTTTGCCAACGGACTCTAAACATTCAACAAACCAAAACAATATTGAATATTGAAAGAATCGCATACCCTTAAACTCCACTTCACTCATTCAATCTTCAATTTCTATTGTCATACAGTTACTCGAATTGAGACAAAGATAACGGTATCTTTATTCTGATGTCTCTTTCACTTTCAATTTGATTATAAATGCTGTATTAAGGATTTACTCACTGCAGAGTGAAGGATCCTCGTCTGAATTATCACTACATTGACTCAAGCCATTGCAGACATCTGATATTGAGATACATCCTCCTCGTCTACACAAGAACTGGTCCCTACAAAAATTAGAGGGAATGAAAAGTTAGTTCATTGATTCCACATAAGTGAAGATGAAAGCGCTCAAGGCTGAGGTAATGACAGAACATCTGTATTAATAGACGTCTCACATCTTACCTTATCTGCTCAAAATTATAATACCGACATTTCTGTGGTATTTTATCAACATCTATTTCTTTGTTAAATATATATATGATTTCCCTCCTAAAACGCGTCTGATGTGAGGTCCTGCTTTAGTACATTTCAATGAGGCCGTCTTCATAGCAGAAGTCCCACAGCCGCTCTACGTATTATCAAAAGATCGCGCTCGTGCATCTAATCAATTTATTAACTTAAAAAATTAATAAAATATAAATCCTAATGAATAATAAACAAGTCTTTACTCATCTCCAACGACGGGAGTACTAATTTATAAATCCTTCTACTGAAAGAACAGCAAAAGGCCGATTGCTAATAAAAATCATTAATAAATAAAATTATCAAATGGAGTGCACTGTAGATTCATTAACTGCGGAGGAACTTATCTCTGTCCTATAAAATAATGTGGCATCGAAAAGCGACGTACAAAACATACCTCCTTGAGAGGTGTTATAACAGATACAAATAAAAAAAAAATAGAAATAGATATATTATCATAAAATATAAGTTTTAATGAATAAATCTTAAAGCTCCTCTTAGATTGTTCCCAAGCAAGCAATTATTATTAAGAAGCATCCAGTCTTGGGAAGAGAAAGATCTTACAAAGGTTTTAATAGGGTTTTGCACCCTGCTTTGAATTAATTAATATTAATCATGTTTGTACTCTAGGCTACCCTAAAAAATAAACCTCTATACTAGCCCATATAAGATTGCAATATTTCCTTAAATCTAAGAAATTCATATAAGCCTATTTCGCAGTTCGAGATGACCTAAAATATATCCAGGTTATATACACTGTGACTCCACCACCTTCAGCGCTCTATTTGAAACTAGACTCCTTAAATATTAAAATCCATTAGAATTTATGGGATTATCGTTGATGGACGTAACTTCATTCTTCACGATGATTTTCAGCTATTTTATCTTCTAACGGGATCAGAGGGATTGAATGTTTTAAACGCCTTTACTAAAGTAAAAATTAACTGGTTAACTCACTCAGAACAACTTATTTGTCGAATTGTCCGATTAAGAGCTGGTATTCCACCAAGACTGCTCCAAACTGAAAAAAGAAAAGGTTTATTGAGTTATTGAATATAAATAATCGTTTTTTAGCAATAGGTGTCATATTTACAGGGTTATTATACTAGTAATTACCTTTAGGTTTAAACTAAAAGCGGGAACAATATTTATAGAAGTCATCAAATATAGCTAATACTAAATCAAAAGGTCATAAATTTACATTACTTGGTCGCATTACCCAACACTTACTCTTATGCTAC
Source organism: Gerris lacustris (assembly GCA_951217055.1). Classification (NCBI taxonomy): domain Eukaryota; kingdom Metazoa; phylum Arthropoda; class Insecta; order Hemiptera; family Gerridae; genus Gerris; species Gerris lacustris. The sequence continues at coordinate 30,634,298 of OX578280.1, forward strand.
CTTGCTAAAGTGCTTGAAGGACCCTCACCTCTGAAACAATGCCTTTTTTCCACCATTTGATTATTCATGGATAATTGTTGTTATATCAGCTTAGTTTAGCTTCAATTGAATAAAGTTTGTTATATTACTGCCACTATAAAACAGTTATAAATGTGGAACTTATGTGTATTTCTCTTGTAACGTAGTGCGGTAGTTCGTAAACAGTAGTTTTCCTTGAGCTGTCAGACACCTTGAAGATAATAATATTCTGAACACACATGTAAACAACTGTATATAAGAAATATTTTAACATATGTTTTTAATGTTCTGGTTTTCCTTGATTCATTTCGATCTCTTATAGTTTTTATCAGGTCTTTTAGGTTCTTGCTCCGTAATGGTTTAAAATATACTGCTGTTATAAGACTTTTTCAGAGAAAAATTAATTTTAAGTAGAATTTATTTATATTTTATCAAGCTACATATTTTAGTTGTTGTTTTATAATACCTTCAATAAGGTTTGTTTTAATATAAATAAATCATATGCCTAGAAAATGATAAGGTCAATTTTATTGAATAAGGTATTATAAAATAGATTAATATGAATGGATATGCAGATATGAATTAATTATATAATGTATATAAAAAAAAACATTTAAAAGTAATACATTATTTATTAATAATAATAAAAATAAAAAAATGTATCTATAAAATAAAAGCTTACTAATTAATATCCTATATGCTATGGAGAATCGAATTAAGCTCATTATTTTGACGATACTTTTGAAACTGCTGCTAATAAAATAAAAATTGTTTTTAATAAACTCAATATTAATAAAAGCTAAATGTTAATAAAACTTTAATTGTGATAAATTTTACATTAAAGCAATAACAACAAAGGAACTTGTCACAGTAAATTCTATACATTTTTCTCCGTAAATATATAGTATAATTGGTTTAATCTTAGTAGAATCGAGAGAGAAAATACGTTCAGTTATATTATGGAATTTTGATGTCTAGGAAGGGCGGGATATGTTATAAACTAACTCCTTGCTACGCTCTTCACTAGTCGAGAATATAGGACGATTTGATTTGGGTAACGGGAGTTCCGAACAAGACTGGTAGTTCAAAGTCCTTATACTCCCCTCTTCTGTAAAGAATCAAGGATGAATAAGACATATTCTGGGGGAAGCTCATCAACAGAGTTTATAGGTTGGTTCCAACCCCCTTATTTGGACCGTCCTTTGTATCGTCCCACAGATCGTTCGGGAATCGTTTAGGACAGGTTTTATAAGTATGCGTTAACATCGTATTGGAATAAAATCATGTCAGGTTTGAACTGGATTACGACTATAATTCTCACCGTATTAAAACCATTCAAGGAAACCTAACAGTTAGGATACCTTCCTATTGACATGTGTGACGATTGACACTACTGTGCAGTGCCAGTTGTACATACCTGTACTTGGTTTTGGCTGAGGATCGTTTAGACAGTACAATAAACGATTCGGAGACGATCCATGCGGAGATTGGAACAGTTTCGAGGACAGTACGAAGCACAGTCCGAAGTCGGGTTGGAATGGCTTTTATCAATTTCGCATGCCCTTGACAATCCCGCGGACGGTACACGGATTGGTTGGAACAAACCTTAAATGTTCGAAGTCACCAATGAACACAAACATGATGTTATCTTCCTTACAGTTATAGCTATGAATATTGATAACAGAACAATCCTGAACAATATTCAGTGACTAAAGGTGGAGTGTTAATGCAACGACTGAATCTACTAATATAGCTAAGGCTGCAGCCGCGTGGCTAGAGCTGTAACACTCGAGTTGAACATTCTTTACTTTAAATAAAAGTAATCCTCATCTGATGTAATTTTCGAGGCACTTGTTTACTTGGGTGCATACCTCCAACCCACTTTAAAAATGAGGTGAATTTGTTTTAATCCATCCGGGATGACTTACATTGGTCAACTTGGATGGATTAATAATGGTTTATGCCATAAAAAAATTGCATTTTTTCATTAAAAGTACAAGTTGTTTTATGTTTAAAAAAATATATATACAAGTATATATAAAACATACGTCAATCTTCATCTTTCTCCCACCTACATATTTCTTTCCAAAGATTAATAAAAGTGTCTTCTTTAAATTTCCTTCTCCAAAGAAAATCGCTGATCCCAAAATACATTGTCTAAATGTCCCTTTGTCTAACTTAATTATAAGACTAATGGGTTTTGTCATTTTTTGTTACATAAGTGTGATGTTCCTTTGTCCCAAAATACATTGGACTTAATGTCCCTTTGTCTTATTTGATTGTTAGGCTAACAGATATTGTCACTTTAAATTACAGAAGTGTGATATTCCTTTGTCCCAATGCATATTGTACAAAATTTCGAAATTTTAAATCTTTCTTTATTGCTCCAATTTCTGAATTATATAAAAAAAATACCGTATAATTTTACTTACGCTGGAACCATTGAAACATCTCCCACTTCGTTCAGTCCTAATATGACTGTTTCATATTAATGCCTCTACTCTAAGTTTATCCATGTCTTTCGCTTTGTAATTGTACTTTTTTCCAATTTTCCAGATTTTATTTGATTCAAGAATGAATTATGTCATTACAAATTATTTCTTTGACATGTCATTGTCATTTCTGTCAATAAAAATACTTGCCCTAGGTATGTACCCAACTAAACTCCTGCCCCTATATCATCTTATTTACTTTGGTACATACCTTGGGTATGTACCCTACTAAACTTCTACCTCTATTACGTCTTATTTACTTGGGTACATCCTTCTTTTCTTTCCCCTTCTTAACCCCATACAAAAGCCCCAGTGCTTTTCATAATCCCCATTAAGTTTGTCTATAAATTTATTTTATTTCATTATAAATGGTATGTACCCAGGTAAACTCTTCCCCTATGGCACCTTATTTACTTAATGTGACCTACCTTACTTACCTTAATATGACCAAGAGTAAACTACCCTTATTTGTGATGGTTTTTTTTTTTTTTTTTTTTTTTTTTTGATTTTTGATTTATTTTGTTAAAGACTACGTATCTACACTATAATCGATTAACTAATTACATAAGTATTCACACATCAAGTTGACGCACCAAAACGAACTAACTTTATTTTCCAAACAATAAAAAGTTTTTACATGTGATGTCAAATAAAACAAATAAACTAAATAATAAAATATTGAGGCGAGCTACGATGCCTCTAAAGTGTTCCCTCTCTTCTGAAAGTTGGTCAGATTTTAAATTGGACCTTCTTTACTTTCTTCTTTGGGTGTGGAGGCAAGCTGGCTTCCTGCACTTCTTCTTTGGCCTCGTTACTGTTGTTTAACTGGTGGCAGACCTTTACACGGTCGGTACTAACCGTGACCGATTTCCCTTGCTTCAGTAAAGTAATGGTCTTGTCTGTTTTTCCTATTATTTTGAATGGACCTTCATAAGGTGGCGTGAGAAGTGGTTTAACTGCGTCTACTCGCAAGAAAACGTGTGTGGCATTTTGAAGTCCTTTTTCGACAAATGGTTTCTTATGTTGGCGTACTGGCTGTCCAAAAACTAGCTCACAAGGTGCTACCCCGAGATCATCTCTTACTGATGATCTTATTCCCAGTAGTGTAGTAGGTAGCACTCTTGTCCATCCTGTCTTCGCCGTCGAGAGTGATGCCGTTAGCGATGCCTTCAACGTTCGATGGAACCTCTCTACCATCCCGTTACATTGCGGGTGGTATGCTGTGGTTCTTTTCCTGCAAAACCCGCAAATCTGCCCCAGTTGGCGAAAGAGTTCAGACTCGAATTGTCTTCCTTGGTCAGTGACCACCTTTGCTGGAGTCCCGTACCAAGCTATCCACTCCCTATAGAACGCTTCCGCGACGGCCTGTGCTGTGATCTCCGTAAGTGGCGTAGCTTCCATCCATCGGGAGTACCGGTCTACCATTGTCAGGAGATATCGGTATCCTTCTGATGGTGGGAGAGGTCCAACAATATCTATGTGGATGTCGAGAAAACGTGCTGTAGGTAGTAGGAAAGCTTGGACGGGTGTGTTGTTATGTCTGTAAACCTTACTTTTCTGACAAGCTACTCAAGCTCGGGTCCATCTCTTGACGTCTTTTCTCAAAGATGGCCAAACGTATCAAGCTGCTACCAACTTAGTACTTGCTCTTATTCCCGGGTGCGACGGTTTATGTAGGCTTTTAAAAATTTCTTGTCGAAATTCTGGAGGAAGATAAGGTCTCTAAATTTTTTTTTTTTTTTATAACATTAGCACATTATTTGATTTATAAGTAATTTATTTTGTTTTCATAAAAAAATTAATATTTAATATTTTTACGTTTTTTGCAATTCTAAACCACTTTTCTAAATAATATTTTTCGATACCATCAAAAAGAAGGGTAGTTTACTCTTGGTCATATTTTAAAGTTTTCAAAAAACAGAACATCCTGTACACAAAATCAAGAAAATTTTATCATTTTTAGAGGTTTAAGAACAAGCAGGAGTTTTTACAAAGATTGACTTTTTTTCGAAAACCCAAAAATAAGAAAATTTATCCTCTCGGATACTTTATCTTGGGACACACTGTAATGAGAATTTCGTCATCAAATACAATATTTATTTAAAACCCATTTTTTATTTGCTGACTACACTGAGAAAAAAAAGAGGCGATTTTTGGGTAGCCGCTGACCAAAAATATTGTTGCGGCCGGGACCACCAGAAGTTCGTTGCGATAACAAGTCGAGTTTAGTAGACCGTTAACAATAGACTTTTAGTAGCTGTAATTGTAATTTGTATTGTAGCGGTAACCAAGAAAGTTTGTAACTGTTATTAAATGAAAAAAATCTGTATTTGCTGCAACAATGTTTTTAGTTGCCGTCAACAGTCTGTATAGTCACGGCAATTATTTTTATAGTTACTGCGACTACACTTTTTTTGCCAGAACATAAATAATAGTTGCTGTAACTACAAAATTTGTTAGCGCTGCTGTGTAATTAATGACCCCAACAATATATATTTTACGCTAGCTACATTAATTAGTTTGCTCAACTATAACAATAGTTGCTGTGCCTATTTAACAGTTGCTGTAACTCCAAAATTTGTTCCCGCTGCTGTATAACATAATGACTCCAACAATGAATGTAATTCCCCCAATTATGTATATAGTCACACCAAACATAACGTTTGTCATCCTCAACAATAATTATATTCCCCTCTACTACTCTTTTGGCTCCTGCATAATTGCAGGAACCAAAAGAGTAGTTAAGGGAACTATCCATGGTGGGACCTGTAGTAGTACGCCCTCTCCGATTACAAAATATATTATTGTTTATACAGTTAAGTATTTTAGGCCAAGCAATTTATTGAGAGCAAAATAATTTAGAATTTATTGGAAGCATTTTAGATTGCTTCCAATAATAATCTTTTTTTAAATTTATAACTTTGTTTGCTTTTAATAAATTCCATTACCTGAGACACTCAACAGTATAAACAATCATCTATTTTGCAATCGGAGGGTGCATACTACTATAGGTCCCACCATGGATAGCTACCATGACATTTACAACTATACTACTACTAGTACCCTGAATTCATACTTACTCATTGAATGTGACTTTTTATTTCATTGCTTTACTGACTAAGTATTCAAAGCATAAAGCATGACATCGAACTTACTTAAAAGTTACAACTTTTGTATTGAAACAAGTCAGTAAAGTAAAGAAAATTTATAAAACGTTGCAATAAAAGACAAATGATGCAAAATAATTAAGGATAGAATAATTTAGCCTGGACACCGTTTTAGTGTATAACATGTTTATTATAAAATATATACAAGAAAAATATATATTATACTTTATTACAATATAAAAGTAATTACTATATTTATTATTTTAAAAGTATTACTTTAAAATTATTAATTAAAATTATTAAAAAAATAGTAATTAGTACTTTAAAAGTAATTACTGTATAAAATAACTAAATAAAATTATTACTAAATAATATATAATGACTACATTAAAATTACTGTATATTTTTTATATATGCATAAAAGAAAAAAAAACAACAATATAATTACTTATTAATATTTGTTATTTCAGCAAGGTATTTTTTTTTTTTTAAATTTATTTATCTTTAATAGTTTTAGAATATGCTACAAATTAATGATGCTAAATGTTTTAGGATAAAACAATTTAGCCTGGACACAGTTTTATAATACAAATTGTTTAAGCTTATTTATTAAAAATATATAAAAGAAAAATAAACATTTAACTACCACAAAAAGTAATTACAATATAATTTTAAAAGTATTACTTAAAATTATTATAAAAATAAACGTATTGAAAAATTAAAATCATTAAGAAATTATTCATTATTACTTTAAATTAATTACTGTATAAAATTACTGAATAAAATTATAATTAAATAATACATGGTGACTGCATTAAAATTACTACATAATTTTTATACTCGTTTATAAAAGAAAAAAATAACATTATAATTAGATAACATAATAAATAATAATTAAATTAACACAATAATTAATTACATATAATTCAAACTAACATTATTTCAGTACCTAGGTACTTGTAACAAGTAATATGGAGTACCTGTACTCCATATTACTACTGGTACGGTAGTACTGTGTACTAGATAAACTAGAAACAACCCACCCCTAGTTCACGGTACGGAGGTAGGCAAGGAACTGACAACTGACTGACAATAATTCTAGTTGTCTCTGGCCAGCATGGTGTCGTAAAATGAAACTGCGCATGCTCGGAAGTGGTTCATGTAGTTACGGGTATCGTTTTTACATTTACGGAAACTAAACTTAGGTATGGTGACTAGAACATTAGCTCCTCCGACTATCTTTATAGTTACAACACATAAATGACTGCAAATTTAGTTCCCGTTACTAAAATCACTTACGGTTACTATAAACTTTGTTAAAACACTATCCATAACTAAGTTTTTTTTAAATCGTTCGTCCTAACCAATAATATAAAAAGGGTACCTAGTTGCTTAGTTGCAGTTAATACATTTATAGTAAAGCGGATATGACTCACAAAAATACTGGAAAATAGACTGCCAACTGTAGTTTTACATCAAATTTGAGCTACTCAATTTCACTTTCCAAGCTTTTCAGTGACGAATTCGTATGTTAGAAGCCATGAATAAATGAAATACTGCAAAACCGAGGCCTCTGACAACCGAGTTCTTTAGTAGGGGCCCTGGAAACCTTAAACTGTGTATCTGAATAGCGAATAAATGTTATCCTCATGAAAATCAATGTTAAACACTTAATAGCAAAATTAAATCATTTAAAAAAAAAAAAAAAAAAAAAAAAAAAAAAAAAAAAAAAAAAAAAAAAAAAAAAAAAAAAAAAAAAAACAAGGGCGAATGAAGCGAACTAGAATTTCAGAACTTTATCAGACAGGGTGGTCCTGGTTCTAGGGAAAAATTCCAACAAACGCCCCTAAAAACCTTAAAAAGATCTTAGGCCCAATCGCTCTACGGTTCTTTGATCCAAACCAAACCCCCAATGTAAGTTCAGCTGAGGGAACAGGCATACTTTTTTTGGAGGAGTTGGTTGGAAACTTGAAGGCGGGTAAAAAATTATGTCAATTTAAATTTCTACCTTTTAAAATTTAAGCTTTCAAGAATTTAAGATTTTTTTTAAAAAACTATATCTGAATAGCTAGTACATGTTATCATCATGAAAGTCAATATTAAACAAATAGCTACATTAAATCATTTAAGCTACAAAAAAAACTTCAAGGCCGAGTGGAGCGAACTAGAATTTTAGAACTTTATTATACAGGGTGGTCCTAAAGTTTCCCCCCTTTAAATTTTGAACCATTTGACATAAATGAATGAAACCTGGCGTACTTTTCTTGTGAAAAGGGGTAAAACAGAGTAAGTCTTTTTTGTGTGTGATTAACTTCATTTTGGTGGTATTGTTCACTTCGGGTCTCGGGTGTTCCATCTAATATGAGCTATCGCAAAAATGAAAAAAAAAAGTTAGTAAGACATATTTGTAATGAACGTTTTGCATTCTAGGAATAAATGTAAGACATTTTACTTCTTTGAAGGTTTTTCTACAACCATAATTTTGTCGCCGATAAGCGCCCAAAGCTTCAAAGTAGGAATGTTTGAAGTTGAATTTCCGCTAAAATATTGACCCTACAAATAAATTGCCAAGAGTAATGTCTCATTTTTATCTAGAGAATACAAACCTTAAATTTGTTACAAACATTAAATTCTCTAAATTTGGCAATTTTTCTTATTTTTTTATGGTATCTAGCAGCAATAGTGATCCCAAAAAAAATCTTAAATCCATAGAAGAATTCACAAAACACATTCTACATTCTACATTGGAATACTAAGTCCAATCACATGGAATACTTAATCCCTTATACTCTTTAGTTTAAATTAAAATATCTACATTTAATACGAGACATGGAAATACCCTAATCCTAGAACCAGATTAACAAAGTAAAAAAAAGAAGCTCTATTCCTTCGAGTAGCTCTTAACTGACGACTGAAATCTACACTAATATGTTATCTTAAACGCATCTTATTACACATTATACATTTATTTTTTATGGGTCTTTTAGTCTTTTGTTCAACATCTATCGATTAATGATTAGGTCAAAATTACATTATAAAACATACATATTAATTTGAAAATGTTAATTTTTGTTAAACGTTAAATTGATTCGATTTTAATCATTAATCGAATCAAAGTTTGATTCCAACCGATGATGATAATCTAATGATTAGATTTAATTCTATTAGGAATAATCGATTACAAATTCTTCTCTGCACCCCCTATCGGCGCGGCCCGGTATGCTTGCACAAAAAGATAAAGATTAAACATAAAAAATTGGGGTAATACTAATAATAATAAAATATTTTAATTTTATTATTAAAAATTTAAAATACATATAAATATTTTCTGTAGATCTAAAGTAAAAAATGAATTTTATTCTAATAATATGTAATCATCTTTTATTTTAAAAGTCATGCGTTGTCAACTTAGTTTATGTAAAATCCAAATATATAGTTGGGGCAACTGTAATCACCAAAGTTAGTCTCAGATACTTCAGCCCTCAACTAATTCATTAGATGCGGTTACAACGTTAAGATTTTCAAGATTCACTTATTTACCGCAACTACAAATAAAACAAAAAATAGTAACAACAATTAGAAATAAGTATCCACAACTAATTTATAATTGGGGATACTAAACCGGCGTAACTAAACCCTACTTATTGCAGTAACCACAAAAACAAATGAAAAATAATTGGCGCAAACCAAATGCAGTTGCTTCAATTGCATTTGACTTTGCGGTGACCAAATCTGCATTGACTATATTTAGTTTTTGCATTTTCATCCCACTTTTTTCTCAGTGTAGTAACAGTTCCGAGCTTCGTTGAGGATTGTGTTATTTTTAATGTATTATTTAGGTTTGCAAACTATTGCTAATATACATTACAATTATTTTGCTAAGTGTGAATGTGAATATCCATAAATCAAATACGATTTTTTTAAGTGGAGTGTGCAAAGACAGTATTTATATTGCTAATATATATATATATATATATATATATATATATATATATATATATATATATATATATATATATATATATATATATATATATATATATATATATATATATATATATATATATATATATATATTATATATCGAGTCGTTCTTTAGATGTTTTACGGCCTCTAAAGAAGGTTTTAAGTAAAAACCGAAACGTCGGGATTGTAACATATTGACGATTTTTGTGACCGAAACCTGAGTTTTGTTTCTTTCTATATATATATATATATATATATATATATATATATATATATATATATATATATATATATATATATAATATTCTTGAAGAAAAGGTTTTTATGTAAGTATCAATACTAAGGGTGTTAGAATAGGTCAGTAAGAAAAATAAACTGCATCGTAAAACCACGACACTATTAATAAGAAACAATAAATTAGAATTTTATTTAAACTTTCTTTCATAAGAAGCATACATTTAACTCATTCAAATAATAACATAACTCGTATAATGAATTTAATCTACATGGATTATTAGAATATATACAGTATACTATACAGTTATATTGAACTTAATTACCTGTAATTGATTACAAAATTTGTACCTTTAAAAATAGTCTGCCAATTAGAGTGGCACATATCTCGGGTACTAATAGCATGCTCGCGATAGGAAAAACAAATTGCTAATCTCCGTAAATGAGGAAGTTATTTTTCAGTTTTCTTTATTATTAATGTAACTTATCACCAATACTGTGGGTTAATAGTTACTTTAATACAATCAGATATATGAAGACAAAAAAAAATACTGTGGCTGAATGATATTTTAAAAAACTAAAAATCTGGGGAATAGATTTGTAAATTGAAATTGAGTTAATTCCTTATTCTCTGGGAGCATAGAAATATCATGTTGAATAATAAATACAAATCTATGTTCTACAAGGTTAAATATTACTTTATTTTAATATTTAGTTCTTATTAGCATATTTATATCATTTGCTGTCACTGTGATAGAATTATTAACATTAAAATATAAAACGTATTTGATTTACTTATTTATAAATTTGTTTAGCTAATTTGTGTAACCCTCGCAACTGCCATGGAACTTCTAATTTCTGAGCACCTTTTTTGAGGAATCTCTTTTCAATGTGTTTGACAATTTTAATTTCCAAAATATTTGGACGCGTCTGCCTAAGGATCTAAATTTCTTTAGGATATTGGATAGGCTTTTATGGTCGCAGGAACTTCTACTAAAATTAAACAGTATTTAATAGGCTAGGAGTACTATCTTGATAGTCTTGAGAGATTTTGATGTTAATAATACAGTGCAAATGAGGCAAAATCAAACCACTCTCTCCCACCCCTATTACATATCGTCTTTCAAAAATAAATACACAAAAATTATTCATTATAGTTTCAGGCTGCTAGTAATGCTGAAGGATATCATTAATCCAAGATGCGTGAGACATAACGTTGGTTAGCGCAGCGAATTCATCCTGACCACTTTTCTTTATGCTCACCACACCATAGACGTAGTGAAGTGAGTCATGAGTGAATGTCAAACCACCTCCCGAGTCACCCGTCTGAGTACCTGAACCTGTATCAAAGAGGGGTTAGTGGCAGCATAAATTAATCAGTATTGACAATTAGAATACTTCTACATTTTCGCCGAGTATTCTCGCCGATTATACGCTTATACTCGGCGAGGATACCTGGTAGTGCGAGTACCTGCATCCACACTCTCGCCCTTCGTGGCTAGCACCTCTGTGCTATGACTCCATGTTCCTCGTATCCTCTTTGACTCAGGACAAAAATCTGTCGGTCGAGGCGACTCGAGGACCACCGAGGAACATCGAGCAACCTCTCCACATTCTCGTTCCACGGCCGACTTCACGTGAGAGTGCACATGTAGCTTCCTCGCGAACTAAAATTATTATATAATTTTACAATCCATTATTGCCTAATTAATTTAATGGACTACCTGAGGGCTACTTTCAACAAACCATCCAAATTTCTTAAAATTCAGATAAGTACTTTTTGGAGATACAGATGTAAACGTTTGTGAGACAGACACGGGACCAAAATATTCTCTGATTTCTGAAACGATGTAGCGGACAATGTGTCTACGACGCTACATCGATGTTTATTGTTGTTGAAGGTGGACACATCTTTTACGAAATTAAACTTTGATAAGCTGAACCTGAGGTTGTAAAAGCATAAAATAATTAAAGTGCTTCATAAAATCATTATTAAAATCAGTATTGAACATAAAAATCATTCGCTAAGATTTGAACAGATCTTTATTATAATAAAATGCACGTGCTTTAAATGATCTAGAAATATTACCTTCATGTTCTTCTTTTGTAGATAACTAGCTAAAACTTTGTAAACATAATTGTGATTCTGTTTTAAGTGCAATCATTCCTCTATATCTTTTCACTTTAGACAGAAGAGAGAAATTTATTAGCTGAGTGATATATTTCTAAATTTGGCCGAAACCAAATATTTTTTATCTGTATAAAGCATTATCGCGGCTATTTAACAATAAACCGATCTGTATAAAGCATTATCGTGGCTATTTGACAATAAACCGATCTGTATAAAGCATTATCGTGGGTATTTAACAATAAACCGATCTGTAAAAAACACTATCGTGGCTATTTAACAATAAACCGATCTGCATAAAGCATTATCGTGGCTATAAATCAATAAACCGATCTGTATAAAGCATTATCGTGGGTATTTAACAATAAACCTATCTGTATAAAACATTGTGGCTATTTAACAATAAGCTGATCAGTATAAAGCATCATCGCGGATATTTAACAAAAAAACTATCTGTATAAAGCATTATTGTGGCTTTTTGACAATAAACTAATCAATCATCGAGCTCTTGGTTGTATCCTCCAAGTAAATTTAATCAAATTTGGTAGAAACAACTAATTATAGATAAAAAGTGAAAACAATTGAACATACCATTTTTATATACGGTGCAGACCTTGTCTGATTGCAAAAATTCGTTGAAATTAAATCTGTGGAATCTCATTCTGCAACTATCTAGGTCTAAATATTCCATATATGTTTCCCTAAGTACTTGACTTGTCTTTGATTCGTTTTCGCTGGTTCTACCCCATCCAACTACCTGGAAAAGTTGAAATTATAAAATTCAAAAATAGGTAGCTAAATAGAGATACGCTAATTTAATTAGGATTTCATTCCTTATTTAGGAAGTAGATTGTAAATTACGTAAAGTTGTTTAGGCAATATCTAATAATTTCATAAAAATGATCAATACTTACAAGTCCAAGCTGATTTTTAGGAACACCACCGAAGTTACCGTCCAAATCTAAACACGCTGGCATTATGTAGTCACTCATTGCAACATCTTTGACCAATATGAGAATAGCAATGTCCTGTGAATACTTCGTAGTAGCTCCATTATAATGATTACCAGGTATTATTTTACTCACCTGCGCTACAACAATTTTGATAGTTTGATCAGCTTCATAATTTATTTTATGTTGAAAAATAGAATACATTTTAATTATAAGATTAAGTTCAAGTATTGTTTAAGACGAAGGGAGACTAGAAACATAATGTAGAATACACTGACAATACTAATCACTTTAAAATACCATTATACATACTTATTTTGCATTTTTTCTTGCCTTTTTAAAAGGCTTAACTTCGTTGTTTAGTTACCAGTACAACTATATGTTTGTAGATCTTTCAATTAATTGGATTGCAATGCCCCACATCCTTCCAAATAAATCTTATTGAAATGCATCACAAAATAAACCTAATTGTCATGATAGATATATGACTCACTCGATGCCTTTGTTCCAAGTCCTCCCTCAGGTTCCAGCTGCTGTAATACTTGCCGAAAGTCACCACAACGTCGTTAGGATCCTTAACGCTTCTTCCCGTCTCCCAGATGCAATGACCAGCTGGAAATATAATTATAATAAAATACTCAATTCCTCTAAGCTTGTTCATGTCAATTATAAGCCCCGTCCATGTTCAGTGCAATTTGTTGATACCTCGCATAATTACGTTATAAGAAAAAGAACACCATTTATACCTGTAAGCACTTTATTGGAATCAATGAGTGTTCCTCCGCACTGGTACCTGAATTCGAAAATACCATCCTCAATTTCTACCTTCCAGTAAAGCCCTGTGTGCCACGGATATTTCGCGTACAGTGTTTTATTGGCGTTAGATAAGAGAATTTGAACCTTGTTATCATATGGAACTCCACAAACTAAAAGCAATTAGAAAACCAAATAAATATTTAAATATATAGGTTAGTTGAGGTAAAGCACATGGAGCTACAAGTACAGCCAGTGGTAAAATGCTAATCCTCACAACAATCATGCATTTCTAGTAAAACAAAACTCTCGAAATGAAGGGTTTTAAAAGTATTAACACCGATTGTATGGGTAAATATTCTTTAAAATATTCTTTATTCTGTAAATATATTTACGGATGTTAGGGTTTTCGTAAGCATAAAAAATTATATTTTTTTAAATATTTATAACTGGCCTGGTGTACATTCTGCGGAGATGTCGTGCTCAAGTGTTCCGTCGTTTCTGCACGTTGTTTGCTCAGCATAATTTACCAACATCTGCTTTTTGTATTGTTTTTTGCATTGGACTTTGATTACTGTACCGGGTCTCATCATTTCATTACAGTCAACACGAGAGCCTTGATATTGGCAGTGTAATTCCAATGATTTAAACTCTTGTGGAGAGCACAACTCTACAATCAAAATATAATTTAAATTCCATACAAACTTGAAAATATATTTGAATTTTATTTATTTGAAACGGGGTTCAGTTTTAGTGTAAGCTGATACTTACTTAAACATTTGCTTTCCTTGAGATCAGGAATCCATTCGCCATGAAGACACACAGCGGACATACTCTGTAAGACAAAGTATATTCTTATTAAAATCTTTGTTTTTTATTATTTACCTATTTTTACTAAATTTTCAGCAGTCACATACTGGCGACAACACTGCCATTATCCAGCATTATTATTTATATTTAAAGAAATCAAAAAAAGTATCACTAATATTTTAGAGTGTACTAGTTAATTTGGAAATCGTGTGTAACTTCATTAAACGAATGAAAATCATGAAAAAAATGGACAAATAAGTTATCTAATCATTAGTATAAACAGAGCTTTCCTAACTATTTTGCTTCACATATTTATATTATTTAAAATGTATATAATCATAGATTTAGTGTGGTTACTTTTTATATATATATATATATATATATATATATATATATATATATATATATATATATATATATAAATCATATTTTGCATAGTGTCCATTATGTCTCTCACAATCCAATAGAGAGATGCTAGCCTCTTGTGAGAGCATTGTCTTTCACGTTGCTTCATCAGGGGTTGTTAACACACCGATAAGATAAAGATGCTATTCTAGGCTAATTAGATAAACATGCCTATCTAAGATAAAAAAAAAAATGTTGGCAGCTGAGATATAACGGGGCTGGTCACCTGACATCTTGGATTCTATGAGTGATTGTCATATCTTTGAATTCGCCTTTTCTCTGTGTTCCTGAGAAATTACTTCCTTGATATTTTGTTTAAGAACTCTGAATATATTGAGGTATGGTAAAAGGCATTTTTGGCTGGTTTATTTTGGATCCCTACTTTGTGAGCCCATCCGCTCATCAATGCCTTCATGACCATGAATCCACTGGTAAGCAATATCCTTTCCTTGTTTTAATGAGGTCACTGACCACCCTTTTTTTATCTAGATATCCCCACAAGCGCAAAAATCGCCGATTTGGAGTCTACTAGGAAGACGGCGGATGTTTTGCTTGGTAGTTCACGGAGAACATTTTGTTCGGTAGTCTTCATGACACTTAAGACTTACGTGTCAAAGTTTAAAGTGTTTATACCTGCAGGGTAGGGATTTTTATCTTAAACAAGCGCAAATAACTATTTGCAAAAAAAAAATATAAAACGTTATATTTTTTCTAATAAAGAATGACTACTTAAAATCAGTAGATATTTCGCTGATTTATCAGTCATTTTATTCATTTAAAGAAATCTAATTTAAAATAAGAAAACTGAAGTCGGTCCCACTGAAACGTATAAAACAAGCCACAATTTAATTTGTTTTCTATCTTAAAAATAAAATAAGATAAATTGGTAATGCATATCTATTATTTAGAATACCCTAAATAATTGTATGTAATAATAAACAATTGTTTCAAACTTACTTCATAGACCTATAATTATTGCACATAATTGAACTTTAACCAAAATAAGCAATTATGCTGGAATAACGAGAGGATAGTAAGTAGTGACAAAATACAATAATAAATAAATATAATGTTGGGCCTGTAAGAGACTCCAATAATGAGCGTCAAAAGCGTTTTAATCTTGATTTAAATGTATAATTGTCCACTACCTAAATTGTTACTTACTAACGATTATTTACTAACATTTTTGTAGAAGGTGTCTCTCTCATTATCAGGTTTACCATCTATTAAGCACTTGAGCAAGAGAAGTCCGGATTGGATGGCTGCGCCCGGGCGCTATATGCCTTATACCGCACGCATGCCTATTATTTTAAACTCAGCAACCACAAAAAGGAAATGTACCCTGTAATGATGTGTTACCAAATAGAGTTCTAAATGTATCGGGTTAGGTTCCAAGAAAAAAGGAAAAAATATCGAACTTAGGCAAATGCAATCTTAGTCCAGGTTAAGCCAACCATTAATATATTCTGTCCATCTCAGGATGAACCACGATAAGAAGTTATAAAGTCCGAAATATATCGGAAGAAGTTAAATTTAATGCCAATGCCGAATTTCGTATAAATACATATTATGCTGTTGTTGATAAACTTCTAGTAGAAGAACAAAAGAAAAGGTGTGCCTATGATGACATTTACTCAATATTTGGGTTTCTGGTCAATTTAAAATATTTAATTGAAGACAAAATGAGAAAGAATGCTGCCAAGTTGTGCGAAACGTATTAAGGACGATGTATAAAATAAGTTTATTGAGGAATGCTTTCACTGTAAACACGTATATTTATTTGAAAATAAGGAAAATATATCTTCAGAACTTAGTTTAAGGACCGAAATTGACTTCGAAAAATTATTCTTTTTGAAAAATTTCAAACGCAGCCACAGCACTGCGCATTTTTTAAGTATTGCCTCTACAAATTGCAGCAGGTCTTATTTGAGATAGAGCAACTTAAATGATTTAACTATTTTATCAATAGAGAGTGAATTATTTAATATCTTAAATACGTGTGATGTAATTAATCAATTTGCAAAAGAAAAAACTAGGGAAATAAATATAGAAGTTACTTTTGCTTTTTATTTTGTTTTTGTTCATACAGTTTTTTTTTTTTATTAATCTTATATAAATTATATATTTTTTGTTTAGTCTATAATGGTAATAAATTGACTTTTTCTACTTCTTTTTTATCATAACTATGGCCCGCTCCCTCCAGCTATTCCGCGTATTTTCTTATGAAAAGGGACGCATTATTTAAAGTAGCCCACGGGCGCCAAATATCTTGAGACGGCCCTGACGTTGCAAGCTCATTAAATCTATATTCGTCATTCAAACAGACAGAGAGACAATCGCATATAAATTCTTTTACCCTTAGAGAGGGTTTGTATGCTCTTCTCAAATAAAGTTTATAATACATGCTTACCGTCACTCCAGGCTTAGTGAAACCTCTTCCATTTGGACAGGTAATTTCATATATCGAGTTGGTAGGAGCATAGAACTTATTCTTACAACGATGTGATTCACCACATCTTGACGCTTTGAAAATTTCACTTCCTTCTGGTATCTCACAGCTCAAACCATTGGGACTAAAAAATCAAAATAATACGCCATATATTATATAGTAAAGTGTTAATAGATTTGATCTTCGTTGGTTAATTGGTTTGATTGGCATTTTAAATGCAAATTCAAGGAGTTAGTTTAATAAATTATAAAATAAGAATTAAGTAAACTGACAAGAAAAATATTTGTATAGTATTAATAATATCGTTATGATCAATTTGGTTAAATGAACATGAATGAAATATTAAGGACAATATATTTGAATTTTGCTATACTGTAAATGAGTTGTTTTTATAAGATATCAAATTGAAATTTTACATACTTTGGAGGAGGTTTAGTGACACAAAGATCCGGGTCTTCGTCTGAGCCGTCGTCACAATCCTTCATCTTGTTGCAAACAAAGTCTTTTCTAATGCATTGGGTATTGGAAGTGCAGTTAAAAATATTTTCCTCGAAACAATTTCCATCAAATGTTTCGTCGGTATTTGTGCTAAAAATAAGTATGTAATATATTTACAAGTAAATTGAAATTATTATGTGAAGAAAAAATATTAAACACTGTAACAATATCAATTAATACATTTAGCTTCAAATGCTGACTGGAGAGAGTGTGGGTTGTTAAGAAAGATTTGAGCAAATTGTTGCCATAAAAAGTATTGCAACAGCTGGATCAGCTTATTAAATTATTAGTAAGCTATGACATGTTCCGACACGATCACAAGCTGAGTGAGGGAGGGTCACAGCCTGGCAGAGCTGGGAAAGAGTCGAGAGTCAAATGAGTTGTATTTGAATGTAGATGCTGATCTAAATCGTAATAAGCTTTATTTTAGTTGAGTCCGGGATGGAATGAGAGGTTACTCTCGTATATTCATATGAGATTTCTCCAGAGAGGTTTTCTTGCTTTGATTTATTTCAGATAGCTTTAAATAGTTTCTAAATTTATATCATTTGATCTTACAGCTTTGGTGAGTTTCTAAATTCCCTGACCCTTTCGATCAGGTTTAAACGTTAGTAGAAAGTAAGTAACATGCCACCCCATGAAAGCGACGCCATTTCTTTAGAATTCTTATAGCGGTGGCATATAATGATAATATCTATGTTGTGCTATCCTCTTTAATTTCCTAATTAGTTTAGCGTTAAGGGGCCCACACACTTACAGTTTAACTCCAGGCCGTTGTCGCATACGTTAATCGTAAGACCTAATCTCAGACCACCATTCGGGGGTTTACCCGTCAACCGTCTGCAGGCAATCGTGAAGAACTACAGATCTGTGCCTGTATGCGCCATACACTGTGTGACTAATGCCTGCAGTCTGATATCTGTAGTTTTTTAACTGCAGGCTATGAACTGCGCCAAAAAAACGCTGAGGCTCCAAAACAGTTCCCCGCTCCAGTCAGTCCCCGTTATAATGCATAAAGATAACGTTGAGCGTGTACGTATTGTGGGTAAATTGTTGTGAACTAGTAAGGACAAAATAAAATGTTGGACGAAGAAGTAGCTCCAAGTAAGAGACACTAGTTCACACTAGTATTTGCTGAGTGAATTGAGGTATTCCCATGAAGAATGACCAAACTATTTACCAATGAAACAATTTAAACAAAATTCTTTGTTTGGTTTTATCCCTTATAAATAAAATTAACACCAAAAGTCGCCAATCAATAAGTACAGAAGAAAGTCTGACCACAACGCTACGATTTTTCGGATCAGAGCTTCGAAGATTTAAAATTTCCTACAAGAATTTTCCCCCTAGTATAAAAAATAAAACAATAATAAAATATATTAAATGGATATAATAAGTAAACATAATAAAATTAGGTTAAAGATAGGTTATGGTAAAGATTTTGCCTGCCATCCGACGGAGGTTAATAAATAAAATAAAGATAATCCAGTCTACACAACTGCAGGCCGACTGATAACACGGCGGGAGTAATCGTGAGGCACAGGCCGTATAGTCCCAGGACTGTGGCCTCTACTTCCATCAGATCCTCACTTCTTCCATACCCCTACAGTCCACCTTCAACTGCAGTCCGTGATCTTAAGAAAAACTGACGAAAGTGAGGCCGAGCTCTTTGAACGGACAGATCAATATGTTCAGTTAAACTGTAAGTGTATGAGCTCTTTAAAGGTTTCTTCGGAGGTGTTTTAAATAATACGAACTATTCCACTAGTTCTTCCAGTTCTAGGGCTAGTTCTAGGCACTAGTTCTAGGGGTTCCAGTTACAGCCTAGAAGGGTATACGTCCCATTCGCTCCAAATACTAGAAGCATCTTCAGGGGTGTTCATGGTGTCTTTACTTTAGACAGTTGTGAACATGAACTAAGGACACCATGAACACACTTGAAGATTCTTCAAGTATTAGGAGCGAAACGTCGGGACGTACACTACGGGTGTAGTGTCGAAGGGTTTCGAGACGTGGTCGCCACCGGAATACCTAAAGCTTGAAATTCCCATCGCAGAAGCTTACGAACCTTAATATTCCATTAGTGTCGGCATTTCATCCCTAATTAGGGACATCTTCAAACCATTTATTTTGTAAAAAAAAAAAAAACAAAAAAAAACAAGGCTATAAAGGAATTAGTCAAAAATATTAAACACTATCAAAAATATAATTTTAAAATAAAGAAAGATATAATGATCATTAAATAAATTTTATTAATCAAGTAGTGTCCCGACGACGACGTACCTCGAAATAATTTGTTATTGCTAAGCTAAGGCAACCACATTTATTCCAATAAAAATAAATGTTTGATTTGTTTTGTTGGACTTTTTTTAAAATATAAAATTAAGCCCGTTGCTAAGGGGCTAAGAGCTCGAAATAAATAATTCAAATATCACTATGGACAAAGGAAATACATTTATAGTTCGAATTATAATATTTAAATTATAAATTATTCATTGTTTTCACCTTTCGGATTCTTTAAGATCGTAGACAGTTCTTTCAATCCATTCGATATATCTGCTGATCTTAGTTGCGATTCCATAAGGTGAGTTTGGTTTTTGAACGCTGAGGACACCCACAATATAGTACCTTCCCTCGAGTAGAACAGTGACTGGTCCTCCCGCTAAATTTTCGTTAATATTGACCCCTAAAAACAGAGTTCATCATAGAGTGGAAGTCTTATTGAAGCAATGAATAATAAGTATAAAAATGCTCGATTTTTACTTTCCCTTATCTACCTTCAAATGGATGCGTGAATCTGAAGCTAAAAAAAAAAAAAAAAAAAAAAAAAAAAAAAAAAAAAAAAAACCTCCTTTCATGTAGTTGCGCCTAGATTAACGCATTTTCTGAATAAGTAAACATTTTAAAAATAGACTGCCAATTAGTGAAGATTGAAACTTATATGGGGCCAATAATGGGCTATTTATGACCTACCATCCAAATTAACATTAACATTAAAATTAAAAAATAATAGTTTTTATTTTAAGATATGTTGGTTCACAAAAATTTAGCGACAGACAGACCTAGAATCAAAAATGCCTGAAACAGATTTCGGTTTTGAATCGGAGACAAATTATTTTCGTTCTTTAGATTGATCACATAGCTTCCGTTGCCTTCAGTAAGCTCGGAAGCAAAAATCTTTAGGTCAGAATCCTTAGTGCTGTCCCATATTCTATTTAACCTCAGACATAAAACTGCAAAAGATGTGACAAAAATCTTATTCAGCAGAGTTTATCTCAGAAGCACAAGAGGATTGGAATAATTAGGAAGCGTGTTTTTTTTTACTGAATCATTTAAAATAGCTGCATTTGTAACAGACTCTCAGTTTGGAACAAACTACGACTACTAATAAATACTTAGATATCAGCAATATCTCTTAATGCTTTTGAACAAAGGCAACATTTTTATTCTAAGGATCTGAATTCTTGGTTGGATTGCAAGAGGAAGGTAAATTAAAGTGAAAAAATCTGAAGAGTGGTGGCGATGGCGTCAATTATCAGGTCAATCCGCAGCATTGTCAAGAATAGACAAGAATAGAAAAGGAAAGGAAGACTCTGTTGATCAGTCAGGATTAAATGTATAGTATATATATAAATTACATATATTAATTATGTATACGATACATATATATAGTAGGTAATATATTAGATTGCTTGACGAAGAAATGTTAGATAAAGGTCGAGGCCAACTTTGTTTTTTTATTTACACATACACATAATTTAATTTCTATTATCAGTTAACAAATATTGTGAAAATTAAATCATTTTGATGTCTATCTAGACCCGGAGTTTCAAACTCAATTTCATCAAGTGCCCCTGCCCCCAACCCAGGTATGGTTTGGAAATTAGCACTTACCCTCATCAAAAGTCACGCAACATTGATTATAATTTATGAAATTCCTATTACGAGGATTAACATATTGGCGGATGCAGACGTTCGTGTCTATCAAACTAACTACAGACTCCATAAGTTTTACTCCTGAGGTCCCCGAAGAATCCAATCCCCATCCTGCAATCTAAAAATTAAACATAATTTTCATAAAAAGGATGAATATAAACTTAGAGATCGCAGCATTCAATAATTTAAGATTTAGACATTTCGCATGCGAAGTGCACTCTAGAAGGAGGGTCCGAAATCTCCTAATTACATATGGGCAAAGAAAGGAGATTACAGAACACATTAAGGATTTTTAGGAAGTATATATGTAAAACGGTATTCATAAACATTAATCTTTAAGCGCTTTTTAACGATATTAACAGGAAAGGAATCATCAACAAATATTTTCTGTCCAATTTATTCCACACTTGGGTTTTGAAAATTTAAATTAAATAAATCTTGTGGTCGTAAAATTGAGCGATATCTAACGATAGATAACTTAAGAATAATCTTTTATATAAAAATCGAGTAGTGTCCCAACAACGGCGACGGTGACGCACCTCAAAATGATTTATAACGTTAAATATTGACGAGTCTACTGCCACTGTGCTATCCGTTGGCCTAAAACTTTCTACACAACTTTTTAAACAGTATATATCTATTTATCTATATATTATTTAGAAATAACTAGACATCACGTGGCTCTTTCTGTTTAAGTATAACTGGACAGAGCGAGGCTCATTCATTTTAATTATAACTAATTATCTCTCAGCTCTTTTTTTTAATGCAGTTAATAAAAAATAACTAGACGTCACGTGGCTCTTTGGGTTTATGTATAACTGGAGACAGCGAGACTCATTCTTATTGAATATAACTAATGATTTTTCAGATCTTTTTTTTGCATTTTTTTTGTATTTATATTTGAATTATTCGTTTATTCATTCATAATTGAGCAGTGTCCCGACGATAGCAACGACTCACCTTGAAATGATTTTTTATTGATAAGGCAACCAAATTTATTCTGCGCCCGTTGCCCCGGGCTTAACGGCTAGTTTATTATATTATAGTATGATAGTTATACAAGTATTGCAGTTGTGTTGAAAAGTTATCTATTGAAACCCATGAGTTACACTTATTCCACTTATTCAAGGTTTTAAATCAGTCAATAAATAGTTTGCGTTTGATTTGAATAACATTTTTAACAATTTCTAACTTGATAACTGAATTTAACTTACAATTCCTCTTCTTTCTCCAGCAGGAAATGATCTCATAGTCCACAAGCATGCCGGTCCCAAATACTTAGATTTTTTAACGCGTCGTTCCAACTTAATAATGGCCAAGTTTTGAGAGTAACCTTTTCTCTCTTGATCGAATTGGAGCCTTTTCACTATTTGTTTTATCTGAATAAAAAAAACAAAAAAAACAATATTTGTTTTGTACATTTTTTAGATCGTTGATACGGGCTCCTGAACGATACTTCTGATACAATAAATCATCATCTTTATATCGCCAACTTTTATTCCCAATCACACCTCCATTACACTATAAATTATTTATAAACAAAGTTAAAATAATAAATTGATTATAAATAGGTAATTAAAGTCTTACCTCCGACACGTAGCTTAAACCATATGAATAAAAAAAAAATTAGTAATTGAAAGAAGTGACTAACTTTCAATTTCTGTTGAATGGGTTCGTCAATATTATAATCTCTCTTGAGTTTTCCAACACTGATTCGAAGCAAATGTGTCAAATATTTGCCACGAGTATCTGGATCAGTGATGCAGTAAGCAGCTGCAAAACAATTCGAAAAATTAATTAATTTTCTATTAGCTAATCTACAAGATATAAATTAAAGTAGAAAACTTGTCAATGACAAAATAAATTTGGCTTCATATCGCATTAAAATTACAAATATCATTCATTTGCCAATGAAATACACAACTATTTTTTCTAGGTATGTGCGAGCATAGCTATATAATATATTACCTACATGTGAGTACTATATCGTCGTAAATGAGGGTTCCGGAGCATATGAGAGAATGTTGGTTATTGGGAAGCACTTTGTAGATGCCAGCGAACCACGGCTGTGCTCCTGGTGGTGCTTCATGTGCTCCGGCTGTCTTTTTATTTATATTTCCAACCGCTGCTCCTGTACCACAATCTGAAATACATAACATTTATTAATAATGTATTACCAAAGTAGTTGGTGTAAGTAAAAAGGAAATTTAACATTCTGATATTATCATCCTAATCGCGTTAGCTGAAAGACTGACTATGAGTGATTATTGAAGCCTTCTATCTACTATGAGTGTGAGGAATATTAAATCAGAAATACTGTCAACTCCAAGAACTTCTACGGTTAATAGGAGGAACAATGAATGGACCATAATAAACCCAATATATTATTCATGGATTGGCTAAATATTATAATTACATATACATATAATGGATGTCTGTTTTAGGAATGTATAATAGTATTGTATAAGGATAAGATATATTGTAAATTAATACATTATACAAATTAAAGGATTTCACACTATTCGTAAAATTGTAGAATCTACTTATTTAATCAGATAGACTTAAATAGATAAAATGAAATAAAATAAGTAATCTCGAGTTAACTTCCACAGTACTATGAATATTGGAAGGCCAGGCTTCTTTCTAAGATTCTTCTACAGCTTAAAGCAATCAAAATCTAAACTGAATCATGATTTAGCAATGCCTAAGCTATATGTATCTGTTTTTTTTTTTTGTTTTTTTATTTAAAATAAAGTTAATGATCCTTCCTCTTATTACGATTGGTAAATACTAAGTCGTTCATAGTATGTAAAAAAAATCACAGGGAAGTACTACTTTTTAGGGTTTTGTAGATGATTAAGCATAACCGTTATGAAATAATGCTTTTTTTTTCTTCGATCTCATGGGTCCGGGTTCGATCCCCCGGGTCACAATGTTTTTCATCAGTAATAACCAGAGACGGGACGTTTATGACTTTTATTTTTCCATTTCATGACCTTTATTCTATGACTTTTATGACTTTTATTATCCTGTTTTATGACGTTTATTTTAGAAAATCGGTTGTTTTATGACCTTTTAGCCAAAAGTATGACGTTTATTTTCTGTGAAAATTTAGCCTTTATGTGAAGCATTTCGTTATTTTGGAGGGAAAAAGTTCAAAAAGATTTTAATATTTCATAAATACAAAATTACATTTACAATATATGTAATAAATTATAATAATTAGCAGAATGCTTCAACATTGTAAAAAGTAATCATGTGTTGTTCTATATTCTCCAGCGTTAAATTGGTTCTTTTGTCCGTCAGTAGAATTTTAAACTTGGAAAAAGACCTTTCGACGTCGGCAGATGAGGTGGGAGACAATTTCATGCATGACACGTCATTTGCTTTTGCTTTTGCACGCCCTTCAACCGGGCAGCTATGGCCTGGGCGTGTTCCCACCCAGGATTCCTTGAGAGAACAGCAGTGAACTTTTCTTTCACCTTTTCCCCCACTCTTCCAACCCAATCGGTACCGCAAAGGGTCTTGATTTTTTTGACGCCGTTTGGAAATAGCATATCCTGTTTTTGCAGACCTTTCTATTATGTCAGGAAATGTCCCAAAGTTGTCGTTGATGGAGTTCAGGTGGGTTTCCAGTCCTGGAGCCTTTAGGGCTTCTTTTGCATTGCGAATTGACAGCGCCTCTCCAGCATCCAATGAAGCTAAGACCTTGAAGACTTCAGATACAAAGTAGGTGTAGAACTTACCTGCTTATCACATGGCTTACAGAAGAATGTTTCACCTTCCAAAGAAAAGTCTACCTCCCCTGACACCCACTTACGCTTAAGCGCTAGCAATTTTATGACAAAATCATATGACTATGACGTTTATGACTTTTTCCCGTCTCTGGTAATAACGACTAGGTAAATTTCATTTTTTCAGAACATTTTCATCGCTCCACCATAAGGTATAGCCATGAATTATTTTGAAATTTTAGGACCAGCCGTTATATAGTGTTGGGGGGGGGGTGATTTTTTTGGGGGTATATTTTGACTTATAAAACCAATAAAGAATGAAAAATTTAAAAAAGAAAATATATATATTTGTGTCCGACTCTTCAGCAGCTTTCATTTGATACCCAACTCAAAATTTTAAAAAAATAACATTTTGGGCGCACTTCAAATTTTCGAGCCCAAAATTGGCAATTTTTGAAAATTTGGTATGCCCTCCCGGAATTTTCATCGCCCGTCAATAAGGCATTAGCATGAATTATTTCGAAATTTTTGGACCAGCCGTTGTATAGAGGTTGGGGGGGGGGATATTTTTGGGTACATTTTGATTTTTTTACCCAACAAGGAATGCAAAATTTAAAAAAGCATATATATATATATATATATATATATATATATATATATATATATATATATATATATATATGCGTCTTACTCTTCAGCAGCTTTAATTTGATACCCCACTCGGAAATTAAAAAAAAAAAAATTGAATTTACCACATTTTTCCGAATTGCGCATGTGCATATTAAATTTTTAACTTCTGTATATTTTTCCTGTGGTTGGGTCAAAAAGTTGCACCAGTATTTCAAATTTCATCACTTTAGCTTAAACGGTTCGGGCCCTATGAACCAAAGAGCGACGGACGGACGGACACATCACCCTCGGTATAAGGGTTTTGAGAAGTATCTACAAAACCCTAAAAAGTAGTCTATTAATCAAAACAATAGTGATTATGCGAAAGAATCACTTATAAACTCCGCTATACTTTTCCAATTTAAGTGTTCTTTACATCACAATAAATTAAAACGAATGTTTGTCTGTCTTTCTGTCTGTCTGCCTGTCCCTTATGCCTGCCTAAACCGTTCATCCGATTGCGATGAAACTTTGGGGAATGGTTGGACGCATGCCCGAGAAGGTTTCTGAGTTAGTAAAACTATGTTTAAATTTTGGTACACAGGGGTACGGGGTAATACAAATAATGTAAAAGAAATTAAAACCTTTAATTATGTATATCGTTGGGAAGCTCTTTAATAGTACAGTAATAGTTGTTAGGTAAATTTTTGGCCTTTTGGCATATATTTTTTTTCTTTTAGGAGGGGGGTAAAATGGTAAATACAGGAAAAATAATTCTACAATCTATATCTATATAAATAAACATGACTATTTGTGTATCTGTATATCTCTTATGCAATACTGTATATTGTAAAAGTATGTATTGCAAATTGTAACATAATTTTTTTATCTAAGGCAACAATATTTAACTAAATAAACGATATATAAGGTTTTTCAAAGGTATAGCAGCAATTCATTTCTTAAGTTATTTTTATTTATTAGGCGGTTCGAAGTTCGCCGGGTCAACCAAAACAATTAATTTATATTCTTCAAATTATTTTAACATAAATAGATATTGAACCCGGGTTTACATTGAGTCGCAGGGCAAGGCAGCACTGTTTTTTCAACCCCAGAAGTATATACGAAACAGCTCGATTTGAGATGCAGATCAAGGCAGGGTAGTATTTGAGGGTAAGACTAAGGTAGTTAAATGAGCGTGAGATTCATAGGTTGACAAAAAGAAACCAAATATGGTCTGGTTCTAGTTGTTTGGTTTGGTCACCACCCTCCTAACAAAGATAGCAGTAAATTTACTCTTATCTCCTTTCTACTTGCCACTGTGTTGATTTACTCACCACAGAGCGAAGCATCCTCGTCTGGATTATCACTACATTGACTCAAGCCATTGCAGACATCTGAAATTGAGATACATCCACCTCGTTTACAAAGAAACTGGTCCCTAAAAAAATGAGAAAAATATCAAAAGTTAGTTCATTAATTATTGATTCGACATTAAAAAAAATGCATCATTATGTAAAGCATATTCCCAATCTATATACAATAAAAGTCAACGTATGTGTGTTTGTATATGTGTGTGTATATCTACAGTTTTAGTCCGATCTTGATAAAAATTTGTGCACTTGACCTTCAAAGTAAGGGGAAAAACACTGTCTACATGAATTTTCAAAATTTAAATTTTGGTACAAACGGGTACGATATGATGAATACAGGGTCAAAGTAATGAATGCTTTTCATGATGCATATCGTTGAAAAGTTCTTTAAGAGTACATTAATTGTTGTTATGTACAGTTTTGCCATATTTTCATATAGGAGGAAGAATACAGATATATCTCATATAATAAGTTGATTATAAAAAAAAGGCATTTTTAAAAACATTATTTTATTTGTATTCTGATACCCATATCATGGGCGCGCTTAAAAATAACTAGTCCGCCATCTTGTGCTATCCGCCATATTAGATTTAGAATGACGTCACTTAGCTAAGTTTGCATTGTTAACCAAACTAAACGTGTATGCAAAATTTCAACTCAATCAGTGGAGGATAACTGCTTTAAAATTCAGTTGCAAGATTTGACCCGAACATACATACAAACATTGCAAATTAAATAAAAGCTTGTAAAAAGAAGAGTGTCTGTATAAGAGGGTATGTCTTTTATACAAATCTACAGTTTTATCCCAATTTGATAAATATTTACACACTTTTTCTTCAAAACAAGGTGAAAGTCACAGCCTACATGAGATTACGAAATTAAAATTTTGACACAAAAATGTACGGGGTACAGTACAATTGTCAAAGTAATGGATACTCTTCATGATGCACATCGTTGAAAAGCTCTTTAAGAGAAAATTAATTGTTGTTATGTACATTTTTGTCATATTTCATTTAGGAGAGGGGTAAAATGGAAATTTATATCTATATCTATATATAAAAGTCGACGTATGCGTGTGTGTTAATACAAATCTACAGTTTTAGCCCGATTTCGATGAAAATTTGCACACTTGACCTTCAAAGCAATGAGAAGGTCACTGTCTACATAAATTTTCGAAATTTAAATTTTGGTACACAGGAGTACGGGGTGCAAATGTCAAAGTAATTAAAACCCTTCATGATGCATACCGTTGAAAAGCACTTTAAGAGTACAGTAATTGTTATTATCAGGGCCGCAGCTAGGGGGGGGCAGGGGGGGTCTTTTGCCCCGGGCGGCAAAATGTAGGGGGCGGCAAAATGATTAACAGACTTTAAAATTATTTAACTAATTTAAGACCTGTAATATGACACAGTGATGTAGGTGTAGAGGGCGGCATGCGAGCTAGGCAGATGAGAGTGAGCGATATGAACGCAGTACTGTTAGTGAGTAGATGCCTTCTTAATTCCCTATTTCAAGGTCGGGTCACGGGTCACAGTGTAGTTTTCGCGTAGTCCGTCTCGACGATGCGCGCCCTATCCCTACGAACTAGACACAGGGCCGGCGCGACCGAATAGGCGAACTAGGCGACCGCCTAGGGCGCTAGGGCCTGAGGGGCGGCGCAAGATACTTGCCCACCAAGAAGTCAATGTTTTTACAAAGAAAGAAGATGAATAACTTAAATTAGGAGAGATCTCAGGGGCGGATCCATGGGGGTGGAAGGGGAAAATCCCCCCCCCCCCCAAATACAACAAAATTACGAAAAAATATCAATTGAATAAAATAAGGTTGAACATTTCTTATGTTTTAGTATTTTTCATACCCATTTAAAACTAATAATATAATTATTTTGCAAATAAATGATTATTGTTTATGGATCAATAGTCAAGTTAATATTATCATTTTAAACTGGGATTCTCACTTACATGTTTATGAGGGATACAAACATTAAACTATTTTGTGTTTGTTTATTTGCATACCTTAATGGTTGTTTGTTTATATACTCAGTTGAGTATGTTTCCCCTAGTTCAGTGCTGAATAGGACGTTGTGAAGGTATTTCATAATGAATCAGAAAGAATTAATAGCATATAGCATAGGGTTAAAGGTAAAACATTTTTTTTATTAGTCTAAAAACCGATTTAGTTAATTCATGTTTTAAAAAGTCTGCAGAAACAATTTTAAACAAACTTTTAGGTGATGCTTTTTTTTAGCTGAAAAAGCTCTAAAAAAAAGCCCAAAATTCACCATTTTGAACCTAATTTTCTACAATTTTCCGGGGGAGGCCCCCCGGACCCCCCTTTGGGCTAGGTGCATGTATGACAGAAGAGAGATTAGTAGGACTGGCACCTATTTTAACTGAACTGAAAAGGAGTTTATTATTTAAAAATAGATTTTATTTTTTACTAGAGCTTAGTTGTTTCTTTTCGATGTCTCTGATGATTTAAGTCTCTTTTCCACTAAACATCAAAGAGCATAAAAAAAAACAATCAAAACATTTGCACCCAAAAAGTCAAATTTACATAAATACACTTTTAGTTTTTGGAAGAATTGTTTTATGTATAATGTATAATATTTTCTGCGTATATGTATAATATTTTCTGCGGATATGTGTAATATTTTCTGGTATATTAAAAAGATTTTACTTGAATTGTTTCGTTTCTCATTTTCAAATAAACCTTAGTTATCAACTTCAATCATGATTTTTTATTTTATCCCAAATATTAATAAATATTTCAAGATTTTTCACAAGCTGACTAAGGAGTAGGAGTAAAAGTTATTGGCGAATTGCTAGGATAAAGTGGTGGAAGGGGGCGGCAAAATTAGGGCTTGCCCCTCCTGGCAAAATATGTAGCTGCGGCCCTGGTTATTATGTACAGTTTTGTCATATTTTCATTTAGAAGGGGATATTTGCAGGGTAAATTTATTTATTTTTATATTGTGGGTAAATTTAGGATACTTGCACATTATCTTATCAAAGAGGAGGGGATATAGAAATAAGTGGGAGGGATAGAATATAGATCTTCTCGCATAGTAAAATAATTTAAATGTTTCTTGCTGGTAGTTTTTAAACTTATCAAATTAAAATAACACTCCGTAGCGAAGCACGGACATCCAGCTAGTCTATTATAGATTAGCTTAGACAGTATCTATTAACTAAGAGTTCGGATGTACCAAACTTAGTAAATAATTTTTGGCTCTACTTTGATCACTACGTATCATGGATAATTAGAATGAAACACACTAGAGGCAAAAAATATATCAAATGCCAGGATTGTCAATTAATATTTGACAACGCTCTGCGACCATGTGTTCACTGGATTAACCACGCTCTGCTATCATGTCTCGGCTTGGAGTCTTCATACCTCAATAGTCTCCTTTATCGTCCCATGCAGCATACAATTCATTAACATGATCTGCTTTAATAAACAACCTTCATGACAGAATCGGATTTGGCCAACCCGTTTTCGTCCAAATACGCATCCACTGTAACCGTAGCCTTAAAAATATTAATAGATCTTTTTTGTCACTAATTTAATCATGAAATTCATTTTAATGTTATAATTATAGCATAAAACTATGTTAATGTTTTAAACACTGTTTAATGGTTTTTTTTTTTGTTTTTTTTTTTTTTTTTTTTTTTTTTTTTTTTTAATTGTAAAGGTAAAATTAACTGGTTTAACTCACAAAGCGCAACTTGCTTGCCGAATGGTTCGATTAAGAGCTGTTATTCCTCCAAGACTGCACCAATCTGAAAAAAGATAAGGAGGTTAGAAGTATACTGGCAGTTTAATAGAAATGATCATTATCTAGCTTATAAAGGGTTATCATACGAATAAGATCTTTTAGATTATGCTGGAAGCATGCGAAACATTTAGTAGTCATCAAACAAAGCTAGTTAGTGCTACTGCCTAAAGTTCATATAACATTAGTTCTCTGTAGTTATACAGGAAACTTAACTGTAATTTGTAGTATTAACTTACATTGACTCTTATGCTGAGTTGCTAAATAAATAAATGTATTTCCTTTCGTCCTTATCCTGCTTGCGTCTTCAGTCCCCTTGTTCTTGTTATTTCTGTCCTCCAGGTCTAACTTCCATTTTCTTCCTAGGAACTCTTCTTTCTACAGATCACATATTGTAAGGAAGGTGATTCATCCGTCATCTATGCAAGTAAAAATGTTCGATTAAGCGAACATCACTCTTGGTTCCTGGGTTTGTCTGTATGTTCCAGTTCCTTTCCTCACAAATTTTACGTAGTACTTTCCTTTCCCATCTTAAGATACGCTTAAGCCCGCTCTACACTCTTGGTGAAACTACACGAGGGTCGGCGAGCACGAGAGTGTGGAGGATGTGCTCGCCTTGCCTCGGGTAGTCTCGCCTCACCTCACCACGTCTCCCCTCGGAGTCGGTATTTCAGACACGAGTCAAAGGGATCTCAAAGTGTGGAGAGGGTCTCGTCATCATTCAACCCCTCGGCGAAACAGCGAGAATGTGGAGGGTACCTCTCATACTCGTCTATACTTGGCGAAACCTCGCGCCGAGGGCTCTCGCCGAGAGTGTGGAGCGGGCTTTGAGGTGGCCCAAAAGTGTTCCCCCCTCTTAACTTTAGTGGGTGGTTGCCCCTAGTGCGCGATTGCATGAAAACAACTTCCCTTTATATGGTACAGATCCCCCAAGTTTCATTAATTTATCTCAAACCGTTCAATAGTTAAGAGGGGGGAGACATTTGGACTACCCTGTATAATAAATACCCTGCAACATACGACTTAACACATACCAGAGAAGATGCACTAATGCAAATAATTGTGTGCTCAGTTCCATCAATAAAATCTCTAATGCATCAAATCGGCATCTCTTAAAATATAAATATTTATTTTAAAAAAATATACATTTTTAACTAGGTAGTCGTGTTTCAGAGACCATGTCAGTTCATGATTTAACTGAAAGTGCTACTCCTCGAACAACCTATCCTTGACCTTTTCTCTCAGACATTACTCGCCCCACTTTCTTTTTCCTATTGCTTCCGAGCTTACCGAAGGTAAAGGAAGCTATGAGATCGTTCCGAAGAACGAAAATATTTGATGTCTTCGATTCCAAGACAGAAATCCGTCTCAGACATCAACGCCGTTTTGGTTCCGTGCCTGTCTGTCGGTCTCATTTCTTAAAAAATACACGTCCGATTTTGATGAAATTTGTGTGGTATGTCATAATTAACTCATTGTTGGTCCCATATAAGTTTCAACCTCCTGATCTCAAATGTTTTTCTTCCACCTGCGCACAAACATACATTTATTTGCACCTATATCTTCAAAAGTACTCTTCTGATTTTTATGAAACTTTTATAGCTCATCGAAAGTAACCCGCAGATAGCCCTAAATTTTTCCAAAGAGGTAATTTTTTTTTTTTTTTTTTTCCATTATTATTATTATTTCTTTTTTTTTTGTTAATTTCGCTCAAACTGTTAAGGCTTACACGGTTTAAAATCTAATGTGAACTAAAAATTCTTGAACAATTATTTATTTTTATAGGAACCCAATATCAAACTTAACAAAAAGAGTAGATTAACTTGGAAATATAAATGCTAAGATTAGTTTGCGGATTTTATTTTTTAATAATATTTATATATAGGTAAAGAAAACAACCAGGGACGCTTCTTTTTATCAAGATTCCACAGACGCAAACTTCGATTAGCATTCAAAACCAGTTTTGTGAGATTTTTTATTTTACTCCCTGCTAATTCAGGCAAAAATTCGGGCATTGCAAATCACATGGACTCTAAAAACCTTAAGAAGTATTAATTATAATTCCAAGAAACGTTATAGTCGGAATAAAACTACTCATTGTGCAAATTTCCATTAATACTCATCAATTTTTTTAAGTTCATGCATATGCTAATATAATTAGATTTATTGCCTAAAACAGAAGGTGAATAAAAAGGACTTTTTGAATGCATGTTTATAAAATTCCATTGAGATTCTGGACACTAAAAATTCTAGCTTAATGTTAGTAAATTTTTTGCCATTTAACTTTTAACTTTTTTCATTAATTTTTTATACCATTTAACTTTTAAAGTTAATTATATATAGCTGAAATGATAAATTTGTTTAGTTTCTCATATAGTTAGGCACAAGTCTGCCAGAAAGGATAAGGTAAAAGTCTTTAGATTCAGCTTTTTTATTCATTAGAAGAACAGGTAGTGTAAGTATAAGCGACCGGTTCTTAAATTTCTTTTACCTGATTTGACCATCGCACTGTGAATAATCCACGGTATAAGTCTTAAATCTACGTCAGATCATCGTCAATCTCTGGATGTAATTTTTTCATAGTCAAATCGACTTTTTTATCTTGACCAAGTTCAAGTTTTGAATTTGTTAGATATAAAGTTATAAACCAGGCTTATTATTGACAGTAAATTTCAACTGTGCATCTAATGCATTTCTCTGAAACGAACCTAATTTATAGATCTTGCACATTGATGCATCTTTTAAAGTTTCTTAAGCCCCGAAAAGACGTTTGTAAAAATGTCTTGAAAATTAAGGATCAGTATCTTAGGAACGGATTGGGGCTAAAGATTTTGGAGTATAAATTTAATGACCGCCATCTTGAAACTGCTTTGTTGGTTACCGAACTCTTCTAATTCGTTAAAATGCCTATAAGGACCTATTGTGTGTTCTGAAAACACATACTGTGCAACTTTTTTTTTGTAGTTCTCTCATATTTTTTCTGATGGGGGGCTGGAACCCCCACTATTTTAAGACACATTTTTTGGGAACTATTTTAAGAAGCATAAAATTCCCTCTAAAATGTCTAATACATTAAAAAAATCGATCTCTTTTAGCGAATTTTCAAAGAAAATTACGCTATTGCAATGGCTTCAAAATTTTTGTAATGCGAATTTTTGAAAATTTTTTCCATGGAAATCCGTTTTAGACCATTCTGAATCGATTCCTAAAATTTAACACTTTTTTTTATGTATGTATGTATATATGTATGTATATATGTATGTATATATGTATATATGTGTCACTCCAGACGATATCTCCCCTTAGGATGCACTTACAAATTTCAAACAAATTTTAAAATGTCAATAATATCAAAAGAAAGGATGAGTTCGTTGGCCATAATTTTTGGAGTCCATTTAGGGGTCAAATTTTGACCATTTAGGGTCAAAAAACGTGTTTTTTCCATTTTACCCCCCTTTTATGTGAAAATATGATAAAAGTGTACATAACAACAATTACTGTACTCTTAAAGAGCTTTCCAACGACATGCATCTTGAAAGGTAAATACGATTTTGACTTTTGTACCTCGTACCCCTATGTACCAAATTTTTTTTTCACCCATGCAAATTCTAAACCAAAATTTTCCTATATTATCATAAGCCAATAATCCGCAGATTTCTTTGAAAATTCGCTCATTAAGTCATGGTGCATGACTGGACTTTTTTCTTTTTTTATTAAGAATATTTTATTGAGATTGTCAAAGAGATTGTCAAGAGACTGTCAAAATATAATATAAAACAATGGTTATATAAATTCATCCCACTACTAGAGGGCTAAGCCCTAAGCTGTTGTAGGATCAATTAGAATAACAAAAATTACTGTACTCTTAAAGAGCTTTCCAATGACATGCATCTTGAAGGGTACATACTAATTTGTCATTTGTACCCCGTACCCCTGTGTACCAAATTATTTTTAACACCCATCCAAATTCTAAACCAAAATTTTCGTATATTATCATAAGCCAATAATACGTAGATTTCTTTGACAATTGGCTCGTTAAATCATGGTGCATAACTGGTCTTTTTTCATAAATTACCGATTTTCCCGATATTTCAACTCCCATTTCCGTGAAAACCATATGACGCACAAAAAAATGTTATAGAAATAAATTGAAGGTTATTTTCTCATCTATATTTTACTACTGGACCACTTTTTGCGTGAATAGATTGCTTTGCAAGTTATAAGCGGAAAACCACAAAAAATAATTGTTTTGACGATTTCTCATATATGCGGGGGAAAATTTTGTTGGACTACTTCAGATTCGTGTTCAGCAACCCCAAAAACATAAAATAAACCACTAAAATCAATTACACCAGAACTTTCCAACTTCGAGCCCATTTTGTGCACCATTTGAATGGACTATTAGTTTATTTTTGTGGCATAAATAGAAAAAAATATAACATTATGGCATTGGTAAGCACGTTGTTCAGTAGAGACAAGCTGATCCTCTTTAACAAGTATAATTATAAAATAATATTGATAAATAAATTGAGGAACAAGAAATATGTACTTACAAATTATCGTTAAAGATGTGATGTAAAATCTAATGTTCATTATTTTGACGATTTAATTTTCAAACCGTTAAGATATAAAACATTATTAAAAAAGTTATACAACACTTCTTTGTGATTAAATATATACAAATTTTATTTAATAAACACTTCTTTTCAATAGATAATATATATAAAGCTTAATAAGGATAAATACACTTAAGGCCAGAATTTAGAGCGAGTTTATTTACGGAAATGACCGAGGTAAAGGTGAGTTCCGAGCAAGACTGGCAATACAAGATACAGTTTGAAGAGTCCTTAGGCTCCCCTCTACTCAAAGGAATCAAGGATGTATAAGATCCAATCTCGAGGAAACTATATCAGTAGAGTTAATATTTTCTGCGCCGCTAATTAACATGGCCACGCTATTACTTAATTCTGGATTATACCTATGAACATGAATGAACAAAACCTGATTCCTTAATGGACCCAACCACTGCAGATTTAAATGCTACAAGGAACAATCTCTAATTTACCAAGATACAGTTTGAAGAGTCCTTAGGCTCCCCTCTACTCAAAGGAATCAAGGATGTATAAGACCCAATCTCGAGGAAACTATATCAGTAGAGTTAATATTTTCTGCGCCGCTAATAAAAATGGCCACGCTATTACTAAATTCTGGATTATACCTATGAACATGAATGAACAAAACCTGATCAGGATAATTAGCATGTAAAACACCAAATTAGGAGGGGTAGTTCTACACTTCATTAAAAAGCGACATATACATTTAAAATACCATTGACTAAATCATCCCCACTGAACAAATTTGACCATGGAATTTTGTAGTTAGTATACTTACCTTGTAGTAGTATGCTAAGAAATATTTTTTCAATCCTTCACCTTGATATAAGATGGCGGCCATTAATATATATATTTCGACATGGTAATATTCGAAACCGATTGCACTTGAACCTTGAAATTTGAGAGTTATAACTTCCTTTTATGCCATAAACAACTTTTGTGTAAGCGTATTACAAACAGCCATTTTGATTCAAGTTGGCGGCCATATACGTATTTGAAACAAAGTTCCCTCTCACTAACATGATTATCACCACTCCATTGAAACTCTAAATAAAATCATTATCATTGGTATGATAATTTTAAAACTATATGAACGTGGGGGAAATAGGAGGAAAGTAAAGAAAGAAGGGGAAAGGAGCCCAGACTGGTCTCTTAAGTTAGGAAGTTAATACATGGTAAAGAGCTTTTCTTTTTCTTTTGGATGTAAGATGTAAGCATATACATATATTGATAAAATGTAATTATTATTTCAACCAAGGATGTGAACCATGATGAATGTCATATAGTTTAAGAAAAGTGTAAGAGGGTAGTGTAGGCTAGAGTTGGGGTACTTGGTACAAAGATCACCTCCCTAGATAAACCTATAAAAATACACGCCTATAATAAGAATCACCCGCAGTTGCTTTTAAACTGTATTATAAATGTATCACTTCACTACACAAATACTTCTGCATGTATCAAGTTAAAATTTTACATGTTTTTTTCAATTGAATACGAGTACCAAATTTCAACCAAATCGTTCACAACTTTTACTTAAGTTATCGTCGGACACGTAAACGTTACACAGAGACAAACAGGCAGAAAATATGCATATTTTGTTGAATGTAAGAAGCTCGCTTCAATTAAGTTTTAAAAGGAAGAAGATTCCTGGCCACAACATGAACTAAAATGGTATTCGTAAACATTAATGTTGCTTTCCAACGATATAAAATAGAGTAGAAATCTTCGACAAATAGTTTCTGCATACTTATGGCACTCTGGCTCTGGCTAACATACATTTAGATTTTAAAGGCCCGGTCTGGTCTTTACACGTATAGGTATTTAGTTGTAGTCCTATTCCATAATATGTTTTTCCATGGACGGACGTATGTTTGCTACTCTAGTCTACATTATCTCGAAATGTTTTTGCGGTACAGACCGAAATGCGTACGTTAATTAATTGGTCAAAACCTGTACTTACAGGGTCGGATTTAGGCATAGGCGGCTGCCTAGGGGCCTGCACCACAAAGGATTTTTTTTTAGAATGCTTTTATTATCTCGGTAATTGGAACTTATTCATAGAGGTCATAGTCATAACATATATGGTTGCACACATTTATGCGAATTTTCAATTTGATACAAGAATAGAGGACAGAAGTGGGCTTGTAATGTTGGCAACTCTGTACGTCAACTGTGTTCGCTCTAGAATCCAAACAAACTTCTTATTTACGTTTCGCTTACAGGGTTCTTATTCAATTTAGTTCTATTTTTAATATTTGTCTTTAATTTTTTAAATACTTTTTAAAGAAATTGAATACTTCTTTGTTTCATCTCAGTCAAATTCTTTCTATTTTAATGTATTATATATGTAAATATATTAGATAAAAAAGATAGATAAAAAAGATAGATAAAAAATATACACCATAAATAATTAAATAATCATAAGGACTTGACTAGAGCACATAGGTTTTCAACTTTGTTTGGATTCTGAAGAAGGTTGCTGTATTCGTTATGTTATCGGTTAAGGTTACTGTTCTTTTGTGGTCTATTAACGATTTTCGTTTAAAAATAAAAATATTCAATCGAAGGAAAAATAGTGGAACTAGATTAAAAGTTTCTATATACAACCAGTGGCGATCCTAGGGGGGGGCTAAGGGGGCTTGAGCCCCCCCAGAAACCATATTAGCCCCCCCAGGATTCAAATTATCAATTTCACCTCAGAAATGCATAAAAGGGCTGTTTTGAGGGGTCATATTTCAAAAAATGTCCTGGGGTGTACCCCCGGACCCCCCCCCCCCCCCTCATTAATTAACTGCAGATGACGCCCATGACTTACAGTAAGATATTGTACTGCAGTAAGCATCAGCATTACATTTCTAACGAATCCGTTCTAAACACAGTTGTTGTTACTTGGCCGCGGAGATGTTTTTTGTTTATTAGTTGTACACGAATACCCCTCCGCCCCCCCCCCCCCCCCCCCCCCAAGACTTTGCCGCTGGATACGCCACTGCATAGGATTGCCACCGGAAAGGACTGTAACAACATACTTATAATATATAAATTTGTTGCTTCCTGGTACATTAAAATGTATACTAAACCCACAAGACATGGGGGGCTTTAGCCCCCCCAGAACTATTGACCTAGGATCGCTACTGTATACAACATAGTTTTAGTGTGGTTCATTGATGAAAATGAAAATATTTTAAGTCCTGATAATAATCTGTGGGCAAGCTATGGCCGTAATCTTTGAAAATAGGTCCAATTTTTTACAGAAAAATAATTTTGGCTTAAAACCGCTGATCAAAATAAATTGCTTAAAATAAATATTATTGTATTTAGATTCGTTCTTACTGTGTCAAATGAGAAAGTTTTGTTCCAGTTTGTCGCACCAATTTTTTCTTTACTTTCCCATATATGTTGTAAATACAAAATTTGTTGTATTGTATAAATTCGATTTCGATTAATTTACACGTTTTGAAGTCCTCTGGGCCCACATATAAGTTAAAAAAGAATGTCTGTGCAAACCCAAGCTCAAGCTCCTGAGCCGATTTTGATTCAAGTTCGCAAACTGGTTCAGAAAAATCATACCTTATTAAGTGAAATCGAGGTATGAATTCTAGCTCTAAATTTGGGGATGTAATATAAATAAACCTTTAAAAACCCTGAAAAAAATGTTTCAAACGAACCTGGCGATTTACATCAAAGATTCTAATAATGTCACCCATCAGAACTTTCACGAGTTGATAAATTGATAATTTCAATTTTATTTTTTTTTTAATAAAAGTTGATAATTTCCACGAAGGAATCAGACCCCGTAAGATCCCCCCCCCAATATTTTTTCATAGCTAAAAGTAGAGGCTGGGGGCCCGCACCACATCATCTGCCTAGGGGCCTCAAAATCCGGCCCTGTGTACTAAAAAAAAAAAAAAAAAAAAAAAAGAAATGTCACTTTTTAAAGGTAGAAAAGTTCGAGTACCTACTATAGAGGGGACTCAGCCTAGAGGAATAGCGATATATCTCCAAGTAAAGTCGATAGTAAGTTTGAAACTTCGACCCAAGATCCATTTTTCCACGCACATTCCCTCGGCGATCCTACAGTACTACTAATGTCTTAAAAGATTAGCTGTAGTGATTTACAATCAGTGGCGTAACTATGGGCCCGCGCGGGCCCTCATTGCGGGGAGGCCCCCCAGTGTCAAACCAGAAATAACTGAAATCATTATCCCTGTACCAACGTCGAGGGGGCCCCTAATCCTGAACGCAAGAGGTTTGTTTTTTTTTTTTTTTTTTGCTCATCGATTTTATTTCTTGCGGGGCCCCCAATGGTCTAGCTACGCCACTGTTTACAATAAACATACTTTACCTACTACTCTAGGAGTTTCATTTACTATAATATAATGAATAAATACTTTCAAGATAGCTTTATTTTCAAAAATAATAAAAAAAAAAGCTTAGAAAAAATGCATTAGATGTCAAGACATTATCTGTCACAATAAAATAAAAAATATATTTACCTATTGTATTTGAGATTTAAACTACTAACAATTCTGTTATTTAATATAAACTAGTTTTGATTTAGTTCATCGGCAGAGTTTGCGTCACTAAATGGCTGACGGGGAGGGTTTAGTTTTGCATCAGCGATGGCGAGAGAAGAACACCAAGATCATCTGGTTTATGTCTATACCAGGTGCTCCTTCCAGGCACGAAGCTTACGTCAACACCTTTAACTCCTTAAATCTTACACAGGTTTAAACAAATTATGCATTAAAAATCGTTTAAAATCAATTTTGTAATATTATAGCTAAATAATTGAGGATCAGTGTAACCAAATTGTATCGAATTCATAGTTCTAGCACGAAATGTCTGGTCCAACTCATATACTGGTGCCATTATACTTATTCTGACAGAGCGGGAAAATAGAAAAAACCGGAGAGGAGCCAATGAGAGCTTGAGATTTTGGTGGGTAATAGCTCAGGCCAAGTAGGCAAACAAAAATATCACTGGATAACCTTTAGCTTTAGATAACCGCCTAGTGGTTTATTTTTTCCCCTTAGATATAATATGTTGGCCAATCTGAGCTGTCAGATTTACAAAGTATTCTGGTATGAGTTTTTTTACAGAGATTTTGTGACACCTGTGCGACATGGGCATAGAGAATAGACTTAAAATAGAGTTGACATTTGGCGCGATTTCTTGTCCCTTCATGAAAAGTGACATCAGTGCTATCTGTTGTTCGTTGTATCAACTAAAACAGGAGTGGGGATGGAATGTATTGCATTTAGTTCCTCTTTGCCTCTACTAGGTGTCGCTAGTAGTCTTCCCCTAAAATTCTCATTTTATAAACACTATGTTTAGTTATTTATTACAAGTGTCACTTTATTTTGTTTTTTATCACATCTATTTTTTTAAACATTATTTAGTTACAATATATGCATATTTAGTGATTTAAAGTAATAAATTGTAATAAACTAAGCATAGGATTTATGAAATGAGAACATTAGGAAAAGAACAAACCTAATATACTTTTTGGTTACCAACATTTTATGGTACTCTTTTAGTTTGGTACCCCCCAAATGGGGGGTATCAAATCTATTATTTTATTTCTTACATAATATTACAACTTTATCATAGATATTTGTAAATATGCATATTATAATTATTAAATAATAAACTAATTAACAATTCATAATTTATTTTTGTCCAGTTTAAATATTAAGTATAAGAGAAAAATTATTTGCTTCAAGGGGAGAGGGGGTAAAGGGGTTTGAATGCAGTCAAGTCTGATTTTTTTTGCCTTTCTATATATGAAAAAATAAATAATTTTATTAAAGCTTAATACTTTTAATAATATAAAAATTGATTAACAATTTTCTCTACGGAAATATTTGGCCTTGTATAGGGTTTTGTTTGGAAAAGGTATTTTATATATTAAATATAAAACATAACTTTTCTTTTTTTATAAAATG
Source organism: Gerris lacustris (assembly GCA_951217055.1). Classification (NCBI taxonomy): domain Eukaryota; kingdom Metazoa; phylum Arthropoda; class Insecta; order Hemiptera; family Gerridae; genus Gerris; species Gerris lacustris. The sequence continues at coordinate 30,676,093 of OX578280.1, forward strand.
TGCTATATTTCGCCCTCCACATTGGGGCTTCTTCAGGCTATAACATATAAACAATTTTTGACAAATTAATAGATTATTCAGAAATTTAAAATTTCTTTAAAATTAAATTAAAGTTAACAATTTTCAGCAATACATTTTTCTATAAATAAAAAACAAAACATAATTACCTTATAGTTTTTCAAATCACATGAGTCACAATATAATTACACTCACTATTATTTTCTTTAAAATAAAATTTTTAACGTCATCTTTTTTTTATTATATATACATGTGAATTGAATTTACTCTATGTACTGAGAATCTTCTACCAATTACTAATCTTACTGAAAATCACTTCTAAGAATTATTTGAATATTATAAACAAATATATATATATATATATATATATATATATATATATATATATATATATATATATATATATATAAACACACACACACAAACACACATATAAACATACCACTACGATAAAATAAGTCCAGAATAGATAATGATTCTGTATCAAGGGTCAATTTCAATAAATAATATTAAATACATCTGATTCTTTTTAAACCAAAACATTTTTTTACACTTTAAGATTAAACCTAGTTTATTTTTATATATAATTATAAAAACATACCTATATATATGAATATATACATACATACACACATACACATATACACATATACATACATATACATACATATACATATACATACACATACATACATATACACACATACAAACATACACACACACACACGCACACACACACACATACATACATACACATATACATATATATATATATATATATATATATATATATATATATATATATATATATATATATATATATATATATATACACACATATATATATATATATATACACATACATATACATACATATATACATATACACATATATACATATATATACATATATACATACATTCAAACACACACACATACATACATACATACAACATACCTACACATTACCATAGTTTTGTTAATTAGTTAAATTATTTATTTTTATTTTTAGGTTTTGTATTCTTAAGTACAGCACTGTAAAATTTGTTTATTTCCTTAGCGTCAGATATATTGTTCATTCTATTTTCTTCTATTCCAATATTAATTGCCTCTAAAATTAAACGATTTGATGTTTTATTTGACTTTCCAATTATTTCTGCGTCATCAAAATTAATTGTATGGTTTAAATTTTTTGCGTGTTGCGCCAGGGCCGTCTTGTCTGACTTGCTTTTGACATCTGAAATGTGTTGTTTTATTCGGTTTTGGAAAAGCTGTCTAGTTTGACCTATATATACCTTCGGGCATTCATTACATTTTATTCTATATACTACGCCTATTTCATTTTTAGTTTCAACTTTATCTTTTAAATTTGTGAAGAAATTATCTTTAATTTTATTAGTTGGTTTAATTCCAAAGGTTATGTCATTACAGTCAAATTCTTTAAAAACTTTTTTTATATCTTCTGTTAAACCTTTAATATATACTAAACTATGACATTTATTTGTTATTTCATTTCTTTTATCTATTGATTGTGTTTCCCTATTTTGGTTTATATTTTTGTACCATAAGGATTTAATAAGTTTTATTGGATAAAAATTTGTTTGTAGTTTTTTGAAAATGACATTTTTTATTTCTTTTAAGTATTTATGGCTGGTCAGTTTTATTGCATTTGAAATTAAGTTGGATGCAGAATTAACTAATTGGTACTTAGCATGATTCGATCTATAGTTTAAAAATTTATTATTTTTTATTTCTTTTTCATACCATTTTGTCTGAAGATTCCCTACGTTGTCATATCATAAAAATTCATGGGTTCAAAACTACAAGATAAAGAAGAAAATAAAAATTGATTTTTTTTTGAGGTGCTTAACCATCAGTCATTAGTTGAAAAAAGTTTATAAGTTTTTTTATGATGGATTTGTTATTAAAATTATATTGTAATTTAATTGGGAGAAAAATAAAAGAAACGAATACAGATATAAACTGCAATAAGTTGAAAACAATTGAAAGGCCATGTCCATGTTTTGAAAAAAATAAATAAAGTATTAGTGGTATATTTTGCCTTTTGAGATAACCTATCGATATATGTGAAGACTAAAGTGAAAAAACAATTATTATAACCCTATTATAAAACTATTTTAAAATAAGTATAAATGATGATATATGGTAAATGATGATAGTGCCATGCGTCAGGGAGTAGAACGATGATAGTCCAATACTCTGTTGAGTCTGTTGTAGGAAGGGGTGGAGTTGCTGTAAATCAGTTCTATTATCAATTCTATGTCCCAGGGCCGTCCCTAGGGGTTAGGCGCCCGGGTCAAAGGCATCATTGGCGCCCCCCCCCCCCCTTATTGCCAAATTCACCTAGTAGTTAAGAAGGGGGCCTGGCGGTGCCCCCTAGACGTGGCGCCCGGGTCAGCTTGACCCGGTTGACCCCCCCTAGGGACGGCCCTGCTATGTTCAGTGTCTATTCTGTGTCACAGTAAATAGAATTTAGTTTTTTCAAGTTTGTTATTTAGTTTAGAGCAGTTTATTACAATAAATTACAGTTCCATCAGCTATTTACTAGGTGAACTCACAATGTACAGTAGTTTTAGCTCGATGTCACCTCGAATTATGATTTTTACTGACTAGAAACTACAGACAGATAATTTAATATATGTATATCACATAATTAATAATAGATAATCACAATACTTTCTCTTTCTATGAGAAAATTAAAACTTTTTTTTTGCTTCTTTACATGAACATTTTTAAAACAAAAAGAATATAGGTAGTTATTAGTACAAAAAAAATAATGTAACAATGTTTTGTGTATGTTTTATGTTTTATTGTGCTTAATTATTAATTATTACAAAAATGTTGCCTTTGACGATAAATCTTCCGCATGTCTAACGTCTAACTCCCACACATTTGAGCAAATTAGTTCTACCTGTAACACACAAAACCATAAAAAAAATTAATGATATTATTTTAATGAAAGAATAGAAAAAAATATATATATATGGAAAACTTTAGCGTTGTTCTGAACTAGCATGGACGTGTAAATTGCAAGTATCCCTGAAATAAAATAAAAAGTGTTATACACTTCATTTGGAACTATTTCAATGATAAATTTACAAATCGCACACCCATTTCAGCAACGTGACAACTCTAAAATCTTAGTTTTGAGAAAAACGAGTTTAAAGTTTTTAGTAACTTTAAAGTTATCTCAAGGAAAGAGTAAACAATTAAAGACTAATTTGACCAGACCAAATTGTAGTGCGGTTATCCGCTGATGATACTGACACCATATTGTTACTTCCGCTTGTTAAAAAAGGTCCATTTTCACGTTTTTGCAAAAACGTTTTGAATTGTCACTCTATCCATTTAATTTTCTCATGCATTTTTTTGCAATGTAACAGTACTTCACCTCCTTTTGTTAAAGGAATGTACTTGACAACTTCATACTATAGGCAATTACATCACATATTAAGTCATCCAATTGTATTTAAATAAATTATTTTCTATGGTAACCTTGTTTGTAGGTAAAAAAAAAGTTTTGTTTTCTCACGAGCTTAAGCTATAATTACAATTCGCAATCTCGGGCTTTAGTACATTATAAAAAGGAAACCCCGTGATTGTGAATCGTAACAATTAAATCATTGTATATTTGGCAGAATTATGACTAGCCTATTTAATAACAATAAGAAAAAGACAAAAAATAGGGAAGTTATCAAATACAGGAAAGAAATTGTTATTTATTTAAAAATTATGTAGACTACAGACTACTAATCTTCTTCCAATTCGCTTGACGAACTCTTCCTCTTTCCTTTTGTCACCTTAGTGTTACAATTATTACATGATAAACGGTTAAATGCTATTATGCTCTATTGTTTTGGTTCTTTTGGAAGTGGTTTTCAGTAGAAATTGAATTCTCATCATCTGAAGATGAATGAGAATTATCACATTCCGAATCGGAATCATCTATCTAGTTATTCGGTTTACAAGGTAGTAAACAAAAGATGTAGTAGTCAGTTGATTCTGAAAATTCAACATTGTTTAAAAATTATTGCTGCCTTATCAGTAGTACTGTTAAGCATTGCTACGTCATCAGTAGTGCTGTCAAGTATTGTTACTTCATCAGTAGTACTATTAAGTTTTGGCACTGGAACAGTAGCACTTAGCACTGTTAAGTATTTTTTAATTTTTTTTATTTGAAGTAGATAATATCGTCTATATTTTTTATCCGCGGTTGTTTTCATGGGTTATAGATAAACATACATGGTTTAGTCAAGAGTTATAATAATGAAATTATATAAATAATTTGATAAATGATAATTTAAACTGCAAGTAATTTGATAACTTCTTATATAATGAAATTAAATACATTTGGTTAAGTTAAAAATTCGACAAAAATCACTGTACTAATTATTGATTTATTAGGGTAACTTCCAAAAGTACATGTTACAATTCAAAATCCTGATGTAAAGTAACGTAACAATTAAAAATTATACCACGGAGTAGTAAGTAAGGTAATAACTCAAAAATACTAGTATGAGAAGTGGTGTTACAATCAAAAACAATAAATAAAATAATAGTTTGCAAAGTGATAACACGAAAAAAACACTATACTGAATTATTGATTGACAAGGGTATTATAAGTAATAAGTGTTACAACTCAAAATCCAGATGGAAAGTAAAGTGACAATTCAAAATAATAAAATTAAATACTTAGCAAAGTGATAACTAATAAAAAAATCACTATACTAACTTATCAAACTGGTTAGCTGGTCAAAGGCGTTTTAAGACCTCTCGACTTGTTACACTACTGCCTAAATTTATTTGCTCCACACGTCAAATGTAGCAGAGATACAACTGTTCTCACGTGGTGAATATTAGTACTAGAATAATCACGATACTACCTACTTGTAGCTTTCGATCCGCTCTATCGATCTACGGGGATAACTCAAAAACCGAATTTTTTGAGTTGTCACGTTGCTGAATTGGGTGTGCGAAATGTTTTTATTTCTTTTAATCTTACGTACAATTGCTCATGATATGATAATTCCTCATTCCACCAAAATTAAACATACTCTAAAGTCTAAAGTATTTTGGAGATCAAAAAATTGCTTTAGGAGAAATGTGTTAGCGCAATATTTTTAATTAGCAAAATAAAAGTAGTCAAATAAAAGTAAATGATTATTAAATAAAAGTTAACAAAATGAAAGCCACAGTAGGGTAACCTTACAGATAATTGATGAAGCTTACATTTTAAACCTTTTCCTTCTTATTCCTTTTTTTGTATTCCAAAAAATCATACATTTTAATGGTTATCTATATTATGTAAACTGTTATTTTTTTTACCAATGAAACCTCTAACTAAATAAATAACATCGATAAAATTAGGTCAAACTACATATTAGGTGAAACATATATATACTTCGTCAATTTAAAATGGTAACTAATGAAAACCCCACATATGAGATTTGTTTGGAACTTTGGAGATCACGTAACCTTCAAAACAGTTAGTATGTGTGCCAATTAATAGTGCAGACCCGCACTTTGGTAATCTATCATCAGACATTACTACAATTATCAAATTAAAACTTACCATAAGTATCAGATTTCTTATTTTTAGTTCTTGGACATTTCTTCTCTGACACCTTGCCATTTTGAAAGCAATTCCTGTGAAGAAAAATAAATAAATTAACAAATGGAGCTCTACATGATATTTGATCGGAAGTTTTCCATTAGAAAAAAATCCCTAATAGGAGGGCCACTGGCATGGCTGTAGTTCGACCCAGGACTGTGGGTAAAATCTGTTACAAAGGTCCCTGACCACGAAAAAATAGGTTTTACAATAAAAAACACACACATATATATATAGTATAGCGAATGTCTTGTAAGCACGATGACTCTCAAACGAATTGACGCATTAAAATGAAACTAGGATCGAAAAATCAAGGTCTTTGAGATGACGATCCCTGATGTCATGATGAATCAGAAAACATTTTAAAAAAAAATGTACAAAAAATCAAGTGAGGTATCGTTTCTTATGTGTTTTGGGGTCCTGAATCAAAAAATTATCATAGCGATTCGACTTACCCTTAACCATAAATAGAGGCATTTGAGAAGTAGGAGTGGGCAATTCTCATATTTGACCAAATTTTCAAGTGGGGTACCTATTGTTTTCTAGGGCACAGAATTGAAAAAAGTAATCCCAATTCGATAAACTACATTCTACAACTAGAAATTCGCTCGACAGTGGGGAACACCACGGCAGTTGTATTTGCCAATAACTAAATAAATAAGCTGTCGAATAACATTATAACTTCCTAAGTTGTACATAGAGAACTTCAAACTTATAAAGAGAGAACTTATCTCTCTAGAACTTTGATAACTTTTATTGAAAAAATGTTAGTATTTGTATTGAAGTAAACTTGACATAGTTTTACTTTATTTTATAATTTACTAAGAACAATTTTTATAGTCATACAAAAGACTTATGTACAAGAAATATTTCATGCAACTTCAAAACGAAATTGATTAAAATTTAACTAAGATAAAGATGAATAAGTTATTTTGTAATATAAATAGAAAAACAAATATAAATTTGTGGTGAAACTTACATTTTGAGAAGTATTGGTGTTAGAGCAGCCTGGAACACAGCATTTTCTGGATCTTTTGACCATAGTAAAAGGAAATTGATGTCGGTGAATTAAAAAAAAAAAAAAAATTATAAAACTTGGAAAATGTATTTAAGGCTAATTTACACGACTCTTTAAGATCTGAAAAATTTAGTAAACAAAAATGACCAAAAACCCGTCAACAATCCTTTTAAATCAATTCTCTACGACCTAAATAAACAGCTGTCGTTCTCCCTTTTTTCCCCCTTTTCTTAAAATTTTTTTTAGAGCAGCGCATTCTATGAGCCGTTGCTAGAACTATTATCTAAGTTTTGTGACGTCATCATGGACACGGGATTTTTCAACGAATGCCAGCCCCCTGGACATGGGTCATAATCTTACAATGACTAATAGATAGGAAAAATGTGTGATCTCTGTAATCTTATTACGTAAAAAAAAAAAAATAATAATAATAATAATAATAATAAGATATTCAATTCTATCTTCTATCTAACAAATATGGGCACTTTTATAGAAAAGCCCCCCACTTTTTTTTAATCTAATATTCCTTCTGAAAAACGAATACACACTTTTTTTTAAGTAGAAGTGTGATATGCCTTTGTCCCAAAGCATATTGGACTGAATATCCCTTTGTCTTAATAGGTAGTTAGACTAAGGGATATAAACTCTTCTGTATAAAAAACAAAAAGGGGCCCCCTTTTCTATAAGAGTACCACAAATATGTTGTTTTGGCAGATTGGGGAACTATTAGCTCTCATGAGTTTGCTCATGACTCATCCTAAAAAGGATGTCATGATTCACAGCAAACTCTTGGCCTCTTGGTTTTAATTTTACGTTGATGTGTGCTCTTTTATGTTCACCTAAAATTGAAACTTCTTAAAGACGACCAATTAGCATGGCATACATTGTTTTAACACAATATTATCCTTATTTTCTAAGGTAGATCGAGAGATTTGGGCGTATCAGAGTGCCCAGTTTCAAACTGATTACCTACGATAACCTTGTGGATCTAATGCGTCAACTAGAAATACTGGATCGTCAAAGTGCGATGGTATTACGGAGGACCGAAGATAAAATACTTGAAGTTCTACCTCATGGACCCAAGCTGATCACTGCATTTACAGCCGCCGACAGAACCTTGCTCGAATACCTTGAGATCTTCGAGTGGGACAAGAGAAAATATCCTGAAGATATGAAAATATCAGATGTAAATAATTTGATTCCAAGAAAAACCCAAATCCAAAAATATTTTTGATTTTTCTCATTATAACAACAATCACTAGAATGCTTATTATATCTTATCTTTGGTCATTTAAACAAAATAATAAATTGCACATCCCACCATATTACAATTAAATTGATGGCATTACACCCTATTCTTAATTATTATTAGTGGGTTCTGTAAGAAAAAGGATACCGACAATATCTAAGCGATTTATTCCACTTTTTGGCACTAGCTGATGACAGTAACGTCTAACATAATCCATTCTCCATTACTTTTTCTTGAAAAAAACTTTATTTTTCTAATATGTAATGCATAACTAATGGTTCAAAGGTTGCACGAGGGTTATCAGAGGACTCAATAGACCTACAAGATCAGTACCATTACTACAATTCTGCTCGGAGAGATGCCGTCGTATCACTAGAAGCTTTCTTTAGGAAAACCTCAGGGCCTGTTGCCACCAGGGAAATTAACTGCATCATACCCGACGAGTCTTTCATAGTGGAATCTAAGAATCTAACAACACTGTTTGTTGTTGTTCCCAAACATTTGTCTAAACTTTGGAGCGAAACATATGAACACATCACCCAACTTATTGTACCAGGTAAAACAAACTACCAAGAGTATTAAAAAAAAGAAAGCTTTTTTTGAGAAAAAAAAAAAAAAAGCTTTGTCATGGATTTCTACACAGAAATCCATGACTTGAGACTTAGATTGTAAGTGCTATTATAAAGAATGATTAAAAAAAATGCATCTAACCACTGAGAATTATTCTAGTCTTAGAATTTCTATACAATCTAGTTAGGGCTGGATTCACACCTATGGTTACGGTCCTATCATTTTCAGGTCTTGATCCAATCCATTCCCATTGTCCGGTCAAACCCCAGTCAGTGGAAGGTAGAATCACTTTTCATCAATACTAGCTACTATCGTGCCGCTTTAATGCCTCTTAGAAAATTATCCCTATGTAAAATAAAAATAGTGCTAATTTTAGTGGAAGATCATCTCGGTCTTAAAGAAATTTTTGGGTAACAAGAAGGAAAAAAAGGGGAGTTTGCCAAATTTTTAATTAATTGCTATATTATTGTGAAAGATTATTTTATGAAATATTGTTGTCAACAAGGATTATGTAATAACTGTCCACTTTTTATAAAAAGAGTCTGAAAAATCATACAGAACCCTTTCTCACTGATGTATTCGATTATTTTTTGTCATCCATTACGATAAAAAATAAAGATACAATAATACAAAAAAAAAAAAAAAAAAAAAAAAAAAAAAAAAACTACAAGCGTAAATCAATTTCAGATTAGCTCTGGATAAGAGAAGGACCAAGGGTTGACCCAAGAGGGTTGGATTTATTTCACACTATCGGTCTGGTCCTAGTTTGCTCATTTCATGTGGCAATCTGGATCACTCGGATAGAGACCTTATTGTGAGCGTGACTGAACTGGGATAGAAGGTGTGAATGCACCCATTTAAAAACATAGAAAGGGATCATGATCCGACTGGACCAAACCGAGACCAGCCCTGACCGTGACCGTAGTTTGTGAATTCACCTTAAAGGGCTAAAGATAAAAATCTTTTTTAAAATTATCTTCGCTATTAATTGTGATTTATATATTAAGAGCATTGAGGCATAAATGCGGGAATCTGCAGTTTAATTCCAAGGGACGTGATGTATTTTTATCCGTCTAATGTCTTCAAGAATATATTTAGGAAATAGTTAGTTGCTTTTTAATAAAGTACTCAGGTGGTGTTATCAGATTCAAGCAAATTGATGGGCTCGGACAACGATTTCGATCTGTACAACCTTGTTATGTGGAGGGCAGGTGCAGAGGCTTTCAGAGAATTTATCACCACTGAAACTGAACTTACGTTTAGAATGTTCCACTTTGATCGGGATGAATTCTTAAAGGCAAAGGTACTAACTCTTTTTGGGGCAAATAAGCTACCATTAAAACATTTGTTATTACAGTGATTCACAGATTTTATTAAACAAATAACATCTTCGAAAAGAAATTAAATATTTTCAATCAACAATTTTGTTTATCAACAAGAGTACCCAACTGGGATATCACAACTACTGTAATGATGGCCAGCGGCCATTTGACTGCTTCTTTTTATCTAATTAAATGTACTTTTTAACCATACCCTATGGTATATTTTACAATTAACTTATATTGTGCTGAACAAAAGTCGTGGATTCATATAAATATCATTTAATGTAATAAAAAGTTAATAATTAGATAATAACGTCAAAAAAATCTTTAATCCTGTGAAAACATGAAATTACCATGTTTGTAAAGTAAACTCAATTCAATTCAATAAATTCTTGTATTGTTAGGTCTCAACAGTTGTCTTATAACACTCTTCTTTATAATAATTTGTAATTTATTTGAAATATTTATCTTTGCATACTAAAAATATACGTGATGGTGCAATTTAGGAAAAACAAGCTTCAGTGAGATGTAAAATAATATAATTTTTGTATCTAGATAATGAATTCAGTTCACTTAAAATATTGTACTGTGTTGGTAAAATGTTGGATGGTTCGTTAATGAATCATGATGGTAAATGTGAGATTAGGCGGTTCAGTTTCATTATTCAATAAGTTTGAAAGACACACTTTCAATCTAATTGAACGCCTCTCTACTGTTTAGACGAAGCAATTTAATTTAATCTGACATTGTAATCAAAACCTTGCATCATAAACATAACCTTTGCAGCTGAAACCTCCCATTCCATCAAAACAAAAACAACACTGAACGAGCTGTTTACACAGTTCAATTAGATGATTCCATAGAATACAGCCATTCAATCAAATTGCTTAAAAAGTTTAACCGATTCAACTTCTTTTCCATCGGCAATTGCAATGAGCAATTTCATTGAATTAGTGTTTACTTGTTTCAATTTCATTGATTCAGTCAAGTTTCAAATCTTATTGAGCAATGAAAATGAACTGCCTAAATGCGCCTTTAATGAAAAGTAGGGATGGGGTTTCTGGATGTTTTAAAATTGGCCATATGCGAACGTAGCATGACACTATATTATAAAAAAATATTATAAACGTTCAAAACTTTCAGAAACAATAAGGCATGCTAAAATATGAAAAGTCAAAAAATGACATGACCATACAATTTTTATCCTTTAAGATAGATATTACAAAATATTATATCCCAACTGTTAAAATTACCGCTGCCATCATTTAAGTGTCAAAGAAGGATGTTTAGTACATTAGCTGTGGAAAACAATTAAGAGAGATTCAAAGAAAAATGCTATAGTGACTTGGAACTATGTAGGTACTGGACACACCATGTCTGAAAAGCATATATTGTTAACATTAATCTTTATACTTGACATAATTTGAATTCCACCATGGATTTCTTACATTGCACTGAATTCAACTGTTTTAGGGCAAATTAAGCAGTGGAATAATTTCTTAACAATGCATAGGATAGTTGGAAGTTTTATGTTAACAACGACAAAACTATTTAAAGACCATTCAATAGGTTAAGCAGAACTAGACTTAAACAATTAGACCGGAACGTGTGGATGATCAAACAATAAATTTAACCTGAGTTTCACAGGTGGCGTATGAGTTCACAAGCAAGACCAAGAAACAACACACAACACCACTAAGATGTATAATTTTTTTATTTAATAATTGACAGAGTGGAGCAAGGTCCTGTTCTAACTCAACCATTTGGCATTTCGTCTGCTTGTCTATAAATTTGTTTGTAGCACACTCACGACCAAATGTGCAGTTTAATTTTCTTCACATTTGGCATGGATGTTCCTTGAAGTCACTAAAATGATGTAAATGGGTTTGTTGTTTTTCTTTTTAAAACCATCAGTTCTTTTGTGGTCCTACAGTTTATCTTTACTTCTTTTTTCCACTTTCACCTTTAAACTATATTCTTTCTTTCAGTAATAGTATTAAGGCTCTACCGCCCTTTGAGGTTAGAAAAAACAGTAAAATTAAAATTTTATTGGTTCTAAGCAAGATATAAAAAATCTAAGTACAGGCTTCATTCCTAATTTTAATTCTGCACAATTTGAGCCCTATTTCAATCCTATGATAAATAGTACAGGCGCCATTTCCAACGATAAAACTCGTATTGAAATAGTTGTAGTATTTATTGTAGTAGGGAGTTGAAATAGGGCTCAAATTGTGCAGAATTAAAATTAGGAAGCCTGGACTTAGATTTTTGATATCTTGCTTAGAACCAATCAAATTTTCATTTTATTCTAACCTCAAAGGGCGGTAGAGCCTTAAGACCCTACAGCTTTCTAAATTTGTTTGCAACACAGTCACAACCTAACGTGTAGTTCAATTTTCTTCAAATTTGGCCTGGATGTTCCTTGAAGTCATTAACATTTATACACATATTTATTTTTGTTTCATATTTTTAAAAAAAAAAAAAACATTATGAAGCCTAGTAGAAGTGATAGCTACAAAAAATCATTAAATAGGACTTCCACCGCTTCATTCAGTCAATTTTAAAGCAGTTTATTACTGCTCATCAAAGCAACAACCAGGCTGTGAAGCCTAGCCTTAACTGTATGAATAGTGTTAATTTCAACGATAATTTAATTAGCTTATCAATAATTACCTAAATTAGTTTAATGATCTGGTACATAATACTTTGCCTCCTGCCAACTTTAAGTTTATAACTTAGTATGTTCAATAGGTTTTTGTTATTTACCAGTAAAAACCAAACCAAGCAGGGCAAACATTTTTGAACATCATAATTGTAATAAAGTAGTGATTTTAATACTCAAGAACAAGAATCAATTATAATAAATAAATATAGTGTGTCAATCATTGTCTGACACTCTGCGTGTCAGTGTCGTGCCAAATATATATTTATGACACTTCTCCCTCACTCAACAATGTTTTCAAGCCGCTTGCGTAGGTGATCTGCATGTTTTCTCTTCATTTTTCCTTCCACCTCCACTACGTAGGAAAGATCTCCTGTCTTCTGATTAATTACCCCTTTCACGTATTCTTTTCCTTCTGCAGTCTGTACCCAAACCGCATCGCCCTCTTCGAAACTCTTCTCCTCTGCCGAACGGTCATGCAATACCTTCTGCCTTACTAGATTGTCCCTAATGTCCTCATGTACGTTTGGTTTTAGATGGTCTAATCGTGTTCGGAGTCTCCTCCCCAGTAACATCTCAGCAGGTGATCTTCCTGTCGTACTATTTGGGGTATTTCTGTAGCTGATAAGAAAGTTTTGTAACCTCTTCTCTCCATCGTTTTCCTCAACCTTCCCGGAATTCATCCTACGTTTGAATGTCTGTACCATCCTTTCAGCTAACCCATTAGATCTTGGATGGTATGGTGTAGTCTTCATATGTTTAATATTATTGTTGTTGCAGAAATTTTTAAATGTTTCAGACGTGAATGTCGGGCCGTTGTCACTGACTATTGCCCTTGGGATCCCAAACCTTGAAAATATTGTCCTTAATAGTCTTACTGTCTGGTTTGCCGATAGTGTTGATGTTGGCAGAATCTCAGTCCACTTTGAAAATGCGTCTACTACAACCAGCCAGTATTGTTTTTGAAATGGACCCGCAAAATCTATATGAATGCGTGTCCACGGTTCCAAGGGTGGTGTCCAAGAAAATAACGGAGCTTCAGGTGTTTTTCCTCTATTGCTCTGGCAGGCCTCACACCGTTTCCCATACTCTTCCAGGCTTGAATCTATTCCTGGCCACCAAACTAAAATTCTGGCCTGCGATTTCATTCCCGTAATACCTGGGTGACCTTCATGGAGTATATCCATAATACTTTTCCTTAGGTTTTGTGGGATCACTAACCTTCCATGCCACATTAAGATGCCTCCTTCAAAAGATATTTCTTCTCTTTTATCGTGATACCCTCTTAATTCATTTTCCAAACTACCTTTATCGGGCCAGCCCTGTTCAATAAAAGAAACAACTTTATTTAATATTTTATCCCCTAAAGTGGCCTGTTTTAACTCCCTTCGTGAAACGTTTATCTCTCCTAACCGTAAGTGTTGTAACTGACATTGATTTATCGAACCTAACTCTTCAACTTCTTCGCCGAAATTCGTAGAAACTGGTAATCTAGACAATGCATCAGCGGGAGCATTGTTCGTTCCTGGTTGATACCTAAGTGTGTAATCATAATTTGTGAGATGTATTGCCCAACGGCTTAACCTATTTGCTGCCATCCTAGGTAACTCGCAATTTTCTCCCATTATCCGCTCTAGTGGCTTGTGGTCTGTTTTCAAGGTAAAGTGTCTTCCAAAAATGTATTGATGAAATTTATTTGTTGCAAAGATGATTGCCAGTGCTTCTTTGTCAATGGTTGAATATTTTTTTTCCGAGTTTTTGAGTGACCTTGAAGCATACGCTATAGGGCGTAAGGTCTTGTCTGGGAATTCGTGGAATAGTACTGCCCCCAACCCCACATCACTGGCATCTGCTGTGACCACTATTGGTAGATCTTCATTAAAATGTATTAATGCTGTGTTTGAACTTAATGTTTTTTTTATATTTTCTATTGTTGCATCGTCCGCCTCATTCCAATCCCATTTTGCCCCTTTCTTGATAAGTCGATGTAGACTGTAGACTAGCACATTGAGATTGTAAGTGTTTAATAAATCTGCTGTAGTAATTTATAGATCCCAGAAAAGCTCGTAATTCACTTGTATTCTTTGGTGTTGGCATATTCTGTATTGCGTGTAACTTATCATCTGTTGGGTATATGCCATTTTTATCTACTCTGTGTCCGAGATATGTAACTGTGTCTTCCATCCATTTGCATTTGTTATCGTGTACCTTAAAGCCCGCTTCTTGTAACCTTGATAGAACTTCCTCAATATTAGTCATGTGTTCCTGTTTATTTTTCCCTGTTATGATTATATCATCTAAATAACAAGCTACCATATCTATATCTCCAAGAATATGGTCCATTATACGCTGAAATATAGCTGGGGCTGAAGATACCCCAAAAGGGAGCTTGTTATAGACGAAGAAACCCTTGTGTGTAGAAATAACAAAATACTTTTTACAGTCTTCTCTTACAACAACTTGTAAGTAAGCATCTTTAAGATCGATGGTTGTGAACTGTTTACCTCCACTAAGTTTGGCCATGATCTCTTCAAAACGTGGCAGTGGGTGTCTGTCGGTCGTGATATACTTGTTGATGGACACTTTGAAATCAGCGCAGATTCTAACTTTCCCGGTTGGTTTCATTGCCACTACAATCGGAGAAGCCCATTCAATAGGTGTCTTAGAGGGATCTAGTTTTTCTATTACTCCTTCTTTCACTAACCTAGATAATTCATCTTGCAGGTTTCATCGCAAATGGGACCGGTCTTGGTCGAAATATTTTTGGGACTGCTTTATCTGTCAAGTGAATTTCAGCCTTAAATCGTCGAACAGTACCCGTCCCCTCCTCAAATAAGTTTTTGTGTTTGTTACGACATTCCATTAATTTGTTCTGAATGTTGTCTTTGTTTGACGATAAGGTACATATTTTGATTCCCTTCGGTAACGGTAAGTTAAACGCTAGTGTCCAGTCTAAACCAAATAGTGAGTAGTCCTTTTCTTTTATGACAAATAATGGTAACGTCTTAGTGTTTTTATCTAATTCAACATCTACCATGCATTTTCCAAGAGTCTCAATATGTACGCCAGTGTACGCTTGTAATGAGTCATTTATTGGAGATATTTTAGGTTTTCCTATTGATTTCCAGGTTTCCTTACTTATAACTGACTTTGACGCTCCCGGGTCATACAACATCTCTATATCCTTATCATTAATTTTTACTTTTAATAAAGCTTTTGTACCTTTCTTATTTCGACTCACTTCAGCTATTTCTGTTTCTGATTCCTCTGATGACCTTTGACTTTCCCGTTCTGTTACACGTCTTGCTTGCAAATGTTTTGAAACTATTTCTGCTCTCCCTGTAGCAATACACGCCTTTGCGAAATGTCCAGTTTTGTTGCAAGCGAAACAAATTATTTCTCGAGCTGGACAGTGTTCTCCACCAGTATGTTGTTTGTAAGTGCATTTGAGACAATGAACACCCTTAACCAGTTTAAGCTTAATATTTGACGTATTCCTTGAATTCTGTGCCTCTTTAGGAACAATTTTTGTCTGCGAAGTCTTAGATGTATGTTGGTTTCGTAAATTTCTAATTGGTAAGTCTATTGTGTCTGAATTAATTTTTAAAAGTTTTTGGTGATTTGTTGATTGTTCTAAAGTAATAGCTGTAGTAAGTACTTGGGAAAGTGTCGTTTCATTAGACGGGTGTTGTCTAATTAGTTCTTGTTGCCACTTTTCGTTTTCTATTCCTAACACGAGTTGATCCCTTAGTCTTTCGTCGAGTGATCGGTTGAATTCACATTGAGTAGCCTGACTTCGTAAAGCTGTCACATATTGTGTCACTGTTTCTTCTTCTTTTCTAGTTCTCCTTAAAAACATAACCCTTTCTGCTAAAATGCAGGTTTTTCTGTTATAGTACGTGTTTAAAGTCTCCTTAATTCTATTATATGGGATGACTGCAATTTCCTCCGGAAAAAAATGATCAATTAAAATTTTGAAATGTTGTGGTCCCACTTTAGCGAGTAGTAAAGTGCGTTTACTGTCATCGTCGTTAATATTGTACAATTTTAATTCGTTTTCAAATCGTTGAATATAATACCGCCAAATTTCAGTTTCGTTGTCAAAAGGATCGAATTTAAAAGATCTAAGAGATCTTCTCGAGTCATCATTTACTTGATGATTTTGTAGATTATTTTCATCTTGATCTTGAAAGTTTTGTCTGTTTCTCCTTGACATCCTGGCCTTTACTATTTATATTATAACCTATCTTCCAGTAGTTCATATAATATATAAGTATCCCATCCTCGTCGCCAAAATGTAATAAAGTAGTGATTTTAATACTCAAGAACAAGAATCAATTATAATAAATAAATATAGTGTGTCAATCATTGTCTGACACTCTGCGTGTCAGTGTCGTGCCAAATATATATTTATGACAATAATTTTATATCTAAATATTTATGTTCTTCCTTCTTTTAGGGGGGAGGGGAGAGTACTTTGAATGGTTAATATTGCTAAGTGATTTTTTTTTTTTTTTTTGCAAGGCAATGGAAGGAAGACTTTACGAAAACGAGAAATCAACTACTGACCAACTAGTCAACTGGTTGAGGATTAACTACAGACGAGCTTTTCTACATGTAGTACACGTGAAGGCGTTACGCCTTCATGTCGAATCTCTTGTTCGTTACGGAATCCCATTCCGCTTTCAAATCTTCTTCTTACAACCTATGAACAAGAGAATAAAAAAACTCAACAAAGAATTTGATAAAATGTTCCAACATCTTGAAGTTAAAATAAATAAAGATGTAAAGAAATCAGGTGTTTTAGATCCAAATTATAAAACGTATCCGTTTACAACAATGACTGTTTACCAGATCAAGTAATACAACTTATTAATTTGAATTACTTTTTGTTAGTGATATTAATTAAATTTTATTAATTTCCACAATGTCGATATTGCCTATTATTAAACGTATAATTTTATATTATAGACTTGAACCAATTTTAATAAATTTAAGGGCTGAGCTAAACACATAGGATTGAAGTGACGAGAATGACCACTTCCAAAAGTTGCCACAGACAACCATTTATTTTTAAATTTAAAATGTTTGAAGTTGATCATTCAAAATAATTACAAAATACCATTCAAAATTTTAAAATGATTTTGTTAGAAAGCTTCATTATTGGAGCAGTCCAGAGCTATATTTTTAATACAGGTGACGTCACAAAAGAGAAATGCAGGGAATTTTCAGGCTCCAAGGAACATAAATATTATTTTATCTTATTTAAAGAAGATACTTAAATCCTTACCATGAAAACACTAGACTTTTACAGCACTCTGCTGAATGAGCAGTAAAAAGTCACCACACACAACTTTCAAGCACTAAACATTTTGCTGGTGGGTGGCTTTGGAAAATTGATGGCCAATCTAATATGCAACAAGTTTTAGCTTCTCTAATAAAATATACTAATCCACTACAATCTTATTCCTTAAGAAGTTTGGTGGTTTTTAATTGTTATTTTTTTTTATTTTTTCAATATTGTAAACATTGGGGGTCAATGAAGAATATCTGTGGCCACATGCATAGAAACGAAAAAACTGGTAAATATTATAAATGTATAATTAAAGTTTCTTCTTTATACTGATAAAAATTGCATTGTTTATCAGGGTGGCCACTAATATAGCTTGACAAAATTCCCTGACTTTTCCCTGACATTTCCCTGACATACTTCAGGTTTTCCCTGACCATTATCAATATTTAGTTTATAAGATTTACCTTTAAATAGTTAAAGATCATCAAGCTAAAATAGAATACAATACAAGTTGATAATTACTTAGCCCAATGTTTTTCATATATTAGTTTTCATGTTTTCGTAGAAAAAATTAATTATAATTGAACATTTCATCAAAATTTGTCATAAAAATAACTTCGCCTCGGCGGGGAATCGAACCCGGGCTCTCTCCGTCCGCTTAAAGCTATTTTTCCCATGAAAAAGGCTTAAATTGTTAGATTTGCAATTATATGGACTACATTTTTTTTTTTTTTTTTTTTTTTTTTTTTTTTTTTTTTTTTTTTTAATCTAAACGATTATATTTTAATAAAACGTTTTTTGGGGGGTAGCGCCCCAAATTTCAAGCTAAAATTCATTTCTCGACTTCGCCGTGGGATATGATTTTTCATATGCCTAGTATTTTGTCGGGTCCACACCGATTTTTCCTGTGAAGCGTTTTCCTGTTCAACGCTAAAAAGTATAAACTAATCGTAACCTTTCCTTATTATCCTAGAAAGGAACAATTCACGTATTTTTACTTTTTCATGTAAAAGAGAAAGTATTGTGATGGCGCAAAAATTCGTTTTTAAAAAATGTCTGTCTGTGCAAACGTCTGGCTCCAGGCGTCTGCTGGGCCGATTTTGACGAAATTTGGCACAACATGTTTAGAAAAATTATACGCCGAGGCGAAATCGATAAATGAATATTAGCTCTAAATTTGGGGGCGCTACACCCCAAAAACTCTGAAAAAACGTGAAAAAAAATTATTTCTCGAAAACGGTTACGACGATTTTGATAAAAAAAAATTTAAAATGTAGTCCATTTAAATACGAATCTAACAATATAAGCCGTTTTCCTGGGAAAAATCTAGTTTACTGAGAAAAAAGCATAAAACGCGGACGGGGAGAGCCCGGGTTCGATTCCCTGCCCAGGAGGTAATTTTTATGATAAATTTTGATGAAATGTTCAATAATACTTAAATGCACATACGAAAAATATTAAATGGAAAAAACTGGGCTAAGTAATTATGAACTCGTTTATAAGAAAGTTTGTCTGAGTTGTCTCAGACCGATTTTTAGGGTTTCGAGGTCGCCCTAGAAACCCTTATGCTTTTGGTAGTTCGTCCGTCCGTCGCATCTTGGAGTATATCTCCCGACCTACTGAAAAACTGCTGTAGACTTGAAATTTCGTATACAAGTTAAACTTGTTTGCCCAAAAACATAAAAACTATAGCGGACTTAAACACTCCAAATTTCTACGATCTGTGATCAATTGCGAGTATATCGCAATATTTTATATTTTTTGTAATTTTCAAGTTGGGTATCATTTCAAAGGTATTGAAATGTAGATTAGAAATATATATCGCGTTTCCAAAATGGCGGCTATTTTACCCCCCAAAAAATTAGGACAAACTCAAAATGTACCCCCCTCCCCCCCGCTACCCCATTAGGACAGGAACTAAAAATAAGGCAAAAATATGCATCTCTGTAGTCCAATGATATTTCCGGGAGTTGATATAAAAAAGTCAAGTTTTAAAAATTTTAGGGGGCCGTAACTCGGGAGCCCCAAAATTTTTGTCATTTGAAAATTCGAAATTGGGTATCATTTTAAAGGTATTGAAATTTGGCTCACAAAAATATATCATTTTTCAAAATGGCGGCCATTTTACCCCTAAAATAACTAAATTAGTGCATACTACCGAAGATAGTAATGGATATTATGCACTCCTCGTTTATTAAAAGTGAATTTTTATACATATTTTTGATAAATGTTTCGATGAAGGATAATTTAGGTGTAAGAAAAGCGACATATTACATATTTTTGTTAAAAAAAAAAAATAATAATAATAATAATGTACTTATGAATTCTTATGAACGAAGAAACCCTTTTAGTAACTTGCTGGTAAATACTTGACGGGATTCTTTGATATAATTTCTAAGTATAGAGGTCGTTAATCCTTCTGCCTTTGTTCCAAATACAGCATTTTTTATTTTTATTAGAAATTTCGAGAAAGTTAAGGTTTCTGTGCTTTAAAATGATGAAATAAGGATTTTAATTGTCGGTAGATTTTCCCTGTTCTATGACAAAATTCCCTGACTTTTCCCTGACTATTCCCTGTCTGCCAAAATTCCCTGACTTTTCCCGGTATTCCCGGTTTTCCCGGTCTGTGGCCACCCTGTTTATGGATCTTTTTCATTTCATGTTTTCTCGAAAACCCAGACACTTTACATCAACGCCCAGATGAGTTATATATACAAAAAAACTTTAATTAATCTAATACAATATGTTTATATAATATTTTCCAGTTTTTCTGTTACTATAAATGTGGCGCCAGTACACTACATCGACCATATTGGGACTTTAAGCATAATCTACTGGTGACATCTTTATCTCATGAATAATTTAAAGAACTGATCTATTGTGGAACTAATTCGCACCCTCGGTGAATTGTAAATTTTAAACCTATAATAAGGTATTAAGTTTTGTCAAAAGGGTCGAACTTTTGTCAACTGCTGGCATAACACCCTCTGTGATTTTCAAATCTTGTATTGAGCCCTTAAAGACAAAAAGGTTGCCGACCCCTGTGTTAGACCATCTGGTTCTTACCACTCCATTTTTATTTACATGATTTACCCTTTCTTTCACCCTATATTTAGTTCTAAACCTTTCTTTTTTGAATTGAAACCAGTGCTTCTCTAATCACCAGCATATCTATTTATATTTACGAGAATATTTGCTACTTATAAGTGAAGTGTTTTTGTGATAATACACATACTTTCTCCACATGTGGTTAGTTATTATTTAATTAATATTTTCTCATTTTGTTGGCATGTCTAACAATGGTAAAACTCTTTCAAATTTATTCCGAATCCTAAGTTAACCCTATATCCAAATTAGGCCCAATTCCAATTAGGTTTTATAAATTAAATAAAATACAACATTTACACATAACTAACTTAATTATATTTAATTATAAAGATAAGTAATAACTTCTTAAAAAACATTGACAGGTTTATATATATATATAAATAATTGAACAGGCACAAATTTGTCAAGATATGAGATGGAACAGTAAAATTGATGTTTAATAACAACTTTAATAATTGATTAATTTAAATTAAGTTCATATTTTCGTAATTTCTTTAAAAAATAACACAATAACACTGTTAAAAGAATTAGAAGAAACAGTTATTACATTTACTTGTACACAGTTTGGATATATATAACAACATCTCAGTTGGAACTACCTACTTAGTTAGCGTTAAGATGATTGTGGTACAATAAGATCAGCCACATTACAGATTTATTGATGCAATTATTACTTTAGTATATGACATATTTCACATCAATGGGAATCGAATACAGAGGACTTATGGTCTGGGGGAGAATTCCTTAACCTTCTCAGTTATACTGATCCTTTATCCACCAATATTATTTATAATTATATACATTATTAATATTTATTTTTTTAACAAAAAATTAACACATGACTCTTTCTTAAAAATTAAAAAAAAAAAAAATTGTGAAGGGGAAAAGTTTTCAGTATATTTTTAAAATATTTTAGAAGAATTTATAAAAAAAAAGAGATCACTGTAAATTGTGTTCCATCTCCATACATAATTTTTATTAAAAATAATAAGAAATTTGAAGTGCAAGAAAACATAAAAAGAAAAAGTATAAAATTGTATTTTATTAATTTTCTATTTCATTTTTTTATTCAAACGAAAAAAAAAAAATATATAAATAAAATACAGAAGATTTTTGTAAGAATGTAATGTGGGGTGGTTGAGATAAGGTATTTAGCGGTCTCTCCTCCTTGAATCACGCTCTCGTGATCTTGAACGTCCTGAAGAATCACTCCTGGATCTGTGTGATCTAATAAAGAAAAAACTAGTATAAGTATATAAAATGTACACGTGAAATTTAGTGGAGTGTGGGTGCCTAGCTAACTACACTCCATTCTATTCTACATCATCTGCCTGACATCTCCTTTACAACTTTTATTATAAGAATGTACCACTTTATTAGACCAAAACTTATAATAATTGAATCAAGTTAAAATTTCCAATTTTTGTTTTAATAGTACTGTAGATGGTTAATATGAAGTTTTAAATCAATACATTAAAACTTGATATTGTTCAATACTCTGCCAATAATTAGTGTGGCATATAGCTTCCTCACGCCCTATTTCTTAAAATTTTATGCTTTTAAAACCTATTATTATCCAATTTATTTCAGTTTACCCCTTTTTTTAAATCTGTCAAAATTGTTTTGATTTTTTACATTATTAAAGTACAATTTTTAAGTTTTTGGTAGTTTCCATACTACGGAAAGTTAAATTTTAATTTAAATCAAATTATAATTATTATTAACTACGGGAAACAGACAGTGAAAAATACACTCCAGCGCCTGGAGTGTATTTTTCACTGTCTGTTTCCCGTAGTTAATAATAATTATAATTTGATTTAAATTTTTATTAAAGTATCAAATTAGAAAAATTTAAGGAGTGTGGACAGTTGAAATTAATCTGGGGCTATCTGTAGGCTACTTTTGACGAGCCATCATAAAAATGTCATAAAAATCAGATAAGTACTTTTGAAGATATAGGTGTAAATAAATGTATGTTTGTGCACATGTGGAAGAGAAACAAATGGGCGCTTAAGGTTGAAAACTTACATGGGACCAACAATGGGAACAATGGGCTAATTATGACCTACCATCCAAATTTCAATAAAATCGGACGAGTAGTTTTTAAGATATGTAAGTTCACAAAAATTGAGTGACAGACACCACGGAACTAAAAATGTTCCCTGATGTCTGAAACGGATTTCAGTCTTGGAATTTTTCAGAGACCTAAAAGCTTCACATTTCCAATAACTTCGTTAAGCTCGGAAGCAAAACATAATTTTTCCATAAAAAAAAAAGGAAACTATCTTTTTTAATTCGTTGTTGTTGGTTTTTTCCTGTCCTAAAATTCCAGTCTAAATTTGGATAATAGTTTCCAACCATGATATATATTGTGGCATCCTACATGTCGTATGAAAAATTAAAATCATATTTAAATCAATCAAATAATTAAATAATTTGAAATGAATCCTTAGCTATAATTTATATTTTGTTTTTTAGTAATGTATAAAATTTCGATAAATCTTAATTTAGGAGTTTTCAATGCCTAGTTTTTTTTTATTATTTTAAATTAAGTTGGTTATGTTGTCGGAAGCTTAGGGAGGGGAGAGACGCTACTACGTCGGACCTCGTGGCTTGTAGCTCTCACTCGACGTCGATACCTGGAGCTTGCCGGTTCGTAGATTATAGAGTCCATCCGTAATGATGTAAAAAGTTTTTATCAAGCATGTATATAGTATATAATATTTTAAATCTCTCAGTTTGAGAAATATGCGTGGTGAGTGGCGCAGTTAAAATTTAAAAATATATAATATTATACATTTTTCTTCTTTGAATATAACTTGCTGTGTTTCTTCAGGCCGATGAAAATCGTAAGTCTAAAAATTTAAACTTAGAATTTTTAAAAAAAAAAAAATTATGAAATTTGTATTTTGTACGTTTGGATTTATTCCAGTGCCAAATCTTTTGACCTCAAATCTTACTACCAAATCTTTTTGCCGTAAATCTTAAGAAAAGCTTGTCCTCTAGTTTGGGTTCTTAACCGGTACTTGGACACTTTTTCTGGTTTTCTCTTAAGTTTCAACCATCATTCATTAACCAGATAGAAATCATCAATTTTAATGTTTTAATCTTTTGTAAAATTTAATTTAACAAATTTTCAAATAATTTGATTATATTCAGAAGTATTATAATTTATAAATCTTTGGAGAAAAATTTTTCCTCCATTTTTTTTATGCGACGCTATGTTTCGGCCATTTTGATGTAGTTTGACAAAAAAACTCAATTAATTTTTTTTTTTTTTTATTCTATCATTTTATAATAATTTTGAAGAATCTTATTATTAATTTTTCTATAAGCATTTCATGTAATAAAAGAAAGATAAAAAGGGTTCATATAAATAAATTTAATGATATAAAACAATTTTATTGAAAATAAAATTATTTTTTGTTAGTTTTTATAAAACTTAAGTTATTTTTTTTGAACTTGTAAATTATTTCAATTTTTTTTTATTTTTATTTTTTTATGAAAAGTTTTTTTAAAGCCTTATGTCTCTACCGCAAATTATGTTATGTTAAATAAATATAAAAGTATATTTATAAAAAAATATATAAATTTAAAATTTCGTTTGAAAACTTGTTTTTTTTTATTATTTTAATTTTCTTTTGCTACCCATTTTTTTTTATACCTCAATATATGAAGGATACCGTATTTTGGTCACCTTTGTACAGGGACTTTTAAAAGCGTAATACCGTAATATACAGTATGTCCCCAAGTTCGAGTAGCCTATGGGGTAAATGACAAAAAAAAAAAAAAAAAAAAATCGAGAAAAAATTACTCTTTATAATTTTGCTTGTTTTGAAATGAAGAATTATCATATTAAAAATTTTGTACTATGTAAACTGCACCCAAAAATTAAAATTTTCAATAAAAGTATTAAGAGTAAAGTGGGGTTATTTTTGATTTTTAAAAAAAATTGTTACTCTTTATAAAATTGTTTATTTAATATCCTAAGGTAAGGTAATTTATGTCATAAAAAGGTGGTCCGAGGCAACTCAGACAAACTTTCTCATATACGAGGTCATAATTATTTGGCCCAGTGTTTTCCATTCATTAGTTTTCATATGTACATTTAACTATTATTGAACAATTCATCAAAATGTATCATAAAAATATCATCTCCTGGGCGGGGAATCAAACCCGGGCTCTCTCCGTCCGTGTTTTAAGCTTTTTTTCTCAGGAACTAGATTTTTCCCGGGAAAACAGCTTATATCGTTAGTAAATATATATTGTTATTTAAATGGGCTACATTATAGAATTTTTTAATCAAAATCGTCAGAACTGTTATCGAGAAATACATTTTTTTTCACGTTTTATCAGAGTTTTTGGGGGGTAGCGCCCCCCCAAATTTGGAGCTAAAATTCGTTTCTCGATTTTGCCTCGGTGTATGATTTTTTTTAACATGTATGCCAAATTTTGTCAAAATCTGCCCAGTAGTTTAGGCTCCAGGCGTCTGCACAGACAGATATTTTTTAAAAACCACTTTTTTCGACTCATGGGACCTCAAAACGTGTAAATCCATCAAAAAACAAAATACAAATCTCAAAATTAATCCAAGACATAAAAGTACTTGTTTTTAACTTTATAAGAAAAAAGTTGTCCTTTATCATTTTTTTTTTGTCTAGTCTAAAATGAAGATTTATCTTGTTAAAATAATTGTACCATGAACTCTGTACCTAAAAAGTACAAATTTTATTATTTTACAAAAAAAAGGGTAATGATAAAAAAATTACACATCACCACATCATAATTCTTTTGTTTTTACATAAAAAAATGAATTAAAACATAAAAAAGAATACTAGATTATATTACTAAAAGAAATATATCAAACAGTCATAGCTTATTATAAATAAACTAGTACATTAGCACGAGTTCAAGTTATTCAACATGTAAGCCATTAACTTCAACACATTTTTCCAATCTCAGTCTGAATTCTTTATACACATCAGATATCATTTCTTCTGTTAGAGTTGTTACTTAGATTTGTACTTTTAGGTACAGAGTACATGATACAATTATTTTAACTAGATAAATCTTCATTTTAGACTAGACAGAAAAATTAAAAAGAATAACTTTTTTCTTAAAAAGTTAAAAATAAGTACCCTTATGTCTTGGATAAATTTAGAGATTTGTACTTTTTGGGTACAGGGTGCATGGTACAAAATTTTTTGTACGATTAATCTTTGTTTTATGACAAACATAAATTTTTATAAAGATTTTTTTTTCTTTTTCGAAAAATGAAATTTTTTGAAATTTACACAAGTATAGGCAACCCGAACTGGGGACAGTAGGAGGGGGTAATTTCTGACATAAATTTTTTCACTTTTTATGACATAAATTACCTTAGGATATTAAATAAACAATTTTATAATGAGTAACATTTTTTCAAGAAATAAAATTAACCACACAACTATTTTTAATTAATTACACTTGATACTATTTTTGAAAATTGTAATTTCCTCTTCTTGAAAACATGTAGTTACAATGAAATTTTTTTTTTTTCTTTTTTGGCCAATCACATGTTAATATTATAAAATGTTATCAGTTTTTTTATTTATTTATTTTTTTTTACCTGCTTATTATTTTAATTTTACCACAGTTAAATTTTATTTATGCTACTTCTAAATTAGTTACTTCTACTGATACTGATTAGAACTTAAACAAAAAAATCAAAGAAAGCAAAATTAATGTTTATTGTAAAAAGGAAACAAGCTAATATACTCCATACACGTACCAACTTCATAAATGGTCAATGAATTGATAACTTAAAAATGTAAAACATTTATTATAAAAATTAAGTACTTAACACGTTCATGGCGTGCGACTAATTGTGTGGCTGAGAGCGGGGGCTGTGAGGTAAAAATAGGTATCAATAATTAAAGAACGTAAAAAGCTAGGCGAGAGCGGAAAAGTGGGGTAGAACCGTAGACATGTGCTCTAAAGGGCTAACTAGTTAAATAGAATCTGGACCGTGAGGCTAGGTATTAGAAATAAGGTAGAAGTTTAACGTTCCAGGAACGTGGTCAGCCATGAACGTGTTAAAAGTATGTACTTTAAAAAAAAGTAAAAAAAAGAGACAAACTAATTTAAAAGAAATTATACATATATTTCAAAACGGTAATAACAATAAATAAACAGAAATTGTAAATTACAAAAGTAGGTAAAGGGTAATAGAAAAAGTGAAGACCAGAACTCTTAAGGAATTCAAATTCTTCTACGGTAATTTCATTATTAAGTTTGAGATTCTTTACCAAGTTTTATTGTATTAAAGTTTAAGCATTTACATTCTTGACTTTTTATTAGTTGTGATTAGGATTTACCAATAATTATTTACATAAGGAGGTTGACCTGTGTAAAACCTGTATTAGACAATAAAAAAAAAAAAATCAGATTAACTTTCAATAATCTTAAAAACAAAATAAGAGGTGTGGCTGACTAATAAGAGAAGGCATGTTAAAAAATTGAGGTGGCTAAAGAATAATAAGACAGCATGCCAAAAAAAAAAACAAGTGGTTAAAGAATAATAAGACGTGTATATAATAAGAGGTGAAGCTAAAGAATAATAAGATTAGGCATGTCAAAAAATATGGTGGCTAAATAATAATAAGACTAGGCATGTCAAAAAAGATGGTGGCTAAATAATAATAAGACTAGGCATGTTTAAGGAAGGTGGTTAAAGAATAATAAGATTAGACATGTCAAGTGAAACCAGTGGATAAGAGATTTTTTCGTCCGACTTTCTAGATATAGTGCAAGTTGCAGGCTTGGTTCCATAAAACAAAAAAATATTGAGAAAACCTGAGTTTATTAAATAAAAGATAAAGATAGTTTTGTCTTTTAAAAACCACACTGTGAAACTTTTCTTAATAATTGTGATTATTAATTTTTTACGTCAAAGTAATTAATTTTATTATTTTAAACTACTATTTTCAATGACTTGCTTTGTTTTTGTTGGCATTGTTAATTGTAAAATATTATTTGTAAAAAAAAAAAATTCTAAAAATTGCATTTAAGTTCTATGAAACCTCTTGAGGCAGAGATTAAGAATATTAAGGATTAATGTTTTTCCAGGCAAACTTAAAATTGATGGGAGATTAAATCCAATTTTGATTAAAAATGGTTAATTATCATGCATAATAATAAAATAGAGGGTCTTTTGCATGCTTTATTCTTAATAATGGAAATAATGATGTATGTACAATCCTGATTCATTTCTATGAAGGCTTTGGAAACAAAACTATTTAGGCTTTCATTTATAAGCCCTGTGCAGAGTAAGGGGTTATTTATATGTACCTCCCACAAATAATTTGGCTATGTTTTTGAGCCTTAATATGTTTTTGAGTCCATGGATAGACAGTTTTTAAAACCAATTGACAAGTAAAATAGTTGAAAATAGAAAAAAAAATATTTTGTCATTTCTTTTATTGGTTTAAAATCAGGTTATATTTTTTGTAATGTATGTATTCCATCGTGCGAGATTCGCCATTGGAAGATACTTGGTCTAGAAAAGGAAATGGACCTATCTTAGTTTTGAAACAAATTCCCGTCCTCTGTTTGGTCCGTTCTTCAAGAAACTGAAATATGGCATGTGCTGCCAGGTGCATCAATCAGACAGCTCGACTTAACCACTGCCTGAGAATGTTGGATCTGTATGTTGAAAAGTGGACCTAGAAATAGACACAGGTGTCGCATAGGTTGTTTGGCCTAATTTCTGGGGAGCGGCTCACCAGATTATGGTGTTGTAGTGTAGCGACCGCTCCTCATTATCTCAGCTAAGTGGTCAAATATTACTATATATTAGGACTTACGCTAGGGCAAGTCCTGGGCTGGTGAGCGAGGCTGCCCGCGCCGACTCCCTGACCCCATCAAAGTCAAATCCCTGGACACGCCGCCGATCTACCATACTAAACACGGAAGTTGAAATGTTTACATAATCCCTACTTGATTTTTACCCAGGTGGAGCTAAACCTAAGAAAAGCAGCTAAATAAGCCTGTAAAACTATGCGAAATAAAGTAGGGTTTAAAAATGGTTGTTTAAGCTTGAATGCATACCTCCTGTCACGGGAACGACCCCTGCTATGTTCTCTGGAATCGTCTCTACGTCCTCGGCCATGTCTACTCCTACCACTGGAATCTTCTCTGTAGTACCTGCCCCTGTCTCTCTCTCTGTCTCTTCTGTCTTCTCTATCCCTTTCCCTGTCCCTTTCTTTCATTTCATTTTTCCTTTGGCTTCGTCTGTCATCCACTGTAGCCTGAAAAAACATAAAAAATAAACTTTAAATTTGCTTTTATACTCTAATAACATTACAATATATATATATATATATATATATATATATATATATATATATATATATATATATATATATATATATATATATATATACACAATTTGCGAGAGACACCAAGGGATGTGCCTCGCAAGCGTGACACATAGGAACTGTTCCAACATCAGACATAACGTCATTAAGATGTTGGCTCGGCATTATGCCATGTCCTGCATCGTTTCGTCGCGTCCGACTCATCAGGGGCCCGACGATGCCCACCCAACTCTGGACCTATACTACATCAAGAAGAAGAATGGTGGTATGAGAGCACCCTCGTCTCTGATAAGTCCTATATATATATATATATATATATATATATATATATATATATATATATATATATATATATATATATATATATATATATATATATATATATTAATTATTTAACTTAAACTACTCTCTTAATAACTACTTTAAGCTATTTAAGAATATCAACTTTCATTTTCACTTGGTTTTAAATTTCTGAAGGTATACTCTAAACTTTCTTGTTGTGGGCAATTTATTGAAGAAAATTAAAAAAAAAGTATAAATAAATTCAGAGGAAATTTATATATATATACTATTTTTAATTACTAAGATAGCAAATTAGAAAATTATAAGATAATAACAATAAAAATAGTAATACTTACTTTGAGTTCGGCTAGTTTGTCCCTAATGGTAATGAAACCAAGATGAAGTTTGCCTCCAAAGTGATCTGCAAGCCGTCTGTCGTTATCATGTATTCCAAGGTAAGCTGAGCAAACCTCACAAACTCTTAACTTCTGCTGCTGGTAAGAAGAGGCAGGCATCGAATTTCTATATACTTCTTCTGCCTCTGATTTATTCTTCCTTAGATCATCGATCTATACATATACATATATAATATATTAATAAATAAAACAAGTAAGTATTTAACATAGACTAGTATAGTTTTCTCAAACAGTAAATTTTAAGATTAATGATACAATTGAAACATTTAATTAGCTCCTTAAGTGATTTTCTGCCTAAAGCTACTACTACAAAGGTCAATTACTTTGATATTAGTTGCAGAAATTACTGCTCGTTCCATCGAGCAGCTCTAGGTATCATTTACCTAACGATGACTGATGGACATTTAAGAATGAAGCTCCATCAGGTATTGAACCCAGACCAATGAGAACCCAAAGTGGAAGAGATGTCTTAACTAGTGATTCAAATAATTAATTCACTGAACTAATTTCTAGCCTAACAAAAAAAGTCTCCATAGTATCAATGCCAATCTGTTACAAACTGCTAGGATCGAGGAAATCGCTCATACTGGGTAGGCCACAGGTCACAAAAGGTTTTAAGGTATAATTGAAGGTTCTTTGTATTACTTCATTTTATAAGTATTTTTCAGGTATAATTTTGAAAATTGCACAACAAAATAACAAATCCACAATCAGTTAAATAATTTTCAAAGTCAGCGATAAATTATTTTTATTACTGAGCATAATTTTATTTTGGCATCTGATTTATTAAATGAATCAAGATTGCTAATTCTCTTTATTAAGTGTGAGAGTAATCATGTCTGTGCTACAACTTTACACATTAACAGCAGTTATAAAGAAATCTGTGCCTTGTACTAACTTTGTACGAAGTAGAAAATGGAGCATACTAAACAGAATTGTATTTCTTGTGCAATTTAAAAAAAAAAAAAAAAAAAAAAAAAAATCTCTTGTTATTAGAAAATAATATAAAAGTAAAAATAAATAAAACCTATCATGGCTTATTACCTATTGTGTAATTAGTGGGATAAAGTGGTAAAGACAACAAATCTTTCTTTTACTTTAATCAATGCTAGTGAGAGAGTTACCTCGTTCATAAGGTTGAGAGATTCATCTACAAAGCCCTCTTGTCCTAGTTTCTCAGCCTTAGCAAGTTTCTGACCTATTTCCTCAGCAAGTTCGTGTACTCTCTGCAATTTCTCCGCTACTTCAGCACTAAGTTCCTCTTGAGTCTCAAGTAGTCTCTGTTTGGCTACCTCAGTCCGACGATCACAGTCTGTTATAAATGCTTGTAACTGTTCCATTGCCTGAAGAAATAAAACATACATATATTATGTCATACATAGCTCATGGAGGGCTTACACCTGCCAAAGGGATTATAAAACTATATAAATGGAATGGATGACATAGGGTTAGCAAGTGGTTTTATCAGCTATATAATCCTCATAGATAGTTACCACTCCACTGAAGCAGCTACCCATTTATATGTATGCTAAGTGAACACCAGGTCCAGGGATAGAACCCAGATATGTGGTCCCCATCCAAATGGTGACCACATCCAATGCTGCTGAACTTTATTGATAGGGCTGTCCTCCACTTTCCAATCCAAGCTATAGAGGCCCTCTAAATTATGCACCATGTATAATAAGAAGTGTAATTTTTTATTAAAAATTAAAGTTCACAAGCTTCCGCGATTACAATTATCCGCGCAATAAGTCCCAACGCGTACACCCTTCGAGACCCGGTCATCAGCAAAAGACCTAGAACTTCTATTATTCTGATTAATTGATTAATCAGAAGTTTTATTCAGTGTAATATAAAAATAGATAAAATTGCATATCCACATGAGGAACATCCAAACATTACACTTTATCGTTTTGGACTCGCAAATTTAAGTGTGAAATTACTAACACTGTAGATGTTTCAAGAAAACAGATAAAATGTATTTTATATATATATATATATATATATATATATATATATATATATATATATATAAAAAAAATTCATACGACTGTAGAAAATAAAGTGGTGAAGTATGTGCTTTCAGTGTACACAAAGGGTGTGTAGGCAATTTAACAATTAAACGAGTAGAATTTGTTTGTTCAATTTGTTGTTTTAGTCTTTAGCTCAAACCTATTCAAGATTTTGGAGGGGGGGACTTTTTATCCATACAAAATATGCAACATATAAAAAATTCCTTAAAAACGGGTTTTTGTCAAAAAACAAAAACTATTTTCTTTTATTAATTTTATAAAAAAAAAAAAAATAAAATAAATAAATAAACAAAGGGGGAATTTTCAAAATAAATTAGTACAAAAACTAAACCAAATAAAAATTAGTACTCAGGGCGTCCTCCTCTTCCTATTAATACATTTTTTTAACCCCATAAGCTTCACCACCTTGTTTTTAATGGATGGTTATTTGAGGCTTCCCTATTTTTTTTTTTTGTTTCAATTTTTTGTGAAGGGTACTTTCAGAGATACAGGTGCGATAAGGTAGACAAACACAGCAAATTATAAAAATCACATTTCTAATAAGCTAATAATTTTTAATAAGCGTTTTGGGCATTGAGGAGATAAAGAGATCTACATTATGAATGCTAGAGCACCCACACTAGATTTGACTTTCTCTTACTTTCATCTCTTACCAAAACTCATACACTTACTCGGTAGTCAATGATGGTACAAAAGAGGCACAGTTTCATTATTTGTACATGGACAACATTTACATATTTTTATTTTTAAATCAAAATATTAAAACCATTTTTAGGAGCTTATGCTTAACCTGTAAACCATAAGGTAGCAACAGATACCCCTCGGCAAAACCATGTTTTTGGCCAGAGTTTAAACCGATTCCATTGCTTTTCAGCAGTGCTTCAGTTTCAATAATACAGTTGTGGAACAGCTCTCTAAATTTAAAGCTAAAAATATTCATTTTTTCAACATTAAACAGACGATAATGCATATTATAACACCAAATTTAATTTAAAAAGGGTAATTATTGAATTAAAATTACTCACATCAATATCATAGTAGTAATCCTTTGATTTGCTGGCATTCTCATAATCAGCCCTCAAGGCAAGATCATGAGCTTTTGGACACTCTCCCAAATCCATCCTCTGAAAAGAAAACAAACCAAAATCCGTAACATACCGATAAAAATTTATTTAAATTAAAAATAAATAAATATATTAACAATTTCAAAATGAATAATTTTATCCTGTAAAAAAAGGTTTAGCAGTGACCTAAATAATTTAATCAATATAATTGATTTTATCATTAAAATCCTATAAACATAATTGACTCCTATAAAAATATTACTAACATGGAATTTTTATAAATCAACAAATCCCAAAATAGCAAGATTTGATTTGTGGAACACAAGACACAATTGAACAACAAACTACTTCAAAGCAAGTAAGAGTTAAATATATTTAAAATTTTAAGTATCATTAAAAGTATTTTTATAATGGCTACATAAAACTCATGTAGTAGTAGTGCACTATCCTCTATCAATATTTTTGTTTCAAAAAATAAAATCCTTCCATGGTCTAATGGGTAGTATAAACCTTTAAGTTCTCATAATTTTAATTTTTGGCGATATCTCAACCCCTCCTTGGGTCATTATCAAGAAGAGATTAAGTTTCTTATTTCTTAAATTCCTGAATTACTCAAAACATTTGTCTTATTATAATTCTCTATTTACTAATTATTCTTAACAGTTTCTTTAAATGTGTGCCACACATCATTGTCACTTCTTTTAAGACTATTTTTAAGCAAAATAATTTACAAGTTTATAACTAATTATTTTCTTGAGAAAAAGTCTTATTTAAACTTTATATATATATATATATATTTAATAACGTCTAGTAGTAGTAGTGGTAAGGTCCTAGTACTAGCACTAGACGGGTCGGACAAATCAGTTGTTCGAACCTAGTAAATAGGCCATCACTTAGGCCCTTTTTTGCAATACCCATGGTAGAGAGTTCCAGGCACTTCAAACATCATACCTCTGTACATTGTACCGCCGAGGCGAGTATGACGTGATCAATAGTGAGCCTCATATAAATCAGAGCGTCACGGAGAGGAATCGAACCCCATCTCGTACCGCTCATGATTCAGTGATGGCCGAGCAGACGTGGTAAGTAATTTAACCCCCACGGTCATGCTGGCTCTCCCTAATAAAATCTAAATAAGACTCTTTTTCAAGAATTAGTAATAAACTTGTAAATTAAATTGCTTAAAAATAGTCTTAAAGGAAGTTACAATAGTGTGTAGCACACATTTGAAGAAACTGTTAAGAATAATCAGTATATAGAGAATTATAATTAGACAAATTTTTGAGTAATTCAGGGATTTAAGGAAAGCTTGAAAATGACCTAAAGAGGGGTTGAAATATCACTAAAAATTAAAATTATGAGAACTTAGTGTTATTTATTCAACCAATTACCATGGAAGGATTTTATTATTTAAACAAAAATTAAAACTCATTGTTTTAAGGCAACTAAACTGGTATTATCATTTTAATGGTAAATGAAGACTTTTAGTTTCTAATAAGATGATTAGGTAGGAATTTTGATTTAAATGTACTGCATAAAAACTAAATTAATAATTATTAACAAATAATATTAATACAAATTAGCTTCCTGTAAATTAAAAGTAGGACAAATGGTTACATGGAAATTAAAAGTGTGGTTGTTGACTCTGTTTCGATTCCAAGTTGTCACACTTATTGTTTCACATGATTCAATGACCTCGGACAGTAATAATTAATATGGGACATTTCAATAATTAAGGGGAAAGATAAAAAATCAAAAAGCCTAAAAATCAATACCTTTAATTATTTTTAATTCTTAATATTCAGTTAAAAAGTTCGACATCAACAAATCTATGCGTTTTGGGAAATGCCTTAAATATTAAGTTAAACAAAAAAGGTAATTTAATTCATAAAACAAATCTTCATTAATAACTAATAATTATTTAGTCATTAAATATCTTACCAATTTTCAATTATTGTTTGTAATAAAGATTATTCAAGTAGAAAATTAATTAAAAATCACTTTAAAGTAAGTCGGAAGCAAGGGGTATGGAAATAGTTTAATTTTAATTACTGTCATGAGAATTGAAGCATTAAATTATAAAAATAAACAAGAATTGTTATTAAAAAAAATAATAAAAAAATAACAATGACTGTTGCCAAAATCAATATATTACAATAAAAGGAAATGTCTCAACATATCCTTTGCTTCTCTTTGAAAATATATCCTTCAATTTTTTAACTGTGACTAATAGTAAAAATAAAAATATCGGAAGTAAATAAAGAAATTGGAGAGCAGTTTTGGACAAACAGCAGCTGAAATTTAGGGGCAGTGGAGCGAAAAAACAAAAATTATTAGGTATCATTTATTAGGTGTCTTCAGGGGTAATTATTGAGATATTCTAAACTTTAACATTTATATATATATATAAATAAGAATCAATATATAATTATAATTTAGATATGGTCCATGAAGTTGTCAATTAATAATTAGAATTATAAAATTTAAAACTATTGGAAATAAATAATAATATTATTAAGAATTAAATTAAAATATTACCTTCTTAAGTGATCATTGTAGTTTTTAAAAATCAAATAGTTAAATTTCAAATCAATTACTAAAAAGTAAACAGTCAAATCCATTAAAAAATTTAAAAAATGATAAAAACAGAAACAATTATATGTATATCTAATTTTATAAAAATGAGAATAACCCAAAAAGAGAGATGAAACCCTCTGAAGACACCTTTAATAAATTATAAAAAATATTAAGGGGACAACCAAGAATAAAATGGAAAAATGATTTGTTATCTCTGGTC
This sequence comes from Gerris lacustris, assembly GCA_951217055.1. Taxonomy (NCBI): domain Eukaryota; kingdom Metazoa; phylum Arthropoda; class Insecta; order Hemiptera; family Gerridae; genus Gerris; species Gerris lacustris. The sequence goes on from OX578280.1 coordinate 30,711,914, forward strand.
CAAAATTAATTCCTAAACCATACTTTAATTAGTCCAGGAGATAGAGTGCAAAAAAGTGTCCGACAAACATAAAACTAGAATTTGGTGTATAAGTTAATTTTTTGGTGCGTAAGTGGGACATAGATTGGCCATAAAAAAACAGATTGGTGGAGAGCTAGCGGACAATGTGATTTTCATGATCCTGAGTACAAAATGAGTTAGTAGATCAAAAATCAAGTTAATGTTAGTTTGCCACTTGAGACGTTAGTTATTCAAATATTTCTTCAAATCAAGTGACAAACTAACATCAACTTTTCACTAACAAAACTAACTAATTTCACACACAGTATCATGAAAATCACATTATCCGCCAAAATGGGCAGGACATAGCCACTCTCCAACGATCTGATTTTCTTTTACCAGCTTATGGCCAAGTTAAATCCCTCAGACAAACTTAGCCAACCACTATTTATTAAATGGCATCAAAAGATTAACTTCTACCCAAAATTCTAGCTGAATGTTGGTCAGACACTCTTTTGCACGCTATCCCCTGGACTGATTGGTTTCAAAACAGAACTGTGGAAAACTTATAATGGTAAATTCCAAAGAACCATTCTTAAGCACAGAAACATAAAAATAACCACCAATCACATCTAGTATTTGGCTTAGAAAATAATATATCATGAGCTAATGACAAAAAACAGATGTAGTTGTGAGGTTCTGAACTAGTTTACCTACTATAAAATTATAATTGTTCACAGAAATATTTTAAGGGAATTAAATTGAAGTGACAAATGTAGAGTCTATATAAATATACTTAAAAATAGTTTAGGAATACAAAAAGTTAAATCCACAACTATTCATACAATTAATTTATTCACTCCAGTATTTCTAATTAATATTATAAAACTATAGAATAATTAAACTAAATAGATATAAAAAAAAAACTAAAGAAATTTTGATTTCATTAAAATAAAATAAATTGAAATAAATAAAACAAACTCAATAGGAAATTTAAATTTTTTTGTGAATGCAAAACAAGACTATGAACCGACGACATTATACTAAACGAAGAGTTAACAGGGCTACCATAATACATATATAAAATGACCAAAATCAAAACCTAGGAAGAACAGATAAGCTTAATCAAAGAACCCTGACAAAACAACTTTAATAGAAAGGTAGTAAAAAAAAAAAAAAAAAAAAAAAAAAAAAAAAAAAAAAAAAAAAAAAAAAAAAAAACTATAAAAGAAAAGACAATTAATAAATTATGGATTATTTTTTTAATTAAGAATAAATATGTAAAACTAATTAAGAATATTCTATAGCATAGGTTTCTTCCAGAGGATGCAACGACACATATTTTGTGATCACAAAATTTCACAAATTTTGTAGGATTCACAAAATCTCTGACATGGATTCCTCTAGATTTACTAATTAAGATTATCTTCTTAATCTTAATCAATTGTATTTAACTAAAAGAGTGCAGTGCATTTTTTTTTGTAATTTTAAATTTAAGTAAAAAAAATTATTTATATTATTAATAAAAAATACTCCTAAAATGTGTGGCATTAAGAAGTCTGCTTTGTCCCTTTTACTTATATGCAGGAGTTAACTTGTTTGGAGGAGACATGCTGTGAGGACTATAAACAAGATGGATTGTTGAGGTACTCAGCACCAAAGGGACTGGAACGATAATATTGTCAGCCTCCTAGTATTTGTATATTTTATGTTTTCAGTATAGATTGTAATGAAAAATATAATAGAAATAACCCAAACTCAGGTCCTTGTCAAATCTTAGCAATGAAGGGATAAAGAACAGTTTATGGGGTGAATTAGGCATATCAAATGGCTCTTTACTTCCATTGAGGTGATGAGTGTGATGAGGTCAATGTGTCAACAACACCCATTAGCAGTTTTATAGATAAAAAATTGGTCCGAGACAACTTTCTCATATACGTTAATAACTACATATCCCAGTGTTTTCCACTTGTTAGTTTTCGAAGGTATATTTAATAATTATTATAGAAGATTTTATCAAAATTTATCATAAAAATAATTCCTCCTCTGGAGGGAATCAAACCCGGCCTCTCTCCGTCCTCATTTAAAGCTATTTTGTCAGGAACTAGATTTCTCCAAGGAAAACAGCATATTCTTAGATTTGTATTTAAATGGACTACATTTTAAAATAGTGAGATCCGAACTCCAAGGAATAATTTTTATTTTTTACGTTTTTTCAGAATTTTTGAGAGGTAACGCCCCAAAATTTGGTGCTAATATATGATTTGGAGATCAGGGTATAATTTTTCTGAACATATAAGCCAAAATTCGTCAAAATCGGCCCGGTAGTTTAGGCTCCACGCGTCTGCACAGATGACAGACAGGCATTTATTAAAAACCACTTTTTTGAACTCCAAGACCTCAAAACATGTAAATCTATCAAAATAAAATGTTTGCACTATCACAATACTTTCTCTTTATATGAAAAAGTAAAAAAGGGGTTAAAGAAGGTTAAAAACAAAAAAAGGTTAAAAGAAGGTTGCTTCTTGCAACTATCTCAAGACTAAATTAGGACTCTCTTTAAACAGACTAGTAATATCGTAGTAGAACCTTATTAGGTATTTTTTTTACTTTAAAATGGTAACCCTGTATTAAGTAAGGTAAGATAATAAAATAAATAAAAAATTTGAACAAAGATCAATATGAAAAACTTATTTTGCCTTATAGATAACAAAATTCCTAATCATTATAATACTTTAATAACAACAAAAGTTCAATTATCATAAAAAGAGAACCAATAAGAAATAAAAATATTGTTAGTAAATAAAACATGATCAATTAAGAAATTCTTTAAATAAGTATTTATAGCTCATTTTTAAAAATAGATAAATATAAAATGAAAAATAAGTCTTAAAGTGTGTGTTTCATGTTTTTATAACAATGGTAGCATTATATAGTTATATTGAATTTGTCATTGGTTGACTTACAGACGGCCTCATAATTCCCCGAGACGTCGGGCTCCAAGCCGAGAATAATTTTCACATCTCGAGACGCGTCGAGATTATTTAACCACTCCCTAAAGAGTCAAGACAATAAATTTCACTGTTAAAAAAAAATTAAAAAAAATATAATACACAAAGCAATTGACGCTTTTTTTAAATTTCTTTCTTTTACCAATTTAATTTACTTAAAAAAAAAATAAAAAAAGGTAATACATTTATATAGGTAAATTATTTTTCCAAAAAAAAAAATTGGGATAATTGGTAGCAGTTTAGTATACATACGAATCAGGCGACTGCTCATTAAGACTATCAGACTCCAGGGAAGAAGATGAGGCCTTTTGTAAATTATTGATAACAATTTATAAAATATAGTAATATAAACATAACTCACAGTATTGCTTCGAATATTAGCCGATTTTTTGTATTTTTTTTTTTTTGTTTTCAGAATAACATATTTGTTTTTTTGTCCCCAGACGATAAAGAAAAAAAAAACAACAAAAAATAATAGTAAACCAAAAAAAAAAAGGAGATAAAATAATACTCACAACCAGCTAACAATGTTTCACACCTTATGTTCTGATAAATGATGACAAAAATTAAATGTTTCAGATAGTTCAAGTTTTCCTAAATTTTTATTCAGTACATTAACTTAATTAAATAAAAAAATATGTTATAAGTTTAAAATATATATAAAAAATATATATATTTATTAGAAAGTAAACATACATTTGAATTGAAACAAATGCCAAAAAAATAAATTAATCTACATAAATGTACTGAATGACCATGTTTGTAATTTGTTTAAGAGCTAGGGAACAATACGTACCAAACATCTCCAACACGATCACAAAAAAATTGTCAAGGTTTCCTCCATCACCACATCTAATATATTTCACAACCTCCCCTTAGTGTAAATACTTAATTAATTAATTAATTATGTCAAATTTACCAGTGTGTAAAAGTAGTAACTATGTATCAAAATTAATATTTATCAAAAATATTAGTTAGATTAAAATGATTTTTCTCTGTAAGACAAACATATCCTCAATCAATGTCCAAGTGCACTTTTTTTGGTACCAAATAATTATTTCTGAGATCAAACATACATTTTTTTTTTTTTTTACTTTTAACCCTTTTGCTGCGGGAAAGTCTGAGTGGAACAGTGCTAATGGTTTAAGACCTTCGCCACACTAAACTTGTCCCTTGTGGCACACCTGAACCACTTTTTATATATTTCTTCCTCATTTAGTTTTAGCTCCCTTGTGACAATTTAACAATATATTTTACAACTAATAATAATTAATTAAGGTTGAAAGCCCGATACTAAGTCGGAACGCTGAAGGAGTAATTACTGATTTTTTCAACATTTCCAAAACGCAATCTATATAATCTGGATTTGAAAAATGCATTGGCGCATAAAGTACGCCGCCCGTGCCTCATTGTTTGTCCACTATAGACGTGCCACTAAGGGTTAATTTACTTGCATAAGTAAATAATAAATAAAAAATGCTGAATATAAGGCTTATAATAAAATTACTTATGTAATATAGAAGGTATTTGAACTTTAATTATTCAATAAGTTATCAAATCTGAAGTACAAAATAGGTTGGTTAGAGAAGGATTAAAAAAACAAACCCAAACCTCTACATAGCAAGGGGTTGCACGTAGGGCGATGGTTGCACAACATTCATATAATGAAATAAGTCTTCAATAGCAGCGAAAGGGCTAATAATTCATTCCCACTTAATGCGATAATAATTGTGATAACACAAATTGTGTTTACACTTAGATCATTCATAATTAAAACATAAGGAAATCATTTCTAAATATGCAACGCAGAGAAATTAATTCACAATCAAGTTAATTATAATAGACACACACACACACATTCAAAATATTCAACATTAGGATAAAACATATGTACCACTTGGTTTCCAGTGAAAACTTTAAGTGCAAACAGACCATTCTTAACTTAAAATAAGAGGTGGTCAGATAACCCTGGCCTCCTTAAGTTAAGCCAACACATATAAACATATATAACATATTAACATAACTTGCACTCGGAGGAAAAAATTAATAACCGAAAGAAACTTAATTATAACTCATACAACACAGCACAGTGCAACAAAACTGAAATAAAAAACTTCAGAGAAAAAACATTTGAAATAGAAATAAAAATTAATAAGTTTTCTAGATGTCCCTATTTTATCAATGTTAATACTTAGTTGGGTCATATAGGGTGTAAAAATATGAAGATCACTGCATAAACAGGCTATATTTCGCCCCCCTCCGGGGCATAATCATGCCTAAAACATCAATAAGAACTCATAAATATAATCATTTGTGTAAAAGTACATCATGAAACATGAAGAATTTAACAAATATAAAAAGCGTCTTACCTAATCATAATCAGTAATAGTTTCACATAATGTTAAAAATCGAATCAAAATATCTTAAAATATGTAGGTATATAAATAAAGTTACAAAGGTAGTTTTCACTAACTATCACAGTCATTTAGCTAAATTTAACTAAAACATATAAAAATAATAAAAAATAACATCACAATCACAGTCAAAAAACACTTAAAATCTGGTAACCAAGTTGAAACCTTCGTCAAGGAAATCAGTTTCTGATAGTTGATTAAATATTATTTTTAATTATATAATTATTTTATTTTACTATTATAATATGTTATTATATATATTTATTTTATAAGGTAATTGTAATTTTCAATGCATTAATTTATGTATTATAGAACTAGATTTTGGCGGGAGATTTGTTTTTAACTATATTTATACATATTATTTTTATTTTATTATTATTTTTATGTTTGAAGTTTTTTAATTGAGTAATAGGCAAAAAAAAATCGTTTGTAATTATTGTTTAGGAGTTAATAAGTTATAAAAATTGGATGGGCGGGTAATTTTGAGTTCGTGTAGAAATAAAGTTTAAAAGTATAAATGACTAGAAAAGTTGAGGTAAATTTATTATGACTGCTATTATTTTATATTTAAGATGGCAGCATAATATTTATTGATGTCTTTCGAATCATTTTTAAAGTTTATTGAATTTGCAGTCATAGAAATGTATGCAGCCTCAAGGTACTTTCTTTTGGTATCATTTCTTTCTATATCTAGGATTTTTATACTGTCTTTATTTATTTGATGGCCTTCATTTGTCGAGTGAAGGGCAATCGCAGTTTTTCCGTTTTTTGCTTGTATATCATATACGTGTTGCTTTATCCTGCTTTCTAAATTTTGAATAGTTTCTCCAATGTATACTTTGTTACAATCTTTACAATCTATTTTATAAATCACATTGGTTTTTTTTAAAAGTTCTGTTTTATCTTTCAAGTTATGGTGGAAATTGCTTTTAATTTTATTCATAGGTCTTAGTCCAAATTTTAAGTTATCACAGTCGAATTGTTTAAAAGTATTCTGTATATTCTCAGATAGGCCTTTAATGTAAGTGAGGGATTTATATATAAGGGGATTATCTATACTGGAGGTACTTGCCGTATTGGTTAATGCTATGTGCCAACATTTATTTATGAGGTTTCGGGGATAACTATTTTTTTCAAGTTTTTTATATATCATATTTTTTAGAGTAGGTATAAATTTATTATCAGTAATAGAAATGGATTTTTTCATTAAATTTACTATAGAATTTCTTTTTTGGTAGAAGGGGTGTTGTGAAAGATAATTTAAGAATAAACCATTTTTAATATCTTTTTCGTACCAGATAGTGGAAATATGTCCATTCTCTTCTTTTATTAGGGTTAGGTCTAACATAAATAATTGTAACTTTGCAAAAATTTACGGCCTTCCGAAAACGCATAAAAATAATATCCCTCTCAGACCTATAGTCAGTAATAACAATGCCCCCACGGAAAAATTGACTAAACTGATAAACCCCACATTGAACAATCTTTGTAAAAACAACCCGTATGATTTTAAAAATTCTGCTGACTTAAGAAATGCTTTAAAAAATATAACCTTAGACAATGATGAAGAAATTATATCACTTGATATTAAATCCTTGTTTACCAGCATCCCACTACAGGAAGTTTATAAAATTATCCAAAGCAATTGGGACCTAATACTCCCGCATACCAACATCAAATGTAAGAATACATACCTCGAAGTTTTAAAATTCATATGTGGAAACAATTACTTTCTATACAATAATAACCTTTACAGACAACTTAACGGCACCCCCATGGGTAGTACTATATCTACCAATCTTAGTGGCATCTTCACTAATGAACTTATTAATCAAATTATCATAAAATTAAAATGTAAACCTAAATTCATCGGCAAATATGTAGACGACCTTTTACTAATAACCAAAAAACCATATACTGAAGAAACTTTTAATTTATTTAATAATCATAATAAAAACATTTCATTCACAATAGAAAAAGAAAATAATAATAAAATTAATTACTTAGACCTAACCCTAATAAAAGAAGAGAATGGACATATTTCCACTATCTGGTACGAAAAAGATATTAAAAATGGTTTATTCTTAAATTATCTTTCACAACACCCCTTCTACCAAAAAAGAAATTCTATAGTAAATTTAATGAAAAAATCCATTTCTATTACTGATAATAAATTTATACCTACTCTAAAAAATATGATATATAAAAAACTTGAAAAAAATAGTTATCCCCGAAACCTCATAAATAAATGTTGGCACATAGCATTAACCAATACGGCAAGTACCTCCAGTATAGATAATCCCCTTATATATAAATCCCTCACTTACATTAAAGGCCTATCTGAGAATATACAGAATACTTTTAAACAATTCGACTGTGATAACTTAAAATTTGGACTAAGACCTATGAATAAAATTAAAAGCAATTTCCACCATAACTTGAAAGATAAAACAGAACTTTTAAAAAAAACCAATGTGATTTATAAAATAGATTGTAAAGATTGTAACAAAGTATACATTGGAGAAACTATTCAAAATTTAGAAAGCAGGATAAAGCAACACGTATATGATATACAAGCAAAAAACGGAAAAACTGCGATTGCCCTTCACTCGACAAATGAAGGCCATCAAATAAATAAAGACAGTATAAAAATCCTAGATATAGAAAGAAATGATACCAAAAGAAAGTACCTTGAGGCTGCATACATTTCTATGACTGCAAATTCAATAAACTTTAAAAATGATTCGAAAGACATCAATAAATATTATGCTGCCATCTTAAATATAAAATAATAGCAGTCATAATAAATTTACCTCAACTTTTCTAGTCATTTATACTTTTAAACTTTATTTCTACACGAACTCAAAATTACCCGCCCATCCAATTTTTATAACTTATTAACTCCTAAACAATAATTACAAACGATTTTTTTTTTGCCTATTACTCAATTAAAAAACTTCAAACATAAAAATAATAATAAAATAAAAATAATATGTATAAATATAGTTAAAAACAAATCTCCCGCCAAAATCTAGTTCTATAATACATAAATTAATGCATTGAAAATTACAATTACCTTATAAAATAAATATATATAATAACATATTATAATAGTAAAATAAAATAATTATATAATTAAAAATAATATTTAATCAACTATCAGAAACTGATTTCCTTGACGAAGGTTTCAACTTGGTTACCAGATTTTAAGTGTTTTTTGACTGTGATTGTGATGTTATTTTTTATTATTTTTATATGTTTTAGTTAAATTTAGCTAAATGACTGTGATAGTTAGTGAAAACTACCTTTGTAACTTTATTTATATACCTACATATTTTAAGATATTTTGATTCGATTTTTAACATTATGTGAAACTATTACTGATTATGATTAGGTAAGACGCTTTTTATATTTGTTAAATTCTTCATGTTTCATGATGTACTTTTACACAAATGATTATATTTATGAGTTCTTATTGATGTTTTAGGCATGATTATGCCCCGGAGGGGGGCGAAATATAGCCTGTTTATGCAGTGATCTTCATATTTTTACACCCTATATGACCCAACTAAGTATTAACATAAATAAAAATTAATATTTTATTTCTAAAAATATTCTATTTTAAAGATCAATATGTATTAAAACAAAATCATGATAAGTGCTCAATACTTAAAAAGGCAGCGTTAAATTGTTACGATGTGAAAAGGAAAGTTCAAACAATTTATTTCTGAATGTTTCCTTGGAAGTACACGACTTTTATGACAAACTCATGATTGAATGAAAAGCATTTGAGCATAATAAATAAAAGAAGCTGCCGACTAAATATAAATTGCACTTGTGTTTTAACAACTTCAAATAAAAGAAAACCCCACGAACGATAAAAAATAATATTTAAGACTTTAAATTCTAAATAAATAATAAGTAATAGTATGTAATAATAAGATCTCAATAATAAATACTCACATCACAGATGAAAATTGGATATTTCTAATATCACAAAAATTGAACAGTCAAATACCAGACATTATCTTTGTTTGTAATATAAAAAATTACATTTCTTTTTTAACTTAATACTATGAAAATAAAGATATTTTATTTACGTACCCTTTTCTCTTAAGAATATTTTACAATATATTTTCTTCGATCTTAATAGTGTTAACAAGTGTATTAGATTATATAGATATAAATAAAAAGCTAACTACGCTTTGCCCAAAAACCAAAGATAGAAAGTATAATCCTTAGTATACATTTATTTTCTTAATTTCATATTTTTTTTATCTACACTAATTTGAACTTTATATAAGAGTAAAAAAGTCAATAAAAAAAAAAAAAAATCAAGAAATAGCAACAAAAGAAAATTGAAAATGATAACATACCAGTGCTGATGAACTCAAGTCAAAATAACAATGATTTTATTCTCTTTACATTCACTTTTTAAAGAACTATATAATAGAATTGTCCATTTTAGAAGGATTAAAGAAAAGAATAGGTAGATATATTATGTAAAATTTCATGCTAATACTTACTCGTAAATACATAAACCTCAAAGAACAAAACCCCATAGTATTTGTTGAACTTCATTATTTCATTTATTCAAAATATATAATTACAAATAAAAATTAAAATAAAGTATCATATTTACGACAGAGGTACTTGTGAGCTGCAAGCTTTATAACTTTTAGGGTTTTCGAAGACTTCTCCAGAATTTTTAATAGATTATTATCAAATATAGTTAAAATGTTATTTTATAAAAAATTATAAAATAACGTATAACGTGTTAAATTGTTTTTTATTAATTAAATAAAATTTAAACATACTTTTCTACATACCAAAGTTGAGATTAGACACATCATGTAGGGGGGGAAAACATATAACTTTTTTTATGTATAAAAAGAAAAATTAATAAGTAAAACATCAGGGCACAACTTGGTCTTAAATTAAATTTTAATATCTTAAGATAAACACAACAAAAAAATACGCTTTTAAGCAAATAATAAATAAAAAGAGTAAAAAAATCATTTGATAAGAATGGATAAAAATTATTAATTTATTACATTAAATTCAGTTTTAAATAGCAAACATTTAAATACCATTCATGAAATCTCTGAAATATCATATGAAGTTGTGCAAAAGGTCAACAACAATACCCTCTAAAAGAGAAAGTGGCAAGGTAAAAGTTTTAAGGATTAAATCTGCCTCAAGGGAAATTCCATTTAAAAACATCTTTTATAAAACAAAATAACTATTTTATATTATAAAACTTTAACACAAGCTGACAATATGAAAACCCCTTAAGATGCATCACACCTAAAGAGACAGCTGACATAGCAAGACACAGAACTTTATGATGACTTCAACCTCAAAGCCTACTAACTTTTAAAAACAGATAGTAACTTACTGCAATCCTACCATGGTTTTACTGTTGTCTTGCAGAATTTAAATTTAAATTATTTTACATTGAAGGACAGAATAGTAATAACTATGCATTAAATTTTATGTAAAAGGAAAAGATTTATTTTAAATTAAGATCCCAAAAATTATATAAATACAGTTGAACCTGGATAACTTGAATCTTGATATCACAGTAAATGATTTCCTTTACCCTAATTCGAGATTGCTAATAATTAAACTTTGTTAACTCCAAAAAGTACATACTCAAAGTAAAAACATGTTCCCTCAATGTTTGAGTAATCGAGGTTCCATTGTAATTATAAATAAATAAAAATAATACAAGAAGGGCTTAGGCCTGCCAAAGGGCTTATACAACTATACATGTAATGGGGTCAGTATGTCGCTCTGTCAGCTGTATTAACTTCATAATTGACACTAATTAAAAATTACTCAAGCTATAGGGACAATTTATTAATCACAAATTAGTATTAAAGATAAACCCAATAAATGATATACTCAAGTTAATTTTTTTTTCAAAAATTAGATATAAATTTGCTTCAAACGTTTTAAATTACATTCACCATTAAATAACACAATTATTCTTATCAAATGTTTTAATACACATTCAACCAAACAGTTTAAAAATTAATTTGTTTTGATCTATTTTAATTAAAAATTAGAAATTAAAAAAAAAAAACATGGACAAAAGATACAAAATATATTCAGCAGTATGTATTATTGGTAGTAGAAATTAGTTTAGACTAAAAAATATAACAAAGTAATCATTATTATTAAGAGACATTAGAAATTAAAAGAATAATAAAAGTTCAGGAGATAGCGTGCATAAAAGTGGTTGATTAACATCAAGCTATAATTTTTTGAATGAGTTAATCTTTTGGTGCCTTTTAAGAATATGTGGTCGGCTAAGTTCGTCTGTGGGACATAGCGTGACCATAAGCTGTTAAAAAAACAGACCCGTGGAAAGCGGCCAAAGCCCACCGATTTTGGCCAGCAATGTGATTTTCATGATCCTGGGTACAAAATTAGTAAGTAGACCAAAAATCAAGTTGATGTTAGTTTGTCACTTAATACGTTAGTTTTTCAAATATTTCTTCAAATCAAAGTGGTTCCATAGCAAGTGACAAACTAACATGAATTTGTCACTAACAAAACTAACTAATTTTGCACTCAGGATCATGAAAATCACCTTGTCCGAAAAATGGATGAAACATGGCTGCTCTGTTTTTTTCCACCACATCCTTCAAGGGCACCAAAAGAATAACTCATTCAAAAAATGATAGCTTGATGTTAATCAGTCACTTTTATGCAATCTATCTCCTGGACTATAAATTAATATATCAGGTTTCCACAAAATTGGACGACAATTAAAATGTAAAATATGAATCTTGAAATAAATTTACTCTTTACATATTATATGAACTAGAAATGAATTATAATATATAATTCTCCATGATTATATTAAATGTCCACAATAAGAATAGCTTAACATTTATGAATGAATAATATCAATGCACAAACTGAAATGTCACAAAATCTCACTGTGAGATCAAATGCAGCACCACCTTGAAATTTATAAGTTAGAATTACCTTTGTACCTGCTGTGATTTAGGAAACAGTTAAAAACATATTTGACAATGGACTAACAATTTTTATTGCAATGGAGCAAAGAAAAAACAAGGCCAAGAGTAGTATCTCTGTAAAGAAGGGTGGGACCTAGACTAGTGACTACTATTAATAAAAACTTATATTTCTTTTAGTCTATTGGTGTATAAATGGACAAAAATTTAAAAAGTTTTATTCAAAATTGAGGAAATTATTTCAGTTTAATGGGTACAATTTCTACAAACTTTTATTAATTGAAAAGGAATTTTGTTTAGAGGTATGATTTTGCTGAACATGAATACCGAAATATATTGTTTTTAGTTATTTAGGCTCTAAGCATCTTCAGAGATGACAAAAGTATATTAAGAGAACAATTTGATTGGTTTAAAGGGCTTAATATGTGTAAAACCATTAAAATAAAATTATTCTTCCACCACACATACATTCTCTTTAAATACACCATGTAAATTAGATAATTAACATGGCAATTTTAAACCTTTCTCCAAATTTAAAAATGGATTAAATTTATTTTTAACAGTTAATATGAAATTAGATTCACAAGAGCTTTGAAGCCCACCTTATATCAGTATAGATCAAAACAAATTATCATTATATATTAGAAAATAAATAATATTTATGATAAGATTGAATTAACTTACCGTAGATGAAAGAATATCATGTGGACAACATCCGAGAAGGAAACTTTTGCAAACTTTGGGATCATAGAACCTATAGTTATACCTGTTGTTCTCTCCTGAAATATATTAATAATACAATATATAAGTTCTTCAATTATAAAATTAATAATTGTATACATATTGATAAATACACAACCAGGAGGGTTGAAGTATGATATTAAACCCACCTGCAAAATCAAAACAAAAAAAATGTCCCTACATCAAACAAAAAATGTCCCTTCATCAAGAAATATCAATATAATAAAATTTTAGGAAGGTTTAATATAAAACTATATACAATGGCATAAGAGTAAGATATCAAACCTATCCATGTTTTATTTCCTTCGCTCTTATTCAGGATTTTAGAAAGGCTTGGGGCTTTAAGTAGGGTAAAGAGAAGAGGAAAAAATACAGGGTGGGTTTGATATATACAATGGCGTATGAGTATGATATGGACAGTGGCACTTCGAGTTGGACCTCTACCTGGTTTATATACAGGAGGGTTGTTTTTCTTCAGAAAATGAGTGGAGCACCGCGAAGCGGCTATTGAAAATTCAAGGGTACACAAAATTAAGGTTTTTGATTTAATATGCGGGATTTTATCACCAAACCTCAAAGTGGGGGCACGTAAAATCCGAATTTACCGAATTAGTGCATTGCCATAAAGATCAGGATTTTCCAAATCCTGAGCTCTCATTGGCTCTACTCTATTTTTTCAATTTTTTCACGCTCTAAAACTTATTTTGCACACTGTAGTTAGTGTATTTACGTGAGTGCTTCTTACGTGAGCAAGAAAGTCAATCCAAGTTCACTTTCCGTTGAACCTAAGTTCTGTTCAGAGTTCACTATTTTTACAATAAACTGGCAGTTATTGTAAAAGTAGTATTGTTTCGTTGTACATTTAGAAGAGCACGTTCTTATTTAAATCAAACATATATATATTCCAATTATTCTTTCCCCCCAAATTGACCAATCTAAATAAGGTGTAGTTTACAGTTATGACAAACTGTTAAAATGAAGCAGAGAATAAGAACAAATAGACAAATGTAACCTACTTATAGAATTATTAATCTCATGTCTTTTTTTCCAAATATATTAAAAATCCCTAAAAAAAACAAAAACAATAAAGATCACCTGAGCATTTCGAAACGCTAAAAGTTAAAAATAAACATGAATTGACTTCAATAAACGTTAGGTTAAGTTTGGACAGTAATATACGATGAAATAACCCATAAAATATTTATAACATTAATCTTTGTAAGTAAGCAATATGGTGAAATTGAATTAGGTTTTTAACAAAATTCTTTCACAGACTGAACTAGAGCAATCAATACACTCGGAAATCACGAGTTTAAATTCGCGAGATTCCCTCAGTTTAGTAAATCAAGCGTCAGATAATTATTTGCTCAGTATTCATCTGAATTACACCATAATCGCAGCAAACTAATACTATCAACATGTTTTCAAGGATTCTACGCTGGTTTTTCCAACTAGGACGGGCAACATCAGTTTTAGACGCCACCCAATACTGCAAATGACCTTACATTAATTACTCCAATATTATATTTATTAATTTAACCACATAATATTAATGTACACATTAATATGTTGACGATATGATTGTAAAAAATTAATTATTGATTATTATAGAAATAATTGGGTAAATAAATATGTCAATAACTTCACGCCATTGTGGCACCATAGTAGGACAAACAACGATTGAGTCTCCACTTACCGTTTCTAGCCGTTCCCATGAGTTGGTCAAGCATCGCACGCATCTGATCCGTTGCACTCATCTTGAATCCTTCCTAAAGATGCAGTAAATTTAATTAAATAAGAAGATAATAATTAAATTATTCTTCGAGTTAAAATATCCTGAACTTTTCCATACGATAAAACGAAATGCTTAATCGAGATAAAGAATAAAGAATGAATCAACCAGGAATCAGGAATCAACAATCGATATATTTGCAAGAGAGCCAACACAATAAATTTATTTTTATTTAAGTCTTGTTTAGGGTTATTTTAGTTTTAAATATTCACAACCTTAACAACACTGTTTTTTTAAAATCTAATGTTTTGAGTCGAAATTTGATTTTTTTTATCTTGTGTGGATTGTTATTGTTATACACGTACACTTAATTGTTTAGTTTAGCCTTTTATTTAAATTTAAACATGGTTAACAATTCGGCTCTTCAGTCTTTTGGTGGTATTAATTCGTCTCTACTGCTTAACAAGGCGGATGAGATAGGGAAACCATTAGTTCTTGAATTTTCAAAACAAGTTATGCACGTTGCCTTTTCTCCTTTCAGTGAAACTCATGATTTAGCTATACTTGTATTTAAAAAGGAAATCTGTATTGTGAGTTTGAGATTTCGTGTAAGTACATTATTTATTATTATTTATTTTGAAGTTCAACGTAGATTTTGTCGAGTATTAATGTAGATTGGTCACCGGTAGTTTTTCCACTAAACAACCAATATGTTTAAATAAATCTTTAGGTCTAATTTCTCAAGAATTATGACTAGCTATATAATAATTATCGATTTCTTTTATTAGTTTAGTACCATATCAAAGCTAAAATGTTGAGTTGGTCAATATTTCTATCAAATACTCATTTCTACAGGTACGAAGGTTATGGCAAATCTTGAGCTGTATGAATAAGACTTATGTTGATGCGTCGAATGTTTCATCGACAATTATGTGTAACTTGTAACACAAGAGACAAATATCGCATTGTGGTATTTATCAGTAGGTTATATTTATTATATCCCTTTATTACGAATTTGAGTTACCAACATTTTGGCTGTCTGTTGTTATAAAGTGTGTTATAACATAACAAGTCATCGTTATTTTAGCATCATGGATATATTCCTAAGTATGGGAGGTGGTTCCCTTAACTTTGACCTTATAAAGGACAGTTACATACACTTTCCCCTGGCCCAATGCCAGGGAGACAGGACATTTTTTATTCTTCACCAGCTGTCATATCAGTTCCTCGACTGTGTTTTTCTCCAATGTGTGATGGCGACCCAACAACGTCTTCACACAAAAATTGTACTTGTGAAGTCAATCCAGTAACCTCAAGTTTATCTGAAGAATGCTGCTTTAGAACAGCCGAAACCGGTCAATTGTTCAAATTAAAATTTTTGTGTGAAGACGTTGTTTGTTTATTGAACTACACCTCTTTCATGATGTATCATATCAGTGTTATCAGTGGTTGTTGATGTTTGCTAATGTGTCCTAGGTAAGAGTTCTTCCTCCACCTACTTAATTTACTCATAATACTTATGTGGGTACGTTTGAGTATGCAGTAGAGGCATATTTGCTGTTAATTGAGTTTTTAGAGTTGGGGCCTCACTCGAATTTATGATTTGACAAAGGAATATAATCTCTCAAATGTATAAAATTATCCAAAGTGATTCTTGACTTTAGGGTTCACTGCAGAATAGCCATAGTAGAGTTATCTAACCAGCACAAGTATTTTAATTTGGCTTGTGAGGAGTTTTGAATTTATTGACTTGGAGATTCCTTTTCTTTTTGTGCTAGTTTTAATTAAAAGTTTTCCCCTATCCATTTTTTATTTTATATCAGCCTCTGTCTTCAAATAAAGTGATTTTCTTTTTGGTGGCATTTTAAAGTAAAATGTACAAGGTGGTAAGCATATAAAAGATATGCATTAGAGTCCGAACTAGGATGTGAATTAAGGAAGCTGGCAGATAACAGACTTGTAGAATATTCAAGCTAGGTGGCATTGGATACAGAAGCTACCATTGGCATAAAAAGAAGCATACGATTTAACCAAGCCAAAAATAATTTAGGAAGGATAGGATATGTTAAAGTTAATAATAAACTTAACAAACAATACATTTTTCAAGGGAACTATCTTTTAACTAGTGTTTTATTGTGTTTTTTAAAGTGAGGATATGCTGTAATATCTACTAGATTAGTGTTAAACTTTTTTAGCCCATGGCACACTATTAAAAAAATAGCCATTAGCCACGGCACTCCTGTTACTCTATGCAGAGAGCCATCCTGGGCCCCATGTCAATAAGTCTGCTGGGTCCCCCTCTTGCTGAGGGGTATGAATTTCCCTCCAGGGACAAGGTGGTCGAATGGCCCTCCCTCGTGAATTTTTTGAAAATTGCATGTGTGGAAATAACTTTATTACGCTATTTTGGCTTTTACCCATCATAAACAGTTACTTTGATTTTTATGGAAACAGTTATTGATAGGTTAATAAATACTTGATAGTATGACAAGGTTTATTTTATTTTTTTATTTTGGAACCATAGCTTCATTCGATAGCCATTCTCTTCAGATGACACACTGAGGTATAGGTATCCTTCATTTGATGTTGAAGTAAATCCAATAGACAAATATGTTTCATGATATTTCCTCGCAGTCTACTTTGAATCTCTGTTTGAACTAAACCTTGTACCTACTGTACTTCTGCAGACAGGCATTACTTTGTTCTGAATAGTTTGATTTTTTTTTTTATTCTGGATACCACGACACACCTGGCCAGCCTCGTGGCACACCAGTGTGCAGCGGTACACATTTTGGGAAACCCTGTACTAGATACTTGTGAGAATGGTAACAATAGGATTTGCTAAAGTTGAATGAATCCTAGGAGATATTCTGTGTATAAATTTAAAGAAGCATGTTAATAATTAACATTTATTTTCATTTAAAATAGTACTTATTTTGTTCTCTTTGATCCTTAGGAAGAAGACGATTCTATCTTGCACCAACCAATAGTTTTTAAGTTACTTGAGAAGATAGGAACTACAGATCAAGTGCTATCAGTTAGTTGGAGTCCAGATAGTTCTCTTACAGCTGCTCCTTATTCTGTAACATTCGCTTGTAATAAAACTGATAATGTTAGTTTTCAAGTTATCACATCAAATATCACCAATGAGTACAATGAACAGGTATGTTAATATAATATAATTTATGATAATCATAGTATAATATTTTATTTTATTGTATATAATAACTGTGAGAAGCTGGCTCAGGAAATTATTTTATATATGCATTACGTCTTTGCAGAAATTAATTGGTCATTCAAGCTATGTAAATGCATTTGCTTATGAACCCAGTGGTGAGTGTTTAGCCTCAGTCAGTGATGACCTAACCTGCAGGATCTGGGAAGTCAGGGACAAATATAAACAAGTAACTACCTTCTTTCTTTTATCACCTGGTGAGTGATTTATTTACTGTTTTTTTTTTTTTTTTTTTCTGATTGTTAATAAATATAATCACTAAGGGGGTATATTTCAAATGGCATTTTATTATTCTATTTCTTATTAATATGTGGTATGCATTGTGTAGGGGTTTCAGTGTGCTGGCACAAAACTAGTCCAGGTTTGATGGTTGTTGGCGAGAAGAATGGTACCATTAGGATGTATAATGTAAGAAGAAATGTAGCGCTGATGAGTTTCCAGTCTGATCTAGGTAATCTGTCGGCATTAGCTTGGTTACCAGGTGCTAATAGTTACTTAGCTGCTCTTTGTGGACCCAATCTTGTCATCTGGAGCACGTCTTCACCCAGGTTACCAATTTATTTTGAGATTTGATTACACAATATTTAACTAACTTATTTTGAGCCTAACAATTTAGTTTCCAGGAAAGTTTGTTGTGTCATAGAAAAGTCTGAAGTCTCTTAATTTTGTGTGGTATATTAAAAAATGACATGTTTTCATAGCTGCCAACTAAGCAAAATTTTAAATGTGTTTAACTTGAAACTCCCAAAAAATATAAAAATGTTGCAATCCACTGATATAAGTTGTTGTTTTACCCATTTAAGAGTTAGTAATATTTAGTCACTAATTTTTATTAATAATATGTTTAATATCGTGCTTCCAGTGTTCCCCAGAGTTCAACAGTGGTCCATCCTGAAGGGGGAAGACACATCTGCTTTATGGCTGGAATAACCACCAAGATATTCTCTATAGGAGCACCTGAAAACACACTCAAGAGAACTAGTTTGGAAAAGGCTACCTCTAAAACTATCACCACCTTCAAGGTAAAAAATAATTATAATGAGATTAAACTAAGGTTCACATTGAGTTATGTTGTGCTGTACATGAAGGGCAGAGAAGCACAAAAAAAAAAAAAAAAAAAAAAAATGTTTGGCACAGTTTTCCACACATATTGGAGTGCAGTTTTATGGGGCAGTTTGACAAAAGCAGATGCCGTGTTGTGTTAAACTCCCCCCTCCCAACCAAAGCAGTTTCCATTTTTTTTAAACAAGAATATTAAAAAAAACTGTCACAGTTTTTGTGTCAGATCCACATTTGTCAGGCAGGGAGGGTGACGCAGTACTACTGCCTACTAATTATATTAATTATTTGAATTTCTAGGCATGGCTTGCCATCAATTTGAACTTCTTTTTTTTCTTTTAGCTGGCTTCTAATTTATCCTGTCATAGTTCCTTACCATACATGGCTGTAGGAGTTGACAACACTCTTCAAATTTGGAACACCAGAGACGTATAGACACCTCATTTTGAAAACTATGAGATTTGATCGGCAGCAGCTATTCACCAATAAGATCTAATATCGTATTCGTTGGCGTGTTTCTTAAGCCCTTCATAGAGGTTTAATTTACTGATAAATTAAGATACAAATTGTGCAGAAAAAAAATCTTAACAAACTAATGCATATTTTTATTTGGAACATTGTCTAAATTGTATTACCTAACTATTTTTTGATAGCAGGTACTTCTATCAGGCTTTCTACCTGTTGTGGCACACCCCTATCTCCTTGGTTGGCCCTGAAAAATGTGGTTAAGGTTTGCTGTGCCTTGGCATTACACGGCTGTTATAATATCAAAAAAATTAACTGAAATACCACAGTATAGTGGTTGAAAACCAAGTAATGTATATAATTGAGGGTGTGATTTAGTGATAAGGGTTACCACACCACATGGGGATCAAAGTGTGTTAAATTCATTCCAGACAAAGTTCAGTTGTTTTAGTTGATAGTTGTTAGGGCACTAAATGGCTGGGCAGGCCAACCTAAATTATTAACAAAAGTAGGGACAGACCAACCTACCAAAAGTAGGGATGTGCTGCCATAGCATGCAGTAAGCCAAGTGATGGGAGGATTTCCTGCTCCTGCAATTCACCAGCCAATAATAATGTAGACAATATACCATGTCCAATAAAAATGTATTATAATCGACCATTATCACAAGCATTTACAACTATAACTAAATTCAAATCAATATATTATAAGTAAGTTCCTTAATTACTTAGTTATTACTATGAACTCATTTTTTATCTTTCACCTGTCACATTTTAAACTTTTAATTTCTTGTCTGAGATACTTTCAAAAAATCAAATACCAAGTTTTTTTTCATTACTTTGAGACAATTTTACTCTTCTTATCAATCCAATGTTTAGGCTTTCTTCTTAATCTCCTAATTTTAAAACAAAAAAAAAAACACATTGTTATTCTTATTATTTTTTTCAAAACTTTAAAAAACCATGTTTTGTGTTAATTCTTTTGTGGCTGGAGTGGTCCTGTGGACTAGTTTAAGTGAAAGGTCTATGCAATTTGGTTAATTTTTATTCTATATTGTTCAATGATTACTATATTAATTTATTTAGTATAAATAAATTCAGAAAGTTTATGGTAGACTTATTACCTAGAGGCTATGACCTTCAGTGCAAAAATAAGTTCTTAATTTTTAACTTTAAAATGTGTTTGTTTTAATTTTAAATTAATTGGAGTCGAAGGAGCTTTTAAAAGTGTATAATGGTATTTTTTTAATGACAGTCATTATCATACTTTCTGTTCAGAAATTGTTTGTTATAATTTTTGCCTTCATGTACATAATTTAATGTTATAATAATACTAATTATTCTTTTTATAAAGTGTAAATAAATTTTAGTTTATAATATGATATAATGATTTATTTTGTTAGTATTCTTACGCTTACAACCTGTAAAACATGGATCATGTTTTAATTTTACTGTTGGCAGATATTGGAACCCAATTTTAATTTTGTATAATGAAATCAGTAGGATTGTTCAAACCTCCCTATTTGTAATTTGTACCACCCTACACATCGTCCCCCGAATCGTTTGAGAACTGTTTAGGGCATGTTTTATGCACATGCGCTTACTTTGTACTGTTATAAAATCATCAGGTTGGAACGGGTTTGCTACTCTTTAAAAACTTTAAAACCCAGGAGATAGGGAACCTTTCTGTTGACATGTGTGATAAACCTGAGCATGCCATACTAACAGATACTTGGTTTAGGCTGAGGTATATATAGGTTGGAACAGCCAGAGGACAGTAATGCTTTCGATTCATCAACATTGATCTCCCAAACTGACAATCAAAAACATTTTTTTTTTAAAAAAAAAAATTCTATGTTGAGAAAAAGGAATTTTGACATATTTTTTCAATATTTTTTATTGTGATGTTTCTTCAGATCAATTTCAATATTTTTGATTTATCAACATTGCTGCCCCAGTCCTAGTTGGAACATTTGAGCATGCCTGTGGCAATGATCCCATAGGCGGTTCCCAGCTTCGTTGGAATAAACATAAATGTTCTTTTTACACGAAAGAAATGGCTTTCTACCACTATAAATAAATATGAAGTGCACACTTAAAAATATGAATAAGATTTTAAGTCAATGAAATTTAAGGATTTTAAATTTTGGTAAGGAAAATAAACAAATTTAATATCTTCTAAATTAACCAACTATATTTACAAAAACAAATATTTACAAAAATCAGGTAAAGAATAAAAAAAGAGAAGTTAGAATGAGAACCAGCCAGGAAGGCCAGGACGCTGTTTATTTCTATTTTCAAACTGTTGGTAAGACTGTTGTGCCTGCTCTTTCATTTTCTTGTACTCATTGTCTTGGCTCTCTTCCCTCTCTCCGCTGATATTTGGGAACTCAAATGTCTCGTTCTTACTCTGAAATTAAAAAAAATATATACAGATACACTACTACATATTAATATGATAAGCAGTCAAATTTGAATGAGGTTTTTATAAACCTCATACTTATTTAATTAGAATTATATTGAATGAGGTTTTTATAAACCTCATACTTATTTAATTAGAATTATATTGAATGAGGTTTTTATAAACCTCATACTTATTTAATTAGAATTATAAAATAGGGGGGGGGGGGGGGGGGGGGCAGAGTAGAAAAAAATACTCTGCCGCTGGGATGTGATCCACAGACCTTTTGATTGCTGGTCCAATGTTTTAACTCTTGTGTGTTGTAAATCCTCTGTGTGTAAAAAGCATTTAATAAGAGTTGGATGTAACTTTGCTTTTTTAATGCATTTCAAGAAAGAGCACAATTAAAAGAATATTTTCCTACAATTTAGTAATTACTACAATAACGTCATAGAGGAAAAATAAAACTTTTATTTTCAAAACCATAAAATAATTTTGTGTAATATAAATTTCCTTTTCTGTCCAAATCTGTTTACAATATGAAGTCTTCTTCTCGATTTGAGCATTCTGCTGTATCTTAATTTATAAAAAAAAAAGAAGAGAATTGTTGTCCAAAGTTTCCTTGGTATAGTATGCATGCTATCAAACTTGGATATCAGACCAGTGAAATGCCAAGTTCTTAAGCATTCAAGTAAAAAGTGTTGTTCTTTGTATTATTAATTTTATTAAAGGTCGACCAAAATGTCATGAACACGGGAGAAACTGAAAGCTTAGCTTCGTTTAAAGTCAGAACTTCCAAATATTGTCGAAGTCATTACAGTCGGGTGCTAAGACAATACCCATTTCTAGTTTGTATGACATGCGCTGTTATGTCAAATCTCACGAATAACAACAGGAAGGTTTCCAATCTGTTAGGTTTCCTAGTTTCCTGTTTTGTTTGTTTTTTTACAGTACGAATTATTGTCACAACTGTCCTAAACGATCCATAGACTAGGGAGTAAATAAAACGATCTTTGAACGATCCGCAAATCCACAGGATGATGCAAATGCAAAGGACGCTACAAATAACGGGGTTAGAACAAACCTAATATTATATATATTTGCTATTGTAAAAATGATTGCTCTCCAGGCCAAATAATCAAAATAATATTAGCGAATTTCTAGTTTGCTCTTCCCCATTATATTTTTTATAAATAAAATAACCAGTAAAACTTATCTTATAATCTCATTATTTTTACAATTTCTTCCTAATTTTGAATTTGTGTTATTTATTTATTTATTTATTTTTTTTTTTCTTTAGGTTTTAGTCCCGATCAACTGCCAGGGTTGTTTGTAATTTGTGTTATTATCCATGTTTTTATTAACAGGAAACTTAATTTACCAAAGAGAAAATTGCCAAAAACAATCCAAGAGAGGTAATAGTGCAAAAATAATACACAAAAAAGTAACAACTAAAATCCAGAAATACGAAAAGTAACAAATAAAACAGAAATAAAAAAATAACAACTCAAACTCAGAAATAAAGAGGAAGAAAAAAATTGATTAAGAAAGAAGAAAATCGATTTAGATTTAAAGAATATTATTATGAATAACAAATAAATAATAATATAAAGATATTATCGTATATTATTGTGATTTCTTATCAGGTACAGTGTTGCCTGTTGCAAAAAAAATATTTAAAAAATATATAAGTTATCAAAAACAAAATTATTAATAACAAAAGAACAACACTTTGTTTTTTGACAGTGGTCCATTTTATTAAAAACTGACTATACATGGCACCAATACGACACTACGGCGCACTCCTCAGATTTCCATGACTTCTTGGTCGACCTTTAGTAGTTGAGTCTATGGAAAAATAAAAAGCTCACTTTTGCTATAGTTAGACCCCTATTTGGTTCATCTTCAAGCTAACTAGAAGATTACGTAAACATATACTAGTTGTTCAGCTTTAATCAACCTTGGTGGTTATCGTCATTTGGCAGTTTTTGAGATCAAGTGTGTTTGAACTTGAATTTTAATTACAGAATTTTGGAAACTTCTACTTAAAACCAAAAATAAAGGTCACCTCACTTGAACTTACTACAGATGATTTTTATGAGATACTTAGTGAATTAAACCACAGATCAGAATACAAAAACACATTAGTGAAAAACAATAATTAAAAAATATATAAGATGATAATACGATTATCTCGACCTAAAGGGAGGAGATCAACACGGCTGGACAATATTCAAGTCAATTGCCAAGCAACAAGGTATGTCCTGGGACAGTGCCCGGAAAATAAGTGTGAATATGCCAGCCTGGAGATACCTTCCCAACATGGAGGAAGAATATGATCTAACTAAATAAGTAAGTAAGATGATAGCACAGTGCCACCTTGTAGGGAAAGTTACTTTTCATACTATGAGGGTTTACAAAGCTTAATAATAATAACATTGATGGCCCACATAATAACATTGCAGTTGAGGCAATTAGCAGTGCCTCTGAAAACCATTCAGCTTAATCTTTGGGAACTACTATTCTAATGTGAAGATTAATCAGTAGTTTTTTTTTTGCAATAAATGTTCATTAATTATGACTGTTGCTTACCAGGGTAATAAAAGCTCTTCTATAATCATCCTCTTTCTTTACATATCCTTTCATATGGTCTCTCACCAGTTTACCTGTAAAATAAATATATTATTAAAACAATATTATAACTGAATAATAAGATCAGCATTAATGAGGGTCCACATTTCTCCTCCAGAAGTGGCAACTTGGTCTGACAAGGGTTTTGGAAATAGGAGGTCATTCTCCCTTGAAATTAAATACGACGATCAGTCTCAAATTCTTCTACTTGCAATTAAATATCAGAACCAAAACTTTTTCTGCTTGTAAGATAAACAAACTCATTTGTGGGTTTAAAATTAAGCCAAAGCCTTTAAATTCAATTTGAAAAACATATCTTAAAATAGAATAATTATTGGAGTTCTTCCAATTCCGTTATGTTATTTTTAATTAGTTCACAGTATTAAAAGCTGATAGAAAATAAACAGGACATTTTTACAAATTCACTCTTGAGTCATGGTCTTCAACAAAATAAATATTCTTATATTGAATATATTCTAAATCTCTAAGTGTCTTCATCTCTTCCTTTTTTATACGTTGGCTATAACATTTACTGGCTACTACATAATGGTTTTAAAAAGAATAAAACAAAAAAACTGAAGGTGTGATGTTGTTTTTTAAAGAATTTATTGACATAGTGTATATAACATTATTTTGTCAAACTGAACGAGACCAGTAAAATAGGGGGGAGGGGGAGGGTATAGCTATTGCAGTTGGAAAATGTGTTTTTAAGGTTTTTAATTTTGATTCTCTATAATTGTGGTTATTCTTATAACTATAACCATCATGATTTTTTTTTTTCCAAGAAGCAAAAGTTTTAATTAGTGTTGTTAGCTTTTTAAGATTTAACTCATTTCAGCAATTCCATTAAACAAAACTGGAGAAACAGCCATCCAAAGGGTAGCAACACACCTCAATATCAAAGGTATGGCAGAAGTAAATTGGAAAGACAAAATTTGACGTTCTCTCATGAGAAAGAAATCTATTTTTATTTCTATAAACAATTAACACTAAAGACATCACTTGGGTAAGTAAAATTACCATACTAGTACTATTACTATTAAGCTAACATAATTACGGATCACTATTCTTTAATTAAAATGATTATATATTAAATTATTACTTTTATCCTGCTCAAAACGGGAGAGTATTTACTAAACCCTATTTAAATCAGACTTTTTTCATTTACTTTTCTAAAAATTACTACAAGTGGTTGAAAGTCTGCTTTGAAGATTAAAGTAGAGATAAATATTGGTTTATAACCAGAGATGGGAAAAAGTCATAAATGTCATAGTCATATGATTTTGTCATATAATGGCCTTTTTTTGCCAAATGTTTAGCAAAAAAGGTTTTTTTTTGTTAAAGCAAATTTTTAAATTGAACATTCGAGGTCCGGTTCCAGGTAAAAGTGCGTTCGAACAAAACACCCTTACACCAGCTTAGTGAACGGCCTGGTCTCTAAATTCCCTGACCACTTTTGGACTCAACAATGCATACCTACAACCAGAGAGTCACCGACGGTCATCCCTAATTCCCAGAGCTCCTGATCGGCTCCTTCTCAGAACAACTATCATCAACTCCTCCAATTTTAGGTCGGGGAAAAAATCTAACTTCATCTATTCAATGAGACGAACATTTTTTTCAAATACAATTTTTTAATAAAACCAACAGCCACACCGCTATGAAGAGTTAAAGATCGCTCAAACTATTAATAGTTTTTATTATGGAAAGAACGAGAGGAGGGAGATAGACAAGGGGAATAAGAGGTGGCTTGGTTCCCCCACCTCTCTCTTTGACCTACCTCTTCAATAGCACAGTGAGCCTATGGACCTCGAGAACAGGCGACCAGGCTTTATTGATGGGAAATTAAATAAATTAGACAATAATGGATTTTAAAAGCCTAAAATCATTAAAGTATACATGAGGAAGCTATGTGCCACTCTAATTGGCAGTGTATTTACAATGTTAAAGCATTCTGCTAATTATTATTATTTATTGTAAATATAATTCTGTATTTATGAAGTATTGGAATCTTTCTTTTGAACTACCCTCCAAAATAACGAAACGCTTCATATAAAGACTAAATTATCACAGTGAAATAAACGTCATACTTTTGGCTAAAATGTCATAAAACAACAGATTTTCTGAAATAGAGGTCATAAAACAGGAGAATAAAATTCATAGAATAAAGGTCATGAAATGGAAAAATAAAAGTCATAAACATCCCGTCTCTGTTTATAACTATTAAAGTGAAACAACTCCTTATCGGATAAAGATAAAGCTTACATAGCTTTTTCTTATCAATTTAAAACAATGAGACAAAAGGGCTTCCTATTCCACCAATTTATTTTACAGATTAGTGTTTTTACTACATAACAGTTAAAAAAATATATAATACAAAAATAAGTACAGCAAACTTTCTCATATATATTCAGTGGTCGCCACTTAATGTAATCAAAATTGCTTGGAAGGGGTCCACTCAATACCAATGCAAAAAGTAAACCTCACCTCAAGGTGATTGTTTTCGAGAAATCAGATTTATTTTTATCAATAAATCAGAAACTAGATTTTTTCCAGGAAAACTGCTTAAATGGTTAAATTCTTACTTAAACTAAAAATTTTAACTGTTAATTTATTTTATCTGAATTTTATTATTCACTATGTATTTTTATTGAATTGTTATTGTTATTCTTTTGTAGATATTATTCAGAAATATTTGTAACTTTGCCAACTACTTATTGTTTTTTCTTTATTTTAATCTTCTGTTATAAATAAGTCATCTCACTATTACTAAGTTAACCCTTAATGATACAGCTATAGAGGTCAAACAATGAGGCACGGGCGGCGTACTTTATGCACCAATGTGTTTTTCAAACAATAGGTCAAATCCAGATTATCTATATTGCTGTACTAAAAAGTCAATTAATGTATTACATATTTATTTCTCAATGATATCTTTAATTTTAAAAATAAAAATTACTATAAAAAATCAGTAATTACTCCTTCAGCGTTCTGACTTAGTATCGGGCTTTCAACCTTAATTAATTATTATTAGTTGTCAAAGTCCTAAGATAACTCCTCACAACCATCATCCTAATCCGACAATTCATGGAAAGCATAATTTCTCTACCAGACATGGTGGCATGGGCAGAGTATATACAGTGCTCCAAGATAAATAAACCCGGCAAATCAATGAACGAAGCAATAATCAAAGCAGAATGTTTCATCCATTTAAGGGGTCTATAGTGGTAAGGTAGAGTGTGGGTTTTTATTCTCGTATCGTGAAACTGTGATTTACAGAAACTTTTTAACTCGTGGCTCACTCAATGCGCCAGCCCATGTCTTTAAGGGTTAATATTTAAAGTAAATAGTTATTTCATATTTAGTAGATTTATATTCAAGAGTGCTCTCTCATAGCTAAAGCTGTAAATAAATGGACCACAAAATATAATTCTTAAATCAAAATTGACGGAAGTGAAAAATCATTTCTTTTCAGAATTTTTGGGGGTAGCGCCCCCAAATTTATAGTTAAAATTAATTTTTCGATTTTGCCTCGGAGTATGATTTCTGTGAACAGGTATGCCTAATTTTATCAACATTGGTCCTGTAGTTTAGACTTAAATACGTCTGCACAGACATGTAAATCTTTTTGTCGTAACAATAGATATATATGACTTATATGAGAAAGTAAAAAAGAGCCCTTCTCTCTTGATATAACCTTCTGATACTACTGTTTCTAGTAACTGACTTCAAAAGGTTGCTTAAACCACTCTTTGGGTCTAAGATAATATCTAAATTATTATTACTAACACATTAACTCGCCCACTCAAATAAATTTCTTATTTTGATTTGATTAATTTAAAAATAACAGATATAGACCTTCCATGATTTCAGATTTGACCTCCGCTACTGGTACTTTATATATCTTCTCTAGGTAATTCCTGATGTCATGGTCAGTCATTTGTATAGATGTAATAAACTGAACAACATTCTTCGGTTGTTTAGCTTGTGGCCGCACCAATTTAAGCCAGAAGTTCGGTAAGAAGACCCTCAATTGTGGATTACCCTTTCGGTACAAAGGATACCTGAAAATTAAATAATACAAAAGATTAAAATACAATTTTCATTTATAATGGCTAATGATAGTAATAATGATGTCAATTAATACTACATTAATGTATCTTAATGAAAAGAAGGTGTAATATCCTATTTTTCATAAGACTTCCTTGTTTTTCTGATAAAAGATTACTTCTTAATTAAGCTCTATCTCAATATCTTTATGCTCAGAATATTTGAGAAATTAAAACTCTTGTTGAACTATAGAGTCCTGTAATATGGTGTCCAGGTACAATGCTCCAAGTCCAACATAAGACACACAACACTAGTTTTGTAAGTATAGTATGTAGTTGGTTCCTAGTATATAATTGTTTATAATAATTTAATACGCTCCCTTTAGCGATATTTCAACCCCTCTTTGGGTCATTCTCAAGCTGACTGACTAGAAGATTACACTAAATTGAATTCTTTAAATTAAAATTTTATTGATCGTCTGATTCTCGTCAATTTCTTTGCATTTAGATAATGTTTATTACACTTAAGGTAGTATTTACAATTCTAATTTACCGTTTTACTCTTATTTTATTTCATCCTTCTTTTAACTTATTGACCACTACACTCATTTTTTCACACTGTTTGTAAGACATAATGAATATTTTAAATAATCAGTTTACTATCGACTAATGATTAACCAAAGTAGGTACTTCCTTAGATTGTTACTTCCCTTTATTTTTATTCTTTTTTAGAATATAAATGGATATAGTCATTTATATGTTCCTTTGTCTAAAGGGATGTTTAGTCCAATGAACTTTGGGACAAAGGAATATCACACTTCTGTTTTGATAAGGGGAGTAACAGTCTTAAGAAGTGCCCCAAAGTGGTCAAACTCGGACTATATTTTATTTGATAATTCATATTATATTTTTGATATATTAATATTATTTGATAATGTGGGTTTTCGTTATAGTAAACTAATCAATTTTGATGTTAGAATTTTATTCACTACACAGGTCACGGAAATCACTAAAGTAACTTTCATTTGTAAAGTATTTCTTCAGAAAGAAAACTTGCTTAAATATTTGTTTACCTCAATACATGTTATTTGTTAATTAAAAGTATTTCTGATAAACATTTAAATATTCTGTCACCACAAAAAAATAAAAAAAAGGTTATGAAGAAGAGAATTAAAATTCACATAGCATTTCTGAAATCTTAAGAGGTAGAAGGAAGTCAATAATTTTTAAATTACAGAGGTAAGAAAGGAGGGAAAAAATATTTGTAGAGAATCCAGTGTGGACACAATATGGAGCTACAGTTGGCAATAGCAACACAATGAAAGGCTACAATTACTCCTCTAGGGACAGCAAGTGGAGAATCCCTATTAAATCTTCTTCCACTAGTGTAAAAAAAAAATTTAAGAAGTGTTAGATGAAATTCAGTGCGTTCACAAATATATAATGTTTATCCTCTCTAATGTAATATTAAAATACTGATAATAGACTAAAAATAACGATAGTACACCTAAAAACAATGAGCTCTAGGACAATAATAACACCATTGTATTCATTGCCTAACTAAAAAAAGACTTTGCTAAGAAATTGTTTTATGCAATACATTTTCTTTATCATAGCTATTCAAAAAATAAAACTCTGATTCTCATACAATAATCTCAATTAAATAAATCCTTCAGAAATAGTCAAACAAAAATTTATCGTACATAGTGCAACTAAACTTAAATCCTACAATATCTAAGTTACTTAATTTAGTGTTATTATTATTTATTAAAAAAATTCTGAACAGGTGGTTGCTTATATCTCGTTTTTAGATTTTCAGCAAAATCATATTTATTTTCATTAAAATCACAGAAACTAGATTTTTACTGGGAATATTAAATAAAGATTGAAGTGTTTAGAATGGACCACGTTATAGAATTAAAATTAATCGAAAAACAATATTTAATTACTCCATAGTACTACATTCCATTAAGGGCCCTAGCTTTCATAACAATGTCTCTCCCTTTGCCCCAATAATGTTCATCCTCCTCCAAAAGCAAAATGTTTAAAAAAAAAAAAAAAAAAAAAAAATCCACCTCCAGCTACCTTGTCCTTGTCCTTCCTCCCCCATATAGGGACTGTGTCATACTGGGCACATGCACCAGCCAATTAATGTTTCTTACTTTTATGGAAGTGGTTATGCCCAGCAATTGCAACTGCTACTTCATTCCGAGTTTGTCCACATCTAGTTCCCTTGATTACAAATAGCTAGATATTACACCACACTTTCCTTTTACTTATACAATCTTTCCTTATCCTCACTTAAATATATATATTTTGAACACCAACAACTTAGTGTTTTCCTATCACATAGATTTCCACACCTGAAGGCATAAGTAAGCAATAGCTGCTACTTAATAAAGACTGGTTTCAACCACTTTATTTGTTTATCGCCAGTGGGTTGACAATTTCAGTCTAATTTTCATTAGAAATAAAGTTATATAAAATCTTAGTGGAAAATCATTGTAAAGGGAAGCATCATAGAGCAGTTTATTCCTTACTTTAAATAAAATTATTAATACATTATTCAATGAAAGGAAGAAAGGCGTATTATACAAATTAAGCACTTCGCCACCTTAATCCAAACAACAGATCTCTTCATATTGCAGGTAATTAATTATTCTTAATAGAGGTGGGTAAGCTAAATCTCTGTATAATAAAACGGTCGTTCTTTCAGAGTTGACCCGTACGTAACAAGTCTCTATTGAATTGATTCTTTAGAAAGGATTTGTGCAGAATGCGTCATGTATGAGCCAGCTATCTCACATTTTTTACTGTTTGAATATGTATTACCTCTTAAAATGTTTTTTGTTTTTGACCTTGGCTTATAACATTAACTTTGCATCCCCTCCTACGGCTTTCTTTTTGTTTTTTATACTATTCCCTGCCACTCAACTGCATGCTCAGCACCTCCCCTTACTCTTATCTTAAACTTTTTTTTTTGGTCATGGTAATAAGTCCACTGTTATCTTTCTCTTTTTCTACCTTTCCCTTATCTACTCTACCAATAATCTTTAATCCAAAGAATAGAAAATCCGCATGTGTAAAATAGCCTCCAAAGCAGGGCCGGATTTAAAGTTTGGACACTCCCAGGCCCACGAGTATTTGCCGCCTCTTCATACCATTGGAGGGGGGGGGGGGGGGTCGAACCGGTAATTTTTCTTAAGAAAATAATCTTTATGATAACAATTTTTGTTTTTTCTCATAATAACATCACTCCATGATCCAATCCAAAATTACCATCCAACAATAGGATAAAATCAAGATAACACTAAAATTGTCCAGTTGTTAAGATTATATTCCAAAATAAATAAAGTAAAACATTACAAAGGAGGAAAAAAATACGTTTATTAATCTCTTTTAAAGAGGAACAAAACAAAGAAGAATCTTTTTAAAAAAATAAAACTCAATTACTATAAAAATCAATTAAAAACATAATTATAAAGCCACTTAATTACAGAAAACCTTACAAACTTTTAACTTTACAATAAATTACGTTTTTTTTTTTTATCTAATTTCACAATAATTTTGGTAACGAGATTCATTAAAAATACTGAAACTGATATCTAATTTCTTTTTTTAGCAATAAATATTTAGTTAATACAATACCTACTACAGAGACAAATTTCAAACAGTAGTATTTAATCTAACGATAATAAAAAAGTCTTTTAAACAGACAAATTAAAAAAAAAAATTAATTAGCTTTTATTAAAATAAGAAATACACAATGAGATTCATTAAGTTGTGCTTTTAATAACTAATTTATTTATTATTGTAAATTATCATTAAATATTTTTATCATTTTAAAGTAGAAAGCTTACTTTTAAAATACATTTGGTATTGAAAGCAAGGACAAGAAAGTTATTGTTACTTTAATTTTTGGTTATTTATTGTTAAAGAGATTCATTAGGAAGAAATGACAGATGGTGTGACTGAAAATTCATAGAGGAACAAAGTTTTCCCAGGAAGAGTAACGTAGGGCTTTGTTTTCTCTCCCAATGTTATTCCTGCAACTTTTTTAGAAGAATAAGTTAATGTGAGTTCTGTTTCATTGGTAATATTAACGAACGTACTGAAAGACACAGTTCGTTCAATCTCATCAAAATTAAATGCGACTAAGTATGACTGAGAAGAATCTACTCTTGTAAAAGCGAAGACAGTAGAGTTAAGCACATGATGTTCAGTAACACCAAATTTAAATGCGTCTTTCTTACGGTAAGATAAAATGGTTTTCAAAGACACCAAATAACTGTTTTCATCGGCCTGTTCTTTTTTAATTGTTTCCAAGAAGTAATCAAACTGATTGGGAAGTGTTCCGTTGATGACTTCAGATGTCCAGGGTTTATTCGTCGTTGACAACCAAGGTAGTTCTTCACCTCCACGGATGACAGTTGTACCTGGGAGTAGTACGAATAAAATAATGAGAGCTTTGGAAGTAGCTTCGTCTGGGCAATCGATGTGACATTCCCACTGCCAAGTAGGACTCGTCCGGGCCAAATTAAACTTGACAGCATTGTCAAATTCAGTTGCATTTATATAACTGTTCAACCTCAACGTATGATAAACGATAACTTGTGAATCTAAGTTGTCAGGATTGAAATCACTCACAGAGAGAATTTCACCGTGGCTTTGAACGGCTTCAGCCCACTGCTTAATAATGTTGAATGTGTGAGGATTGTTAGTCGTACGAGCGTGACTGTAAAAACCGTAATCTTCATGTGTCGCTCCGGGAATAGGATTGATAGGATTTATCGTTTCGTTGACAAGAGTCATATCTTCAACAAGGTATTTAGCATTATCTAGATGAACACCGCTTATACCACTGTCCAACCAAAATAGCAAGACATTTTTGAAATAATCCACTACTTTATTTTCCCTGAAGTTAAGATCGGGTTGGTGAGTAGAGAACTGATGAAGATAGAACTGGTTCCTTTCTTTGACGTAACTCCACGCACTACCTCCTTCAACACTACGCCAGTTGTTCGGGGGTACGTGAGTATTATCCTCTGACGAGTAAGAACCTTGAGCCCACACGTAATAGTTGGTGTAGGGGTCAATTCGAGCAATTGAATTCCTGAACCATTCGTGCTTATCGCTTGAATGATTGGGATCAAAAGACATTAATAAGCGGATATTTTTCTTTTTCATTTTAGTTGTAAGATCTTTTAAAATTTCGAAGGAGCCATATGCTGAATCGATTTTTTTGAAATCTTTAACTGTGTCCCGATCTCGATCTGTAGTTTCCATCAGCGAACCGATAAGTATTGAGTCGACTCCGAGGTACTCGAAATAATGTAACTGGTCTTTGAGAGCTTTCAGATCACCTATCCTGCTGTGAAGACTGCCGTGTTCAAACGCTTTCACGTCAAATTTATACACGAGCGAAGCTTGGAACCAAGGTTTTTCTGAGCTCGTACATTTAGGAGAATAAATTACGATGACGATGGAGCCTACCAGCATAGCGGCCCACATGACCCAGAACATGATGAAAAGGAACTTACGAGTGAATACCCAAAAGGGGTCGTTGGCGAATTTCATGAGCTCTTCTTTACCCATTCCGACGAAGGCTCGCCTCATATCGCATTCCATCTTGGTTTCGCCGTTCTGAATCTCGGACGTGTATTTAATTTCACTTTTGTCTTTGTGTACATCATTCTGAACTTCGTCTTGTTCTACGAGCTTCTCTTCGATCCCGTCTTCCACGCCGGATTTTCCACTACCGCCTTCCATTTTAGCGGAAACGACCAGATTAATAACGGATCGCGATTAAATTTCCACTTTAAAAAAACACGGCTAAGACTACACTCGAGACGGACTGACCGAAGGATAAGAACAAACTGGACGTGAACGACCCTGACCAACTCCCAAGAATTGATTGAAACCCCACAACGCAGCTCCTTCAAAACCACAAAGAACCTGCCCGCCTAACCTATAATCCCGCACTACACAAACCGGCCCAAGCTTAAACAATCAAAAACCAGAAAAATTACGAAATCACTCAACAAATCATTGGAAGAGCAATGAAAAATAAATGCAAAATTCTTCAAAGCACAATAAAAAATAATACACACGAAAATATCATCAATAAAACGCACAATTATGTCAAAATAAAATATCAATATTAATTCTAAGAAATAAAACTTACCATCTTGTCGACATCGTTAGAATAAACACTTCTACTAAAAAGTAAATAATAGAGTTCTTTAACCAATAATAAATAAACTTTAATAATAAATATCAAATAAATAAACTACTGATAACGAGAAATAAACAATAATTTAAAATAATCTAGGTATTTTTTTTTCATTTATGAATAAAAAAGTAGGGCCAACATAAGACAAGATATTTACCCTGAATTCTAAATGTTTGAAATTATACTAGCGGTAGCGGGAATCCTACAGATTGGTCCGGTTTTAAAATTTTATTCTTTTTTTTTTTGTTTTATTTTATTTTCCGTCCGGGTAGTTAATTAAGTAGGTGTTTCGTTATAGTTGAAGTTTTATTTTTCAATATGTTGGCATATTTAAGCGTTACTAGCTAAATGTTTGATCGTTATTTATCTTAGTATGTTACTACGTACTCCGGCTTAAAATATTCAAGGTTTTTTGGTGATTTTATAGTTTTTTTAAAAGGAGTTTAAGAAGATTCCGGTGACTCTTAAGGTATTTTAATTTTATATTTTAGTAGTGCAATACAATACAAAATCACTTAATATTTGCTGTACTAAAAGACGTATACGATATACTGTCTATAAAGTGTTTATCATTTATCGAGATTCATTTTGGTTTTATTTGAGGTTTTTGGTCCTTGGACAGGAATATTCTGAACTCTTTAATTGGCTCATGCTGACCAAATAAAATTTTCTCATTTTGTACAGGTAATATTGGAGTTTAGTTATATGCTTCATACGAATCATGGATATTTCCTTAACATTTTACACATTATATCGTTATTTACCTGTTATGATTATGATGATGTTGAAATACGTAAACTTATATTTATTTCATGGCAGATCCTTTCTCATATTCTCTACTTTCACTTCTTCAAATCTTTTTCTGATATCTCTGTATTATGCTTCTTTATTTGTCTTGTAACTGTAACACCATAATAAGAAATAACCTGGTATAATGCAACCTTCTCAAAAGAAAAATATGAATTTATTCATACCTCTATGTAGTACATATGTATTCAGACACTTTAGCTGAAGAAGTGTAATGTGGTTTCTATAGTGAGGTACTGTAATAATCTTGGTGATAGTCACAAGTTTAGTAGAACCTTCAGTAAAATTGTAGAATATGGTACCCCTGCCTGATATCTATTATTAGATTAAGGGATATCACTTATATATACTGGAGAGATACTATTCCTTTGTCTAAATAACTTATGGACAAAGTTATCATCACTTAAAGTGGCACAGGTTAAAGTGAATTGTACGGTGCCATCGAATTTAATACTTCAATTTGGACCTCTACCTGGTCTATATGCAAGAGGGTTGATTTTCTACAGAAAATGAGCGGAGTGGACGTTGAAAATTCTAGGGTAAAAAAATTAATTATGTACTTCGATTCTGTAAACAGCACCGTACAATTCACTTTTACCGTGCCACGTTATCTGATGAGGTCCTATATTCTACAGTTCAACCCATTTTTTAAATAACGAACAACTAAGGCGGCTTTCACACTGTAGGCGAGACCAATTCCGCTTGAGAAACAAACACATGTATTAGCATGGGGCTATTCACATTTAACGCCGAGTGAGACCGGGTTTTTTTTTAAGCGTTTTCAGCCATTGTAAACGGTTGTACGCAGACTAGTAGGTAATCGGCCGATCATCTCGGTCTCGCGGGCAGTGTGAATACAAAAACGTTCTCGCTCGATCTCACTCGCAGTGTGAAAGCCGCCTAAGGGTGTGTTCCGAATCACTCAACAGGTGGACCTGCAGTTTGTGGGGTTAGTGTCATGGTGGCTTTAAGTATGTAATTCTAACTGCCTAGGGGCTTTTAAAAGACAGCAATGGACCAGTTTATAAATATCCAGGTTAATAAACTGTGATTGGTTTGTGTTGAAGCTATTGCGAGTGCTCACATTTAAAATCCTTAATTCTTTTTTTACCATTATAGGTGTCGTGAGTAGTAGCAAATAAAAAATGTAATACAATGTCACAAAATGACCTGATAGTGAAGTAAACAATATTTTAAACTTTTAAATTAAGCGCTACGAAGGTACCGTTTTGGTTAACTAACCCTATTCTAAAGATGGTTGTTGTGATCGCAACCACTCCGGTCAACTGCAAATTTATTGGTCTTTCCGGTCACACCAGTTACTTCTCACTCGACCTGGTTAGTGATCCTGAATGCACCTTATGTAATAAGAGAATTGGGGGATAAATTAATCAAAATAAATTTTAACTAATTTCATTTTTGATTTATTGTGTTTCAGGATGGTTCGTAAAGTTACTTTGGCTGTTTGCGCTCTTAATCAGTGGGCCCTTGATTTTGATGGAAATTATACAAGAATTCTTAAAAGCATTTCAGCTGCTAAAGATGCTGGTGCTGTCTACAGAAGTGGCCCTGAACTGGAAATATGGTAAGATTTGTGATGCATTCTGTTTTATCTTGTTAATTCCCCAATTATTTATTTTACTAAAACTGATTTGGTGGTGCCATAGCTCATGGAGGGCTCAGGCCTTTCAATGGGCTTATACAACTAAATATTTAGCAGATGACTCAGGTTAGTGTGACATTTTATCAGCTGCTTTAAAAAAAAAAAAAAAAAAAAAAAAAACTTTCCATTTTCCCCAATAGTTATTTGCTATATTTCCTTGCATGGGTTAAATTTTCCGTCTTTACATGGTTATTTGCAATATTTTCGTAGAAATCAGAATCTATTTAACATGGCAGTTATTAGAAATAATTTTAGTCTCTTGTCTTGATATTTTTTTATGTTTTTTCTTCCTCAGTGGTTATACCTGTGAGGATCATTTCCTTGAAGAGGACACTATACGACACTCTTGGGAAGTTCTCGTAGCTTTGATGGCCTCTCCGACTTGTTTGGATATAATAGTCGATGTTGGCATGCCTGTTGTTTACAAGAGCAGTATTTATAACTGCCGAGTGGTGTTTTACAACAGGAAGATATTATTGATCCGGCCCAAACTTCTACTCTGCGACGAGGGAAATTACAGAGAAACTAGATGGTTCACTCCTTGGAGAAAAGTTTGTACTTTCTTATAAATTTAGAATTGTACAAATTTAACGATATAAACATTTTGAAGAAAGCAAATCAAACTATTCTATGAATATCTAAGTTTGTAATCAAAGAACACGTGTCTTTGTTCTTTAGAATCAACTCTAGAAGACAAAAAAATAAATAAATTAACAAATGCGATACTGAGTTTTAAGCTGAGGTTTGCCTTAGCCTTATAGAAGACTAATTGTTGCTATAAAAAAAATTAAAATTATGTGACACCATGTTAAGGATGTAAGAGCTTTCACCAGTCTGTCCTGACTAAATACTTTTAATGAATAATGTGGTTCAATATGTCTGATTCCATTGATCAATGCATGTGAGCAGTATGGGTTAATACTAATTTGAATTGATTTGTTTCAGATTCGACAAGTAGAGGAGCTTGTTTTGCCACATTTTGTTTTCCAAATAACCGGTCAACAGTCTGTTACTTTTGGTGACGCAGTGTTGGCCACTCGTGATACAACTATAGGTTATGAAATATGTGAAGAACTTTGGAATCCTTTTAGGTATTTTGCAATTGCTTAAATGCAATCAATTATTTAATTTCACTTAATTATCTTTGTAATAGTAATTGTAATTACATTTTTACAAAATAGATCAAGATAATGGTAGATAGATTGTGTTGATTGAGTCATATTAAAAAGAAAGAAGTTTTGTTAAGTTTATACAGTTGAACCTCCATATAACAAACTGATGGTTCCAGAAAAAAAAAAATGTATATAGAATTTTTCTCAATGATGTACTTATATACATATTTATTCATAAGAATTGTAAGAATAACAACCACATACAAATTTATTTTGATAAAAATTAGCATAATTACATTCATGAATGCATATACATGTAAAAAATAACCCAACACAATGTATCAAGCAATTAATAACAATAATATAAAATATGACTTATAGTTCACATATTCCAATCCATAAAGCAATTATTGTTTAAAAAAATTGTCTTATATCTCCTTCAACTAGCCGTTATACTGACAAGAAATTAAAATTCAAAGTCAAGAGAGCTTAACACAGGTCCGAAGCAAATTCTAAACTGAGACTAGAGATTTCTCTATACATACAGAGCAAAGATGATTCCGATTCCACTTAAACTAATGGATGTAGAATACATAAAACTATTAGTGTGCTAAAGCAAGAAAAACCTAAAAATGGTTCTAAGAAAATATAAGAAAGCAAAAACACCGCCAGTATTTCACAGAAAGTTTTGTCGGTCGGATCTTTGTCCTTTTCTTGTAAGAATTTTATTCGTTGTAGAGAAATTATTTTTGTTCTATAGAAACACTTTTATATAGAGAATCTGTGGGACATAAGAAACATTCGTTTTATAGAGATTTTCGCTGTACAGAAGTTCGTTAAAAGGAGGTCCGTCTGTAGTTCTCTCTAATAGTTAATAATGGTAAGAAATATTTCCATCTAGTCTAAATTTACATGACTGTATCTGAGATTGGGTGAATCTCAAATTATCAAACTCACTGAAGGGTTCGAGCATGTGGAAGTTGCTCCCTGTCATTGCCCCATGGGAGTTGCAGTTGCAACTCCTTTGAATTAAATTAAATCAGTATTTACAATACAAATACTTACATGAGGTCCTCTGAAAGATCTTGACTTATTAGGTTGAGGCTCAAGACAAGGAAGCATTTGCTATAGAAATATTTCAAAATTGTATTTCTTAACTCAAATTAAGATATTTCTTTTGTCTATATAGCAGTCACATACCGCTGGCTCTAGACGGAGTTGAAATATTTGTCAATAGCTCTGGATCTTATATGGAACTACGAAAAGCTTATGTTACTGTTGATCTCATTACATCAGCTACTTTTAAGGTAGTATTAACTTTAAAATAATATCTATTTCACTTTTAATTTAACTAATTTTAATTTCCATAATATTTCCTATAGATTTATTAAAAAATTGTTTTTAGTTTTTTTGCCTCTTGTAAAAAATAGTGAGATTACATAAATAAAATTGGTACACTGTCTAGTGTCACCCTATGGCACTAAATCTAATTTAGGGTGTAAGCCTTCTCCCTAATGCTTTTTTTTTATTTCTTTTTCTGTGCCCAGCTGAGTTCTTACCCTGGACTTTTCTTAGAAAAATTTCCTCTTCCAATCATCTCAGTCTGGATCACCTTTCATTCATTCTTCCTCCTGGGAGTATGTGTATATTTAATCATTTCTCAGAGCCTTTTTTAAGGAGCCTCTCTTTAAATGTATTGTGGCCATGTGATTCTTGCAGCTTTGATATCATTGACAATATCCGGACTGTCATTTAAAATTATTTTTTAGCATTTTCCAATGGCAATTACACTCTTATCTTGAACTTCTATACTCTCCTTAAATTTTTTTAAACTCCTACTTATTGTGAAATTTGCTTAAGATAGAGCAAGTTTATAGAAATTCAAGCAATTAATATAAATATATATGTGTGCGTTCAGCAACTCGAGTGGGAAGGGATATAATATAGCAGGAGTTCGAAATGATAATCTTTGTTTAGTAACCTTTGTTCAAACTAACATTTTTCATTGATAGGCATTTAAGCATAAATTATAGTGGAGAGTTATTACAATTTACTCCATTCCTCAGCTATTCTGAGTACAATATAAATATATATATTTATTTGTATCTCACTGGTTAATTATGGAAACCGTTTGTTATTAGTAAATTTATGTTTCCTTTATTGGTTTTATTGAAATAATGATTTGTTGTTTTAGGCAGGAGGGTGTTATTTGTTTAGTAATCTACGAGGATGTGACGGAGGTCGAGTTTATTTCAACGGTTGTTCCTGTATAGCCCTCAATGGCAACATTCTTTCCAGAAGTCTCCAATTCTCTCTTTTAGAAGTGGTA
Organism: Gerris lacustris; assembly: GCA_951217055.1. Lineage (NCBI taxonomy): Eukaryota > Metazoa > Arthropoda > Insecta > Hemiptera > Gerridae > Gerris > Gerris lacustris. The sequence goes on from OX578280.1 coordinate 30,752,783, forward strand.
TGTTTCATCCTTTTTTTATTTTTTCATGTATTTAGTTGTGTATCTGTCTAACTTAAATAATATGAAACCATTGATGCCAAATGGCATATTTGACCAATTAATTTACTTTTGGTGGACAGATACTCTTATTTATTCCTAATCAAGTTATTTCATTGATCATCTATAAAATTAAGTAATGCTACATTATTTATGTGTGTTACATTTATCTGAATGGTACATTTATATTGTATTTGATATTGTGCGTTAGGAAGTTGTGACATCTACAGTCGACTTGGAGATGGTGACAAGTTACCGTTCAGACAAGAGGTCTATGAGCTTCCTAGCAGGCCAGCAAGAATCCTATCCTAGAGTAAACTGTGATGTGTTTCTTTGTAATAAAGACCTGGCACCGCTAACTCCTCCTTTGCAGTGGACTTATCATACACCTGAAGAAGAAATAGCATTGGGACCTGCATGTTGGCTTTGGGACTATCTCAGGTAATAAGAAATTATTGTTTTATTGATGTGTGACATAGAAGGATGTTAGTTCCTGTTACTTAATTTGATTCCTCATTACCATGAGGTTTAGAGTAGATTTTTCATGCTTTCTAATCTTAAGTTAAAAAGACATTCTTTCAGGTTGATGTGATATCCAGCCACTTAGTACTCATCTTAGTAGTTTATCATTGTCCATTCACTGAAGATAAACAAACCATATGTCTGGAAATTTTTATCAATCTCTTAACTGGATGTAGTTTTAGTCCAAGCCTTTTGGTGGTATTCCTGACCCTGCTTCTTCCATTTTTATGGCTTGAATTCGTCACACGCTTTTTTGCTTTTTGGCCCAGGATTTACATCCAATGGTACATGTTTGTGGATCACATAACTTACGTATTTTTCTAATTTCAGGTTAAATGATGAACCATCTATTCATTGCACTGAGGTCTTGCCTATATTTGCAAGCCTGGTTTACAATTATTAGTTATTCCTTTAGCTTTCCGTTCCATCTAACAACCACTCTTAGGAATTTTACAATCTATATCTCCTCTGTTTATTAAAATCATTTACTGCAGAGGTTTGGCAATACACTGATCATTTTTACTTTTTTTACGAAGGGCAACTGTGGGATTCTGCTACCAGACGAATAGGGGGGGGGGGGGGGGATGCACACCCCCAAACAGTGTGGGGTTCAGCCTGACTGACTAGGACCCACTAAACCCACAAACCCTTTTCCAAGGCAGAACCCAACACTGAACCGTTGTCACATTACTTCATTCTTGGGTTTAGATGTTAGCCTACATGGGCTCCCTTCCTTATTCGATTTTATTTTTTATTCTTCTTCAGCTGCCTTTTCTGCCAGAGGATGTTTTCCATGTAGCAGCTAAGCCTGCCAGTTTTCTGGGTTTTCTATAATTTTTCCAACGATGTTGTCTGAATAAAATAGTCCTATTTGTTATCCTTGACTGTGTTTTTCTCCAGTGTGTGATAGCGACTCATCACAGAAGAGATGTAGTTCAATAACCAAACAATGTCTTCAACTAAATAATTGTATTTGTTACAATTATAATTGTAACAAATACAATTATTTTGTGTGAAGATGTTGTTTGGTTATTGAACTACATCTCTTCTATGATGAGTCCTATTTGCTCTATTAGACATTTTCTTTCTTCCTGCCTCCTTGAGCAAAGGAAGGTGTGTTCGGCGCCATCTCTCTTGTGTCCGCAGTGGAAGCATGCTGGAGTTTCCTCGTTTCCCATCTTATTAAGGTAGGCGCGAAAGCAGCCATGTCTTGTTAGCATCTGGGTTAGAAATAAGTTAGTCTCCCTGTGGTTTCTGTTGTACCACGTAGGGAGGTCCTTGATGAGTCTAAAGGTCCTCCCTATGAGTCTTCCTGTGGTTTCGGTCCACCAGCGTTCTTCCCACTCCACCATGGACTCTGCGTGTGCTTCACGTCTCGCCACTTCTTTAGTCTCCTTGTTGGTCTGTCCAATCTTTTTTCTTTCCTTGGCTAGCAGGTCTATTGGGACAATCCCTGCGGCGTCGAGGATCGCTGATTCGGTCACGGTGCGGTACGAGCATGCAGTCCTCAGTGCGCCCCCTCTCTGTGTGTACAGCAGCTTCTTTCTGTACTTCTCGTACCTCATTGCGTCCGCCCAGATCTCAGCCCCATAGTAACTTTAACTTGATAGTAATAAAATATATTTAAAAATAACTAAATTGTATTATAGGCGGTGCAGGCAAGGTGGTTTCTTCCTTCCCTTGAGTGGAGGAGTGGATTCCTGTAGCTCAGCTTGTATTGTCTACTCAATGTGTCGCCTCATAGTTGAGTACTCTTCTAAATCAGGTAAAACCATAAACTTTATTTTGAAAATTATACTTTTGTGTATCGGAGGTAAAGGGCACTATGTGCGCTTTAATGATTGCTATGAGCTATTTTAATGATTTTTTTACTTATTTTTTGTAATATTAACAAGGCAAGGCGCAAGGCCATACTGATAAGACTAGTAGCTCTCTCACTCAGAGTATAGGGCACTATCTGGACATAGTGCTAACTTATTCTCAATTCTCTGGAGGTAAACAGCTACGTGTCTATATAGTGCTCTTTACCTCCCCAGCATGTTGGTTCATTGTGCTTTTTCCAACTGGCTAAATCCTGAGTTTTAGTTTTAGGACATAGTGCCTTGTACCTCTATAAAAGGGGGAAAAAATAAATAGGAAACTGTTAAAGCCTCAATTTCGTAAAAAAAAAAAAAAAAAAAAAAAAAAAAAAAAAAAAAAAAAAAAAAAAAAAAAAAATGGAGATAGTGCCCTTTACCTTCCATACACTGACTTAGTAATTTGTATACAAACAATTCTTCCCAAATTAATTCTATTGTATAGTAATTAGGTTTGTCCCTTCTTCTAATCTTCGTTTTTTATGTGGGTCGATCAAGGGTAGTAAATAAGTATTTCAACTAAGGTGAAATCGTTCTTAAACTTGGCTATATTTCGCCCCACTCCGGGGCATATTCATGCCTAAAAACATCGAAAAATCTTAATTACAAATTAATGTTCTTTAAATAAGTATTTTACATGATTTAAAATACAATAAATTATTACAAAAATAAAGGTAAGGACTTATTTCTTACCTTATCTTAAGAAGTATGGATCATTATGTTAATACAATTGAAAACATTTTATTTAATATTGACCACATAGTGGCTGCTTTGTCAACACTGTCGCCTCAGCATCTTCGGCGTACAATTGATTTTTATTTTTGCCCTAGCTCAGTGGAGATGGGAGAGGGTTATTGTTTCTAGGAGCTACAATTAATTTTTGAGCGCCACGTTATTTTATAATCTGGGAAGAAATAACGAAACCCAAAGTCCTCGTCGTAAGAAACAAAACTTTTTATTTAAAAGAAAACTACTTTTATAAAAGAAAAGCAAGGAAGGTTGCGACCACGCAAAATAAATAAATTTAAGTATGCTCCAGCAAAAACAAAAAAAAACTAAACTCCAAAAAAAAACAAAGGTTGACCATCATGCTCAAGCAAAAGAAAAAAATCTATATCATAACTTTACTCCGGAAAAAAACTAAATGTTTCATGATCACGGAGACGGCTCGATCAAGCTATATCGAGGCACATCCCGCGACCTACCACAACACTCGACTCACACCGACTGATCCGGCACGTGCCAACCACACCAACCTTGAACCACGCTAAAGAAACATACCTTATCACTCTCACCATATAAACAACAGGCATAAACTTTCTCCTACCACTAGATCTAAGCGACCCCAGATCTAGAGGTCAACATTCACAGAGCCAAAGATATTGGGAGATGCGTCCATCAACCAATAACAAAGGCTCTAATGCAGCGGTATAAAAATAAACCGCTACATTCAGCCATTCTTCCCTCCTTTAACGTAGCTGGTAAGTATAGTCTGCCGAAGTCGTCTCAGTCTTCAGGCGTAGCTTTCAGGTCCTTAACATGCCAACGACCAGCAGGTCGACCTTCATCGTCCTCTAGGTCATAGGTTAAGTACCCAATCTTCCGCACGATCTTGAAAGGACCCAGGTACTTAGGCGCTAACTTCGCGGTAAACTTCTCAGCTTTATTTGACAGGGCGAAGTTCCTCCTGTAAACTTGCTGACCCTCTTCTAGCGCTAAGTCCCTCCTTCTCAGATTGTAGTACTTTCTATTCTTCTCATACGCTGCCCGCAACTTTTCCTCAATCGCCCCTTTAATTTGTGTCAAAACAGTCATCTTCTTAGACTCCACCTCACGTGCTACATCTGGAACGACATCATCAGTAGGAGATAGACGGTGTTCTTTCCCTGACAGTCGCATTTCTTTACCATAATTTAAGAAGAATGGAGTCTGACCTGTAACCTCGTGGACCGCAGTACGAATGGCACAAATATACTTGGGTAGATCCTTGTCCCAGTCCTTGTGGTCTTTAACGAACGACGATATGATGGTTTTTATAACCCGATTTACCCGCTCGGTTGGGTTTGCTTGCGGGTGATAATACGGGTTGTACATTACTGAGCAGTCGTAGCGCTCTAAAAGATTTTTCATTAGCTTACTGGTGTACTGTTTGCCATTATCACACAGTAGGAGCCTAGGTACACCGTAAGCTAAAAAAACATCTTCCTCCAAATGACGGGCGACTGCATCGGCTGTAGCATCCCTCAGTGGCCTCGCAACAACAAACTTGCTATAATAATCCGTAGAAACTACGATGAAGCGGTGACCTTTCGATGACCGAGGTAATGGACCCATAATATCCGAAGAAACTATTTCCCACGTATCCGACACTTGTTTTTGTTGTCCTAACAGCCCATAAGGTCCGTCATGAGCAGGTTTTGTTTTTATGCACACCGTGCATCGCTTAATATATCGCCTGACATCACACTTCATTAACGGCCAATAAAATTTGTCTGCCAATCTGTGATAAGTTTTAAATACACCCATATGTCCAGCGGTTGGTATATCATGATGCTGATGTATTAGTTGTGCCCTCTCATATTTAGGTACAACTCTACGCCAATCCTCCTTGCCACTAACCTTGACCTTTTTATATAAAACTCCATCAACCACAGTCCAGAGCTCGTAAGTTAGCGGGTCTTCTTGCACATTCCGCAGCATTTTTGCGTACCAAGAATCTCCACCGTTTACGTCAACTGTGTCTATAAATTCGTTGGCCCTGGACAGCGCGTCCGGGACGACATTGTCTTTAACTTTACGATGGACCAGTTTGTAATCGTAACCCTGTAATCTCAGAGCCCATCGAGCTAAACGACCGACCGGATCCTTCAGGTTCTCCAGCCAGAGAAGAGAATAGTGGTCTGTAATGACCTCAAATTGGTAACCTTCCAAGTAAGGTTTGAACTTCTCTACGGCCCATATAACCGCAAGACACTCGCGCTCCGTAGCAGAGAAATTCCTTTCTGGTTTAGTAAGCGTCCTACTAGCGTATGCTATAACATGCTCACCGTCATCAAACTTTTGAGTCAAGACACCTGCTATACCCACGGCGGAAGCATCAGTTTGTAGGGTAAACATCCGATTAAAGTCGGGGCAAGCTAGTATAGGCGCCGATGAGAGGAACTCTTTAATCTTGTCGAAAGCCTCCTGTGCTTTATCCGACCATGTAAATTTACTATTTTTCTTTGTAAGGGTGGAGAGAGGTTCAATATGTGTTGCGAAGTTCGGAACGAAACGACGGTACCACGATGCCATCCCAATAAATCTCCTAACTCCTTTCACTGTTTTATGCGGTGGATACTCGACGATCGCCGATACTTTTTCCGGATCGACGTGAAGACCGTTCTTATTAACTAAGTAGCCAAGATATTTAAGCTCATCTCTGCAAAAATACGACTTTTCTTGGTTAATAGTGAGGTTCGCTCTCTGTAACCGCTCCAGTACCTTTTTAAGTATATTTAGATGATGGTCGAAATCCGCTGTAGCGACGATAATATCATCTAAATACACGAAGACAAAAGGCTCGAGGTCACCTCCAAGGACTTGGTCGATCAAACGTTGCCAGGTAGATGGAGCATTATGAAGACCGAACGGCATCCTATTAAACTCAAAAAGGCCTCTTCCTGGCACCGTAAACGCCGTCTTTTCTTTTGAAGATTCCTCTAACTCCACCTGCCAATAGGCGGACTTCAAATCAAGAGATGACAAAAACTTAGCGTCTCGAAGTTTGTCTAAGATGGTATTGATATAAGGGAGTGGGTATGCGTCTCTCTTCGTTACCCGGTTAAGTTTTCGAAAATCGATACACATCCTAAACGATTTCTTATCTTTCTTTCTCACCAGAACAGCTGGGGAGCTCCAGGGACTCTTAGAAGGGCGAACTATTCCCTGAGACAAGAGCTCGTTAAGCTGGCGGTGAAGTTCTTCCGCAAGTACAGGTGATAACGGGTAGTACCGCTGCTTAATCGGCTCTGCATCTCTGGTATCAATTTTGTGTTTCACCAGATGCGTCGATTTTAACGTTGTAGGTTGTTGAATCTCATCCAAAAGCTCCTGCAAGCGACTCAGTTGTTCGGGCGATAATTCTGCCTGTTTAGGAAGAACCTTATCCTCAATATCTTGTACATCAATCTCATCAAGCCTTATATCACAGAACCACCAAGAATTGTTTTTAACGTCTAGTACTATTTCAAACTTTTCCCAAAAATCCATACCCAAAATTAGATCTTGGGAGAGTGACGGAACAACTATCCACGAAATATTTCGGACTCTGTCTCTCAACTTTACTTGAAGTGTCACTTCTCCGATAATTTCTACTCTTCTACCATCTGCAACCACGACGTAGGAGGACGTAGGTGGATGTAAAGCCGCTCCCGCGCTTTCAAGTTCTTGCCAACAATTATTTCCTATGAGCGAGCGTGACGCTCCCGAATCCAAAAGTCCTAGCCAGTCTACTCCTAAAATAGATAAAGATAAAAACATCCTCGCATCGCAAGAACTTTTATCCAAAACTTGCATCAAATCAGGTTTTCGAGAAAATGTTTTTACTTTCTCAAGCCACAAATCAAACTCACTTCTGGTTGTTTTATTGTTGTACGACCCTCGATGCCAACCAGTTATTTCGAGGTCGTCCTTAGGTTTCCCTTCTTATTCTGGACTGTAGGTTTAGTACACTTAGTACATTCAGGTCTCTTAACGCCTTCTGCTCCACATCCAAAACACTTAACAGATCTACCTTTATTCGGACACCACTTAAAAATATGATTTTTACTACCGCAAGACCAACATTGCCTACCACCTTCAGATGTTGACGGAAGCGAACACGAATTTACGGTAGTCTTATCTTGAGTCGGCTCTCTTCTGTATCGACCGTGATAAGCTAAGTCCGGTTCGAGATATTCCCTCCGCGAAGTAGAAAAAGGTGGCTTGTAATCCTGTGCTCTACGACGGCACTCTTCTAGTCGCTTACAATAGTCCAACAATTTTTGTACAGAGTCAATGTCATCAATGTGTAACCCTAAACGCTCTTGATAGAACGGAAGAATATTTTTTAATAATAAGTCGGTCATTGACTTTTCCTTCGGGGGTTTAGATAATCTCTTAAACAAGTTTAACATCGTCGCAACATATAAACTGATCGGTTCGTCAGACCCCTGTGATCGTTCACGGATTTCCTTCCATAGTTTGTCATCGTAGTCCGTCGATCTGAACTCCGATTTTAACCTCTTAGTTAACTCCTCCCACGAACTCATTTCATGTTTGAAAGCCCTAAACCAAATGAGTACAGGTCCAGAAAACAAGTCGATTGCCGAATTCCAAATATCGGTATCTGAAACATTACGGGCGACTTTAAGCTCCTCGACCCGTTCCAAGAAAGCGCTGAGGCTCAGCCCATGTCCTTCGCCCGAGTACTTAACACCCCAATTAGCGATGGGTACTTGAGGAGAAATAAGGTGCTTAACAACGGACTGAAGTGCCTCCTCCGTCAACCCTATTTTAGAAGATCCCGAAGTGCCAGATCCATCACCTTTACGCTCAACGTCGGTTTTCTTTAATGGAGAGCATTTACTCTCAAGCTCATCGGAAATATCTAAAACTCTTGCCAACAACTTAGACCGTGACTCGTTCTTCTCGGCATCATCAGATTCTATGAGTTGAAGTCTATTTGTGGTGTGTCGAATGTATGTATCCAGTTTCTTCCAGGCGGCATCACCTCTACTACCTGTAAAACTCTCTACACTAGCTAACAGATCACCACACTTCTCATGACAATACGCCAATTCTTTCTCAACATCCAAATGTTTAGTATGAAAATATGCTCTCAATTTTCCCTCAGACTCATGCCTCAAAAATTTCCTCAAAACTTTTCTCATCTCAGCAACAGTATTCACACCATACACACCACGTACACTCAACTCCCATTCTAAATCATCCTTCGTCAATCTTTCAGGATCCATACTGATAATGTAAACAATTGACAAAAAAAGATAAAAGGTAGGTCAACCAAAATTCAGAGAAGAAAGAAAAGTATATAAGAAAAGATAATCTGTGTGGTCGCAAACCCCCTAAGCATAGCTCAATACGTCTACATAAGTATACAGTACAAAATAAAAATAATCCATAAATTAAAATAATAATTCCTTTAGAAATAATGTTTCATTTAGCCCGTTAAAAAGCTAAAATCATTTGTAACAAATTACAATAATAAAACAAAATATTTTAATATATCGGACTGACTCTATAGAATGATAAGATTATTAGTACCGTTATATTGGTCAACCAAGTTTACTAAACAATACATTAATTCATTTATAATTTCATAATTTAAAAAAATATATTAAACATTTTATATAGAAATAATCTAAATTGCAATTTAGTGAGATAAGGTGACCATTTGTTTATTTATTTCTGTATTTAAAATATTATATAATTTAATCATAGTTTAAAAAAAAAATTCTTTGTTTACAATAATAATAGATAAGAAACACAATTTAGGAATATTATATAGCTCAGTCTTCTACAACTATTTATAGTGAAAACATCCAGCTTAAATTGCTCTCTTAAATCTCTTTATAAAATATTAAAATCTTACAAAAAAAATGGAAAAAAATCTAAACTATATCTGTACTTTCTTCTTTTTTTTTTTTTTTTCAAACCAAAATTTGCCAATGGTTTAAGTGCTAAAAATTACAAAATAAAGATTATTAGGCAAACAACAACTAAAAGTGTGTCTGAATAAAAATAAAAAGTGAAGTTAAGAATGTTTACAAAAAAAGAATACTTCTTTATATTGATATTGGAATACAAAGCTAAAGGTAATCCCAACAATTTATACACAAGATTTTAATTAACTTTGATTCTATTGTTTAATATTAAATTTAATATCTATCATACCAAGTGTAAATTTAAAAAAAATTAAATGATTCCACTATAACATACAAATAATATGAATAAAGTTGTACTTTAATTGATAACAATTAATATTCTTATTTAATCAAGTATTTACGTAACATTAATAATTGTTTTCACCCAGAAAGAGGAAATAAAAGAAATATTTTAAATTACAAATAAATAATAACTTTTTTCTTGTAGAAAGATAAAAATATATATAAAAAAAAACTGAATATACTTTCATAAATGAATACATTAGTCAGTACTAGCGATTTTTCACTAAGAAAAATTAATTAATTTAAATCAATAATAAATTTATACAAAATAATAAATTTAGAAAAATCCTTTTTTTTCTTTTTATATTACAAAAATATTAACCAATATTGTATTATGTATTATTTATTTATAACATATCTACACAATATATACTTTTAACATTAAAATAATAATTTTAGGAGTAAATTTTGTATCTAAAAAAAATCGTTTTATACTTAATAAATTAAATGAATTCTTCTTTAAATTACGATTCAATAATACAAAAGTAAACTAATATTTACGTTACAAAAATATAATTCTATCCTATACTGGGGATACTTCGTTGTTTTCTTTATAATAATGATTAATAGAAATTTTAATTTTATTTAAAAAAAAGTTATAAAAGAAAAGTAAAATTAAAAATTAATTCTCTAATTTTTTTTTTATAAAATTAAGATATCGTTCATTTCTCTTAATTAATTTATTCTATGTACTATTTTCCTGAATTCTATATAAATCCGAAATTCTAATTAATTACTATTATAATTAATTAATTTGATTAAATACCAGAGGGGTAAAAAAGTAATCCATTCTCCAGGAAGATCCAGAACATTTTCTAAGGTGCAGAACCAGTTCCGTGTGTCCATGAATTTTGAAGCCGGACCATTTCCTCCTCTGTGCAGAAGATTCTAAATTTTCACAGCAATTGTATAGCTCCGAAGAAAACAATTGTTTTCAGCCCCACGTCTGTGGCACCATTTTGTCGCCTCAGCATCTTCGGCGTACAATTGATTTTTATTTTTGCCCTAGCTCAGTGGAGATGGGAGAGGGTTATTGTTTCTAGGAGCTACAATTAATTTTTGAGCGCCACGTTATTTTATAATCTGGGAAGAAATAACGAAACCCAAAGTCCTCGTCGTAAGAAACAAAACTTTTTATTTAAAAGAAAACTACTTTTATAAAAGAAAAGCAAGGAAGGTTGCGACCACGCAAAATAAATAAATTTAAGTATGCTCCAGCAAAAACAAAAAAAAACAAAGGTTGACCATCATGCTCAAGCAAAAGAAAAAAATCTATATCATAACTTTACTCCGGAAAAAAACTAAATGTTTCATGATCACGGAGACGGCTCGATCAAGCTATATCGAGGCACATCCCGCGACCTACCACAACACTCGACTCACACCGACTGATCCGGCACGTGCCAACCACACCAACCTTGAACCACGCTAAAGAAACATACCTTATCACTCTCACCATATAAACAACAGGCATAAACTTTCTCCTACCACTAGATCTAAGCGTCCCCAGATCTAGAGGTCAACATTCACAGAGCCAAAGATATTGGGAGATGCGTCCATCAACCAATAACAAAGGCTCTAATGCAGCGGTATAAAAATAAACCGCTACAACACCTTATCATCGTCAACACTTTTTAATGTTATAAAAATTAAAAATTAACAAAAAAGGACGAACACAAATTAAAAATTAAAAATTTAACATGTTTAAAATATTTGACTAGAGTCTATTGTAGTTACTCTCTTAACTTTTTGTGTTTTTTTTTGTATGTTTTTAGAGGATGTGCTAAATAATATCCGTGCCATAGTATCAGATCATAGCTACACACCTGTAGATGCAAGGGAGCTTTGTAGTAGAATATTCTTTACTTGTTACATGGCATCCGAGAACTCTTCCACTGACACAAAGTCTAAAGCCAAACAGTTAGCACAACAAATTGGAAGGTGATTAAACTGTTTATATAACTCAGTAAATATTTTGTTTGTTGCTTACTTAGAAGAATTGGTCACTCTGTTTTTTTAGCAAAAATGTTGATTTTACTTCATGTAGGACTTAAGGAATGTTCAATTTTATGAATCCAGCTTTTGCCTCTTTCTTTTCTTTTTTTTGTTTCAAAAGTTGAAGAAAGCGTTTGTATTTGCAGTGTCTCCTCAATAGCTTTCATTTGATACTTTATATTGGAAAATTGACTCAAATAAAAGACAGATTTTATTAAAATTATATAAAAATATTAAATAAACATTTTAATTTTTCAGTTACCATTGTGATATCAATATATCTGGTGCTGTGATGGCAATGCTTAATGTCTTTTCTTTAATTACGGGTATGAAACCAAGGTTCTCAGTTAATGGTGGATCGGCTAGGGAGTGTCTTGCTCTCCAGAATGTTCAGGTATACACTTAAAATTTATATATACAAATTATAGCCACTTTTATCAACATGGTCATTAAAATGGATTTGACTTAGATATCTTAGTACATTAGTAGACTTTTTTTATTGTTGTCATAATAGAGTCTTAGGACATCTCTATTAAAGAGACAACATGAACATCCATATTGTCACTTTTATCAGAGCAATGTGTCAACCTAATGGACCTGTTGTGGACTCAAATCCATACCATCAAAAGATCTAGCTCTTCATTTTTCCTGGGTATAAAATATTTCTATTTAAGTTCCCAAATAAGAGTGCCTTGAATCTGTTAATCATTTTTTCCCTGTATAATTTATTATAGTTAACAACTTATAATTACTGATCCCCATGTCTTAAAATTTACACAAAATTTTGTCAAAATGTACACTCCTTTGTTTAAGTGAGACAGTCATGAGTTGTTGACATCAATTGCCTTTCTAGTAACTCGCATGTTTTAGGATATAACAAATGTATAAATACAAGCCATTATATCGTACCATTTATATTTGTTATAGGCCAGAGTGAGAATGGTGCTTGCATATTTATTCGCTCAGCTAATGTTATGGGCTAAGGGAAGGCCTGGTGGTCTTCTTGTTCTGGGTTCAGCTAATGTGGACGAATCATTAAGAGGGTATCTTACTAAATATGACTGCAGTTCAGCTGATGTTAATCCTATTGGAGGAATTTCTAAGACTGATCTCAAATCCTTCCTTAATTATGCTGCTAACAAGTAAGTTCAGTTGAGATTTTGAGAAGAATGAAGCCAAATTTAAACTCCATGTTCACAAAGAACATCAGTCAAGTTCACAGCTCCATATACACCAAGATGACAGGGCACAGGGACAATCACAAAAATATTTGAACAAGAAAGTTTATCTGAGTTATTTCAGACTTATTTTTCATTATTAGAAAGTTCATAAAATTTATAAATGACATTTTAAAAGATTGAAACCCACTTTTGGATTTTTTAATAATTTTAATCTTAGCCTACTAAACTATTGACAAGCTCAAGAATTTTTTTGTAAAACTAGATTTTTTATCTTCAATCTTTATCAATAAGTATTGCAAAGTTGGTAGACTTGTTTCACACTTTTTTAAAGTTAATTGACCAGGTCTTTTTAATAAAGCATTTGAGATGAACTCATACTCTGTGACATAGGACCAACATTTATCTAGAGCTTAACTTCTGGACAATTTGCTCAATGATGGTGGGTATCTTGTTTTGGTATACCTCTATTGTGGCAAAACTACTAAGTACATTATTTTTTAATAAAGAAGATAAACTCATTGCGATTAACACTGTTGCAATTGCGTACAGACTATTACCTCCAGAAGGGAGAAAAAATATGGAAAGATTTTAATTTTAAATTATTTTATTCAACAAAAAATACATATTTTTATATTTATTTAAAGCAAAAAAAGTTAGGTATAATATTAATTCTCTAAATAAGTTTAATCACATTAAAATTAAATTATAAATTTCAATACTAAAATTAAATGGGAGAATCAGCTGGTAGCTGATTGCATTATAGATTTAGACATTAAACAAAAGTTAGAAAATAAAATGTTTATTAGCACCAACCTTATTTATTTGTGCTTTTATCTAGGGCAACACTGGAGGGAATCATGAAAGTTCATGATTCCCTTATTTTTCATTAAGTGCCCCCTGTTTAACCCGACCGGGTGCAATGAGTAACTTCCCTCCCTATAAACTAGGGAGGAAAGTTCACTTTTTCTCTCTGCTGGAGTAAAGACTATTTTGTTATTTCTTTCAATGTGTTTGTAGGTTTGATCTGGGAATACTTCGTGACATCCTTGCTGCACCTCCTACTGCAGAGCTAACACCATTAGCTGCTGATGGAAGGATATTGCAAACAGACGAACAGGAGATGGGTCTCACTTATGCTGAACTGTCTACTCTTGGTCGTGCTAGAAAGATAAATAAGTGTGGACCCTATGCTATGTTCTGCTTCCTTTCTGCCTCTGCATGGTCTGATAGAACTACTCAACAGGTTAGTTCTCTCTTGTTTGTCTCTTGATTATTGTATTGTGTATCCCCAAAAAGTACGTCGGTAGACGTATGGATGGGGGGGGGAGCTACCAGGCCCGAGAATGGTATAAAGCTTTTCATAAGAATATATATCATATCAGAATATACCAATCAAGACATAAAAGAAACAAAAATTATAAATTGCATTGTTTGTTATGCATGTTTAGGTTGCTGAGAAAGTAAAGCACTTTTTCCGATGCTATGCTTTGAATAGGCATAAGATGACCGTAGTAACTCCAGCTGTCCATGCTGAAGCATATTCACCTGATGATAACCGTTTTGATCTTCGACCTTTCTTATACCCTGTCAATTGGACATGGCAGTTCTCCGCCATCGATAAACATGTAGGTATTCTTTCTTTATATTTTATTATTATGTAGGAGAGTATTAATTTTAATATTGGATTCCTTTTTAAATATTATAAGCAAATAAGTGTGTTTTTCACTACATTGTCTCTGTACCTAGCTGAGTTTCCCTAATGTTTTATAATATCCATTATCTTTTATTGTACAATTTTATTTAGAGGTTTTATTCTGAATGTTTTATTGCTAGATTGAGTCAATGCAGAGTAATCATTCGTTGTCTAATTCACTATCAAAGGAGAGATTATTTTCTTCTAAAATTTTACCTAAGCCCCGTCTCTCTAAAACAAGCAGCAGTAAGTAAACCCTTTTTTTATTTATTTATAGAATAAGAGTAATTTATAAAAAAAATAAACAGGTCAAGTGTGTGCTAGTCAGCACACAGCGAGGGTCTATAGGCCACACTATATAGTGTTTAAGTGTAAAGTGTATAAACAGTGTTTTTTTAAAATGCTAAAAAGCTTACTTTGAACCATTCTAAGGGTCTGATATTCTCAAAACACACTCTGATAAAGTATTTTTTTTGCCACTGAACCGGACTGCAACCATATAAAAACATCGAAAAGACCATAATTATAAAAAAAACGTATTTTGTCAATAAAAAATGAAATAATATTTTTTTCTAAATTTCCAAAAAGTGGTATCTTTACTTTTGGTCGAAGAATGTTCAGGAATTTTTCAGATTTTTTGCACTTCACATAAGCGAGATAGAGGGGGGAGGACACGTTTTACACCCACTTCAAACTTGCCTACGCTCGCCCTATCAAAGTTATATCCAAAGAATTATATATTTTTGTAATCAGCTCGACGTACCCTTTCATATGATACCCCTCAAGGTGTCGAAAAAAAATTTAACCCTTAAGTTTTTTTACCCTAATTTTTTTGAAAAATATTTTTTTTAAATCGCTATATTTTTAAAATATGTGGGTAGGTACAAGACACATACATGCCAAATTTCAAAGTGATCGGACGAAAGGTGTTTTAGGGTCCTTGGTTTCGCCTACGGCCCCTAAAAATTGACCACTTTATTACTTCTTTAGCCCTGTAGTAATCCTGAGGGAGCACATCTAAGCATCTCTCTCGCTTTCTAAGCACATCTCATCTCTTAATCTTTTTAATATTGCCACATGGCTAGTTAACTCATCATCTTTAGTTTTTTTTTTACGGTTATCAATTTACTGTCAAAAAAAACCAAAAATAAAAACTATAGCTTATAATAAGGTAATACAGATAGATTCGTTGGTTTTTTATCTATTATTTGGTCATCATTAGTGAACTACTATTAATCTGATCCAAATCAAATGCTTTCTTACCTAGCGTGTCAAGTAAATTTTAACCAATCAGAAAAATTACTTGCTTTTTTATGGAATGATTGTAATAAGAATTCTTCTGATATGCCTTAATTTGGAGGGAACAAAATGGGAGAACAAATGCTAAGAAATATAAACAAAGCCCACCCTTTGAAATGGATAAACTGCCGACTTGAACCATAAATGATCTAAGTCAAATTTCTTATCGAAGTTCTGTGCTAGAATAGGTAAAAACAGAACTCTTCTTTCATTTTGAATAAGAGAAAATCACAGCGGTCTTATATTGAAAAGAAGTAATAATTTAAAACTATGAAAATTTGAATTATAACAAATTAACACAAATAGGTTATACTGACTGTATTTGAATTATTTTATTTATTGTTGTAAAATGTTTATTCCTATTATTTATTCATTTCTAGCTGATGAGAAGCCAGGAGTGGTGGTTTAGACATTTTCTCTTAATTGTTTTTAAATTTTTGGACCAAGTGTTAAATCAAAACATTAGTTTATTGTTAAATTGTCTTAATCGACTATTACTGTTACTTATTATTAATTTTATTTTTTTTTATAATGTAAAAAAAGATGGGTGTTTAAAATATTGATTAATTGTTAAAAAAAAATTCCACACTTTTAGTTTTTTAATTGGTTTTGAATATTAATTTTATATAAATTAAATTATATTTTAATGTTTTTTTTTTAAATAGTTATTTATTATTGTACTAAAATATCAGAAAAATATCAAAGTATTTATTTTATAATTTATTTTTTCATGAAGAAATTAATAATGAAGTGAATGTGGTGTAATTAATAATGTAAATTTTATTATTCAAGGTATACTTTTTTGTAGAACTCAACTGACATTTGTTTGTTTCTTACTTATTATTGTTAAAATAATAACTTAAGTTTTCTCTCATCATATTTTAGTTCAGTAGTAGCGAGCAAAAATTACCTTTAACAATTATAGTTTCTTAAAAAATGTATTGCTATGTTTGAGTTGGACACCTAAGGGTTACTAGGATGTTAAACAGTGTGTCAACTTCATTTTAAGAAAATTTTAATTTATTAATAAATTACTTGAGAATATTATAACACATTTGTTACTAGGAGTTGAAAGTTGAAGAATGCTAAGTTTTAACTTTAGTCTTAGCATGAAATGCAGTAAGGCAGCGGTTCTCAACCTTTTTCAACCCACGTACCCCTTTTTGTGTACCAATAACTGTGCGTACCCCCTAAAAACAACACCTTATTTTTTTATAAATATTTGTTATATTAAAGAAAGTGTTATTTAACTACTGCTAATATGGCTACATTATAGAAACAACTATGAATAGGTAATTTTAATTCCAAACAAAACTTTTTCATTGACATTTTATTAACAAGTTTTTATTTATTAGACAGAAAAGTATAAGAAATTCTCTTGAAACATTAGTGGGAACACTGAGCTTGTTTTAAGTTTGCAAGGGTCATCAATTTTTGGCTCCAGCTTGGTCAAATACAGCCATAAATCATCCTCACTATTAACTTTTGTTTCTATATTTTGTTCCTCAGGTAAGTTACACTTAAAAATCCTTTTTCACACAAGTATGTTGTCGTAAACCCCAGTAGGTACTTCACAGCAATGTCTGATAGTTCCTTATGTTCTTTTCCAACACTGGTCCAAAAGTTAATTAACAAAGTACAGTAATATTTTGTTATCCACAAACAAATTACTCACTGACTATTGTTCCAGTCTAAAGCTTTATTTTCCTAGACACGACTCTAGCGATAGACACTCAAGCGATAGTCGCCCAGCGACTAGCGCTGAGGACTCCTCTTCTGAGTTTAAATGTTACCGTTTTCCTAGCTGAGCGACTCAACATGCAAACTCTTAATAATTTTGTGCAAGCGACCAACGCTCAGTGATTATCGCTCAGCGTCTATCGCTGACTTCGTGTCTAGGAAAACGTACCTTAACTCCAGCCACAAGTACAGTAGTAATAAGCGCCGTGTATCCTTGCAGCTTTTCGTTACGCAAAAACTGTTGTCACAATTAAATTCTAGCAAATGTACCATTATAATGTTTTGGGGTTTTTGCTTGTTAACCGCGTACCCCTTACGGATTTTCGCGTACCCCCAAGGGGTATGCGTACCACAGGTTGAGAACCACTGCAGTAAGGTATACTTTACTGCATTGATCAAACATAATTTTGATCTATAAACCTGTGGGATACGCATATTTTGGCTAACTATTTGTTTTATTTTATTATTATTCCAATTAAATGGTGATTTAAGTTCTTTTTAGGTTAATTACAGCAGAGATAAAGCTTCTGATACCTTGAAATACTAAAAAACATCACAGGGAAGTACTTTTTAGGGTTTCATAGATTATTAAGCATATACGTTATTATATTATGAAATAACATTTTTTTTTTTTTTTTCTTTTCTGTATCCTGATCTATATGAAAATAAAAAAATTGGGGGAAGGCTCCAAACAAAGGATACCTGGTTCGATCCCCCGAAAGATCACAATGTTTTTTATCAGTAATGACATCAAGGTAAATTAAATATTTTTGGGAAATTTTCATCACCCCATCATAAGGTAAATGCATGAATTATTTCAAAATTTTAGGATTAGCCATTATTGATTGGTTGGGGGGGGATTTATATTTTAACTTAAAAAACCAATAAACACAAAATTTACAATTTATAAAAAGTGGGATTTTTTTTTTAGAAAGTCTCCTTGTCCCATAATAAGGTATTTGCATGAATTATTTTAAAATTTTAGGACTAGCCATTAGGGTGGTTGGGGGGGGGGGGGAATTTTTTGGATATATTTTAACTCTTAAAACCAATAATGAATGCAAAATTTAAAAAAAAAGGCATGCATATATTTGTCGCCTACTCTTCTACAGCTTTCATTTAATACCCCATTCAAAATTTTAAAAAAATATTTGAGTTTACCACATTTTTGCAAATTGAGCGTGTGCATATTAAATTTTTATCTTCTCTATATTTTTTCTATGTGTGGGTCAAAAAGTTTTGTCATTGTTTGTCAACTTTTTATCATAACCAAAGAGATTTTGATAGAACCAAAGAGCGACTAAAGAACAGACACATCCCCCTCGGCATGAAGGTTTCGAGAAGATCTAAAGGGGGGTACACACCTTACGATTATCTGCACAGTGATCTGTCATAAATATCTATCTGAAAACCGGTACGATTATCTAAACTGAAGGTGTGTAGGATACCGTCCGATTTATCTTCAGTTTTATCTTCACTTGGTTCTAAGTGTTTTCTAATAAAATCTACAAAATCTAATTCAAAAGAGGGTCCAAATGCACAGACTTTTTATCGGTGTGAAAACCGGACTAAACTGCGCTGTTACCTCAGTTTATCGCTCAGACATGACGTCACACATGATAAACTCCTCAGATAATCGTAAGGTGTGTTGCCCCCTTAAGAAACCCTAGAAATGTACTTGTAATTTTTTGCTAAGTTGAGCAAAATGGCAAAAATGCTTAAAAAAGCAATATCACTGATTTTCAATAATCAAAGTGCCTTTTTATGTAAACTTAAATTAAACCAAACTGTTGATATGGTAAATATTGACGTAAGGTTTCCTCACTATATTATATAAAAACTATATATTTGTAAAATATTTAATTACTTTCGATCACTTCTCTACTCTACTTAGGATCATTTTGATGAGGAGCTATTTCCCTATTTTGATTCATCAATACACTAGCCTTATGTGAAAGCTTTAAAAAAACATACAAACAATTATTTTATTGTATAAACTTTATTAGAAAATCACATTGATTGAATACTAAAAAATATATATATACTTATATGTCTTAGTAATACAAAGTAAAATATAAAAAGTAATCAAATTAAAATTAAAGAAAATACAAGAACTTTATAATATCTACACCTACATCACCAAGAAAAATAAAAGACAAAAAGATACAAAAGAAAAAAAAAATATAAATGAGTAGTAGGATATAAAAATTAATCTACAAATATTATGTATTTGGATTTATTTAGTGTTGTATTGGTTTAAATGCTCTTGTGATAAAAAATTAAAAATTTAAAAAAAAATACAATTTTTATTGATTATAGAAATCTTTCAACTTTTTAAATATTTATTTTTTCGAGTATTTTTTATTTACTTTGAAATTGATTGTTACTTAACGCCATGTTTTTTTTTTGTGAAATGTGTTGAACTTATTGGATCTAAGGGCAAACTTCTACTTTTTTTTAATTCAAATCTGATGATTTATTTTAATAATTGTTCATCACAGTGAAACTCCTTGTACACCTGCACTTAGGAATAATCAAATAAAAGACTACCAAACTTAAATTAAAAAGTGATTTTACAAGAGAGCCATTTTACTAGAAAATATATTTTAAAAATTAAACCTGTATTATATATGAGTTAATTGTTTCCACAATTATTTAATTTCTTTCACTTGTTATATTTACTCTGATCTACTTATTAGAAATATCCATTAGACGTAATTTTTAGTGTCGAACATGTCTGCCTCTTAGTCGAACATGACCTATCTATAGGTAATTGAACCAAATATGTTTATTACCAAAAATTATGGTACTTCTTTAGATTGTTACTCCCCTATGATTTTTTAGAATATAAAAGACTTTGACTAAATAACTTTTAAGACAAAGGGATATTTAGTCCAATATTCTTTTGGACAAAGGAATATCAAACTTCTGTTTTTGTAAGGGGAGTAAGAGTCTAAAGAAGAACATTGTGTAACCTTCTTTAGATTGTTACTCCTCTCTGTTTTTTTATAAGGAGAGTAACAATCTAAAGAAGTGTAAAAATTATAATACCTACGCTATAAAATATATTTCATGAAGCCTTCACTTTCGTTTTCACTGTTCTGTAGACAAAACAGAGCTGGAGAATGTTAATATTGGTAACTTTATACCTAATTGAGCTGAAAAAATAAAAATGAAATCACTTGGTAGTCCCTTATTGATAAGTTATCATTTGCATTAATCAATATTAAGTTTCTTGAAGGAGCCCTCCAATCCAAATAGATCATCGTGTGTTTTTGGTTTTCCAGGGCGTTTTGCTTCATCTGCTTTTAATTTCTCCTGTTCAATAAACCAATCCCTGTAACTCTCTACTTTCTTCATCCAGTCATCTGTAACAGATAAATAGTATTATTATGAATTATTGTTGCTTTTTTTGTGTCATAAAAGATAAATCATTAGGATTTAGTTCTAACAGGAATTAGTATAAGCATAGTAATATTATACTATATGTATACTAATATATATCACTAATTTCTTAAGGTTTATTTCTGTAGGTTTGGGTTTTGGGGAATGAAACTTTAGGAGTCTTATTTTTGCTCATTATTGAACTAAAGCATAGGTACTTTTCCATTTTATATCAATGACTTCATTTTCTAATAGTCCCTCCTATTGATAATTTATAAATGTTTCTTGCCCTTACCATGCAAAGGTCCCACAGGTCCGGCAGTACCACCATATTCTTCTGGTAGAACATCCTTTGGTATAAACTCATACAGTGTCTCCAATTTACTATGAATATGTATCTACAAGAAAATAAAAAATAAATTAGTTCATTTATAAAATAAACAAACACACAAACCTGAATTATCCTGTGTGAATTAAAACAGAGATACATTAATTACGTATTAAATAATAAGAAAATAAATCTTATTGTCTTACCCTGTTCCTTATTTTTTCCTTGAGGAAAGGTTTGACAAAATTCAATATGGTATCTACTAGCGGTGATACATTAACCACATGCACTTCTTTCAATTTCACGGGATAGGCTTCCTGTAACAAATTATTCTTTTAATACACAAGCACCTCAATTGGTTTTTAGGGAATCAGCATCACCTTACCACAAGCTTAAAACAAAGATTATAAAAGCTGGCATATTTGGTCAATAGTTCGACCTAAAGAAGTGGCATGAAATCACACTGATGATCACATCAAGTAGCTGTGTAAAGTAGCCGATCTCCTGTCCTGTAGTAACCTAATCATGTATTGATTATTGGCATGTAAAATGTTTAGAATATGGTTCCAGAGAGATTAATCCTTATCTTAATCCCTCAGCCATGATTATCCCAATTAGTAATTATTAACATCGGAATCATGGTTTATTTATAGTGCATTTTCAGCCACTTATAATTTTTAAGTTAGTTCTTAAATCTCAATACAAATGTTGACAGTACCTTATTTAATTGTATTTTTATTTTTTAATTGCTATTCTTGAAGCAGAAGTTTAAATTTAGTGTAAGAACAGGTTATGTTTTATTTTATAAATTGTAATTCATGTTGTAAAAGTAAAATTACCTGAACGCAAATAAGGAATTTCTTGACAATAGCTGGTGTAAATTTAGCAAATTGGGAAGCGAAGTTAGAAGGAGTGGCAATAGCTGCATCCAGCACATAGACATCCCCTGCTACACCGGTCAGCTCTTCTTTCAGCCTAATATCTCCAATCATAAGTATAAGTTTCATTGCTTCTGGTACACTCGTGATATCAACTGTCGGAGTTTTACCTTTTATTACAATGACTCGCCTTCCATTGGGTGGGAGGCCAGGCAATGGAGGACTATGCCTAAAAGAAACATAATTTGTTTTTAATTAAAATTATATTTTATCCAAAAACTCCTCTTTAGTTGTAGGATGTATTGTTTCTATCAATTTTAACAGGGTTTCTTATTTGCTTTTATGCAAAAGAGAACTTACTGACATTACAAAATTTTATCCGTTAAATTTTACCGGCTTTAACGAGGAATATATAAGTTTGAGGAGGTTTTTGACATTGTTAGATCGTAATAAATAATTATTTATGGACCTGTTCCATTGTTCATCCTAGAGTCCAGATC
Source organism: Gerris lacustris (assembly GCA_951217055.1). Taxonomy (NCBI): domain Eukaryota; kingdom Metazoa; phylum Arthropoda; class Insecta; order Hemiptera; family Gerridae; genus Gerris; species Gerris lacustris. The sequence goes on from OX578280.1 coordinate 30,775,181, forward strand.
ATCTTGAAAAGCAAAACTTACGCTGAATATGGCTATTAGCCAAACTGTCAAGATGAACTACAAACAAGGAATACCTGCTCCTGAAATTCCATGAGATCTCATGATAGACAATAAGCCTGTAAAAAATTTCAAATAAAACTACCCTCAGTGTACAGAATTGGATTTTAGAGGCACAGCTCCAAGAAAATTGTTAATTTTTTGGATGAAATAAAATAGTTATTTATGTTACTAGGCAGCAAAATGGAATTTTGCTGACAAGTTTTTAAGTTTTAGTTCCGAGCCAAAGGCGAGGATAAGCTAAACAAATTTACTGCAGAGGCGAAGCCAAGGCAGGAAATTTACTATTTTCTGACGAGGTGAAGCCGAGTCAGGAAAATTACATTTTGATGACGTGGGGAAGCCGAGGCAGGGAAATGTTAATTGCAGGTAATCTTTAAACGAGTCAGGAATGTTTCCTTTGCTGCATAGTTACATACAATATTGTAACTATATCAACATTTCCAAAACGCAATCTAGATAATCTGGATTTGACCTATTTATAGTTTGAAAAATGCATTGGCGCATAAAGTACGCCGCCCGTGCCTCATTTGTTTGTACACTCATTTGTTTAAAATACACTATAGCCGTGTCACGAAGGGTTAAAGTGTTCTTATTTACTAACACAAGTTGCATGATGGTTTGAAGTTCCTTCCTTGTGGGATCTCTGTCAGCAAAGAACTCCGGCACAGCTGCTCTCATGGTGAAATACATGTCCAGTTTCCTTTTGGTCTTTTCAAGTGAAAATTTACAGCCACGAAGAAACGTCATCAGTCTTTGATCATCTGAAACAACAAGATAAACTTTAATTACTGAAACAAATAATCCAATTCTTCTTTTCTAAACCTTAGTGGGTTTGGAAGAGAGCTATTTTTAATGAAAAAAAAAAAAAAAAATGCAATCCAATATGTGAAAAGAAACCATTATTTAGATAGTTACCTTAACATTACAAACAAAAGCAGGATATTTTTATTATATACTAGTTTGGCTACTCCAAGTTATCAAAAGACATTGAATCATATCTGCAGTCTGTAAAAAATGAGTTTTAGTTTTAGTGCGTTACCAGGGCAGGAAGTTGAAAAAATGGGGTGGGGAGCCAATGAGAGCTGAGGCCTTAAAAGATTCTAAGATCTCATTGGCTCCCATTTAAGGTGCGAATTCTCTGGTGCGTGACTTCCCGGAAGTTGACGCTCAACGTGACTTTTATTCACATGCCCCGAATCAAACCTGACACTGCCCCGTCAAAACATAGGTAAAATGACAGGAGCCGTCTCCTCTGCTGCGTCCCGACGGTCGTGCGGTGCAGAAGTCACGTCCTCAGATCAGTTGTGGTTTGATTTCCAGCGGTCGGGACGTCCGACGTTACTTTTATACTTTCTTATATACTACATTCATATGAAAAAGTATTGTGATTTGGCGAAATGAACATAGAGGGACAGGCCAAAAACACTAGCACAAATGAATTATTATTTTTGAATTAATTTCTTTTCATTTATACGCATTTACTAATTCATTTCGATTTATATTACTACATTCACAAAATGCAGTTGTGTTTTTTTTTTTATTATTATTATTATTATTTCTGTAGAAATAAATTATAATCTAAAATCTAGGACGATCGAGGTTTATATTACAACAAAAATGTATCTTATCTAATTCGGTTTTAGCGTTATATGGTTATATGGCGATTATATTGACTATATTATGCATTTATCTTCCTAAAACAATTAAAAAACGCATTAATATCCAGAATCAATGTCGAAGCTGAAATAAAAGTGATGGTGAACGTTGGAACCGCAGCCGTAGCAGAAGTGACACCCCTACCTCTCGATAGCCGTGCGTTCAGACCGTCGCCGAATAAGAGTCATGTCGAGCGTCAACTTCCGGGAAGTCACGCACTAGAGAATTTGCACCTTTATCGATTTTCCTGCGCCGTCAACACACTAAAATACATTTACTCACAGACTGTACATCCCCATTATTATATTAATTAGTTCACTGATTGTGTCAATATAAGTTTTGGGAACAAGTCGGTAGTAAGTAAAGTGCCTATTTCAATTGACAGTAATTTGATCTTAAAAAAAAGAATCATGCTTGTGTGAATTGTTGATTGATAAATTATTTTTGCTCCAAACCATCCACTAATCCAACTTTCTATATTCCTATATATATAACGGATTAGGCCGCTCCCTGACTTGTCGGTACGGTATGTCGGCTAGTATGCCGATGCGACAAGATTCTTTACCGAGTGCCTATATCTTACCGATTCAGTTCAGCATACTAGCTTACCGATACCGCACCAATATCGTACCGACAAGTCAGGGAGCGGCCTTAAAATAAATAAGATATACATTTCTCAATCTTATGATCAACAAAATGAATCGTTCTAAAAACATCCGATAATTTTATTGTTTTATTACTAACAGAAACAAAACGAATCGTTTCATAAACATCTAATCTTATTACTAACAGAACTAAATCGTTTCGAACTATTCGTTTTTTTAAGTAAGGGGAAATAAATCATCGAATATACTCCTGCAAATCTTACACCCACCTTCTTAAAAAAAAAAAAAAAAAAAAAAAAAAAAACTTATTAGTACAAACAAAATGAATATTTGAAAAATTGGTTAGGCGTGAAGTCTCACTTAAAAAGGGGTTTCGTTGGTACCGTGAACATTAAATTAGTATAAAGGGGGGGGGGACGCAAAATTTTGATGCTTTTTGACAAAATAGCATGCAAAATTAAATATGTTCCACAAGTGTTATATATTTTTGTTTTCTACTCTTCAATACCTTTCATTTGATACCCCACTCAAACTATTAAATAAATATTTTTTCGCGACACGTGAATTATCCGCCATTTTGAATTTGAACAGCTGATAATTTTGAGTTCGTTATATTTTTCTTGTGTGTGCGTCAAAACGATCTTTAATACTGGAAAGTTTCATGTTTTTATCTCTTTTGATTCAAAAGTTATTGGAACCGTACAGAGTGACAGACAGACAGACACAGGAACGAAACTACATATAAGGGTTTCTTTTTTTGGTTTTACCAACGAAACCCTAAAAAACAGTTAAGGAGGATCATTTGTAATATCTTTCCGCGTGAAATATATATTCCGAGCTAAATCATGATACAGAACACATAAATTACTTGACTCCTTATATATTTTAGCTTAAAGTCAATAAGAGTCAAATTATGGTATATACACATCTGTTACTAAAAACATAAAAACACATTTCGTATGTTTGTCGCTGTCAGATGTCAGATTTACGTAATTCAATCCGAATTTACCAAAAACAAAAGTGGAAAGTTTGCGTGTTGTTCAATAACGAAAGAAATTAATGAATAAAGAAATGTAAAAATCATGAGACATGCTCCGATAAATAAAGAACAAAAAGATTGCCATTATAAGAAATATCGTTTACTTCTGCGGTTTTATACAATTAAATAGGATCCGGAAATTTCTAATATTATTTTATTCTTTCTTTTCTTTTTATGAAATAGAAATAATTTACGTTATTCAACCAACCAATACAATTATCTAAAAGAAATAATTTAACCCACTTAAAAAAAAAAATGAACAATAACGTAATAAAAACCACAAATGTTCATTATGTTATACACAAATAATATTGCAAAGCTGCTAAAATCTTAGAGAATAGGCAATCATTAGGTGACGTACGTTAATATAGTTATAGTTGTTGTAAGTTGTATTAAGTGAAGTCCGTATATGTTTAATGTACGTTTTGTAGACGTCAGCTAAATGAGTTTTAGTCGATTATCTATGGTTTCTTTCCTTATAAGTAATTATTTTTACGTATTACAAATTACCCGCATGATCGTAGTTTGTGCAATAGAAGTAATAACATCCTTTGTACTATATTTATATATATATATATATATATATATATATATATATATATATATATATATATATATATATATATCTAATTGTTGGTTACCATTAAATTTAGGTAGATGAGGTTGCTTAGATAGCCAGTCCTTGATATGAGCCAAATCCTGGTCCCTGGTAGTAACGTCTTCATTCAGCTGAGACCTAATCTTCAGCTGCATTTCAGGGGATGGCTGAACCAGCGTCATTCTAAGAAACAAAACAAAAAAAAGGTTTAGAAGACATTATTGAACTATTATAATATAATATTTGAAGTTAAAAAATAAAGCGGATTATTTGCTTAATTCCGTATAGCGTCTGTCGTTAGTTTACAATATTTTCGTCCCGACTAACGGCTAATACTGAATCATAAAAAAATGTTCGTATAAATTATTTTAACACCAATCAATCAATACATATAATTATAAATGTGCAAGATTTCTCGATTATTTGGGAGTCGGGAGTAGACTTGTGTTTGTTGGTAGATCTACATCTAGATCTTCTAGAGGAGATCACGTAAGAGATTTCGTGTATCCCGAAGTTTCAAACTCATAACAGGAATCCATTCTCGTTCATTTAAAACTGAAACAAAGTTGTTTAAGGCTCTGGCACTCTGGCCGTCGAAATCGGAAACATACTCTAAGAAATTATTTTAGTTGGTTTTTGCAAGCATAGAACAGTTTCGAGTCAGCACGATGCTAAAACCCCTGAAGATTTGCCTAGTAGTAGAAGCGAAACGTTGGAATTGACGTTCTTTAAGACTCAGACTTTACCATAATATTTTAAGTATGTGTCATGAAAAAAGTAAAACATTTACCGACCTCCTTGGTCACAGGAACAATCCCACAGTCCGACTATACCAATGCCTCCATTAAATTTTATTTATATATCTATATGCCTAATGGAAAGGAGTATAGGATTATTTCTATTCCTTAATTATATTAATCTCATTACAGGACATATTACACAAATATCGAACTTTTTCTGGATGTAAAAAGTTTTATTAGGTTCGTTTCAGTGTCAGTTAATTGGTACGAGTGAAGTTATGAACAGTAATGGGTTAATGGGTTCCTTAATAAGTGACAATATTAGCTACAACTGATATAAGATCAAAAAGAAATAAACTACGTTAAATAAAACTTGTATAATGATTATGTTAAAATAAGTTTTTACAGTAAAATCTAAACGAAGATCTTACTGGATTATTCTTGTAGCAAGGCTTGTTGAATAAAATACTCAGCATTGTCCACTCGTGCGTAAACTACTGGTTTAGTTCCAACACAGCAATCACCCCAAGATACCACTGCAAGGATCTTGTCATTGCATATAAGTCCTCCACCGGAATCACCATGACAACTACTCTTTCCTTTGTCAAGTGTGCAGACATGCACTTCGGGATCTATTCTATTCCTATAGAAAACCTTACAGATTTCCGGGGGAATAAGTGTTACAACCATTTGAAGCAGATGAATAGACGTGAAATTATCTTTCGGTTCACTTCTTCCAGTAACAGTACACTTTGTTCCTGCAATCGTATCGAGATCATTTGTTATTAGTCGTGGGTGTATATCAATTTGACTTAAAGTAAAATCGAAAACAACTTTACTGGTTAGTTTAAGAACAGCTAGATCACGATACCCTTGAACAAGCGGGTCTTTTAAATAGTCCGGGTGTACATAAATATGATCAGCCTTTAACTCTATTCCACCTTTGTCAGAAAAAGTCGAACCGACGCGAAGTTTGATGCTATTTGGCTTAACAGAAGCTAATTTATTATCAATAGTTTCATAATTTGTTACGCAGTGGGCTCCAGTCAATACGTGTCCAGCTGATATCAAATTTCCACAGCATTCGTAAAAATTAAAGGATGTAGAAATTGCCATCATAACGTACGACGAAACTTCAGTTATTTCGACAGATTCACCACCGACAATATTGATTTCCTGATCTTTTTCAATGTTTCTAACTTTCGATTCTCTGAAATCGATGTACGATTTGTCTCTAGAACTATTCGGGATAAAAATCAACTCACCCTTGTCAAATATGCTGATTTTTGGGTAATTATCATAAATATTACCGTATCCACTTTGATCAATGTTTTTTAAATCAGTTGAGTTGTGTGAATTAAAGAAAAAACGTTTTAAAGTATCAGTTTTATAGTTCATCTCACACTTCACATGGTTTCTTTGATGAAGTTTCTCACTCGATTTATGTCTATTGATTTTATCAAAACCTTTAACTAAATTATATTGGATGTCTACAAAGAATAATACAATAAGTACAACAATAAAATACATATCACTTAGTAGCTTGCAAAAAAACCAATGGAAATCAGCGAAAGGAAGATTGATTTTTGACATTATGTCAAAATAATGATGTTATATTTATGGAAGAGGAAGAGAATAGTTAATAAGGCAACACATTCAAGAAAATCAAATTTCAATTTTGTTTTAAACTTGAGTCTTGAGTAACCTCCTTTTGTGATAAAACTGGCTTCCACGAATAAAACCAGAGGTAGTAGCTTACTCTATGTCTACTCTAACAAAAAACAAAATGTTTGCACAGAAAACAATTTTGAGGAACATTTCCCCGTAACACAAATGTTTACGAACATCTAACTATTGGGCTGGTTATCATTTTCCTTGTGGTTATCACGTAACTAACTATCATACATTGTACTCTAAGAACTGTTAAGTAAAGGATACATTATTTTTTTATTTTGACATTTTGAGATGCTGTAAGGTCCCCCTTATTGACTTTTTGTAAACAAATTGACCAAACCAAGCAATAATTTATACGGGATGCTGACAAAAGCGATTCCAACGGAATTTCTTGATTGATTCTATATTATTATTATTGTCATTTCCCATTATTTTGATAGCACTTAACTAAGAACCTTTTGCGAACATCTTGTTCCTTGTCAGTCAAAAACCACTTTTTACAGCTAATATAGTTTCAACATAAAAAGTGTCTATTATTAAAATATGTATATTCTAGTTTCATAATGGGGCATAATAAGGCTTTAGAAAAAGAGCAGGCCATTACATCAGACTTTTGTTTTAAATCCAAAATAACAATTGTCATTTTTTTATTTATGAAAGCCTGAAAGGTTAGATAATTATTTTTGAAATAAATAAGAAGAAAGGTATGAAAATGTGATGTTGCCACAAAATTGAACTTAAATCTTTTGTTCTTTACTGTTTATCTTGAGTTTAATTTTGGTCTCTAAAGGGCATGTGCAATTTCTTAAATATATGTTATTTCTTTTTAATTCCACGAAATCTCGTAAAAAAACTAAAATTATTATTATTTATGTTTTTCTATTACATAAACGTTTATTTACTTTAATTTGTATATGAGTCTTATGCCCATAAAGGGGCCGGTACACGGTGCGATTGTTGGACAACTTGGGTCGGTTGTACAACAAATTGAACGGTGTGTAGGCTGTAGGCTGGTCTTTTAATCAATTTTCTGATTTCATAAACTTGTTGATGTAATCTAAACGCCTTAGTTTTTTTTGGGCGTGGCTATTTGTTTTCAATCCATGTTGAACAACTTTGATACCAACATTACTTTGTATTGGTCCCAAGATTTGTAGATCTATATTAATTTGTATTTATGATTTTTATATATTTTTGTTGGGCAGAACTGTTTTTTCATTACCTTATTTCCAACTGTGAAACTAATTTATATTTATATATTTTTTTGTTCACCTCCACCCGCGGTTGAGGTAGGTACGCTTCTAATTTTTATTAAACCAGTTTTTAGTTTATTTTATTGTCAAGTTGTTCAACATATTGCACCGTGTATTATAGTCCCATTAAGACAGTTGTGTCCTGCGGATTAACTTTGCCGACTACTTATTCTTGAAGGACATCAAAAAATCAACTCATACACAAAATTCTAACTTGATGTTAGCAGGTAAGTCACTTTTATGCACGCTATTTCCTGTTATCCAATACCAATAGACCAATAGAATTTAGAATTATCCAATATATTAATTATCCAATAGAATTATCCAATTGAATTATCCAATAGACTTTGTAACCTTCCTGAAACCTCACCACTCATTAATCTTTCTGCTCATTTATTCCCGGTTTCCATTCTTCATTTTGATTACGTTTTCTGAGAATTTAATAATAATAAATAACAAACTCTTGTTTTAGAAGCGGCAAAAGTCAAAAATTGTTATTGTTAAGATAATGCCATAATTAACAGAGTGTAAGGGTTTGGAAGATATATCTTTGTGTTTTTATTTTATTTATTTTTTTTTTTTTTTGCGGACATATCGTAATACCCTTGTGTTATTTGAATCCGAACCATTGTTAATTAAAAAATACATTATAATTTTTCTTTTTAAAAAAGAATTCGACAATGTTTTGTTCAATATTATGTTGTATTATGTATTTCAATGTTATGTTGCTAATTTCGATTTTAGTTACTTTATTGATTTGTTTTGTTGGGTGTTGGACAGCTGAGGTCATAAACACTCTTTTAGTTACTTTATTTATTTAAATATTTCATGGTACTTTTATCAGTACAATCAATGTGCTCTTTACATTTTATCATTCTTTCGGTTCGTATTTCACATATTTCCTAGAAAAATATAACAAGGAACCCTTTACGTTTATACTCGACTATAGTTAGAAACCGCAAAGACCAAGAAATTGCAATGCTTAGGACCCATTCGTAGGTAGATTTCGACGATGGGTCAAGACTTTTTTTTCCAACACCTAATTCGTAGTTCCTGAATTTATTTTGATTTGGAAATTACTTTCCCCCAATTTCACCCCAATTAAAAAATTGTGATCCACCAAAATTCACCCCAATTAAATCATTATGCAGGGGACAGTGATTATTTTATATTAATAAGAGTTATCCAGCAAACTTTATCTCCACAACACTATTGCGATAGAGTGATTTTTAGATTTGCACGTTTTATGTTGCCTGAATCCAAAAATGTAGTTTTTTGTAAAGTGTCCATCTCTGGTTGGTTGTTTGTTCTATGCAGACGCGTGGTGCTTCACTAACTTAAATGCAATCTTATGCAAGACTCCATTAATATTTTTTATTTGTAATAAACGCATTATTTTTCTTCACTTTCAATTCAGCTGTTGTCTTTGCATCCTAACGTTAGCAAAGGTTCGTTTCCTGTTGGGAAACAAGACAGAAAATCAGAGACGGGAAACAGGTTGACAGTCTTGGTTATAGGATACAGGCGTTAAAAGTCCCTAGGTATTTATGTTTTTGTTTAAAAGAAGAGACTAGATAAAGATTGAAAAAGACAGACTGACGTAAGACTTTAGACTATAGTGTTGGATTAGGAGTGAAGTAAACTTTCACGTGTCCAAATTATTGGCTAACCTTATAACCTGTGGAGCTGAGAAGTGCTGTACTGAGTCACACGTCATTGAATACTTCCCTAACCACCAACCCCTGTTGTTAGCTGTTGTAACCTCAAATCTTAACTCTGTATCAAATAACTCTTTTAAACAATTCTAATAAATTACTTTTCTTCGTTATTTCTATCAATGAGAAGTAAAAAAGTGTTCGCCACCGTTTTAAATGAAAAACTGAAGTTTAAGAGAATCCTGTCATTATCACATAGAAAAATATATATTATTATGCATCACTTAATTGAATAGAATTTTTTGAATTACTATGTATTAATGTGACGTAAATAAGATACGTTTTTATATAACTTTTAATAAATTACAGAAAACAAAATGAAACGGTCTTATTTTATATAAGATGGTCTCTGTAATAAGACGGGATATTTAGTACGGATATTCACGAATCAAATATCCCACAGATATCCTGGTATGAGTGGTATGACAGAGACAGAAAGATGTGATCCTTTCATTATGGTGCCCACTTTATTCTTATTACTTTGCTGTGACCTCATGGCTAAATCCATTTATTTATAGAATAGTTGAATACTTTAAATCGCATAATTGAATTACCAATAAATTTGTTACTTAGCTTCTCAGTATCTTTTTGGCATCACCAGTAAACTGATGTTAATTGTTTCTTCAGAATCCTGTTATCTTTTGTTCACAAGTGAGAAATCTACTCGTGTTCTTCAAAATGGAAATTTCTTTCATTTATTTAATGTAATAACAAAGAATGCAAATGCTACGGTATAATTTTGTTTAATATAAATACTATAGTTACTTAGTTACTTATAATTAATTTTATTTAATCTTAAATTCAGTACAAAAGAATATTTTTTAAAAAATCAAACGACACATTTTCATGTAAGGACTGGCTTTTTCTGCCAAGTTTCAACTCTAGCTTAAAAACTGTGAGAGTTCAGCTTGACACAGTCAGACATCAAGCTTAAAACCACTCAAATAGTCCGTTCAAATCACGGTTTCGGATTTTTTCGTTTGGTGGACAATATTTTTTCTATATACTTAGGTCTGGGGGGGGGGGGGGGGGGCTACATTCTAGTCAGTTTAGATGGGGGGGGGGGGGTATTCGTAGTGGTAAAAGAAAAGGGAACTACTTATTCAATAAAGCAGCTGTCCCCCCCCCCCCCGTTTATTAGGTACAACTAATAAACCAACAAAATCTCCGCAACCAAGTAACAACAACTTTTTTAGAACATATTCGTTAGAAAATGTTATGCTGATGCGTACTGCAGTACAATATCTTACTGCAAGTCATGGGCGTCGTCTGCAGTTAATAATTGGGGGGGTGGGATGGATTTATGGCGGGGGTCCGGGGAAAATTTTGAAAATATGACCTCTCAAAACAGCACTTTTTTTACATTTCTGAGGTAAAATTGAATATGAGGTGAGTGTAAAAAATATGTATTAAAAAAAAAAAATACAGCGGTATTTTTTTTTTACTGTATTGGGTCTGGAGGGGGGGGGGGGAGGGGGGGGGCACGTGCCCCCTGTGCACCCTCGATATGCCACTGTGTTGTTTGATTCGATTTATGAATTAAACTTGTTTTTCAAGTATTTATCGTATATTTGATATCGGTATTTCGAGCGCATTTTCTATTATTTAAATATGACTGGCTGTTTTACCAGTCTTTGCTTTAAGTTTTTTTTTTTTACATCTATTGATAATTTTAAAATATGATGTGAACATAAGAGACACAACAAACTATACTTTCCAATTCTGTTTAAATTCTGCGAATTTAAGTATTCTTATGTATAAATACATTCAAAGGCAAATAATGTGTTTTTATATTAGCTATAACGTACAGCAGTCAATTTGACTGTACGTTATAGCTAATATAAGTCAATGATGAAATATATGTAGGGTTAGCTGAGGATGGTTTAATTCTGATTCTTGGTCGCTACATAGCGATTTTGGTTCAAATATCACTTGATCATTATTTGTCATACTTCTTAGGCATAATCATCTTTTAATTTTTAAAGAAAGCTTCGAAAAAGCCTTTCTAGGGTAGTTGAGGAGGGACATTTATGGTGTATTTCGTCTTACACTTTTATATACTTTAAGAAATACTTTTTTTTAAAATGTTTTTATATATCTGTAATCTACTCATCAGTAGCTTTTATTTGATACCACTTAACACGAATTATCCGCCGTTTAGGATGCCCAGTATATCAGAACAAATCGCTATTCTTATTGTGTCTATGGCCACGCAGACCGCACATTTTGTATATTTTTTATTGTGATGACGCGAAAATTCAATTTTGTGATTTTGATGGATTTACACGTTTTGAGGTCCCCTGAGTCCAAAAAAGTGTTGTTTTTTTTTAGAAATGTCTGTCAGTCGTCTGTCTGTGTAGACGCCTGGAGCCTAAACTACTTGGGACTTGGTTAATTTTGACGAAATTTGGCATAAATGTTCAGAAAAAGCATACCCCGAGGTGAAATCGAGAAATTAATTTTAGCTCCTCATTTGGGGGCGCTACCCCCCCCCCCCCCCTCCCAAAAAACTCTGAAAAAACGTGAAAAAATAATTTCTCGAAAACGGTTCCAACAATTTTAATTAAAAAATTCTTAAATGTAGAACGAAACGAATCTAATTATATAAGCTATTTTCCCAGGAAAAATCTAGTTCCTGAGAAAATATCTTTAAACGCGAACGGAGAGAGGCAGGGTTCAAAATGTTTAATGTTTTTTTGACAAAATGGCATGAAAAATTAAACACTATCCACAAGTATTATATTTTTGTAATCTACTCTCCAATGCCCCAATGCCTTTCATTTGATACCCCACTCAAACTTTTAAATAAATATTTTTTCGCGTGACATTGTTTGATTTTTGACAATTGTTAAAATTTTGGAAAGAAAATAAATAATTCGGAGGGGGGACCAGATTTATAATTAAAACTATTATAAAACAATCACAATAGAGATTTAATTTATTAGACACTACATACTATACATATTATAGATCTCGATTATACGAAATCGCGTACATGAAAGGCATCTCTAATTTTAGAGTATTTTTAAGAACAAAAACAGTTTCTTTTCAAATACACAATATTTTACACAGAATAAATTAATTCAGCTCTTTAATAAGAGTTCACTATCTTATATCATAATATATAATTGTTTAATGAAACACATGCTTAAACCACAAACCTTGAAACAAGACCTATTTCTTTCTTAATCTGAATTGTTGTGTTTTTACACCAATTTTATTATCTTTATGTTAAAGAATAAAACTAACAATATTACAATAATATTATTTCTTTGTTATGACGTATATATATATATATCTTCTTCCTTCTTTTCGAAGGAATTGATAAATATATTTTATAGAATTCCGTTACAAATTAACACCGATGTAAGTCGATTTATATGATAAACTACGATATAAGTTAGTATGTACACATTAATAAGTGTGTTGATTGTATTACTAATAAATCGAGAGACGTTAAGTAAACGAAGCTTCCTTTTATGAAACACGTATGAATGGAGGTCACGTAGTCTGGTATGTCACGTAGATGGCAATGAATTTTATCACGTGCCCATATTCTATGACATTAAATCAATTAACAGTTAGTTTATATCCGCCATCAAACCTACAGTTGTAGCACTATTTATATAATAATATACTCTTTTACTAGACTTATTGAGAAATTATTTGTTTCATTAATCGTAAAGTATCAGTTCTAATTAAGATAAATAATGAATATTCTCAAAGCATTCTTATCCCAGTTTAATTTTTGAAAGAGATAAATAAATTATTCGAATTGTAAGCAAGATGGAAGAAAACGAACCAATATATATATATATATATATATATATATATATATATATATATATATATATATATATATATATATATTTTTTTTTTTTTTTTTTTTTTTTTTTTTTTTTTTTTTTTTTAATGACAAGTTTACATATTACAACTACTATTAAGTTTTATATACATAGTTTTAACTTTGGGTAACCGTTTTTTTTTTTGTGTGTTTTAAGTACATGTACAAAATTTAAGCACTGCTTTTTGCAAAAATGTTTTTAACGATATCCAAATTGGTGTTTGTCGCGTCAACATTTGTTTTCTTGTCTCGCAATATTTTTGGAGATCTGAGGGGGATTCCAACTCAATCACCGTAGTACAATGTCACCGTTCTTAAGATCTAAGTATGCAGGCAAAGTTTCAAGTTTTTACGTTTAACATTTTAAAAGGATGACAGACTGACTCTAATTTGAAGAGATTGAAAAGATACCTCTAAGAGCTAAAGGATCCTAAAAGCTGCTTGTAAATGCGATTTCAGAGTGTATAAGTTTGTGGAGCAGCCTGTAGAGGGAGACAGAAAAAGATATATGTGAGAACGTAGGAGTTCGATAATTCTAGATATTCGGAAGGAAACTAGGTGTAAGATAAGGTAAACAACAACTTATTGCATGGATGATCATTTTTTGCAAAGACCACGTCTCGAAGGCTATGATTGGATATTTCATATCGCCTAGTTGGTGTTTCTCAACTTCGTACGTATCCTTGACTAAAAGGCCAAAATAACTAATTAATTTAAATTTCTAGAGGTATCTATTAATACTTCTATTATTCAAAAGACTCAAGAGACTTCAAGAGATTCAAAAGAAGAGAATTATATAATTTATAGCTTCAAGATGCAATCTCCCTAGCAAACATCCTTCATTTTTTAAGCCTAATCCTCCATATAAATAGTATTTTTATGTCATGTTAGAAAAGATAATAAAAAGAAAATTATATTTTAATTTTTATTAAGACGATCATGTTTCATGTTTATATAATATCAAAGCAGTTAAGTGTTTTTCTACTGATTAAAGACACTATCGTTAACTACCCATGATTTTTTTATGACCATTTTAGAAAGCGCTGGATGGTAATTTTATGTTTTCAAGATACTAAATCATTTTTATCCCCACTCCCCATAAATAGCTTACAACATTCCATATGGGTCCTTTATTTTAAGAAGATACCGACCAATTGATGTGCAGTTAGCTTCTTTATAACTATAGTTTAATTGTCCCCCCCCCCCCCCACAAGTCAAGTTTCAACTTTATAACCCGTTTAGAATTATACCTGATATAGATTACAGACGAGCACAATCAATTTTAAATGCACAAAGATTAAATAGGAATGATACTAGATACTGGATGTTTGTTGATATAAAACTACCGAAAATTAGAGCATAACATGCAAGGAAATATATTATAAGAAGCAAAGAGATGCTGTGTTGCAAGAACCAGAATTTGTTGGCCCACTGGTTATACCAGGACGTTTTTTATAGTAATTTATTTCAAAGCATCTTTATACCAGGTGTGCCACCCTTTGAAAAAATACTACAACCAAACTGCACAATAAAAAAACCTTTCTTGAATTACCAAAATTATTAAAAAAAAAATAAGCGTTCTTTTCTATCTTTATGAGGATCATCTTTCTTAATTCACGGTTGTGGTTATGTTTTGAAAGTTAGAAGTGTTTTTTTCTTAATCTTACACAATTTCTTCGTTGTGAAGTTATTGATATTAAACTAGAATATAGTTATTATAAAATGCGCAGACTCGAAATAGGTTCATTTATATGATATTTCGCTTTTTTTTTTTTTTAGTTAGTGCTAGTTACATTTTTTTATGCACGCACAATCGTATTTTGCCGACGAAGCCTTGTTTAATGTATTTATTTTAATGCTATAGTCACAATTAATATAATAACATAGCTAAGAATGATATGATGAATGTTTTTATAGGATTGAAAATTTTAATTGCACATATATGTTATATCTTCAACAAATTTTATGAAATCTATTCTTTTTATCTTCTATATTACAAGTATAATAGTTCAGAAGGGAGATTAGAACGGAAAAAGTTATTATCCTAACAATAATAATATATTTATCTCGTTTAATGCCAAAACTTTTGAACGGAGGTAGCGAAAGTAAATTTATAATCATCTTATCTTCTATGAAAAAAAAAAAAAAAAAAAAAAATTACACAATTGCATCAAGATTGGAGGTTCTCAAAACAGAATGAATGAAAAGATAAACATACCAGGCCGGAAACGATTTAATATTAATGTATAAGATATAAAGTATTTTTAAAGCTTTGAATTCAATTAATTTTATAAGATTCTAATATTGTTTAATTCCATTAACGAGTAATTCATTTCATGCTCATTTTAAAAAAAATATATAATTCATTACCATGTGGATTTTGAAAATATAAATCTAATTAAGGATATTAATCTTTTAAGTAAGGATAACACATATATATGTACTTCATATTTTACGATTTTGGTAGTATTCATACTACGGAACGATTAAATTTTAATTTAAATCAAATTATAATTATTATTAACTACGGGAAACAGACAGAGAAAAATAGACTCCAGCACGGGGAGTTCACTATTTCCAGTATAGTGCTGGAGTCTATTTTTCTCTGTCTGTTTCCCGTAGTTAATAATAATTATAATTTGATTTAAATTAAAACATATATATATATGTATTAAATTCAAAAATAATTAGAGATAAGAAGTAAATAACATAAATCTGCATCTAAAATAAAGTTCATTCAGAAATTCGCTCAAAAAGTTAATAATTAGAAAGAAAAACTGTTATTAATATTATTTTTATTACACATGAAACACGTGGTTGATTATTTCTTTGAGGACTTTGAAAAGATTTTTGATTTCACTGCTTTCTTAATTAATTGTTTGAAAGTTAGAAGATTAAAATAATATCGAGAAATATGTGGTAAGTTGGGATTAAAAATGAATTACTGCTCAATCAATCCAGTTTTTTGTCTAAATGAATATTTAATCTACGTCTAGTTACGAGTTCAATTAAAAACTAGAACAAAAAAGTCAACACTGACTGGTAGTGTTGAAATTTTTAATTTATTAGTACAAGGGACGAAACGCTTCGTTTTTCTTTTTATTTCACAATCATTTATTAGATACAACACTGTACATGACAAATCTGAAGCATTATCTCTGGTGCTGGTGCAATTATCGTCCCTTTCTCTACGCCTCTGCTAAATCTCTTTATTTCTACTTTTATAATTCTCCGTGAAATAGTAAGTATAATTATGTGATTGCTTTACAACATACTTGGTAGAGAATATAAGCTAAGGAAAGACACACAGGTTTTTTTTTATGTTTACCAACATTTTAATTTCGTAAAAAAACTAAGCTTTGAAATTATGTTTTCGTAATAATTTCTTCGTGTTTGCATCTTAAATTATTTGTGTTCTGTTTTCTTGTATTATTTTATTTTTCAATTAATAAAAAACAATATTGTAGTGAACTGTCCAGTTCATTTTTTTAGGTAGCCTTAAAAACGTAAAAGAAAACCGTATTTATATTGACATAGAAATGATAATGATAAAAATACTTTTTTTTCTTTGCTGAGAAGAACAAATGTATAAAGTTATGGGGGTCAGCCTTCCCATATTGAATTAATTAGTTCTTGATCAGCTGGGTCTTTTAAGGAAAATTCAAACGCCTCACATTTGCGATATATCGATCTCTCCTTGGATCATTCTCAAGCTGACTGACTGACTAGCTGATAACATTGTCATAGTTATTGTTTTCTATAAAAATGTTGGAAGTACTATTTATTTGAATCTTACAGTTTTTTTTTTTTTTTTTTTTTTTTCTTTGCAGTTTTAGTCCCGTTCAACAGCTTATAGGTCATTACAGGACGGGGATTATCCGGTCACTTTACTCATCTAATCGATGAGATCATCAGTGTGAAACATGTCTCACCCCGCTGGGATTCGAACTCACAGCATGGGTTTAGACCTCGGTTTCAGAGTCGAGTGCGCTAACCCCTCGGCTACACCGGCCCCCGACGAGAATTTGACGAGAATCTTACACATTCTCGTCAATTCACCTGAAATCAGGTACTGTCAATTTCACTATTATTGAGCAATATCTCAGACATCGTAATACATGAAACTACCAAGAACAACACATTCAGGTACTACCAAGAACAACCAAACTCAGTTAAGGTCAAATATATGGAAGTTTTAAGTTAAAACAACAAACATGTAAATATAAATCAAACATGTATTACAAATTTTAAATCAATGTAGTTTAGATTTGGGGTACCAAAACATATTTTAAATCACATTCTACCTTAAAATCACATGAACAACTTAGAAAACCGCATACAAATTACATAATATGAAGTTAAAATCTGCTCGTAATCCGGCAGGAAGGACCAACATTTTACTGCTTGTTGTAAGCAGAGATTAGCTGATGATGTTTGAACACAATTTATTTGCCGTTGTAGCAAGATATTACTGCTCATAAAAGCAGTTAGACTGGCCTGGCCTTACCGTGTGACATTAGGAGTGATAATGAATTTAAATGTAGGGTAGGAAGGAGTTGTAGTGTAGATTTAACAGAGAAGTGAGAGAGAAGTATTGAGAGGTCAATACAATACTAAGTAAGCTGTAAGTTCGAGTCGAGTGAGCTCCTGTGTATTGCTAGATGCCGGGTAGCGCTGTTAGTGAATTCTCTCTGCCTCTGCCTGTTACTAACATCATATTTCCAACGCCCCATTACAACTTTACAAACCTTGTTACTTTCTTAACTTGGCTACTGGCCACCGATCCTAGCGCTGTTAAGCACCTAACTCTTTAACTAAACTCTAAAATCCCTTTCCCTCTCTAGGCGGGAATTTTAAACTAAATCATTAACCACTACAACCATATTTTATTTAAAAATGTATCAAATTGAGCATTTTAAATTATTCAAACTTAAGTCAAAATGACACTATCATTATTTATTTTTTTTAGACCACCACCGTTACACTTTTATAAAGCCGCAATTACAATAATTTAAAGCCATATTTTAAATTAAATGTATGGTTACATGGAGTATTTATTTAATAAATTGGTCCGATAAACTCCATTACTCATCTCTTTCTCATTCATAGTGATACTGAATACATACGATAACATCTAATTTAATGAATTTATAATTAAATATATACAATAATTATGTGTAATAAATACTTATAAATTATGTATTACATTAAGTTTCCGATTTTCAGCTAAATCAAATTTCTTTTCATCAATACCTAGGAAACTAGATTTTTCCTGGAAAAAGACCTACATGGTTAGATTATTCAAATGAACTAGGTTTTATTTTTTTTTTTAATCCAAATCTTCGGAACCGTTTTTGAGAAATAATTGTTTCCAGAGTTTTTGTTGGGGCCCTTAAATTTAGTGCTCTAATTAATTTCTCAATTTCGTATCTTATTATGATTTTGAAAATGTATGCCAAATTTCATCGAATTAGCCCTGTAGGTTAGAAACCACGCGTATTAATGACCGACAGATTTATATTTAAAAAACTATTTTTTTAGACACAGAGTACCTTAAAACTT
Organism: Gerris lacustris; assembly: GCA_951217055.1. Taxonomy (NCBI): domain Eukaryota; kingdom Metazoa; phylum Arthropoda; class Insecta; order Hemiptera; family Gerridae; genus Gerris; species Gerris lacustris. The sequence continues at coordinate 30,793,927 of OX578280.1, forward strand.
TTTACGTTTATGAGAAACACTTTCTATGTTTATAAATAAACGTTATAGATGATTATGTATATGGGAAAGAAAGTTGAGTACTTGTCCGGTTTAGTACATAAAGCTCCACAATTTTTAATAAACAGGTCAAGTGTGTGCTGGCCAGCACACACCGAGGGTCCGTAGCCAACACAGCATTGATGAAATAGTACCTATTGATAGTGCTGTTAATACGTATTAGCTCAGTATTAGTAGTAGTTCAACTAGCTATCCTGCATAGTGCGCGTTGAACCTACCGCGCGTTATTTTTAAAATGCTAAAAAACATATTTTGAACTATGCTATGGGTCTAATATTCTCAAAAAACATAAACAAACTTCTGATATAGTTTGTTTTTTTTTTGCCAGTAAACCGGACTATAAACATAAATACATCGAAAAGAGCATAATTATTTTTAAAAAAAAGAGTATTTTGTCAATAAAAAAGGAAATAATTTTTTTTGAAATTTCCAAAAAGTGGTATCTTTACATTTAGTCAAAGAATGTTAAGGAATTTTTTCAGAATTTTTGCACTTTACATAAGCGAGATTGAAGGGGGGACACTTCGCACCAACTTCAAACTCGTCTACGCTCACCCTATCAAAGCTTACACCAAAAATGTATATATTTCTGTAATCAGCTCGACGTACCCTTTCATATGATACACACGGTCTCCAAAAAAAAAAAAAAAAAAAAATGGATAGGATGAGTAAATAAAAATAAAAATGATGACTACGTCTATTTATATTATCATATTATAGAACTAAGCTTTGGATCCATCTTTTTTTAACCTATGTCTACATAATTCATAAGGCAAAAGAAAAACCCGTTTGTTTTTTTTAAATTTTCTATGGAATCTTCAAGGCCTTCACTTCACAGTATAATAGTAAAACTATTACCATATTTCAATATTCTAATTACTTTACAACAATAGAATACTTGTTTTTTTTTGTTTTATAAATATTTACGTTTGTTATAAAACAGTGAACAAGTAAGTGACAATAATTGTTTCCTGAAAAAATATAAGTCATATAATAAAACTGTTCTCTGGATGAAGTGTGTAAAACAATAATATATCTGCACGGATGGGAATAGTTATTTGTGCAACTAGTGCGCAAAGTGGCACTTTGTTGCCCTCGTGAGAAATATTTATGCACGAGCCGCAGGCAAGGGCGGAAAGGTTTCTCGAGTACAGGAACGACGCTTTAAGCTCGAGTTGCACATTAAATTTTTCCTACAGTTAGTTTTTAATCTTTAAATAAAAACATTTTCAGACAGTTTTCCTACCTTCTTATTGTTACACCAATAATATAGTGTTCATCAACATGTAATAGTACATTACACGTCTAGTGCAGAAAGTAGCATTTTGCATGCAAGTGTGGAGTTTGGATATTGGATTTTAATAATAAATACAGGAAAAAAGAAAGGTCACCTTAGTACGACCTATCTGTGATTATTGTTAAATTCTTTTTTATTTTTAGTTATTATGTTACCATATCGTTACAATTGTGCTTATTTTATGTTTTGTTATTGTTATTAATGTATCTTGCTACAAGAACTTACGTGTTTAAGATTAGAGGTGTAATATTAGTTATTACGTGACGACGGAATTTAAGAATTCCTAAGACCATGCTTTTTTGTTGACTACACTTAACTTAAGTTTGTTACTAAGTTCTGTTGTTTTGAACTGTTGGCTTGATAATGGCCGGTCAGGCCAAAACGTTGCCGATGAGAATGAATTGAAGTAATTTATTTCACTTTGACCCTTAAAGGATCCACTACCAGATATATAATCTTTGATTAGATTTAAGTTCTTTATGTTCGTAAGTTGGAACACTGGAGTGCGGTGAAGTAAAATGAGTGCGGTAAAGTAAAACGAGTGCGGTAAAGTAGTAAGTGCAGGAATCTGATGTTGTGCGTACTATTTTGAGTGGTACTTCTTTAGATTGTTACTCCCCTATGTTGTTTGTAGAATATAAATGACTTTGACTAAATACCTATAAAGAAAAAGGGATGTTTAGTCCAATGTACTTTTGGACAAAGGAATATCACACTTCTGTTTGTATAAGGGGAGTAACAGTCTAAAGAAGAACATCCCGTACACCTTCTTTAGATTGTTACTCCCCTCTGTTATTTTTATAAGGGGAGTAACAATCTAAAGAAGTGCCTTTTGAGTGCGATAACAAACCACTTTATCGGTCAACTGTAGGAAATAGTTATTTCCTACAGTTTTATAGTCAGTGTTGCATTTTTTTTTTTTTTTTCGAGATTCAGCAAACCTAACCAAGCGCTGTTATTATTTTTAGGGTCCGCAGGCAAAACCAAGGACCCTTATATTTTCCTGCGTGTGTCTGTCCGTCCGTCCTGTCGCATGCTCTCACGGCTACACCTTCCGTCCGATCACTTTGAAATTTGGCATGTATGTGTCTTGTACCTACCCACATATTTTAAAAATATAGCGACTTAAAAAAAATATTTTTCAAAAAAATTAGGGTAAAAAAACTTAAGGGTTAAAATTGTTTTATTTTTTTTCGACACCGTGAGGGGTATCATATGAAAGGTACGTCGAGCTGATTGCAAAAATATATAATTCTTTGGTTATAACTTTGATAGGGCGAGCGTAGGCAAGTTTAAAGTGGGTGTGAAACGTGTCCCCCCTTCTATCTCGCTTATGTGAAGTGCAAAAAATCTGAAAAAATTCCTGAACATTCTTCGACCAAAAATAAAGATACCACTATTTGGAAATTTCGAAAAAAATATTATTTTATTTTTTATTGACAAAATAAGTTTTTTTTATAGCTATGGTCTTTTCGATGTATTTATATGGTTGTAGTCCGGTTCAGTGGCAAAAAAATACTTTATCAGATGTTTGTTTATGTGTTTTGAGAATATCAGACCCATAGGATAGTTCAAAGTAAGCTTTTTAGCATTTTAAAAAACACCATCAATTGGGTACTACTTAAACTATACGCAGGGTTGCCTACGGACCCTCGCTGTGTGCTGACTAGCACACACTTGACCTGTTTATTTATTATAGCACTTACTCATCACATTTAATTCTTTTTTTTTTAGATTGTCTATCTTTAGTTTTTTATATTTGATATATAGTGTAAATCATCTATTTAGTTAAAAAAGTAACATTAGTTGCCATTGTTGTTTTTATTATAATTTGAATTATCTAATCTTTGTTTAGATTTAAGTTGTTTATGTTCTTAAGTTGGAACACTGGAGTGCGGTAAAGTAAAATGAGTGCGGTTAAGTAAAACGAGTGTGGTAAAGTAGAAAATGCAGGAATGTGCTGTTTTGCGTACTATTTTGAGTGCGATAATAACCACTTTATCGGTCAACTGTAGGAAAAAAATATATTTTTAATTTGGGACTATTTGGACGCTGATTACAGGTACCGAATCTGAATGGTGATTGGTTGTTTTTTGTGTGTGTTTTTTTTTGTAAAGTTTGCATGAATGAACTAAGGAATAACATTAAAGAGTGATTTATTCGATGGAGTGTTGACAACTTCTTATCTATTATAGTTACCCACAAAAACTCCCTGTTCAAAACAAATTCTGAGTGCACAAGTGCACAAGCTCGAAAAATTGTGAACTATAGAAAACTAATGTCTTGCCTATATCATCTAAACCAGTTTCCATAGACAATTAAATGATTTTATCTTCTGTTTTGAATTCATATATTAAAGAAGAGAGTTAGTTATGACATAAAAGTCAAGTAAGTTATGTTCTTTGTTCAGACTTAAAATCTATTAGGTTATGTAATAAAAGTTTATTTCGTTAGAAATTAATAGCTAAGATTGATGAATCTACATCTAGGCATCGTAAAACAATCGGCATTTCCTTGTCTCATATTCACAATTAAATGATTATTCTTATTCGTAACGATCTTAAAAAACCTAATTCAATTTGCTGATTAAAAAATAACTTACTTGATATTGTAAAATTATTTTTTTTGCCTTGCTGTATTGCATAGTGAACTAGCAGGTTATGCAATTTGGATGATCATTTTTTTTTTATGCAATAGTAAGATAATTTATAAGCATCGAATTTTAAAAATAAATGTTTAAGCTTTGCTGAAAGCTTAAGTAGATATTATAGTCTTTCCTCCACATTTTATCGGTAGAGTTGTATACAATTATTAACATAATAAAGAATAGAGGTGTAACTTTCACTGAAATAAAAATGTAAGGAGAATGTCAGTGCTTTAAAGGATTTTGTAGAGTTATGGCTGGGTAGAGAGGTCTAAATATAATATTTGTTCAATAGTTAATACCCACTGCAAATTTCTGTAATACAGTGGTATTAGCTTACGTACTCGTTCCGCGAACTAATATTTATTTAATAATCCTGTCTTTGTCCGAAAAACGTTTAATCTTTTGCTAGAAAGTAATCGACTTCGATAACACAATCCTGGTAAGCTGGTAACATCACGATCACGATTCTTCTTTTAATACCTTATGCTTTTACAGAGACTGCATTTTGGTACTTAGATCTATTTTTAGAATCCGATTTACATTGAAATAAAGTTGCCAAATATGAGCTTTCACCACACATAAAGAATTTCATAGACATTTTAATAAATTGGAAGAGTTCTATAACCAGCATAATCGACCTAGCCGTTTCAAGATGGCGGCCATTTAAAATTGATTCTCTTACATCATCTAAATTGATTCTCTTACATAACGTGATATCTTAGTAAAAAATCCCGTCAAGTACTTGCCAGCAAGTTACTAAAAGGGTTTCTTCGGTCATAAATATAACATTAATTTAAAAAAAAAATTAAACTAAAATATGTATAAAAAAATTGCAATTTTGAGAAGCAAGGTGTGCATATATTATCCTTTAGTATCTTAGGTATGCACTTATATGGTTTTTTTAAGAGTTAAATGGCCACCATTTTGGAAACGTGATGTACATTTGTGAACCAAATTTCAATACCATTAAAATGATATACTCAACTTCAAATATTCGAAAAATATAATTTTTGGGTCTCCATAGTACCACCTAAAATTTTTTAAATTTGATTTTTTTATATCAACTCCCAGAAATATCATTGGACCACCGAGATGTATATTTTTAGGACCATTCCTAATGGGGTAGGTGTGAGGGGGACGTTTTTTGCGTTTTTTGGGGGGTAAAATGGCCGCCATTTTGGAAACGCGATATATATTTGTGAACCAAATTTGAATGCCTTTAAAATTATACCTAACTTCAAATTTTCGAAAAATATAAATTTCGGATCTCCATACTTACGGCCTTCTAAAATTTTTAAAATTTGACTTTTTTATATCAACTCCCGGAAATATCATTGGACCACGCAGAGATGTATATATGTATATTTTTGTATTTTTGCCTTATTTTTAGGACCTGTCCAAATGTAGCCAAAATGGTAGCACAGACATTTTTATTAGCGATTAGTTTAATTTTTTGGGGGGTTATAAGGCCGCCATTTTGGAAACGCGACATATATTATTTGCGCAATCCAAATTTTAATACCTTTAAAATAATACCCAACTTAAAAATTACAAAATATAAAATATTGCGATCAATTCGCAATTGATCGCTGATCGCAGAAATTTTGAGTGTTTAAGTCCACAATAGTTTTTCTGTTTTTGGGGAAAAAATTTTAACTTGTATACCAAATTTTAAATCTCTAGCTACAACAGTAGGTCGGGAGATATAGTCCAAGATGCGACGGACGGACGAACGAACTACCAAAAGAATAAGGGTTTAGGATGACCTCGAAATCCTAAAAGCAACAATATATTTACGATGACATGATATGCAATGACAAACGTATTAATTAACGAAATACTTTTTTCTTCCTGATATTATGTGCCCATATTGTCTCTTTTCTATTGGCTTTCTTAAAATAAATGTATATTATGTTGTTATTATAATTTTTTTAAGTTTTGGAGATTTAACCCCCTCAATAGAAGTGTGATTTGCCATAATTTTAAGGTTTTCGCAGATCCTTCTCGAACCCCTTATGCAAAGGGTGGTGTGTCTGTCCGTGTCCGTCCGTCGCTCTTATAGGTTCATATCTCCCGAACCCTTTAAGGGAAAAAGTTTAAATTTGAAATTCTGGCGTAACTTTTTGACCCACAAGAAGGAAATATATAGAGAAGATGGAAATTTGGATTGTAAATTATGCTCATGTGCAATTCGGAAAAATGTGTTTAACTCAAATATATATCTTTTTTTAAATTTTTGAGTGGGGTATCAAGTGTAAGCTGCTGCTGAGAAGGTTGAAATATATATGCTTTTTTAAATTTTGCATTTTTTATTGGCTTAATGAGTTAAAATATTCCCAAAAATCCCCCCCCCAACCACCTTATAACGGTTTGTCCTAAAATTTTGAAATAATTCATTCAAATACCTTATAACGAACGATTAAAATTTCCCGAAAAAATCTAATTTTCCTTGTTGTCATTACCGATAAAAAAAAATTGCGACCTCCCGGAAGATCGAACCAGGGATACTTTAATTTTTTGTTCGACTTTTGGTGCCTTCCGCGTAAATTTGTTTATATTTATTTATTTTCATATAGATCAAGATGGGGAAATAAATAAATGTTATTTCATAATAATATAATTATGTATATGCTCCATTGCTCCATAATTCATAAAACCTTAAAAAGCACTTGGATCCAAGTACTTTCCTGTGATTTTTTACTATACAGTACATATATACTATGTAACATTTAATGTAAATTCTACAAAAAAACTCAAGGAACATCCATGACAATTTTCAAAAAAATCGAACAACGCATTTGGTCGTGTCTGCGTAAAAGCTTATAGACAGACATCCGAAATGCCATATAGTCAAGTTCAAACAAAGACCTCGCTTCGCTCAGTCAATAAATGTGAGTAAACTTCGGCAGAAATAATGTTATGAATACTCGTATGAATACCACAGGCAATAAATATTCTTAAATATGGCTATTATGACTAACCTCTTCGTAATTTTTTATCAAAGTAATTTGTAATTATATCCAAAAATATGGATATCTTCTTTGATTACAGAGCTAATTACCCTGTATTAATTATTAATAATATACCATGGTGAAGTGCGGGAGGGGGGAATTGGCCTTTATTTTAAGTTGAATAAAGGCCAATTATAAGTATAGTACCTACTGATAGGGATTATATCAATGGTATATCATCAAATATAAATAATATAACATCAAATCATAAAATTTGGACAATTGCCATTTTACTTCCGAGGTACAGAAACATGTTATATTATTCTAGTACTTGCATGGTTATACCCGATACAACCCCCTCAACAGTGGCAGCTAAGCCTGAGGAATATAAGAGGTCTCTTAATTGATCTCTCACATAACTTGTATTTCATTGCCCTAATGTTAATTAGGTATCATATACTAAGAAAAAAATCATTATGTATAATTACAATGTATGTAAGCAACCAAAACCAAATTGTTAAAAGGTAAATTTTAAAAATATATGTTTACTCTAAACTGTGAAAAATATTGACAGGGTCTATGACTTTAGGTAGAATTTTTATGTTAAATATTTGTATTTTGAAAAACGATTTTTTATTATACAGTCCATATTCCATGCACTTTATCACCGGCATTAAATATTCTTAATATGGGTTAATCCTCTTCATAAATTCTTTAGTAGTTGGGTAAATTAAGGAAATAAAATCCTCACTTTTGCAATATTTTGAACCCTCCTTGAAGCACATATCATTGTTGTAGGTTGTAGTGGTTAATCACATACACGAGTTGTAGCGGTTAAGTTCAAATGGTAAAAGAGTGGAAGTTAAAATAAGAAATGCGGTCTTTAAATTATTTATTTATTTAATACTAATATTGCTTTTAATACTTATATAAACAGAAATTGTTTTCAGGGAAATGACGAGAATCACAATGATTCAAACAAAAAAATTTTAACGTTCGAACAAGAATTTTTAATAAAGCCATCACAATGCAATCGTCTAGACAGCCCAGCTTGAGAATGATCCAAGGGAGGATCGAAATATTACAAAAGTGAGGCTTTTATTTCTTTAATTGGCCCAACTACTAAATAATTGAATTGAAACCACAAAGAAAAATTCTATACCCTTCATGAATGTTTTATCTTTATCAAAGTTTGTAATCAGTAATTATGACCAAAACTAGAGATATCTTCTACATAACATTTTGATTTCTAAGCTGATTATCTTGAGTTCCTTAATATAATTTCAAAAAAAATAAAAAATAAAACTAACCTTTACACAAAATATCTTGTGATTACACGCATAGTAGTATTAATCGGCATTATAGTAATAGTGATTATTCCAGATTACTTGCTTATTGCTTTTTGGAAGATAATCAAAAAGGGCGTTTAGTAGAGAATTAAAATAAAATTACCTGGTATAATTATCAAGTATAATTTATTATGTATTCTCATGTTCTTTTTTTAAGCAATCAACCAACAGTCTAACAATTAAAACATTATAACGATTGAATCAAAAATGAAAAATAGTGAATATTTTTTAATGACAATCCCAAAGTAATTAGAATTTACTAAGGAAATAATTAAAATCGGATTTCGTTTTTTTTTTTTTTTTTGGAGATGAGTAATTGTTAAAAGCCAGATTAAGTTAAATTAAGTATATATAAAGCTAAATAACGATTTGGAGGATTCTAAATTAAGATTTAAAAGTGTTAAATCTGAGTGTGTATTATTTAGGTAAAAAGTCCTTCAAAGCTGATGACTTTAGTGGTTTTTTTTTTTCTTTCATTAAGTGTTTAGGTTGGTACTTGGTTTCCTGTAACCTTAGCCTTAAAATATATTGAAGATGTGACTGTCAGGATATTGCCGTAATAGCCAGGCACCATAACGACCGCGACACGGAATCGACCAACTGGTTTGACTCGCCCGTGAAGTTATATCTACTAACCTTGTCCTCTTATTCCAACCAAACATGTTAAGTGAGAATTTTAACGCTAAACGACAATTATTCTACGTTAGTTGTAATTATCTATTTATAAATACTTTCCTATGTAGGATGTAGGCCATGGAAATTGTGGGATATAAATGACACTCATATATTTATTATTATTGCTGCAATTTAATAAACATGCATTTTTTCTATAACTATCTAGTAGTTCATATTAGTTTAATATTCTATATTTAATGCAGTAATTATTAACAATTATGCTAATAATACATTTAATAGAGAAATCATTGATAGTAGTAAGAAATAAAAAGTAATTTTAAAAAATGAGGGGTCCCCGGGAGCTCATTGGAATCCCACTCGTCCATAATGCAGGAGGTTTTCGGTTAGATTCCCAACTTCAACCCACGCTCGGTGTTCACCTAGAATCGCTATATAAATGGGCAGCAACTCAAGTAAAGTGGCGTCCGATCGGTTAAGCAAGCTAATACAGCCAGATGGAGTGTCACGCCAACCCCATATCATCCATGACTTATTAGTTGTTAAGCCTTTTGGCTGGCCTAAGCTCATTATGGCAGTAGTAGTGGCAAGGTTTTGGTTCCCTCTATTTCCTTTCCAGGAAGCCTCCAGATTCCCATGGCGCCCAGCGCCGCGGGGTCTGCGGGGCCCTTATTGCAACACTAAAATGCTTCAATATACCCCGATTCATTCATCCCGAATTCATGGCGTCTCCAAGTGAAACTTTATTTGGAGATGGGTGCATCCCTCAAAAACAATGATGACGATGAAGACCAATTAGTCAGCTCACCGAGATTTGGTGCTGTCAAATAAGCAATACGAGAGGAAAAAATAAAAATAAAATGATAAAAATTTATAATTTAGTCCATTTAAATGCTAATGCAGTATAGTTACATACGCAGTCGCTTTCCGGGGAAATGCTAGTATGTGAGAAAATAGCTTAATGGCGGATGTTAAAGGTTTGAATCCCACCTGGTTTGCATTACTTTTACTTTTAATACGAGGTTAGAGGTGGTTAACCACTAATATCATTATTATTTACCATTATTTAAACTTTAACAACCAAATGTATCTTTGTTTCCTCTTCACAATAATTTAACGGAGTCCTTTAAAGTAATTAAGTTACGACTATTAAAGTAATTGAGTTAATGAATTACTTGAGTTGAACCGACTTCGATCAAAAATAACTTTTTTTTGTAGTTAAGCCGTATCACATGAATAATTATAACTTTAATTATACGAATAATTAAATCGTGAAGTAATTAAATGAATGTAGAATTGCCCATTAGTCACTTCTCGAGTCTTGAGGGATGCATGGTGTATTCTTAAGATAGCACCGTGGTATAACATTCCTGACCTTGGTATAAAAAAGATCCTAGCTGGATTGTCTGCCTACCTCTGAATGATATAATTTCTTGTTCTCGTGTGAATTCCAGAACGGAAATTTACCCTGAGAGTAAACTTGTTCTGGGAAATTCTCAATTTGTTTTTATTCTTTATCATGCTTCATTTAATAACTTTAATTCTTTAAACACCTTGTAAACAATAATATTAAATCAGTTGCTTTATGTTAGTAGTTTTTGATTTTTTATCATTTTTAATGTGCACAAAGGTCATTGTACGGTCGTGAACTTTTAACACTTTCCTTCAATGACATAAGATGTTATTTTAGAGGACTATTTATTACACTGGGAAAGCAGCATTCGATCGGTTAAGTCTCTAGTGAAGAATTTAATTTCAACTTCTATTCATCGCATACAATTTTATAAACCATCTCAGTAGGTAATCCCTTATCCTGTAGTTGTTTTAAATACGAAACGTCTGCGTCTCAGAGTTGTACTTCTCCTGTTTTAGAAAATATTAATCACATTTTAAGTAAATATAGTGCGAATATCAAGCTGGGTTACCAACTAAGTGACAAAACCGAAAACCATAAGTAGACCGCCAATTAGGATGTCAAATAGCTTTCTCGCATCCTCTCGCGTGCTTTATTGATTTTATGCTTTTACAAGCCATTATTGCCTAATTTAATTGATTCTTTCCTCCATTTTTTTTTATATGTCAAAATTGTTTTGATTTTTTACATGAATTTAAGAATTTCTTAACTAAGCAAAAGTTAAACAGCGCAGAAGATTTAAATTAATCTGGTGCTACTTTCTGGTGCTGCGATCTACTTTCGACAAACCATCCGAATTTCATAAAAATCAGACGAGTACTTTTGAAGATATAGTTGTAAATTAATGTATGTTTGTGTGCATGTTGAAGAGAAACAAATGGGCGCCGAAGGTTGAAACTGCAAAAGATACGTTGGTTCGCAAAAATTGAGCGGCAGACTCGGAACCAAAAATGTTCCCTGATGTCAGTAACAAATTCCCATTTTTTACTGTTTAGTTTTGCTTTCGAGCTTACCGAAGGTAACAGAAGCTATGTGATCGTTCCGAGGAACGGAATTTTTTTAGGTCTCCGATTTCAAAAATTCCAAGACAGAAATCCGTTTCAGACATCAGAGAACTTTTTGAAACCTTGTCTGCCTGTCGGTTGGTCTTTCGCTCAATTTTTGCGAATCAACATATCAAAAACTTCTCGTCTGATTTTTATAAAATTTGGATAGTAGGTAATAATTAGCCCATTGTTGGTCTCATATATAAGTTTCAACCGTATGCGCCCATTTGTTTTTCTAGCACATGCAAACAATACATAAATTTAGATGTAGATAAAATTTAGATCGTTTGTCAAACGTAGGCCCAGGTTTTCAACCGTCTGCGCTCATTAAATTTTGCTAAACTGATACTTTAATTTAGGTAAAAACCATAACAATGTTTTACAGATAATATAAAAACTGGGGAAGATAAAATAAACTTGACAATAATAGGTTGTAAAAGCATAAAATCGTTAAAGTATACGACATAGGAGCGAGGAAGCTATGTGCCACACAAATTGACAGACTAATTTTTGAATCAAATTAAATGTCTTAAGGGTTTTAAACTCTCAATGTCTAACCTAAGCCTAAACTTGTTTGTAGTTTGTAGACATCAACCTCCTTCTTAAACAGTCGGTTAGTGTAATAGAATAGAAACTAAACTGGTTTACTGGTATATTGCATCAGTTTCAGGGCATTTACTCGTTAAGGTCGAGTTTGAAATCATACTATAATAATAATCAGTAAATGCACCATGTAGGAGTATATCATTAGTCATTTGTACATACATATACACAAGCACACAGACATACATATGTATACACATATTATATTCTATTTTTTTTGTTTTCGTTACACGCTAGGCTTTCCTCTGTTAAATGAAATAAACGGTTTGAATATTATTTGATTAGAACTGCCTGAAGCTCTAAGTAATTTTGATTTTATTGTAATTAGAACAATTTTAAGATTTGTGTTTTTTTTTTTTTTTACTTGTAAGTAAAAAAGGGGGGGGGTTGTTTATGGTGCATTGATTAGTCAAAAGGTTTAACCATCTTAAGGACTCTCCATGACATAGTATAGTGACAGAGAAGAATTATAATCATAGCCGCATTATGAAAATAGAAGTGCTTTAACAGTTTTGACGAATCTAAAACAAGAAATACCATTCCTCATACATTTTCCCATTTATTGCATTTTTTAAAAAAATAAAAAAAAGTAATGAAATCAACAACAAAAAAAACCTCTAATTAAAGGTATAGTTTTAAGCAAAAATTACAGATTTAATTTGTTTAAGAAAAAAAAAAGAAAACGATTTCCCATCGCTCATCATTCCACTGTGAGAAGATAAAAATGGTAATGAAAAACTCCATATTACTACACACATCTACTAGTAATTGTATAAGAGGGTTTATTTTATACCAGCAAAAATGCAAAACCAAGTCTGTTTTTTTCAGCCTCATCAATTAAACTACTACTATATATAAGTACACACAGCAATTAAATCATAAAATTTAATTGTAATGTAAAATAATAAAAATTATAAAAACCATGTACATTATTTTAGGTTTTTCGTAAACTGGTTCTATTCAAAAGCAAAGTTAAAGTTTCTGCAATTAATCTTTAAAAAGTAATATTACATACAACTTTTAATTTTTAGTCTACCTAGTACGATAAGTAAGTTAGAGAACGCTAAATGGTAAATTACAATAAAAACTTTAATTTTACAATAACGTCAACCGCTCAAATTATTTTATTTTATTTAGTAAAGAAATTAAAAATTAAGTATACGAATAATTCATTAGTAACTAATGAATTTTTACTTAATGTCTTCCTCAAAAAAGTAAATATTATAGCCTTCCTTGAACTTCTTGTCTTATCGAGTTTTGGCTCCATTATACCTATACCGTTATTGGGAAACGGTGCATAAAATTTAAAAGCTATAATTTAATTCTTCTTAGGTGTCTGCCATTTTATGTGGCACATGGCTTCCTTACGTCTTATTGAACGGTCATATGAGTATAAATTTCATCAACATCAGAGTAGTTTTTAAGATATGGTGCGGTTCGCAAGAATGTCAACGGTGCGCGTGTCAGAGGCAGACAGACCGACACGAGACGAAAAATGTTCAATGATATCTGATGCATGTCTTGAAGCATTTAATTATAAAATACTCTGTCAATTTAGTGTGGCACATAGCTTCTCGCGTCTCCTTTTTTTCGTATACTTCAATGATTTTATGCTTTTACAGCCCATTATTGTCAAATTTAATTCACCCCCCCCCCCCCCGAATTTGTTAAAACTGTCAAAATTGTTTTAATTTTTTTTACATGAATTAAAGTGCGATGGATGAAATTAATCTGGGGCTATCTGCAGGCTACTTTTGACAAACCATCCAAATTTCACAAAAATCAGTTAAGTACTTTTGAAGATATAGGGGCATGTTTGTGCGCATGTGGTAGAGAAACAAATTAACGCAGATGGTTGAAACTTATATGGGACCAATAATAGGCTAATTAAAGATATGAAGATTCGCAAAAATTGAGCGATAGACAGAGAGACAGACACGGAACCAAAAATGTTCCCTGGTGTCTGAAACAGATTTCTGTCTTGGAATGTTTGAAATTGAAATCGAAGACCTAAAAATATTTCGCTCTACAGAATGCGATCACATAGCTTCCGCTACGTTCGGTAAGCTCGGAAGCAAAAATTTATAGATATTATTCTTCTAAAAGTGCAAACCTGTAAATCGAAATCGGTTTATTAGTTTAGCACCAAATGTCTGCACAGACTACAGAAATAACTTTTAATATCTTCTTTAATATAACTTCATTAATGCAAAACATTTTTTGGCTCCAAAAATCCATAACAATCACAATAATTTATATAAATATAATTTATTATCTTATTTAAGAAAGTAAAAATGAGTTTAATTTTTGTGGGTAGAAGGTAGTTACTTTTAACCTAAAATCAAAAGCCGTTATACAACCTACACATTCAACATATACAACAAGGGATTATAATACATATTATACTTTATATCTGTTCAATATGTCAAGGTAAATGACTATTTCAAGTGTATCATATTCCGTAAGTTCTCACTGGTGTTAGGTTTTTCTAGGACAACCGGAAATGTGAGATGTAATTTTTTTTTATTATTTTAATCTTCGTAATTAAAGACTAAAAAAAAAAAAATCGTCTTCAGAACGATCACATTCCTTTGCTCAGAAGCAAAATAAGTTTAACCGAAATCAAACTACTACTATATGTTTATGGGACTTTTGGTGCATCAATTTTTAAATATTTTGATCAACAGTAAAGACTGAAATTACATGCTGATAATTTTTAAATATAAGTTTGAACTTGACCTAAATATTAAAGTTGATCTTTTGCATGACATATAAGTAGAACGCATAAGTATTATTCAAGTATATTAACTTTTTGACAGTAGGATATATTACAGTTAATATATTTTAATATTAATTGCAAAGCGCGTAAATTGTGATTCATTTGTTTTTACGTCTGACCAACACATTATATAATAGTAATTGCAGGATAGAGGGATCAACGATCAACCGCACATTCTACCCGATAAAATCAAACATTTCTCACATCTCATCTCTAAAGGGAAGCAAACCAAGTTTGTGGTAGTTTGAGGAGTGAATTTAAACGAATGTGATAATACTCATCTAAGTTGGTACTATTTTGATTCTTTATATTAAGATTTAAATTAAGATACTGTTTGTTTGTCTGATGAGGACTAAAAATAAAGATTAAAGATTATTTTGTTTTTAGAGATTTTTAAAGGCAACTTTGAGAGGCTATAAATAGACTCTCAAAGTTACCTTTAAAAATCTATACCTATCTAAAAATAATATGTATAATTTCTCCGCTGTAACTTCAGTTTTTAGAGTGAGGAGTGAGTAAGTGAGAGAGACGATTCTTGGTTCGAGTCCCGGCTGAAGTGGAGTGCATTTTTATCTCTCTTCTTCTAAAATTAAAATTAACAACTAAAAATGCCAAACTTATATAATATAAAATGTAACGAGCCTAATATAATGGACAAATGCGATATTAATATGCGACGGAAGATCAATATATATATGTGTGTATTATAATGATATATTTTATTACATGTTTCCATTTACATCAAATCTGAGATCGTATGGGCTATGGGCTTCCGCGCAGTTAGAATCATCATAAAGTTTTAAGTATGTCGGTGATGAAGGCGTCTCTTAAGGTATAAGTACCGACGTTTCATTCCTAATGCAACAATCATCTTCAAGGGTCTTCAGTGTTCATGGCTCATGGTATGGCCAGGGATGGATCTGGGCCTAGGCTTTCCAAGAAAGGTTTCCATCCCCCCCCCCCCTCCAAGAAACTGCCCCCCCCCCCCCCCCCCTTCCCCCCTCATTAGAGGGTGCTGCATATATTGTAGGTTGATCTAGACTTTACGGTGTTACGGTCATCACGTATACTATATCGTTGTAAAAAACACTTTTTTAGAGAGTAACTTCAATAATTAATTATTATATAAATTTTGATATACCTAATTCTACTAAAAGGAGAGATTTTATCCCTTTGTCTAAAGTACTCTTGGATGTATCATATGGTGTTAGCTTGAGTTAATACTATGAACAATCATACAAGCTTATGGTATTAGGATTAGGACCATTTTGCTCTTCCAAGGTCCAAACGATACAGTTTGTTATATGGAATATGAAGGGTTACCGACGATGCTTGCTTGATCTGAGGAGATCAA
Organism: Gerris lacustris; assembly: GCA_951217055.1. Classification (NCBI taxonomy): domain Eukaryota; kingdom Metazoa; phylum Arthropoda; class Insecta; order Hemiptera; family Gerridae; genus Gerris; species Gerris lacustris. The sequence continues at coordinate 30,810,057 of OX578280.1, forward strand.
GCTAGAATCGACGGTAAATGTACATAGACATAACCCTTAATATTATAGCTTTTAGCTAACTAACTTGCGGTAATAAATTGCCAATTTGACTTCGAAACAGTTTGTATTGGCACGGATAGATAAGTGTAAGGACTTATAACTTTACTTATAAACCTTCGAGACGCGCAACCCCTCAAGACCTAGAACTTTTTCTCGATAAGTGTTCTAGTCGGTAACTTGTTAAGGAAAAGTTGAAAGTAAGAAAGGCAATTTCTCAATAATTTCAATGATTATTCAATCACTCCACTGTTTTATCAATCAGTCTAAAATGACCTCCAACAAACAACCCAATTATCAGTTACTTTTATTAATATTGCATCATAAGTGTGGGTTGTTACTAAAAAGTCAATGTCAAGGTAATGATTTCTTGAAGTAACCCTCACGCACCCAACCCTCACTCAAGTAATTATTATGTAAGTGTGTCACTGGGTTACACCTATGAACTTCCAACTCGATTCTTACTCAAATAAATAAATAAATATTATTAACTTGTCCTTCCATTAATTATATTTATATAAATAATTATATAATTTAAAGCTTTTAATGATAAGATTTAAAACGTTAGGATTTTGTTTATTTATTCTTTTTAACCCATGTGTAACTTGTTTCGTTTTTTATTTTGTTTCTTTTTAAGGTCATCACTGTTTATTTAAATTTAAATTAAAAAGTTAAAAATCAACTGCTTCACTTGATCTACATTTTAATATTTTTAAATGCAAGGTTAGGTTATACATTATTCTTTTTGTTATATTGTTTTAATTAAAAAATTAAATTGATACATAAATTATAGATTAGGTACAGATTTGAAAATTTGGAATTAAATCACGTGAAGACGTTGCAGAAGTTAGGAGAGCATATAAACGTATATCCTACATTGTAAGTTACATGCTGTAGATCTAAACAAATTTCCTTAGAAAAGGAAATTTGTTTTGATCTGCAGCATGTAACATGTAACTTACAATATATATGTAGGATACGTATATATGAACCATTATATTTATTTGAATTATTTAATCCCCGAACAAGGAATTGATTTTTAGTAAATTCAAACCTTAGATTTAGACCTTATTGTACATTGGCACTTTTATAAAACTTATTTCTTATATCTTACCCCCCCCCCCCCCCCAATTTCTAATCTAATAATTTGAATGAACAATAATTATTAGAAATGTTTGTTTATATCTGGTAATGTTTTTTTAAAGTAGGTTTTTTTCTAGTTATAATTTATTTCTTGTTTGTTTACATTATTTTTTTTCTTTTTCTCTTATTAATATTCAATTGTAGTTGACAAATACGATATGTTTTGTTCCGATGTTGTGTTGGAAAGCTTATTGTGATCGATATTAGATAATTTAATTTGTAAAAGTGGAACTTGTCTTGTTAGCTATGTATCCTAATAGTGTTTGGGTCAAAGGGCCTTTCACCAGACCTTGGATGAATAGTAGCGGCGCCGCTGCTTCTGAAGGAGGGAAAGGACTCAAAGGCGTCGTCGCAGGAGGAATAACAGGTGGTATAGAAATCTGCATTACCTACCCTACAGAGTACGTAAAAACACAACTACAGCTCGATGAAAAATCAGCTAAAGGAGATGCTAGAAAATATTCGGGAGTTATCGACTGCATACAGAAGACTGTTAAGAGTCACGGGGTTTTAGGTCTTTACAGGGGTTTGAGTGTTTTGCTTGTCGGATCTATACCGAAAGCGGCAGTCCGATTCGGTGCTTTTGAAACGTTCAAATCCAGTGCGGTGGACGAGAAAGGGAACCTGAGTGCCCAGGCCAGAGTACTTTGTGGCTTGGGCGCCGGTATTTGTGAAGCGATCTTCGCCGTCACACCGATGGAGACGATCAAAGTGAAATTTATCAACGATATAAGGTCTGCTAACCCTAAATATAAAGGCTTGTTTCACGGCATACAAGAAATAGTCCGTGAACAAGGTTTTAAAGGAGTTTACCAAGGTTTGACTCCGACAATATTAAGACAAGGAACTAATCAAGCCATGAGGTTTTTTGTTATGGAAACTCTTAAAGACAAATATAGAAAAGGCGACCCAACTGTAGTAGTTCCTAAATTGATTACCGGATGTTTCGGAGCTATCGCCGGAGCCGTATCTGTTTTCGGAAACACTCCGATCGACGTAGTTAAAACTAGAATGCAAGGCCTGGAAGCATCCAAGTACAAAGGAACGGTAGATTGCATCATTCAGATTTGGAAGAACGAAGGATTTAAAGCTTTCTACAAAGGAACGGTTCCTAGATTGAGCAGGGTTTGCTTGGATGTAGCTATTACATTTATGATCTACGACTCTTTCATGGAATTATTTAATAAGATCTGGCCTTAAAATTTTATAATAAAATACATCAATTACCTATGTTAAATTATTTTAATGATTATAATTTGAGTGAAACAAATTTTGCCTAGAAATATAAATAGGAGCTGATAACTTAAACTTTTTATTTATACACATTTAAATGTAGTGTTTTTAATTCTTTCTGGTGGAATGTCATTGCGTCCACCTTTACTTAAATTTCTCTAGGGATTCAAGCTTTCATAAACATGTCAACTAGTTTTCCTTATTCTCATGTGCACAGTAAATAGACAAGAAAAATATTCTGATAGCGCAATAATACGATTTTAACATCATTTTTATTTTATCAATATATTTTAATTAAAAAAAATATATATTTATGTAAGAAAGACTCAGATCTAGAGGTGTGTCGCCATTGTCTAAACTTAAGGACTATAAATTATTTACGAAGGCAAGTCAATTTAAATATGTCCTATGTAAAAATCTAGTTTCCGTAATAATAGAGCAAATAATATGATATACTTACAAGAGAATGGGACAATCACAAGCAAAATCAAAAAATAGGGCCATAAGAATGTTTGACTTGTCTTGGACCGATTTTTTTCTTTCTCATATTATTCTTAGTATATAATATAGAGAAAGTATTGTGATGAAAAGGAAATTCGATTTTGATTGTTTAACACGTTTTAGTCCAAATAAGTGGTTGTTTTAATGTCTGTTGGTCGTCACTCAGTCACTCGAAAACAGCTACCGAAGAAATTATTTATATGAGGAAGTTTAGTATTGAGTTGTATCTCACGAATTGTATTTTTGTTTGTTTAGAGACAAATTAAATTAAGTAATTAGAATTAGATGAAGTAATTAAGCTATTTTTAAATGGATTTAAAATGTCTTAATTTTTTTTTTTTTTATAAATAAAATTAATTATGCTAATAATAATAAAATAAATACTAACTTGATTTAAATGTAACTGTGGCGTTTATAGAATGAAGTGAGTATCGTTAAACCTCGTCAGTTGAATCGACGAGAAAAAATTATTCGATATATCACGTGCGATACAAGGTCGGAGACACAACGATGTCTACTGAACTATGATTGCGGTAGGACTGACTGAAATGAGTCAGGTACAGCTGGTATCAAAGTTTCTATCCTGGACTTCCCCTCTCTGCTTACCTTGGACCCATGGAGCTCCGTGATTACCTGGAGGGAGAAATCCGTCAGACAACGAGTTCATTATCATACTCATTTAGTCTTATAACTTTACGTCATCTCGAAGCCAGTAATGTCGGCTCTTTTTTTTTTCTTCAGATGGCTGAATCCTCAACGAAACGTTACGAAATTTATTCCGTCTGAATGTGGAAAGAGACAGAAAGGAAAAAGGAACACAGGTTACAGCTACGAAGGTCAATAATACACATAAGCATCAACATTTCTTTTAAAAACACATATTAATTTTAATATATATGTTAATGCTAATATTCCTTAAAGAGTAATAATTTCTTTAATTTCCATTTCTCATTTTATGCAATATTTAGTGGTAAATCCACAATCCACAATGTTGAGTTTTTATACTTTTGAGTGAATGCCTACACTATCCTCAACATAGTAAATGTTTAAATTTAAAGTGGATTCGACTATTTTATTTTATCATCATCATTCTTCTTCTTCTTCTTTGGCACTAAGTAAAGCCCGCGTAGGGCTTAGGGCTTCACAACGACACCTCTCCATTCAGTCATGTTCTGGGTCCTGGGCTCGCTTTTATTAGGAACGTACACAGATCCTCCTCAGGTCGTCCTGCACATCGTTTAGCGATCTAGCTCATAATTAGTCCATCCATTCATGTGATCATTATTAGTGAACTTTAATTATACCATTCAACATGCTCACAAATTACCAGCGAAATATCCACTGATTCACAGGACAGGTACAATTATTGTAGACCTACAACATACATTGTATTGTATGTGTCTAATTGGCATAGTACCACTTACTGACTTAGTACCCACTCAGCCCAGTCCCCCTCAATGATTCGAGAAATTAATTTTAGCTCTAAATTTGGGGGAGCAACCCCCCAAGAACTCTAAAAAAATAATAATATAATTTCTCGAAAAAGGTTCAGACGATTTTAATTTAAAATTCGGAAATATAGTCCATTTTAATGCAAATCTTACCATATAATATAATTTTTCCTGGGAAAAATCTAGATTCTGAGAAAGTTGCTATAAACGTGGACGGTCAGAGCCCGGGTTCGATTTCCCGCTGGGAAGGCGTTTATGGTAAATTTTCATAAAATGTTTAATAATAATTAAATAGTATAAACATAATAACTCGAAACAACTAATAAATGGAAATCGTTGGACCAAGTAATTATGTACTGGATATATGCGAGAATTCATAGTACGAGCTGTATCGGCCAAATGTTTTGTTATCAGATTTTATTTTGGCTTAATTAGCCCTGTGCAGACAAATGATAAAATATTTAGCCCAAAGGGCCCTTTAAAATGTTAATTATTTAATGTTATTAAAATTAACATATAACATATAGTTATCACTGGTGAATTGTGCTCGCAGGACGGGTTTCCATCACCAGAAAGGTGTTGCGCCGTATTTATGGTCATATGGTCCAGTGTGTGGGGATGATCGATGGAGAAGACGGAACCGGAACAATGCCAAAATATATGAGATATATAGAAGACCAGATTTGGTCAGTGAAATCCGTAAAGGAAGACTGAGATTAGCTTGCCACACACGAGCGGATTTTTTTTGACGGACCCGCTCCGCCAATCTCAGATCTGTCGTTCCCCCACTAACGTGCAAACCCCGTCCGTCGGATCTAGTCCGTCAACTCGGTCCGGTGACTCGTGACACGGTCAGGTCGTGTGTGGGTAAATACGCGGATTTTTCATTGTTGGTCCGCGGACCCACGTCTGACCAGCATGCTCGACAGTCTTGAGCAACGGACGAGGGATCTCGGTACTTGTGACTGTCTCATTGTGTTCGGGTGTACGGTCAATTCTATTTCCCAATTCTATTTCAATTATTATTATAATATATATATATATATATATATATATATATATATATATATATATATATATATATATATATATATATATATATATATATATATATATATATATATATATATATAGGGTTCTTTTTGCCTCCCTAGCGACCATTTTCAGTCACAAATACCTCCCTAGCGGCCATGTCTCCCTAGCGGCCAGAGGGCCAATTCAGGTAACACTAGCAACAACCGAAATTTAAATAGACTGCCCATTGATGTGGCAAATAGCTTCCTCGCATCTTATCCACGTACTTTATTGATTTAATGCTTTTACAAGCCATTATTGTCTAATTGGTTTAATTGTTTCCCCCGTTTTTTTTTTAACCTGTCAAAATTGTTTTGTGTTTTTACACGAATTAAAGTATCAATTTAGCAAAAGTTTAAGAACGCAGACGGTTCATATTAATCTGGGGCTATCTGCGGGTAACTTTCGATAAACTATAAAAGTTTCATTCAAATCGAATAAGTACTTTTGAAGCTATAGGTGAAAATAAATGTATGTTTGTGCGCATGTGGAAGAGCAACAAATAGGCGCAGAAGGTTGAAACTTATATGGGACCAACAATGGGCTAATAATTATGACCTACCACCCAAATTTCATTAAAATTGGACGTGTAGTTTTTAATATGTTGGTTCGCAAAAATTGAACGACAGACCGACAGACAGACACGGAACCGAAAATGATCCCTGATGTCTGAAACAGATTTCTGTCTTGGAATTTTTGAAATCGGAGACCTAAAAGAATTCCGTTCTTTAGAACGATCACATAGTTTCCGTTACCTTCGGTAAGCTCGGAAGCAAAAATAAAATAAATTTAATTTAAGCGAGAAATAAAATAAATATGGAATGAAACGATATTTGAGTGAGAAATAGAAATGGTAAGGAGCAAAATCCGCAGACAATTAATAAACTCTGGTCTGCCGTGTGTGTTCACAAAGGCAGACCGGGGTCTGCGGATTTCCCCAAGTCCAAGTCTGTTGGAAAAGTCCGTGGTCCGTCATAAAAATCCGCTTGTGTGTGGCCAGCTACCGGCATCGTAGAAAGGATGCCAGAAGAAAGAGTGGTGATAAATGTATAAAAGGAAATCCTGGGAAAAAATGCTTAAGAGGACGCCCAAGACGGATGGAAAGACCAGCTGAAGGACGACCTCAGTCGTTCAGGAATCAGAAGATGGAAGACTGTGGCCCCGGACAGAGACATTTGGAGAAAGAAAGTGTCGCAGAGTCGCAGGCCCAGGCTCTTCGAGATCTGTAGCGCCAAGGATGTATGTACGTATGTGCTCAGTACTGATCGTGCCTACTTCACTACTTGACCACTCCCGTTAAACCCTTGCTTAATATATTTATGAAAATCAAATTTTTAAGTTTTTGGCAGCATTCATACTACGGAAAGATTAAATTTTACTTTAAATCAAATTATAATTATCAATAACTACGGGAGACATACAGAGAAAAATAGACCCCCGCACCGGGACTTGAACCACGGGTCCTCCTATTAATCCGTTACAGGTGCTCTTACCAACTGAGCTATAGGTACGGGAGAATGATTTTTCTCTGTCGTTACCGATACAAATTCCCCGAATCCAAGCTTTCAATCTTTTCTCCAAATCTAGCCAGCCAAATATTCACGGCAATAGAACTAGACCGAGAATTAACGCTTATAATTATAAAGTACTCAATTAGTACCTGTACCTAGTACAATATATGAGAAAATCAAATTTTTAAGTTTTTTTAGCATTCATACTACGGAAAGATTAAATTTTACTTTAAATCAAATTATAATTATCAATTACTACGGGAGACATGCTTTTCTCTGTATGTCTCCCGTAGTTATTGATAATTATAATTTGATTTATATTTATGAAGTAATAATATCGTAATAAGACTTAAAATTAATTACATTTCCCAAAATTATAGCTATTTTAACACAGAAAAACGTACAAACTAGTGCACATCATCGGGTACTTTAATGATATGACCTACCACCTACCATCAAAATTTCTAAGATTCGTTTTTAGGGTTCGTAGGCAAAACCATGGGCCCTTATATTTTCCTGCGTGTGTCTGTCTGTCCGTCTGTCGCCTTCTCTCACGGCTACACCTTTCGTCTGATCACTTTAAAATTTGTCATATAATATGTGTCTTGTACCTACCCACTAATTTTAAAAATATAGCGACTTAAAAAAAAAAATGTTCAAAAAAATTAGGGTAAAGAAAAGGGAGGGGGGAAATAAGGGTTAATCATTTTTTTTTTTTTTTTGGACACCGTGTGAAGTATTATATGAAAGGGTATATGTCAAGCTGATTGCAAAAATATATAATATTTTGTTATAAGCTTGGATAGGGCTAGCATAGACGAGTTTGAAGTAGGTGAGAAAAGTGTCCCCTCCCCCCTCTATCTCGCTTATGTAAAGTGCAAAAAATCTGAAAAAAAAAAATTCCTGAACATTCTTCGACCAAAAGTAAAGATACCACTTTTTGGAAATTTCAAAAAAAAAAAAAAAAAAAATATATATATATTTTATTGACAAAATACTTTTTTTTTTTTTTATAATTATGGTCTTTTCGATGTATTAATATGTTTGTAGCCCGGTTCAGTGGCAAAAGAATACATTATCAGAAGTGTGTTCATGTGTTTTGAGAATATCAGACCCATAGGATAGTTTTAATGTAAGCTTTTTAGCATTTTAAAAAACACCATCTATATATAGGGTACTACTTTAACAAGACATAGTGTTGCCTACGCACCCTCGCTGTGTGCTGACTAGCACATACTTAACCTGTTAATTAAATGCTATATTTTTGCAAAACAAGAATGTTAAACGACAGGCAGACGCAAGACCAACAATTTTTGCCGAATGTCTGAAAAGGATTTCTGTCTAGAAATTTAATCAGAGACATTAAAAAGTGTTCTTCAGAATAATCACAATGCTTCAGTTACCTTCAGTAAACTCGGAAGCAAAATAGGGAGAATTAAATATATTAGACAAAAATGGGCCGTAAATCTAAAACATCATTAGAGTACGTTATTAGGATGCGAGGAAGCCATGTGCCATGTGCTCTTTAGACTTTTTCTATTTACTCCTAAGAAACTTGAAAGAATAAAAATAATACATTTTACTCCTAATAGTTTCACACTCACACCTCCCACCAAACCAGTGTTTTAAGATATCGCAATTACAAGACATTTTTCTAACCTTATCTATAGAATACATTATTTATTTATGAACTTGCATGCAGTCATGAGTAATGATATTGTTGCCATAAGCCTATAAATATCCTGTTAAAAAGGATATAATTGTTCACGCGCAATTAATAATTGTTTCACAGCTAGCTTACTTTTTGCCTTTAAATGAATGATGATAATCTGCTTTTTATTTCCTCTGTTAATTTTACACGTTGTGGCAGCGGATGTGTAAGTATGTCTTAATAAATGAAATCTCATTATTATATTTTTTTATTTTGTGCAAATTATCCTTTATTCACAAACGTAATTTTATCTATCTTTTTACTTTTTTATTCTGAAGCAAATCTTTAGGCTGCACAATTAATATTTATTAAAGATTTCGAAATATCTTGTACATTGTTTTTTTTTTAATTTAAAATGAGTCACTAAGAGATAATATTGTCAATTACAATGTGTTTATGACTCTTATTTAATATTTTATCTACATGTCTTAATAATTAATTAAGATTTTTATGATTACTATTTCTCCAGAAACTAGAATTATTGCTAAACATTGAGTTATTTTAGAACTGATTGCGAAAATCCAAAAGATTCTTGTCACACAATTAGATTTATTTTTTACTGTGCAAATTTATCTTAAATTGTCTATGTGCATGCTAAACTATTACGAAAAATATCTGTTTCATACGATTCGTTCTTAAATTTCTCATATACATAATGTCTTCGTCCACTGTTCTATTTGTTAGTAGTTGTTTGGAATTTCAAGGTTACATTTATTTATTATTAAACATTTTATCAAAATTTACTATAAAAACAATTCCTATCTGACGGGGAATCAAACCCGACTTCTTGCCTTTTCAATTTAATTGATTTTTATCTAATCTCGGAAATTATAATTTTCCAAGAAAAATTACTTATGGTTAGATAATATTTAAATAAAATAAATTTTAGATTTTTTTTAATCAAAATCGTCGGAACAGCTTTGAAGTTTTTTTTTAAAGAGTTTTTGATCGGCTACTCCACTAAATTTACAGCTAAAGCTCATTTCTCGATTTTACCTTTCTTTTCTAACCATGTTCGCTAAATTTCCTCGAAATCGGTCAAGTAGTTTAGACTTGAAGCGTCTGCACAGACGAGAGACGGATTTTTTTTTTTTTTTTTTTTTTTTTTTTTTTTTAAAAAAAACACTTTTTGGTACTCAAAACGTGTAAATACTTCAATCGAATTTTTGAACCATCACCATACTTCCTCTCCTTTTGTACTACGTATATGGAAAAGTAAAAATCAGCAAGGAAATTCTATTTTTTAAGATAGAAACTGAACATTTACGGATCCTTCAGGAATTATAACTCACTACTAAAGGAATAGAGATGATTAGTAATGACGTCACAAGATGGCGTAAGCTTTAGATAATTTATTCGATTCGGTTTGTTATGTTCCTTTTCCTTATCAATCCCATGCAAAATGAATGGGAGAATTTTCTCAACTTTTTAAATAATTAATTATAAAATTATTATTAATTTATAAGACTTTTCAATCAATCAAAAATACTTTTATTTTTAATAAAACAGAAATAATGTACATAAAAAAAGAAAAAAGTATACAAGCATAGCTTAAAGCTGTCTGCCGGAAACTGTTTTAATTGAAATATACTATAAGAATATGTGTATAGGCTCAAGCCTAGTATTTACCAGTCCAAAAAACAAAATTAAAAAATATTGAAAAAAAAAACCTTTCTAATTAAACAATAAAATACATTTTCGGATAAATTCAGGCCACATAAATTTTCTAACAATATTCAATTTTTAAATAATAAATTATGATTATAAAAATTACTATAAAAATAAAAGAAATAAAAAAATAATTAAACTATAAACTGAAAAGTTAACTTATAAGAATTGTTCCCTTAAAAAAATATAGTCAACCACCAAAATATAACATACTATATAATACATAATTGAATTAATAAAACAACAACTTTTAAACATGAATTTCTGTTCTTATAAGTAATTAAAAGAATAAAAAAAAAAACAAAAAACAAAAAAAAAAACCCAAAACCTCTAAATAATATATCCTTCAAATTTATATTAGGTACTAGTAAGGGACTGAATTTATTGCACTTTGTTGCTTACTACTTCTTTGTTACAAAAGCTAGAATAACGTTAGATTATTTATATGTTATCGTCCATCCAACAAAACAATACTTGACAAAATTGTAAATATAACAAAAATTAAAAATTAATCATACAAATGATTGGATAAATCAATTTTTTTTGGCGAATAGAAAGAGCTTGACGAAGAAATTTAAGGACTTGTTTACTTTTATTTATGTCCGTAATCTTCTCGACAATAGTGTAACCTGGGATAGTGGGCTGGCCAAAGATTTGTTCCCTGACCTGAGAATAAGCTTGACACTCTGTAAGCAGATGAAATATATTTTCATCGAGTCTGAGATTGCACATGAAACATTTCTCTTTATCTGGATCCCTTTCTAACCACGGAACTTTATTTAGGTGAATCATTTCACACCTCAGCCTAAACAGAAGCCGTAGATCAGAAAAATTACATTGGTTTTCGGCGTCTGGACCAAATAAAAAACCAAATTCACCCTTTTCTTCTACGAGAGTCCTGTACAACAGGAATCGATTTGATTCCTTAGCTCGTCTCATAGAATCCTTCCGCGAGCTAGACTTGATTTGTAACATTAACAATTTTAATTGAGGTTTCCATTTAGCCTTATTGTACAACGACGAATCAAAGTCGATTCCTGTTTGGTCGAATAACTTTTTCCAAGACTTAAACCATGACCCATTGGTTTTTACGATTTCTTCCGCTGTAATTTTTGGAAGTCGGTGATCAGGCAGAATAATTTACGTGAAGTTTGAAGGTGTAAAGGAATATAGGATCTACTGAAGTTTCGATATGTAGCATGTAATTGGGAGTTGTAGCGCGAAAAGTTTCTTTATAAAATACCTTTGAAATTTCTCTAAAATTTCATAGTTTTCATTACCCCATATTGGGCATTTTTTAAGATAGAAACTGAACTTTTACGGATCCTTCAGGAATTATACTCACTACTAAAGGAATAGAGATGATTAGTAATGACGTCACAAGATGGCGTAAGCTTTCGATAATTTATTCGATTCGGTTTGTTATGTTCCTTTTCCTTATCAATCCCATGCAAAATGAATGGGAGAATTTTCTCAACTTTTTAAATAATTAATTATTAAATTATTATTAATTTATAAGACTTTTCAACCTTTGAACGTTATTATACTAAGTCTCCTTACATTTTTATTTCAGTGAAAGTTACACCTCTATTCTTTATTATGTTAATAATTGTATACAACTCTACCGATAAAATGTGGAGGAAAGACTATAATATCTACTTAAGCTTTCAGCAAAGCTTAAACATTTATTTTTAAAATTCGATGCTTATAAATTATCTTACTATTGCATAAAAAAAATTATCATCCAAATTGCATAACCTGATAGTTCACTATGCAATACAGCAAGGCAAAAAAATTAATTTACAATATCAAGTAAATTATTTTTTAATCAGCAAATTGAATTAGGTTTTTTTAAGATCGTTACGAATAAGAATAATCATTTAATTGTGAATATGAGACAAGGAAATGCCGATTGTTTTACGATGCCTAGATGTAGATTCATCAATCTTAGTTATTAATTTCTAACGAAATAAACTTTTATTACATAACCTAATAGATTTTAAGTCTGAACAAAGAACATAACTTACTTGACTTTTATGTCATAACTAACTCTCTTCTTTAATATATGAATTCAAAACAGAAGATAAAATCATTTAATTGTCTATGGAAACTGCTTTAGATGATATAGGCAAGACATTAGTTTTCTATAGTTCACAATTTTTCGAGCTTGTGCACTCAAGAATTTGTTTTGAACAGGGAATTTTTTGTGGGTAACTGTAATAGATAAGAAGTTGTCAACACTCCATCGAATAAATCACTCTTTAATGTGATTCCTTAGCTCATTCATGCAAACTTTACAAAAAAAAACACACAAAAACAACCAATTATCATTCGGTACCTGTAATCAGCGTCCAAATATGTAGTCCCAAATTAAAATAATATTTTTTTCCTATACAGTTGACCGATAAAGTGGTTGTTATCGCACTCAAAATAGTACGCAAAACAGCAGATTCCTGCACTTACTACTTTACCGCACTCGTTTTCCTTTACCGCACTCATTTTTCTTCACCGCACTCCAGTGTTCCAAATTACGAACATAAAGAACTTAAATCTAAACAAAGATTAAATAATCAAAATTATAACAATAATAACAATGACAACTAATGACTGGTCACCTTATACTAAGTCTATTTTAACAATGTAAGATAAGAAAACATTAAAAATGGCCGTTCTAGTGGTTTAAAAAAGTATTATTGTGAGTGTGTTTTATTGTGTTGATACCGTCCGGGTCCGTTCTTATTTATTGTTTATTTTTTAAATCGTTTTTCTATTTTAGTTTGTATATTATGTCTTCCTCCTTCTCGAGAGTTATGAAAATTTCATCTATACTTCATTTTTTTCGGAGGACAATGTTATTCTTCGTAAAAGTATGTCAGAGTACTTAAGTAATATTAAATTAGTTTTTGAATCAAAATTTTAAACAAGTATACATGCGAGGCACTCATATCTTATATTATTATACTCGTTAATATAGATAACAAAAAATACACAAATAATAATAGTAATAACAGTCTGCTCTTTGTCTCGTCATCAACGTCTTTTTCCTAGGCTGGTCAGTGATCTATTGTATAGTATATAATTATGTTCCAACATCGGTTAAATATAATGCACATTGTAAGTAACCAGGAACAAAATATTATTAGCAAATAATCTTTTATTACCTGGCAGATATCTTTTCTATCACTATCTTTCTACAAGTCCTGTACCCTGAGTATTCTTCATTGAGTTTCAAAACTTGAGGAAAATTTATTTTCGGACACAAAATATGAACACGAACACACCCTGTGAATTTTTACGGCAACAGGAAATACAAAAAATCAAGTATAAAGATTAATAAGTCAAATAGCTTTTTCGATGATATGACCCTTCACACAAATACTCATTTTAAATGACTGAAAAGAAAGTTTTTAATGTTTTCTTTGTTACACTCGTTAAAAAAAGACTTGGTACAACAATGTTCATAGGGTGAAAACTCTTATAAATCAATAATAATTTAATAATTAATTATTTAAAAAGTTGAGAAAATTCTCCCATTCATTTTACATGGGTTTGATAAGAGATGATAAGAAAAAGGAACATAACAAACACTAAGTTAAATTTACGAAAGCTTTTGTGACGTCACACTAATCATCTCATATGATCATTCGCAGTTTCTGTCAAAGTAAGGCAACACTGATGATATGAAGTATGGAATGAAAGTTGAAAGGAGACGTTGTTGAGCGGAATATCAAGGGTAAAGTCTTATAATTATTCTGATTTTGTAGTTTAAGTTTAGTGTTTAGTTATTTGTTAGTTCATATTTCATATAAAAGTGTTAATATAAGGCTTACATCTGCAACAGCTCCGTCTCATTAATCCAGCCTCCAGGTAACTTTTAAATCAAGGTTTAATCTTCATAATATTCCTTTGTCCAATTAACTACAAAGAAAAAAGGCACATGATATATTTTATGTATTTGAATCTAGACGAGCAAACGTGATATGTTACGACTTTTACAATTACCATTACTAGATCTAGGTTTCATTAATTAGTATATTTTTTTTTATCTGGCTGGGAATATCGAAAGATAGATGCCTGACCAACACGCTTAATTCCAATTCTAAATCTTCCCTTGTCTTGATAGTTATTTTGGTAAATATGTCGTATCTGACCCACTTTACTTTTATTTTGTTTTGTAAATATGCCCTATTTGGTCTACCTACTTCTATTTTATTTATTTTTTTTAAATTGTTCCTTTTTACATTTTAAAAATGATTTCGGCTGTAACATCTCGTTAAATTTAATATATATATATTTCTTAAATACATTTAAGTTTCACTTTCTAAGGAAAGTAAAGGAAGGTTATTGTTAAAGGTTAGGTCGAAAAGTATATAAACCTTAACCGTTAATTGAAAAGATTATGCCCCTTCGTCTTTGAAGTTTATTTATAAAGGAATATTAAAACTGTTATACACAAGAGTGATTATGTCACTGTCACAATAGTAATAGGAATAGAATTAAATAGTGTGTTGTAGGCTCGGCAACACTGAAGACAAAAAAAGTATTAAAAAGTAGTAATAAAAAGTATTCTAAAGCTGTTCCTGAAACGGGACAATTAATGCTTGGTAGCACTGCTGCAATGTAGAAAAAATGTGGTACGGGTGGTGTACGTTATGCGCTAATGCATTTTTCAAACCATAAATATACAAGTTTTTGAAATGTTGAACTTAAAAGTCAACTAACATATTATATATTTATTTCTCAATGATATGTTTAATTATAAAAATAAAATTACTTTAAAAAAATTAATAATTTTCTCTTCTATTTGATTCCTCTCATGGCAGTAATCTTTTGATAATTGATTAAATCCTTCAGGCTTACAACCTTAATTAACCCTGAGAGTAACACGTTGGGTCTCCGGAGCTTGCGAGCTGCTTCAATCCCTATTTGTTGATTTTAATTTTTCAAGGTCAACAACTCTGGTATTCCTCAAAAATTTTGTCGTGAAAACAATGTCACTCAATTCGGATCTACACGCCTTTTGCAACGTCAGTATTTTACAAAAAAAATAAAAGGCTTAAATGTAAGGTTTTGTAGGCCACTCGAGCCAAATGTCACTTACCTGTAACATTTCTGTATGTATATTTTTTAAAATTTTATATTATTTCTGTAAAATATATTTTTTTATTTAATTAATATGTTTATTATTCCCTAACATTGTATTTTTGCATTGAATACTTGTATATTAAGCGAAGTAACCTATCCCCTACCTCATCTATTTTATAGGTCTTGGAAGCCTAGGATGTTTAAAAGGCGCTAAAAAACAACGTGTTACTGTCAGGATTAATTATTAGTTGTCAAAATCCTCCTTACTATTTTATCCTAATCCAACAACTTAACATATATATATATATTATTGCATGGGCCAGGGAGCCTTGGGCTACACCTGGACACGACAGGGGAATAATAAAATTGAGGAACGGACATTCTTACCATGTCTCAAACTAACAAATTTCTAAGTTATAAATTAAAAAAAAAATTATTATTTGATTTACTCTTTAGAATGACATATGTTATCATACATTCATCTAGCTAATATATGTAATGTATATATCTCTCACCCTTCTAATGTTGGTGTCCCTTCCTAATGCCAATTTGGGTTGACATAACGACCATCTTAACATAAGAGTCACTTGAACATAAGTATTAGCCAAAGTGACCCCTATGTAATAATGGCCACCCGTTCAAATGTTGGTGTCTCCAAATGATATTAACTTTGACAACCTCCCTGAAATTTTATTGACAGCAAAGAAATTACAAAACCTTATGTTGGAAATTATTTTCGGATAAACTTCTCCCCAATTAGGACCCCAGTACTTGCTTTTTTAACACTTAAGTTTAGTATTAAAGTTCTAGGTATTCCCGTAGTGACAGCGTCTCGTAGGGTGTACGTCCTGATGTTTTGCTCCTGATACTAGAACCACCTGCAAGGGTGTCTCTAGTTTCAGTTTGGTCAAAGTTTTTTGTGGTTATATACCTTGTTGGTCTTGGGTTGTATCTGGTGTTGGTTTGACCGTTAGAAACCAACACTTTGGTATTATATCTTCTTAAGGTGCGTTCACACCTGACACTTCTCTCCGGCGATAAATGTCAAGTGTCAGACAGAAATCGCTTTGAGTGAATTGACATCTGAGAGAAATTGCTTGAGATTTATGTCGGGGATATATGTCATTTCTCGCAATGCTTAAATTTGCAATAAATGTACAACCCGTTTACATTTGACAGTTATTGCATGATATTTATGTCAGACAGAAGTCGTCAATATAGAAATAAAAGCAAAGTATAGTATGGCCATTTTGATACATACAATTAACTCATCAGTGCCCTGGCCTTTTTTTAAATTCACTGTTTAATTGATTAGTTATGCACTTTTCTCTGAATCTCTTTTACTGCCGTACTAAATCTTATTCTTATTGCCATTTCGCTTAAGGATTTTTTTTACTCTGTCTATATAAAGTTTGCATGTAACGTTCTATAGTTCAGGTTTACTGTAGTACATATTAAATAATTCTTCAGCTTCAAGTTACATTTAAGTGTTATTATTAATAATAATACTATCGTATTACAGTGGTAACATAAGAAAATAAGTCAAGTAATATTATTTTTTTCTAATATCAGGTAATAACATTTGTTTTTAAATTTTAAATCTAAAAACAAAAAACTTATGTTTGACATATTTTTCTGAGCCATGAATTTTTAATATTCTAATTAAAAACAGATAATGATAATATTTATGATAGTAGATAGAGTTCGGTCTTGACCTTGAATAGAGTACACATCGGGTCTCTAGTTATTTTAAGTTTTTTTTTAGTTTTTTTGTTATTTAACACTATATTTTTGTGCTACACTTAATTATAAGAACTATACTTAATGAATGTACTTAGTGATGTACGTGAGAACCGTAGTTTGAGACCATTTATTTCATGTTATAAGCAGTTGAATTGAAATACCTCGTTCGTCTAAGTAAAAAGGACACATGCTGCCTTAAATAAGACTAAAATTGTGTTTTTCCCCAATATCCCCGTTCCTAGATACGAAGCTACTACGGCAGGTTGTACCTTACATATTAATTATTTACATTTTCTATTCAAATCAGTGAAACAGTTCGTTTATCCGAAAAATAATCACTTACAATAACCTAGATCGTTTAAAAACACTACTGTTAAAAAACCTACAAGAAGAGGGACGGAGTCTTGCCTCAGTCGATCCGGTAGCACAGTCGGTTAAGGCACTGCAGTCTTGATTCTTTTGTGCATTGTTTTCAAATCAGTAAGATCACCACAGTTCGATTCCCGTCGACCTCACTCTATTTTCTACCTCCTAATCTACATTACAAATTAACTAGGACTAGGCGATTCCGAACACAAATAAATAAATAAACATAATATAATCTAAATAATGACGGATACTAACAGGGACCGAATAACACTTGCCGGCATCATGGATAAATTAAAGGAAGTTCTGACTGACGTGAATACGGTAAAAAACGAAGTGGGTTCGGTCAAAACGGAATTAGCTGCTATCAGACACTCGGTGAACGAAACGTCTGATCAAATAAAGAAGATCGATTCAAGGGTAACAGTATTGGAGGATAAAAACAAACTAATTGAGTCGGAAATAGTTGAGATTAGTAATTTAATTAAGAGACCGCCAAATATATATGAAAACCACAGGAATAAAAATTTAATATTTTACAACTTGAAGGAAAGTGTAAACGAGTCTATACTGGAGCTGGAAGAAACAGTAATCAATATATTTACGACGATCATGGGGATTCCGATTAGTTTAACAGAAATAGATGTGATAAAAAGATTAGGGGCCAAGCGATCTGGAAATCGGCCTGTACTGGTTAAATTTATATCTATGAGAAGGAGGTCTGAAATATTAAACCGCAGTAAAGCACTACGAGGTACCGATATCGGATTAAGCCAGGACTACGACCCGGAAACTAGGCGAATCAGAAAACAGCTACAGGTATACAGTAAAATGTTAAGGGAAGAAGGAAAGCAGACATCGCTCCGCCGAGACAAAATCCTAGTAGATGGGAAATTGTTGAACTACGAGGAGCTGAAAAATATGTATAGACTGGATGACCAGGAAGTAATCAAAAATGTTCAAAACGCGGACAAACAATCAACCTCAACAAATAATATGGAGCGGAGAAGCCCGCAAACGCGCGGTAAAGAACCCGGTGTAAAGAGAAGAAAAATTGGACAAGACACCTTGGATAGTTTTTTATCGCCAACCCAGCTGCCCAATGTGAACAAATAGCACCGATAGAAAGAGAGGAATGTGAAAATCGTTTTCGGATAGCATACTGGAATATAGAAGGTTTTTTAAATATTTGGCAATTAGACCGTAGCGAAGCTATTTTCCTTAAAAAATGTGATGTTATTTGCTTAGTAGAATCTTTTTTAATGTACAGACATTTTAAAAAACCGGATTTTCTCGAAAAAGATTTTAATAGTTTTTCATCAGAAGCCATTAGGGATAAGTCTAGAGGAAGGGGAAGTGGAGGGCTGATTATATTTGTAAGAAACGCCTACAAATCTAAAATAATTGAAATTAATAATCTAAACCTTTTCATAGAGATAGAGTTAGATAGGGAAGTTATCGTAATAGGGACCTGTTACTGGAACCAACAAGTTGATACAGACTTCTGCATGGAAACCCTGAGAGAATCTATTTCTTCTATCCAAGAGAGTGCTAGGCATCACAAGTTTATCATGTTAGGCGATTTCAATGGAAGAATAGGACAGTTAGGCCAGGTCGACGGAGACCTGCTTGAACAAACTTTGCTTCGGGCTGATAGGCTGTCAAACGATAGTAAAATTGATAGACGGGGTCACCTGTTAGTGGAATTAATGGAAGAGCAAGGATTTGTGGTTCTTAACGGGAGAACCCTTAGTGATCGCCCAGGACAGTTTACGTCGATCACCTATAAAGGAAAAAGTTGTATTGACATGATATGGGTTGAAGAGAACACTACTCGTTGGGTAAAAGATATGCAATTTAAAGAATTTGGAGGTTTATCCTGCCATCTATTGTGTCAGCTAGACATTATTACACTAACAAGGAATAAAGGTGAAATCTATAAAGGACAGAATGAAACCAGGCAAATATGTAAACTAAACTTAGAAGAAAACCATACTATAGCATTTAACAAAGAACTTTCTTCTCTCAACTCTATCTACTTCAATAGCTACTCCCCCTCGGAGCTATATTACAATCTACGTAACTCTATCGCCTATGCCGCAAATAAATCAGGTTTGTGGACTACAAAAACGGTCAAGACCTATTCCAGCATATCTCCGATATATAAAAATCCTTGGTATGACACTAATTGCAAAACGGCTAAGAAACAAATCAAATACTGTATCAAAAGTTGCAAAAAAAATAATTTCAACAGTGAAAGTTTAAAAGCGTTAGTGTGGTCAAAAAAGGAGTACAGACACACAGTAAAAAAGCAGAAAAACGCATACCATAAAAATACCTTAGACAAATTAAACAATATAAAAAATCCGTCTGAATTCTGGAAAGCAGTAAAGGAGATGACTCCCTTCAACAAACGCGATGATTTTATCCCACGTGAAAAGTATAGAACGTTCTTTAAAGAATACCAAGGGACTAGGATGCATAAAGAATTAAATTTTGTTTCACCTAACACCTCAGACCACTTATTAGATAAAGCTTTTACTTTGGAGGAATTGAGGGTCGTCATTAAACAGGCAGGCAAGAGTAAATCCCCTGGATGTGATGGTCTCCAGTATGAACTGTTTAAGCTTTTAACGCCCGAGTGGGAACACTTTCTTCTAAACCTTTATAACCAAGTCCTGGAAACTGAAGAAATACCAGAAGAATGGTCTGTCATCCGGCTGAGACTTATACACAAAGGTGGAGATAAAGAAGACCCTCTTAACTATAGAGGAATCTCGCTGATTAACAAAATCACAAAAATACTAACTGCGATGGTTACAAATAGAATTTATGAATGGGCAGATAAAGAAAACATAATTCCGGAGGAGCAGGCAGGGTTTAGACAAGGTCGAGGTTGCCTAGACAATGTGTTTATTTTACAAGCAGCAATTAATATGCAACTTATGAAAAAAGGGGGAAAACTCTTCTGTGTCTTTGTAGACTTCGAGAGGGCTTTCGATTCGATAAATCAGAATATGTTATGGAGTAAATTATTTAACCTGGGTATGAGCGCAAAAATCATTAGAGTAATTAGAACGCTGTATGAGCAGGCCAAAGTGGTCCTAGACACGAACGAAGGGACTGAAGATGCCATGAATGTGAGTAGAGGGATTTTACAGGGAGATTCTTTAAGTCCATTGATCTTCCTACTGTATCTAGCGGACATCACAACATTTCTCGAACAACGAGGACTCCATGGCATCAACGTAGGTTGGTATAAAAATTTGGTGTCGTTGCTTTACGCAGACGACGTAGTTCTTTTCTCTCTTACCTGGAAAGATGCGCAAGACACATTACATGCCCTGTCTGATTACTGTCAACTCAACGACTTAGAAGTAAATATCGCTAAAACTAAGGTGGTGATTTTTCACTCAGGCTCTGTGAACAAAAGAATAAGAAAGCTGATGTACAGAGACCAGGAAATAGAAATAAGAAAAGAGTATAAGTATTTAGGGGTTACATTTTACTCTTCCGGCCTCCATCTGAGGACAGTAGAAGACTTTAAAAGTAGGACAGCCGTGGTGGCCGCTAAAGTCCTGGATATACTACGTAGAGCTAAGTCTGACAACATAGAGACCATATTAGCTCTGTACGACTCCATTGTCAACTCTACCTTAAATTATTGTTCGGAAATCTGGGCGCCCAGGTATATAAACAACCTAGAAAGCGTACAGCTTAACTTCATTAAGAAAGTATTTCACTGGCCGAGGTGCACCCCAAACCATTTTGTAAGACTGGAGACAGGCCGTAAGAAAGTTAGAGGTGAAATAATTAAAAAAATGCTTAACTGGTGGATCAAAATATCAGACATGCCAGATGAAAGGCTCCCTAAAGCTTGTTTAAATAGATACATGGAGCTGGAGAAGAGAGCAAGCAATAAAACTAAATTTAACTGGTTCTCGCAACTGAAAGAAAACCTTAATTCAGTGCACGGGGGAGAGATCATAAATATAAAACATAGGAGACGAATAAAGGAGGAATTAAGCAACCTATTAAAGAAAATGGAGAACCAATCCTTATGTGAAGATGTGGAAGCGGCACTGGGTTCTCAGTATAACCCCAGCTATAGGTTGATAAGTTCGTTAGGATTAGGGGAAGAGTATCTCAGCAAGAGAATACCAATGAAAAAACTGAGGATTGTCAGCCAACTAAGGATATGTAAGAAAGACTATTGTAGGCTGACATACAACAGTATAGTTTATATTTTAGACGGGACCATAAAATGTCTGCTTTGCAACCTATATGAAGATGAGACAATTAACCATTTTCTTTTTCGATGCCCCCACTATAAGCATTTAAGGGAATACTGGCTTCACAACTACAGCTCAATAGAGGAAATCTTTTCCTCTATAAATATTGAATCAGTAAATAATGTATATAGTTTCACCATTCAGGCATTGAGATTAAGAGCCTTTTTATTATATATGTAGCAACTCCCAACTTATTTATTACAATTATTATTATTCATATAGTACTTTATTAACTGCTGGTACTGAAATATTTCTGTTAAATATTTGTTTGTCTAAAAATCTAGGTTTTAATTGTTTTAATTACATTTTTGTTGTTTTTAATTGCTAGCTGGTCCCGTGGCCGCCGCAAGCGGCGGCCAGCGGAACTCAGCCAGCAGTTGGCGCCGGTATAGTGTCGGCGCCGGTATAGTGTTGGCGCCGATATAGGGTTGGCATATGGGTATATGGGTACTTGTATAGGTCTGGTACTTGTATATTCCAGGTACTTTTGTAGGAGCTGTTACTTGTATACTCATATTAAAGGTCAGTTCTCATAGAGAACTGTACATGTAAATACATTAAACATTTTCTTAAAACATTATGCATAAGTAACCTTACTACATGAATTAACCTTAGGATATATTTGCAGTTGATTGTATCGGTACTTTGGTCGAATGGAGTTTAAGAAACCTCTTAAACAAATAGAGTTACCGTTAAAAAAATTGTTGCTATATGTCTGACATTTCAGCAGACGCCGTTCCAGTTTGGGTGACCCTATCTGGTATCGCCGTATACGTCAATAATGCACGCAAGCCCCTCCACCACGTCAAGGTTGCAACATCGAAGGGGAAAATTTTTGTTATGCATCATTATAAATGATACATTAAACACACCGGATGGAGACCCTCTGGATCACCGTCACTGTGCGAAATAAAATATCAACTCTAATCTAAAACTATAAAAGTAAGGTAACCTAATACCTTGAAACACAATAATTTGCCTTCTAAATAGAGAAAGAAATATAAATTGGATAAACTATAATGTATAACTAAGTAGTTAGTTAATTGCATGATAAATTTATAAATTGCTATTATATCTAAGTTATTTATTTGTTAATTTTGATAAAAAATAATTGCTGTTACTGGCCTAAAATCTCCCTCCATACAACGTTGGGAGTAAAGACCCGAGGATCGCCATCCACTAATTTTCCTTGCCTGTCCGTGTCATTAATTTGTATGTGAATGTTTCCGAAAGATCGTACTCTGGACAAAGCCACGTACAGCTGACCGTGTGAAAACACCGGTTCAGGTAAGTACAGACCGACTTTTCTTAAAGTCTGGCCTTGCGACTTATTAATGGTCATGGCATAGCTAACCTTAAGGGGAAACTGTCGCCGTTTAAGGGAAAACGGTAGAACGGGGTTTAACTCGTTTAATTCGAACCTGCAAAGAAAAACAACTTCCCCGATTGCAGCGCCCGTAAGGACCTCTGCCTCAACGTGGTTGGGGTGTAAACTGTTAATTTTAAGCCGGGTGCCATTTACTAAGCCCCGCGTGACATTTAAGTTTCTCAATAACATAACCACGCAACCAACCTTAAGTTTAAGCCGATAGGGAGGAAAGCCAGAAGGGTTTAGAGTATTTAAAAACTCTACAGGTACGTTTAGAGGATCTTCCTCCCCATCGTGCACAGAGTCACAACTGTCGACAGCATAGTAAACGCGTTCTTCGGTTCGCAATTTGCTAAGAACCTCCTCGTTAATTTGCGCTGTGTCGATGTTTTTGGGGCAGAGGATAGCAGATTGGACGTATTCGAGAGCCCTTTCTGACGTTATGACATTGCCGTAAATGGCCGTAACCACATCTTCGGTTACAGTGTGCGGCGGGACCTCTATTAGCTGGTCGCCGGCAGCAGTAACGACATCAGATCGAAGCGTGCCGTCACCGACTCCTAATAGAAATTGTGAGTAGTCAACCTCTTCCGGCTCCACCCGCATATTCGTTTCCAGACGAATATAACGAAGGAATCGGAAAGGTATGGAGGACTTAATAGTGGAGGAGGTAATGGTT
Source organism: Gerris lacustris (assembly GCA_951217055.1). Lineage (NCBI taxonomy): Eukaryota > Metazoa > Arthropoda > Insecta > Hemiptera > Gerridae > Gerris > Gerris lacustris. The sequence goes on from OX578280.1 coordinate 30,833,919, forward strand.
GCCCTATCTGCCCGTGGTAACACCGGGAGCGTTTGACGGAAATCTCCACCGAATAGAATGGTTTTTCCTCCGAATGGACGTCGACTCTGCGTCAAATCTTTCAATACCGTGTCGATTATCTTCATGTGAAACTTGTTAAGCATTGTTACCTCGTCGATAATGATGACCTTCGCCCTCAATAGATTACGGGCCTTCTCACTTTGCGGGGTCAGGTTGGAAGTGGCTCCTTCGTGTACTTGTAAGGGGAACCCAAAGGCGTAATTGACGGTAGTTCCGCCTTTAAGGAGGGTCGCCGCTATTCCCGTGAAAGCGCAAGCCACGGCGGAATCCCGTCTACCTCTGACGTGGGATAGTACGCAGTTGTAGAAAAAAGTCTTTCCAGTTCCCGCTGCCCCTTCTAAGAAGAAACAATTTGTGGGTGCGTTATTGTAGGCAGAATCAATCACCTGCCTGAACGCCTCTCTCTGATCGGCGTTGAGTCTCGGGATGTCACGCTCAGCGATCCTGAACTCTTCATTCGCGTTGTGGTCCGGTACTGCCTCGGCTAAATTTTCAGGTATGTCCCCGACCGGAGGAAGACCGAAAGCTTCTAGAGACCTACCGTTGGCTCGAAGTGTGCGTTCAATGTCCCTCAAAGCGAACTGGTGGGCCATGTGTGTAGTACGTGGGTTACGCCTATAGTCCTCCGACAAATGGTTTTGGAAGCGCAACCATATGGCCATGGGGTCGGGTAGTTCGCAGTATAGACACATTGAAGCGAACATGAGGCGCAGTCGCCGTGGCATCTGGTGATTTACAGCCTCGTCCATAGTACGGATCCACTCCGTGTCATCCCTAACCAAATTTCTCTCCCGAGCAGCAAGGACGAAGGTAGGATAAGTAACCCCTTCATGAGTACGGAGTTGCTCGAAAGAAGTGGCACCTCTGACATGTAAAAGAAGGATTCTAAGGTGAAACCGTTCGACATCGCAAGGGCTCACGTGGTGTATTCGAACAACCATTCGACATCGCCTGATCCTCGGATTCCACCTCTTAGTACGTTTGTCGAAGACATAATGGAGAGGAATCTCGGTATAGAGGTACTGACGGGCTTGGACGTCTTCCTGGTTCAAACGGAACCAATCCGTCAACTCGGTAACATTCCGAGCATCAAGAGCGGCCTGCTCGTTCCCTTCACGGAAAACAACGACATTCTGTCCTTCTAAGTGCACCGGGAGTCGGTGGATTACATGCGAACGGTCATGTAGTTTAAACTCCCGCAGTCTCCAAACGGCTTCGACCGCGCTGACATAACGCGCGTCTAAATACGTCCTGACCTCATCCCAATTTAACTCTTCTTCGTTCAAAACGTTTCCGTCTCTCTGGACGACGGCAACTCGGGCCGCATCGACCCCCTTGTAAATATACTTATAGATATATTTAACCGCTTGAATGCCAGAACACGTTTCAACGTTAATGTGGCTGCCATATTTAAGTGTCAAATACTTGTTATAAGGGACGACCCACCGATTGTCCAAGAAAACGCCGTTCCTGACAACGTACCTGCCGTCATCTCTCCGACGATAAAGGGGGTAACCGTTGGCATCCATGTTAGTTCGGTCCGAAAAATCTTTGGGAAAGTGTTTGCTGCAAACACCGTCGACCATGCAAGGGGAATTAGGAAAATTCGGCCCACAGGGGCCATGAATCATAGTCTTTGTAACAATTGCATGAAGTCTTGGGTGGGTGTCACGGTTGGGGATCTCCGCGCAGACTATATCGTCCACTTTGTCTGGTGTCGTAGGTTTGTAGGGCTCTTCTAATATGAATAGGCAATGGGCGTGTGGAAGGCCCCTCTTTTGAAATTCTATGGTATAGACGTATGCTTTTACACCACCGAAGACTTTGTTTTTTACGACATCTTCTAAAAAGGCTTGTAGCTTGACGTTAAAAACGCGGGCAATTAAGTCGGGACGATTGGAAATCTTTTCACCTCGCAGTAGGTTCACAATCTCCGGCCAATCTGGATTGGTAGTGAAAGTGATGAATAGGTCTGGACGGCCTTGGTCCCTGACTAAAGCCATAGCATCCTGGTACAGTTGTTGCATGTATCTGGCGCTGCCAGAAAAAGAACTTGGTAATATCACCATCCTACCGACCCGAAGACCCTCTCGGTTAGCAAGGTTATTAATGTGATCCATCAGCCCCACCCAAAGTTCAACTCTCAGTTGTCCCTGGTTAGTACGTATCCACGTGAGGCGTTCCCCTTCGACTCGGACCCAGCAGTCTACAATGAACTGTTGGAAAAGTTTGCCAGCGCGATGAAGCCTATTGTCACCGTTCCTAATTGCAAGTAAGTACTCATAAAATTGCATCATCGAGATGCGTCTACGCCTACCACCTGCTACATCGTACGGCCTATTAATGTGCCAACCGTGTTCGCCGTAGGGAAATAATAGGGGGTAACTCATAGGGTCGAGATTCCTGTCGTTACCATATAAACGTCGGAGCCTTGCTTCACCTTCATTCGTCCTGGGGAAGACGGCTAGACTTCTTTCTCCGGGTGGCATACCATCTCTGCTGACGTAAATGGCTGCAACTTCGTTTTCGGCCGTCGGCCGGTTGTATCTCCGACGATCGTCGCCTTCGTCTTCCCTAAGTACCATGTATACTTGAAGCGGCTCTCTACCCTCGGCAACAGCTCGAGCGTGTTCTAAAGACTCGGCCTCGTGCATCATACGATAGGCCACACAGTACGGGTTCGTTTCACGCATCAACGCGTCTAAGCTCCTCAGTAAATCCGCGTCTAACTCCATGTTGTTCTGCAGCCTAATGTTGTTGGCCATATCAGACTCAACTACGTAAAGCTGGCCAAAGGACGGGTTAAAATCTTGTGGGGGGTGCAAAGCGGAGATGCGGTGGTGTACTTGCCCGTGAACGCGAAATGTCGTACCGTGGCGCCCGAATTGTAGAGACTCAATGTTGGCACCGATTGAGACAAAGGCAAGGGAACTGTTGTATGCCCTTATATATCTCATAAAGTGGGCCGAACGATCGTGATCACGGGTATCGTACAACCTACGCAGGAGAGGGGGCAAAGGGTTTAATGGAGGAAAACGAAAACGGCCACCGTTGCAACACAATTGAAAGCCTCGTCCAATATGACGGCGTAAATCTAATGGCAGCTCGCCTCTAAAATAAAGAGCACCACAGTTATCGCACTCCCAAGTAAATGGGCCACAGTCGTGTGGGATGACTCCCGCTTCGTCGTCAATTGGACGCCTAGCCCTAGGAACCTGGCCAGCAGGAACAACTATTACCTCCGGCTGAACTTCAACAGGCGGATCCTCTACAACTTCCACTGGAGGTTGTACAACCTGCTCGCCCGCAAAGTACGGCTCATCGATGAGACCTGGAAAATCGAAAACATTCCAGAACTCCTCTTGACTCCCTAAGAAATGTCTGATGTTCCAGACATCTTCTCCTACTGGATCTTCCACTACATTTTCTATTAGTACGGGATCTACTTGCTCCGCTGGAAGGTTTTGGGACATGATCTCGACATTACTGGGACCCGGCTGGACGTCCGTACATGCCACTGGGAGATTACTTGTGCCTGCATGTGGTACGTTTGGACTCGTATCAGTGGCCAGACCACTCGGGCCAGGAAGTTCAAAAGGCACTGCTTGTTGAGGATCTGTTGTCAGACCACTCGAACTTGGCAGGATGACGGGATCTGAATTTGTTGCGGTAGGACTCGGGCCAGTAGTGCAACTACTTGGGTCAGGAAGTGAAAGTTGATCTGATTGTTGAGGTGTCCGACTTAGATCGATTGTCGAACCACTCGGACCGGGCAGGGCAACTGGGTCTAAATTTGGTTCTGTCGACCTCGGCAAAACAGGTTCCGGTGGTTGTGGGGTAGCACGATTAGAATTGCCAGCTGACCTAGTTTTGTACCGCGTTTGTAAATGTGGCGTCACGATCGACCAATCTCTTTTATTATTTTTTTTGTTACTTTTTTGTTCACTTTGTTCTTTGGCAGACTGAGAGAAGGGCACAGCCTCCCCACCACTGATCTGACTTGGACAAATTGACAAACCACTCGGGCCCGGCAGGACAACCTGATCTACATTTGGTACGGTACGACTCGGGTCTGTGGCTGGAACGCTTGGGCCAGGAAGTGAAAGTGGTTCTGCCTGTTGAGGGGTCCGAGTTAAATCTGATGTCAAACCACTCGGGCCAGGCAGGGCAACCTCATCTACATTTTGTACGGTATGACTGGGGCCTGTGGCCAGACCACTTGGGCCAGGAAGTGAAAGTGGTTCTGCTTGTTGAGGGGTACGACTATAATCTGTTGTCAGACCAATCGGGCAAGGTAGTGAAAGTTGGTCTGGTCGTTGAGGGGTCCTACTTGGATCAATTGTCGAGCCACTTGGGTGCGACATGGCAACCGGATCGGATTTTGGTTGATTTGGCCTTGGCATGGAAGAATCTGGTTGGTGTGGGGTTGCAACATTTGAATTATCGGCAGACTTAGCCCTTGACCTAGTTTTGTACCGCGTTTGTAAATGGGGCGTCACGATCGAACACTCTCTGTCTTTTTTTTTTTTTTTACTTGGTTTTTTACTTTCTTCTTCACCAGGCTGAGAGAAAGGCACAGTCTTCCCACCACTGATCTGACTTGGTCTAACTATCAATCCACTCGGGCCTGCCAGGGGAACCGGATCTACATTTGGTACGGTAGGACTGGGGTCTTTGGTCAGACTACTCGTATCAGGAAGGGAAAGGAGATTTGATTCTTGTACGGTTTGATTGGGGGGTTCGTCTTCTTGTAGTTGATTTCTTTTATTTGTTGTAGGCTTCGAAATAGGAGCGGCCGCAACACGACTGGGGCCAGGCAATGAAACCTGTTCGACGTCTGGTCCTCTCTTTCTTTTTCCTGTTGCAGGTTGAGATGAAGTCGCAGCCGAGACACCACTGGGCCCAGACAATGACACATGTTCAGCTTCTCTTACAGCTGGTTTTAGTACGTCAGTACATGCTACCGGTTCGTCTTCTCTTGCTTTCTTTCTTTGAGTTGGCACTGTATGAGAAATTGGCGTAGCCGGCACAACACCGCTTGGTCCTGCGACAGGTTCTGGTTCGACATCTGGTCCTCTCTTTCTTTTTCTTGTCGCAGGTTGAGATAAAGGCGTAGCCGAGATACCACTGGGCCCAGGCAATGACACATGTTCAGCTTCTATATCAGCTGGTTTTAGTACACCAGTACATGCTACCGGTTCGTCTTCTCTTGCTTTCTTTCTTTGAGTTGGCACTGTATGAGAAAGTGGCATAGCCGGCACAACACCGCTTGGTCCTGCGACAGGTTCTAAAATATCAACCACACCCTCTAAATTCTGTATGGCCTCTGGAGCAGTTTGGTCATCTTGATTCACGTCGGTAACTGCTCGTCGCTTTCTACAACCCGACTTACCCTTCGATCTAACCTTCTTTGGCATATCTTAATAATAATACGAAATGTGATGATAGAAAAAATAAAATATTAAGAAAATAACTAATACCAAAAGAAATATATAAATGTTGCTAACCACTTAAGCCTATTTAGTACCAAAAAAATAGAGGAAAATAATTATATATAAATAATTGTTGTTAACCACTTAAACTTATTTAGTTAAAAAAACAGTGGAAAATAATTAATATTTGAAATTTTTTTTTTAAAGTAACTGTTATTTCAGTACAGTTTTATATTATATAAATGATCCGAAGATATATGACAAATTAATAACAACAATTTAAAACCTTCGAAAAAAAAAAATTGCCGGGAAAATGCGGTTAAAACCACAGTTTTACAGTAGTTCAGGGAATTTAAAAGGGGAGGATAATGCGTTTAAAACAACAATATTAGGAACCTTTAAAAATCTAAAGGCCAGAGAATGTGGTGGAAACTACAGCTTTTTAACACTACTGTAAGGCTAAGGACTGGGAAATGCGGTTAAAACCACAGATTTTAAACCTTTACAGAACTAAAGGTCAGGGGAATGTGGTGAAAACCACAGTTATATAAGAATCAAAATTCTAAGAAGAATTTAGAAAAGTAAAAATTGGTTGGTTGATATGCTTGGAGAAAAGGCCGGGAAAATGCAGTTAAAACCACAGAGTTATAGTATTTTATGGATTAAAAAGGGGAGGTTAATGCAGTTAAAACCAAAATACTTTAAAGATCAAAAGGCCAAAGAATGAGGTGAAAACCACAGTTTTTAACACTATAGTAAAGGTAAGGACTGGGAAATGCTGTTAAAACCACAGATTAACAGTATTTTAGGGAATTTAAAAGGGGAGGATAATGCGGTTAAAACCACAATATTGGGAACCTTTAGGGAACTGAAGGCCAGAGAATGTAGTGAAAACCACTGGTTTTTTTTAACCTAACGTGAAGTTAAGAAAACCACTGTTTTTTGTTTTTTTTGTTATCGATAACGTGAATTTAAAAACTGGAAAATGCGGTTAAAACCACAGATATACAGTAGTTTAGGGAATTCAAAAGGTGAGGATAATGCGGTTAAAACCACAATATTGCAAACCTTTAAAGATCTAAAGGCCAGACAATGTGGTGAAAACCACAGTTTCTTAAGGGAAATACGGTTAAAACCACAGATTTGAAACCTTTACAGAAGTAAAGGTAAGGGGAATATGGTAAAAACCACAGTTTTATGAGAATCTAAATTCTAAGAAGAATTAATAAAACTAAAAATTGGTTGGTTGAATGGCTTAGGGAGAAAATACCGGGAAAATGCGGTTAAAACCACAGATTTACAGTAGTTTAGCAAATTTAAAAGGGGAGGATAATGCGGTTAAAAACCACAATATTGGGAACCTTTAAAGATTTAAAGGCCAGAGATATGGTGAAAACCACAGTTTTATAACACTACAGTGAAGCTAAGGACTGGGAAATGCGGTTAAAACCACAGATTTACAGTAGTTTAGGGAATTCAAAAGGGGAGGATAATGCGGTTAAAAACCACAATATTGCAAATTTTTAAAGATCTAAAGGCCAGACAATGTGGGAAAACAATATTTTTTAACACTACAGTGAAGCTAAGAACTGGGAAATGCGGTTAAAACCACAGATTTACAGTAATTTAGGGAATTCAAAAGGGTAGGATAATGCAGTTAAAACCACAATATTGCAAACCTTTAAAAATCTAAAGGCCAGACAATGTGGGAAAACAATATTTTTTAACACTACAGTCAAGCTAAGAACTGGGAAATGCGGTTAAAACCACAAATTTACAGTAATTTAGGGAATTCGAAAGGGTAGGATAATGCGGTTAAAACCACAATATTGCAAACCTTTAAAAATCTAAAGGCAAGACAATGTGGTGAAAACCACAGTTTTGTAAGGGAAATGCAGTTAAAACCACAGATTTGAAACCTTCACAAAGGTAAAGGTCAGGGGAATATGGTGAAAACCACAGTTATGGAAGAATAGAAATTCTAAGAGGAATTGAGGTAAGTGACAATTGGTTGGTTAAATGGCTTAGGGAAGGTGCACACTCGACCCCAGCAAAGTTTTTTGGTATGCTTTGAAAACAACTCTCAACGCACAGCCTGGCCCACCGAGTTGCTGGTGGAGACTGTGCAGCTGTGGAGAACAAAGTTTCCAATGAACGGGCCGTTCCAGTCGTTTGGCATTTAAGTAAAAAACATAACGGAATAAAATCATAAAAGTAGAAGTGTATTCTATTATGCTTACCGCACCGTGCTCATGTAACACACACTTTGTTTAATGAGTTTAGGCACGTCAACTTAGCAAGGAACACTTGGCAAACTCGGCCCTCGGTAAATAAGAACATATTCACCTAGCCTTTCTTGTCCTGTTTTGGCCCCATCTCTTAGCAGATGCTAAGAGACTTCCACAACTTGTACTTGGGTATAAAAGAAACCCTACAGATTCATCCTCCGGAAGTTTGCCCCGTCCGAATCTATATTTCACCGCATACACATACATAAGATAACATATCGACCTAACTAAACCTAAATGTAATAACCTAACTGGATCTAATATATAACCAAACAGAGCCTATTAAATAAGTGAAACAATAAAGGATAGCTCAATGGTTACTAAATTTATCATAGTAGTGAAATAATGATAAATCTTTACTAAATCTTAAATGATAACCAAAATAAAAAACATAATTAAACTGTTTGATTGACTTGTACAGTAATGTTGCTTTTTTTATAATTTCGAATCTACATTTTAGTGCACACACCTAAGTAACATAAAATACCGACAAATGTAATCTAACTGAGCCTAGGAACAACAACAGAAATAAATAAGGAATAACTGAACGGTTAATAATAATTGATAATATTGTTATGATATTTAGCTTATAATTTAAAATAGTAATAACTTAATAAAGGACCACTTAATTTATGTTGGTATTATTTCTAATTCCAATTCTATATTTCAGTGCATAAACCGATGTAAGACATAATATCGACATACTATGACCTAACTGTCGACATACTATGACCTAACTGTCGACATACTATGACCTAACTGTCGACATACTATGACCTAACTGAACCTAAGAACATAAGTGAAAACATGATGAAGCATAACTCAATTATTAATTAAATAATGATAATATTAAAATTAAAAGAAATGAAATGATGTGTAGATTTTAACTAAATCATAAATCGAAATAACTAAATGGAATAACAGACGTCAACAGAAATTTTGTATTTTTTTACCCAAGCCTGATTCTATATTTCAGGCCATTCACCTGTGTCAGATGAAATATCAGCCCTATAAACTAATTGAACCTAAGGGGATAAGTGAAAAATTTAAAGCATAACTGAATGGTTACTATATTGATAAAAATAGTAACAGTAAGAAAGTGATATGTAATTTTTAAATCAATCATAAATCGAAATGACTAAATTGAATGACTGACGTGAACAGAAATTTTGTATTTTTTGTACATAAGCCTGAAATAATAAACGAAATAACTAAAGTAATTGACTACCGTGAACACATATTTTAATTTTTTCCCCCCTATTCCTGAATCTGCATTTCAGGACATTCACTTAAGTAAGATGAAATTTTATAATTCAACCACTAAATGGAATGACTGACATAAACAGAAAGTTTGTATTTTTTTGCCTAATCCTAAATCATATATATATATATATATATATATATATATATATATATATATATATATATATATATATATACATATATATATATATATATATATATATATATATATATATATATATATATATATATATATATATATATATATATACAAATATATATATATATATATATATAAATATATATATATATATATATATATATATATATATATATATACAAATATATATATATATATATATATATATATATATATATATATATATATATATATATATATATATATATATATATATATATATATATATATATATATATATATATATATATATATATATAATCATATGTAACTGTAATAAGTAAATTTTAACTAAATCTTGAAACAATGATAATTGCGGAATTAATTATGACGAAATTGAATGAATGTCATATACAGTAATGTTGATTTTATACCTAAAACCGAATCTGGAAAGTAATTGACTACCGTGAACACATATTTTAATTTTTTCCCCCTATTCCTGAATCTGTATTTCAGGACTTTCACTTAAGAAATAAATGACTTTTAGTTATTGACTGCCGAGAACAGATATATTTTTTTTGTCTTATTCCTGAATCTGTATTTCAGGAGATTCACCTAAGTAAGATGAAATTTTATAATTCAATCACTAAATGGAATGACTGACATAAACAGAAAGTTTTTATTTTTTTACCTAATCCTAAATCTATATTGAAGGGCATTCACCTATGTAATATGAAATATCGGCAATATAACCTAACCGAAGCTAAGTACTGTATACTCTTAAATGTCATATATTCCAGAAAAAGAACATTTAGATAAAAACACTACATTGTCATATGTACCACAAATAACAATTGTATATATATAGTAATAAATATTTATATATAGTAATAAATAATATTACCTAAATGAATCATAAATAATGATAATTATAATTGTCGTAACTGATTTGAATAATTTAAAATCAATTTTATAATTCCGAATTAATTTTTCAGTGTATACTCGTGAGTAAGCTAACAAATCAATAAATGTCCACACTAAACCGAAGGACTTAGTAAAAGAATAAAAAATAATAATATCTCATGTTGCTAAGTTACTTAGTTGGTTACTGAAATTCATGAAAATGGTTATCATATGTAACAATAATAAGAGCAATTTTAACTAAATCATATAAACAATGATAATTACGTAATTAATTAATACGAAATTAAATGAATGTCATATACAGTAATGTTGATTTAATACCTAAAACCGAATCTGAAAATAACTAAATTGAATAACTGACGTGAACAGAATTTTTTTATTTTTTTTACCTAATCCTGGAATAATAAACGAAATAACTAAAGTTATTGACTGCCGCGAACCGATATTTTAATTTATTTTTCCTATTCCTTAATCTGAATGTCTGGACATTCACCTAAGTTAGATAAAATTTTAAAATTCAATCGCTAAATTGAATGACTGACGTGAACAGAAAGTTTGTATTAATTTACCTAATCCTGAATCTATATTTCAGCGCATTCACCTATGTAAGATGAAATATCGGCAATATAACCTTAGTGAATCTAAGGGCATAAGTATAGACATGAAGCCTAACCGAATGGTTACTAAATTGATGAAAATGGCAACAGTAATAATATAATGTGTAAATTTTAACTAAATCATAAACCGAATAACTAAATTGAATAACTGACGTGAACAGAAGTTAAGTATTTTTCTTTACCTAATCCTGGAATAATAAACGAAATAACTAAAGTAATTGACTACAGTGAAGACATATTTTTATTTTTTTTCCCCTATTCCTGAATCTTTATTTCAGGACATAAGATCGAAGGACTTAGTAAAAGAATAAAAAATAGAAATAACTCAAGTTGCTAAGTTACTAATTTGGTTACTAAAATTCATGAAAATGGTAATCATATGTAACAGTTATCAAAAAAAATTTAACTAAATCTTGAAACAATGAAAATTACGGAATTAATTATGACGAAATTAAATGAATGTCTTATACAATATATTAATTTTATACCAAAAACCAAATCTGGAAATAACAAAATTGAATAACTGACGTAAACAGAAAGTTTGTATTTTTTTACCTAATCCTTAATCTATATTTCAGCGCATTCACTATGTAAGATGAAATATCGGATAGTACCCCTATCTGAACCTAGGCGCATATGTGAAAACATGATGAAGCACAACTCAATTATTAATAAAATCATGACATTAGTAAAAGTAATACAGTAATAAGTAAATTTTAACTCAATCTTGAAACAATGATAATTACGGAATTAATTATGACGATATTGAATGAATGTCATATACAGTAATGTTGATTTTCTTTCTAATACCGGATCTGGAAATAACTAAGTAACTATATAGAATGACTGACGTAAACAGAAAGTTTGTATTTATTTACCTAATCCTGAATCTATATTAAAGGGCATTCACCTATGTAAGATGAAATATCGGAAATATAACCTAAGTACTCGATACTCTTAAATATCATATATATAAAAAAAAAAAAAAAAACCATTTAGATAAAAACACTACAATGTCATATGTACCACAAATAACAATTGTATATGTGTTGTGCATATATATATATATATATATATATATATATATAAAATGTTAACAATATATATATATATATATATATATATATATATATATATATATATATATATATATATATATATATTATATATATATATATATATTATATATATATATATATATTATATATATATATATATATATATATATATATATATATATATATATATATATATATATATATATATATATATATATATATATATATATATATATATATATATATATATATATAGTAATAAATAATATTACCTACATGAATCCAAAATAATGACAATTATATTTGTCGTAACTGAATTGAATGACGTAAATTCAATTTTATAATTCCGAATCTATTATTCAACATATACTCGTAAGTAAGATAACAAATCAATAAATGACTGCACAAAACCGAAGGACTTAAGTAAAAAAAAAATATATATATATATAAATAACTCAAGTTGCTAATTTACTAAGTTGGTTACTAAAATTCATGAAAATTGTCATATATGACAATAATAAGAAAAATTTTAACTAAATCGTTTAACAATGATAATTACGGAATTAATTAAGACGAAATTAAATGAATGTCATATACAGTAATGTTGATTTAATACCTAAAACCGAATCTGAAAATAACTAAATTGAATAACTGACGTGAACAGAATTTTTTTATTTTTTTTACCTAATCCTGGAATAATAAACGAAATAACTAAAGTTCAACGAACTTTAATGACTGACTGACTTAAATGAACTTTAATGACTGACGAACGAAATGACTGCCCTGAACAGATATTTTAATTTTTTTTTCTAATTCCATAATCTGTATTTCAGGAGATTCACCTAAGTAAGATAAAATTTTAAAATTCAATCGCTAAATTGAATGACTGACGTGAACAGAAAGTTTGTATTTATTTACCTAATCCTGAATCTATATTTCAGCGCATTCACCTATGTAAGATGAAATATCGGCAATATAACCTTAGTGAATCTAAGGGCATAAGTATAGACATGAAGCCTAACTGAATGGTTACTAAATTGATGAAAATGGCAACAGTAATAATATAATGTGTAAATTTTAACTAAATCATAAACCGAATAACTAAATTGAATAACTGACGTGAACAGAAGTTAAGTATTTTTCTTTACCTAATCCTGGAATAATAAACGAAATAACTAAAGTAATTGACTACAGTGAAGACATATTTTTATTTTTTTTCCCCTATTCCTGAATCTTTATTTCAGGACATAAGATCGATGGACTTAGTAAAAGAATAAAAAATAGAAATAACTCAAGTTGCTAAGTTACTAATTTGGTTACTAAAATTCATTGAAATAGTAATCATATGTATCAGTAATAAGAAAATATCAACTAAATCTTGAAACAATGATAATTACGGAATTAATTAAGCCCAAATTGATTGAATGTCATATACAGTAAGGTTGATTTTATACAAAACCGAATCTGGAAATAACTGACGTGATGACTGACGTGAACAGAAAGTTTGTATTTCTTTACCTAATCCTGAATCTATTAATTATTTTTAGGTAGGTCAATTAGGGTAAAAGTAAGTAAGAGTTAACAACTCATAGTAGTTAAAAACTGGCTATATTTCGTCCCCCTCCGGGACATAATCATGCCTAAAACATCATTACATATAATTAACAATTTTGTTTTAAATAGGATTTTTATAAAAAAGAAGAACACTTAACTTATTTAAACATTGAAAATTAAAATTAACATTGAGATCATTACCTTATCATGGGTGGAATTAGTCACATATACTCAAACAAAGTTGGTATTGTCAAAATGAGAAGTGGAAAATACATTAAATAAATACTCCTTCACACATAGATCCATAGACAGTTTTAAAAACTTAAAAAAGATTTAAAAAGATAAACTTTAACAAATAACAAAACACATGAACATAGAAAATGGTAACTCCAGAGGTAACCAAAATGAACCTTTCGTTTTTAATTTTGGTTTTATGACAATTATTATTAAAGAAAAAATTGAATAGAAAATTTTTAGATTGTAGTAAAATATATAATATTTTTTAGCATTTTTTTTTATTAAAAAATTATTATGTGACTGTGATTATTAATATGTGACTAATTCCACCCATGATAAGGTAATGATCTCAATGTTAATTTTAATTTTCAATGTTTAAATAAGTTAAGTGTTCTTCTTTTTTATAAAAATCCTATTTAAAACAAAATTGTTAATTATATGTAATGATGTTTTAGGCATGATTATGTCCCGGAGGGGGACGAAATATAGCCAGTTTTTAACTACTATGAGTTGTTAACTCTTACTTACTTTTACCCTAATTGACCTACCTAAAAATAATTATTAAATAAATAGGGACATCTAATTCTACTTCTGAATCTATGTTTAAGGGCATTCACCTATGTAAGATGAAATATCGACAATATAACCTAACCGAACCTAATTACTCGACACTCAAATGTCTTATATTCCAAAAAAAACATTTATGTATTTCAGCTCATTCACCTATCTAAGATGAAATATCGGATAGTAAAAAGAGTAATATGAAAATTTTAACTGAATCATAAATAGAAATAACTAACGTTTTGACTGCCGTGAACAGATATTTTTTTTTTTTTTTTGTCCCATTCCTGAATCTGTATTTTAGGACATTCACCTAAGTAACTTGAAATTTTATAATTCAATCACTACATTGAATGACTGATGCGAACAGAAAGTTTGTATTTATTTACCTAATCCTGAATCTATGTTTAAGGGCATTCACCTATGTAAGATGAAATATCGGCAATATAACCTAACCGAACCTAATTACTCGACACTCAAATGTCTTATATTTAAAAAAAAAACATTTAGCTAAAACCACTCCAATGTCACATGTGCTACAAATAACAATTGTATATGTATATATATATATATATATATATATATATATATATATATATATATAACAAATCTATAAATGTCCACACTAAACCGACGGACTTAAGTAAATGAATAAAAAATAAAATAACTGACTAAATTGAATGACTAACGTGAACAGAAATATTGTATTTTTTGTACATAAGCCTGAAATAATAAACGAAATAACTAAAGTAATTGACTACCGTGAACACATATTTTAATTTTTTTCCCCCTATTCCTGAATCTGTATTTCATGACTTTCACTTAAGTAATAAATGACTTTTAGTTATTGACTGCCGAGAACAGATATATTTTTTTTTGTCTTATTCCTGAATCTGTATTTCAGGGGATTCACCTAAGTAAGATGAAATTTTATAATTCAATCACTAAATAGAATGACTGACATAAACAGAAAGTTTTTATTTTTTTACCTAATCCTAAATCTATATTGAAGGGCATTCACCTATGTAATATGAAATATCGGCAATATAACCTAACCGAAGCTAAGTACTGTATACTCTTAAATGTCATATATTCCAGAAAAAGAACATTTAGATAAAAACACTACATTGTCATATGTACCACAAATAACAATTGTATATATATAGTAATAAATATTTATATATAGTAATAAATAATATTACCTAAATGAATCATAAATAATGATAATTATAATTGTCGTAACTGATTTGAATAATTTAAAATCAATTTTATAATTCCGAATTAATTTTTCAGTGTATACTCGTGAGTAAGCTAACAAATCAATAAATGTCCACACTAAACCGAAGGACTTAGTAAAAGAATAAAAAATAATAATATCTCATGTTGCTAAGTTACTTAGTTGGTTACTGAAATTCATGAAAATGGTTATCATATGTAACAATAATAAGAGCAATTTTAACTAAATCATATAAACAATGATAATTACGTAATTAATTAATACGAAATTGAATGATTGTCATACACAGTAATGTTGATTTTATTCCTAATACCGAATCTGGAAATAACTAAATTGAATAACTGACGTGAACAGAAATGTTGTAATTTTTTTTACCAAATCCTGGAATAACAAATCGA
Organism: Gerris lacustris; assembly: GCA_951217055.1. Taxonomy (NCBI): domain Eukaryota; kingdom Metazoa; phylum Arthropoda; class Insecta; order Hemiptera; family Gerridae; genus Gerris; species Gerris lacustris. The sequence continues at coordinate 30,849,666 of OX578280.1, forward strand.
AATAACTAAAGTTATTGACTGCCGCGAACCGATATTTTAATTTATTTTTCCTATTCCTTAATCTGAATGTCTGGACATTCACCTAAGTTAGATAAAATTTTAAAATTCAATCGCTAAATTGAATGACTGACGTGAACAGAAAGTTTGTATTAATTTACCTAATCCTGAATCTATATTTCAGCGCATTCACCTATGTAAGATGAAATATCGGCAATATAACCTTAGTGAATCTAAGGGCATAAGTATAGACATGAAGCCTAACCGAATGGTTACTAAATTGATGAAAATGGCAACAGTAATAATATAATGTGTAAATTTTAACTAAATCATAAACCGAATAACTAAATTGAATAACTGACGTGAACAGAAGTTAAGTATTTTTCTTTACCTAATCCTGGAATAATAAACGAAATAACTAAAGTAATTGACTACAGTGAAGACATATTTTTATTTTTTTTCCCCTATTCCTGAATCTTTATTTCAGGACATAAGATCGAAGGACTTAGTAAAAGAATAAAAAATAGAAATAACTCAAGTTGCTAAGTTACTAATTTGGTTACTAAAATTCATGAAAATGGTAATCATATGTAACAGTTATCAAAAAAAATTTAACTAAATCTTGAAACAATGAAAATTACGGAATTAATTATGACGAAATTAAATGAATGTCTTATACAATATATTAATTTTATACCAAAAACCAAATCTGGAAATAACAAAATTGAATAACTGACGTAAACAGAAAGTTTGTATTTTTTTACCTAATCCTTAATCTATATTTCAGCGCATTCACTATGTAAGATGAAATATCGGATAGTACCCCTATCTGAACCTAGGCGCATAAGTGAAAACATGATGAAGCACAACTCAATTATTAATAAAATCATGACATTAGTAAAAGTAATACAGTAATAAGTAAATTTTAACTCAATCTTGAAACAATGATAATTACGGAATTAATTATGACGATATTGAATGAATGTCATATACAGTAATGTTGATTTTCTTTCTAATACCGGATCTGGAAATAACTAAGTAACTATATAGAATGACTGACGTAAACAGAAAGTTTGTATTTATTTACCTAATCCTGAATCTATATTAAAGGGCATTCACCTATGTAAGATGAAATATCGGAAATATAACCTAAGTACTCGATACTCTTAAATATCATATATATAAAAAAAAAAAAAAACCATTTAGATAAAAACACTACAATGTCATATGTACCACAAATAACAATTGTATATGTGTTGTGCATATATATATATATATATATATATATATATATATATATATATATATATATATATATATATATATATATATAAAATGTTAACAATATATATATATATATATATATATATATATATATATATATATATATATATATATATATATATATATATATATATATATATATATATATATAGTAATAAATAATATTACCTACATGAATCCAAAATAATGACAATTATATTTGTCGTAACTGAATTGAATGACGTAAATTCAATTTTATAATTCCGAATCTATTATTCAACATATACTCGTAAGTAAGATAACAAATCAATAAATGACTGCACAAAACCGAAGGACTTAAGTAAAAAAAAAAATATATATATATAAATAACTCAAGTTGCTAATTTACTAAGTTGGTTACTAAAATTCATGAAAATTGTCATATATGACAATAATAAGAAAAATTTTAACTAAATCGTTTAACAATGATAATTACGGAATTAATTAAGACGAAATTAAATGAATGTCATATACAGTAATGTTGATTTAATACCTAAAACCGAATCTGAAAATAACTAAATTGAATAACTGACGTGAACAGAATTTTTTTATTTTTTTTACCTAATCCTGGAATAATAAACGAAATAACTAAAGTTCAACGAACTTTAATGACTGACTGACTTAAATGAACTTTAATGACTGACGAACGAAATGACTGCCCTGAACAGATATTTTAATTTTTTTTTCTAATTCCATAATCTGTATTTCAGGAGATTCACCTAAGTAAGATAAAATTTTAAAATTCAATCGCTAAATTGAATGACTGACGTGAACAGAAAGTTTGTATTTATTTACCTAATCCTGAATCTATATTTCAGCGCATTCACCTATGTAAGATGAAATATCGGCAATATAACCTTAGTGAATCTAAGGGCATAAGTATAGACATGAAGCCTAACTGAATGGTTACTAAATTGATGAAAATGGCAACAGTAATAATATAATGTGTAAATTTTAACTAAATCATAAACCGAATAACTAAATTGAATAACTGACGTGAACAGAAGTTAAGTATTTTTCTTTACCTAATCCTGGAATAATAAACGAAATAACTAAAGTAATTGACTACAGTGAAGACATATTTTTATTTTTTTTCCCCTATTCCTGAATCTTTATTTCAGGACATAAGATCGATGGACTTAGTAAAAGAATAAAAAATAGAAATAACTCAAGTTGCTAAGTTACTAATTTGGTTACTAAAATTCATTGAAATAGTAATCATATGTATCAGTAATAAGAAAATATCAACTAAATCTTGAAACAATGATAATTACGGAATTAATTAAGCCCAAATTGATTGAATGTCATATACAGTAAGGTTGATTTTATACAAAACCGAATCTGGAAATAACTGACGTGATGACTGACGTGAACAGAAAGTTTGTATTTCTTTACCTAATCCTGAATCTATTAATTATTTTTAGGTAGGTCAATTAGGGTAAAAGTAAGTAAGAGTTAACAACTCATAGTAGTTAAAAACTGGCTATATTTCGTCCCCCTCCGGGACATAATCATGCCTAAAACATCATTACATATAATTAACAATTTTGTTTTAAATAGGATTTTTATAAAAAAGAAGAACACTTAACTTATTTAAACATTGAAAATTAAAATTAACATTGAGATCATTACCTTATCATGGGTGGAATTAGTCACATATACTCAAACAAAGTTGGTATTGTCAAAATGAGAAGTGGAAAATACATTAAATAAATACTCCTTCACACATAGATCCATAGACAGTTTTAAAAACTTAAAAAAGATTTAAAAAGATAAACTTTAACAAATAACAAAACACATGAACATAGAAAATGGTAACTCCAGAGGTAACCAAAATGAACCTTTCGTTTTTAATTTTGGTTTTATGACAATTATTATTAAAGAAAAAATTGAATAGAAAATTTTTAGATTGTAGTAAAATATATAATATTTTTTAGCATTTTTTTTTATTAAAAAATTATTATGTGACTGTGATTATTAATATGTGACTAATTCCACCCATGATAAGGTAATGATCTCAATGTTAATTTTAATTTTCAATGTTTAAATAAGTTAAGTGTTCTTCTTTTTTATAAAAATCCTATTTAAAACAAAATTGTTAATTATATGTAATGATGTTTTAGGCATGATTATGTCCCGGAGGGGGACGAAATATAGCCAGTTTTTAACTACTATGAGTTGTTAACTCTTACTTACTTTTACCCTAATTGACCTACCTAAAAATAATTATTAAATAAATAGGGACATCTAATTCTACTTCTGAATCTATGTTTAAGGGCATTCACCTATGTAAGATGAAATATCGACAATATAACCTAACCGAACCTAATTACTCGACACTCAAATGTCTTATATTCCAAAAAAAACATTTATGTATTTCAGCTCATTCACCTATCTAAGATGAAATATCGGATAGTAAAAAGAGTAATATGAAAATTTTAACTGAATCATAAATAGAAATAACTAACGTTTTGACTGCCGTGAACAGATATTTTTTTTTTTTTTTTGTCCCATTCCTGAATCTGTATTTTAGGACATTCACCTAAGTAACTTGAAATTTTATAATTCAATCACTACATTGAATGACTGATGCGAACAGAAAGTTTGTATTTATTTACCTAATCCTGAATCTATGTTTAAGGGCATTCACCTATGTAAGATGAAATATCGGCAATATAACCTAACCGAACCTAATTACTCGACACTCAAATGTCTTATATTTAAAAAAAAAACATTTAGCTAAAACCACTCCAATGTCACATGTGCTACAAATAACAATTGTATATGTATATATATATATATATATATATATATATATATATATATATATATATAACAAATCTATAAATGTCCACACTAAACCGACGGACTTAAGTAAATGAATAAAAAATAAAATAACTGACTAAATTGAATGACTAACGTGAACAGAAATATTGTATTTTTTGTACATAAGCCTGAAATAATAAACGAAATAACTAAAGTAATTGACTACCGTGAACACATATTTTAATTTTTTTCCCCCTATTCCTGAATCTGTATTTCATGACTTTCACTTAAGTAATAAATGACTTTTAGTTATTGACTGCCGAGAACAGATATATTTTTTTTTGTCTTATTCCTGAATCTGTATTTCAGGGGATTCACCTAAGTAAGATGAAATTTTATAATTCAATCACTAAATAGAATGACTGACATAAACAGAAAGTTTTTATTTTTTTACCTAATCCTAAATCTATATTGAAGGGCATTCACCTATGTAATATGAAATATCGGCAATATAACCTAACCGAAGCTAAGTACTGTATACTCTTAATAAATACCCTTACGTAACTATAATTTATTTATCTCAAAAACATTTACTAACCGTTGATTAATAATAAGCGAAGAAGTTAGTAATTTCGATACTGATATGTCTCTAATGTATTACAAAGTAAGTACTCGATACTCTTAAATGTCATATATACGGAAAAAAAAAATTAGATATAAACACTACAACGTCATATGTACCACAAATGACAATTGCATATTTATTGCGTATATATATATATATATATATATATATATATATATATATATATATATATATATATATATATATATACAATATTATATATAGTTATATATGTATATATATATATATTTATATAGAAAACAAACAAAACTCAGGTTTCGGTCACAAAAAACGTCTCTATGTTACAATCCCGACGTTTCGGTTTTTACTTAAAACCTTCTTCAGGGGCCGTAAAACATCTAAACAACGACTAACAACGATTTTTGTCGTTGTTTAGATGTTTTACGGCCCCTGAAGAAGGTTTTAAGTAAAAACCGAAACGTCGGGATTGTAACATAGAGACGTTTTTTGTGACCGAAACCTGAGTTTTGTTTGTTTTCTGTTTATTTTTACGGTCGAGGATTTATTCATTTATATATATATATATATATATATATATATATATATATATATATATATATATATATATATATATATATATATATATATATATATATAATAGTTATAATAGTTGTAAAGAATATTACCTTAATGAATCCTATATAATAATAATTATAATAATTATCATAACTAAATTGAATCATTTAAAATAAATTTTATAATGCCGGATCTATTTTTCAGTCTTGAGTAAGATAACAAATCAATAAATGTTCACACTAAACCGAAAGACATAAGTAAAAGAATAAAAAAAAAAAAAAAACTCAAGTTGCTAAGTAACTAAAATTCATGACGATAGTTATCATATTATGAAATAATAATAAGTGATTTCTAAATAAACCGTGAAACAATGATTATCTCGGAATTAATTATGACGACATTGAATGAATGTCATACACAGTAATGTTGATTTTATTCCTAATACCGAATATGGATTTCAAGGCATACACCGAATTAACATAAAATACCGACAAAATTTAACCTAATTGAGCCTAGGACCATAACTGGAAAAAAGTAAGGGGAATAACTAATAAATATAATTTAGTAATTTCGATACTCATTTGTCTCTAATGTATTACAAAGTAAGTACTCGATACTCTTAAATGTCACATATACAAATAATAACATTTAAAAATAAACACTACAATGTCATGTGTACCACAAATGACGATTGTATATATATATATATATATATTATACATGTAATTAGCTATCTTGAATATGTTATGTTTAACGCAAAGAATAATAAGACTAAAGTCACTGCTCGTTGCAGATTAAGTACGGAATTGTAGACAACATATTATGCATATCTAATATGTTATATAATAAAACCTGAAAACAATTGTAGTACAATACCAACGGTACATATAAAGTAAACCTGAAATTGACAATGAATATAGAAAAAAACATATGGAAAATGTTTAATTAAACCTGAAAAGAAAAAAAAAAATATGCACAAATATATTTAACTTACCATGACAGAGAACTAAAACTAAATATAAAGATGTATGAGTACGTTATGTCATTAGCTTTCTATAATTAATCTTATATTATGTTATTGCAGAAGAAGTACGTAGTGCAAATGATCATATTTTTAACACAAATTATTTTATCTCTATTAGATATGAGTTCTACACATAGCAATGAGATTTAATATCGTATTACTGTTAATAGTACGTATTCTATTAAAGAAATCCTTTAAATCCTAACTATAATTAGTTCATCCTGAATTACATAGGCAAAAAAAATAAGGAATACATATGTAAATATGACTTACCTTAACCTGAAATAAATAAGAAACAAATACATACTGTCATACAAATAATAATTTACTAAACCTTAAATGTAATAAATAACAAACATTTTCCATAGTCTCAATAAGCACATTAATGAAATAATGGAATAGAATAATTTGAAAGAAATAATACATGACATTATTCATAAGGAGGCAGTCATTTTCGGTCAAGCACGAATAAGATAAGAAATATTTTTTATATGGATGTTACTATGTCCAATATAATTAAGAATAATAACGATTTACTTGAACCACCAGACTGGAAAAAGAACTGATTGAATTATTAGACATTTTAAAGAGAGACATGTTGCTTCTATGACAAATTAAAACATTTAAGGCATCTCCGGCAAAATTTTAAGAACACATAGGCGGTTAAATAAGTAAACTGCACGCGAGTTAAAGAAGACGAATAAAAGCAATAAGCAAGGTTTTGGTTCATTTAATATAAATTAGGATGGAACTGATTTTGTAAAAAGAATTCTAAGATAACATTGGCGATTGTATATATTCAATGACAATTCTCACATTGAGGGAAACATTGCGTTTTACTGCTTATGTTAAGTAAGCAATTTCAATATTTTTGTTAACGCACATAATTTGTATGTATTATTTTTTAGGTACGTTATGTTTTTTCACAGGTATAGGATTAAGTTGTTTTTGTTCTTTTACTTCTGCATATAAAGATAAAGTATTGTGATTTAGCGGGAATTCGATGTTGAGATTTCGATGGATTTTCACGTTTTGAGGTCCCCTGAGTCTAGTTTATAGGAAATGTCTCTGTGTATAGAATCCTGGAGCCTTAACTACTGTGCCGATTTTGACAATTATGGCATACATGATCAGAAAATTCATACCCCGATGCGAAATTTAGAAATTAAATTTAAGCTCACAATTAATAATGTTAAATATAGAGATTTGAGGGGCGCTACCCCCGAAAACTCTGAAATGCGTGATAACAAAAATTACTCGATAACGATTCAAACGGTTTTAAAACGTAGTCTACTTAAATACAAATCAAACGGTATAAGTTTATTTTTTCTGGAGAAGTCTATTTCCTAAAAAAAGTAGCTTTAAATGCGGACAGAGAGAGGCCGGATTCGATTATCCGCCAGGAAGAAGTTACTTTTATGGTGAAATTCGATTAAATGTTCAATTAAATGTACTTATGAAAACTCGTAAATGGAAAAAACTGGGCTAAGTAAGTATGAACCCGTATTTAAGAGACAGTGCCTTAGTTGTCTCGTACCGATTTCTTTTTATTCCCCCCCCCCCCCCCCACCACACCAGGTTTATTAAGTTATATCTTTGGTGATGTTAATATGTGAAATCTAGTTTATTGAAGTTCTACGTTTGGAAGTGTTAAGATCTAATTTGTAATATAACTCATAAGATTGAAGTAATATATAATATAAAATTACGTGCGCATTACGGGATAACCCTTGACTATATACTAAATGAAATGGACGATTGTTGTCAATTTGATTAGAAAAATATAGTTAAGTAAGAAATTGTGATATTTTTGATAAAAGCAAAAACATTCCTGTAGAATATGTTATACCTATAACACAAATAAACAACAATAAACTAATTTTAGAGTGCATACTCTTTACAACTAATATGTTATAAAATAATAAATTTAAAATGAGAAAACAATATCACCAAAGATCTAACTTCAGTAAACCTGAAAAGAATTAATACGAACAAATAAACTTAAACCTAAACCTAGGAGAGAGAAATAACTTACCTAAAATTAAATTGGAAACATCATAAGATCTAATCTATAGGTGTGCGTACTTAATTTTAGGTAATATTATTTTGGTTTTAATGCAGTAATTACAACGTCAAACATTTGCTGAGAAAAAAAACAACATGCTAAAGACCTTCTTTTTAGCAAAAAAAAAAAAATTACGTGTAATAAGCAACAATTTTATTTGGTACTCATTTAATTTCATCAAGATATCGTTATAAGTGGTACCGATAACAATGAAAATAACGAACTGCTTATTGCAAATAGCACGTATTATTTTAACAAAATTTCCTTTTATCATTATAACAATTGTTAGTGCAACCTGAAATAAAGAAGAAAAACAGAAAAGAACTAACTATTTACATATAAATAATAATACTTACCTTAAACTGAAATGTTACAATACACATATACATGCAAATAAATATCAATAGATAAAAACACTACAATGCCATATGTACCACAAAGGACGATTGTATTTGTGTATATATATATATATATATATATATATATATATATATATATATATATATATATATATATATTTATATAATATATATATATTATATATATATTATATATGTATTTTAACATTTCAGTTTAAGGTAAGTAATATTATAATAAGACATGGAAATAAAGTAAATATAAAAATGAAAGAAAATATTTCACTGTAAAAACAGAAACGGATAAAATTGAAGTTAAAACGTATCACTGTTCAATTAAATAAGTTATGGGTAATAGGAAGAGCAAAGTACCTAAATTTCTAAGTACCGAAAATGTAGCATTATCCAATATGAGATGATTAGTGGAATAACAAAAAGTTAAATCTTAGGTAAACAATGTATGTGACATTTATTAATACTTTTGAAAACAATTTTCAAGTAGACAGGTCAAATATCCTAAACGGGAACCAAAATTTAAACCTAAACCTAGGAAAGACATAACTTACCCAAAATTGAAAATGAAATACCATAAGATTTAATCAGTGTGAGTATTGACGAAGTAAACAGAAATTAATAAATGGATAATCGGGTTATCGTTAAGATATGAACTTATACCTCTGTTAATTGAGGTGCATATAAAATGTATAACTATTTTATAAGAGGTTAAACAGCGTGAAGGGCATATGGTAATTGACAAATCCAAACAATTGGAGAAACCTAGGCTATTATAGACAGTAAATTAATTTTTTTATTAATTCATTATTAAAATGATTGTCACTAATTAAGTTGAATTCAAATGCCAAATACGTTGGATTAATTAACTGGAATAAGTATAACATCTCAGTACATTGAAATAATTAATGCTGAAATAGGTTAAGAGAGTGCAATATTGATTTCATGCCTAATGAAAATGAAAAAAGATAACGTTTAAGGAGGCGTTGCAATTTGATATGTTGTAGTAACTATTAAAAATTCCTTACAATTAATGTGCTAATGAATTATGTATTCTGGTCTTTAAATATATCATGTATACGCTTAATTATGTAAATGGAATAGTTTAAGTTGATTCGATAAGATTACTGACCATGTAAGAAGTAATAACAATTGGTGAAATAACATAAATGGGAGACATGTAGATATTTTAAAAAATACAAACAGTAAAAAATGATTACGTTCGGAGGAGACGTTGTATATTATTTGATATTTTAATTTTGATGTAAGAATAATCTTGGAAAAAAATTAAACCAAAGAGACAAACTTAAAATAATGTATTATCCAGCGATTAATTTAATAAACACAGGTAAGAAATATTAACTAATTAAAGCTATGGAAATATTTTTGGACGATTAGCAATTTAAATATGAATTTCAAATATTATACAAACAAAATGCTGCAGGAAATGTGAATTGCCGTTAACAGCTCTAATTCTTGGGAATATATAACAATTCAACCTGAAAAAGAACTGTCCCGTGGTAAACTTTGAATTCTTATAATTTTCCTTTTAAAAACCATGATTTTAACTGCAAAGTTTAAAAAGAAGTGTCTTTAAAGTGCACATAAATGCTTGGTACTGTAACATCTTGAGGTGCACAATTTTAACAAAACAATCTTAAGCATGTTCACTCATACATCAAAGTAATGAAGATAATATACTGTGTCAGTTTAGGATCCTTTTAGGGTAATAAAGAAATTGAAAAAAAAAAAAAAAAAAAAAAAGCTACAGAAGATGTAAAAAAACCGTTAATAGCACTAATTCTAGGGAAGATATAAAAATTTAAGCTGATTTGAGCGGCAAAAAGTAGTCATAGGACACAGAGCCAATGAATAATATGATTCTAAGAATGACCGTTTCAAGGTGACCTTTGGTAATTTGCCCTGTCAAGAGAATTTTAGCGGCGAGTAGTAGGTGAAAGAAAAAGCTTAACTGGAAGTGGCCAGTAGTTGTAAAAATAGTTAAAAGAAGGTGGATTATTTTTTACTTAGAAAAGAGATCCACAATCTCATTGTTGAAAAAGGACTGCGCCGTGGTAAACTTTGAATTCTTAGAATCTCCGTATTAGTTAATAGGACACAATGGAATGAAATAATAGGATTCTAGGAGTAACCGTTTCAAGGTGAAGTTTGGAAATTTCATCAGACAATACGATTTTTTCGGCGTGTAGTTGGTAAAATTTAGTAAGAGAAAATGTATTATTTTAGCCTTAGAAAAGAGAAACAAAGAGGTATTACAAAGGTGATTATGATGTCTAGCGTTATATGTATTCTTCAACTTACTGTCTTTGAAAGCTTTATATCATTTCAAAAACTGCGTCATGATAAGCTTTCAATTCTTAAAATTTCCCTGTTACAAACCACAATTCTACGTAGAATTGAAGGGAAAAAAGTTGCCTAAAGTACACATAAATGTGGGGTAAATCTTGAGGTCGTTAAGAAAAATATTAAGTTCATGTATATGGAATTTTCATATATTGATATCTGTATTATAAGTAATAACTCTTGTTAATCAATTAATAATATTTCTTGACAATTACAAACGAATGTAAAGCTTACGGTCAAACATTCTATACGACCGAAAAAAAAGTATCACGTAAGAAAAGTGGCATTTATAAGAATATTTTTAATATAAATATAGTTGATGGATCCTTAGGTGTGAAAATTAAAACATTACTCCATTATTGTTTTAAGAGACGTTTCTACCCGTAATCTTAAGGTCATCATTAGGACAGTTTATATAATGAATAGTGTTACGGATAATGTGCAATTAGAATTAAAAAGCTTTAAAGGTTCTCAATGAAAAAATTCTGGTTTATTAGAATACATATCAATTGAAAAAGTTTATTGCCAAACGTTAAATTTGTTATTATTTTGGTTATTAAGTTGTAGAATGATGTTAATGGTTGTAAAAAGTTTGTAAACTTAATTTTTAAGTTTTTATAAGAAAAACTTAATTAATGTAAATGTTATAATTATTGACGCTCTCTTATTGAGATAGAGATTAATTTCCGTCGTACAGCTAAGTATTACCATGAACACTAATCATGTGATCAAGAATGTTAATTTTCATCAAATTAGCGTATGTAATCATAGGGCAATAATGTAATTGATTATTTTTACATTTTATTGTATTATTTAATATTGTATTATTTTAAATTTATACATCTTATTGATTATTTTGTCATTTTAGAAATAAAGACTGATGATGACCTTAAGATTACGGGTCGAAACGTATCTTAAAAAAATAATGGAGTAATGTCTTAATTTTCACACCTAAAGATCCATCAACTATATTTATATTGTAATTACAAAGGTGCTGACTTCAACATATTCAAGAATAATTTTATGAATTAATGAAATATGAAGTGAACATTTGGATCATCCTAATTGTAAGCCTTTATGACGTATAATATATTCACACATGTATAAAGAAGAACTAAGTAATGTCGTACAAAGTAAGGGGACTTCATTTGTTGTCAATTTCCTATATGTGAATTGGAAGTAATGTTGAATTACGCTATTTATAGTGTGAGTAACAGCTAACAGCAATGTTTTACGAATTAAGAGATTTTGGCGGTTAAAAGTTGTCAAAAACAACTTGAAATGTTTAATTGGAATAATATTGGAGTACGTACTTAACAAAATGTCATGAAATTTTAAAACAACGTCGCATTTATAATTGAAACACTGAAAAAAAAAAAAAATACTACTTCGTAAGAGAATTAAAGTCAAGAAACGGATAAATTAACATACAACTTTTTTCAATGTTTGTCTTTTGTGACAAATAGTAAAGTTTCGTTTTGAAGAAAAATAGTAAAGTTATATTAAAGGGGACAACAGTTTGAAAAATATTTGAGGAACAGCCTTTTCCAGGTGGCCTTTGGAAATTTCCACGGTCAAGAGGATTTTAGCGGCGATTATTGGGTGAAAAAAAAAGCTTAACTGGAAATGGCCAGTAGATGTAAAAATAGTTAAAAGAAGGTGGATTATTTTTTACTTAGAAGAGAGATTCACAATCTCATTGTTGAAAAAGGACTGCGCCGTGGTAAACTTTGAATTCTTAAAATCTCCATAAACTCGTCAAAAAGAACAGATGAAATGAAATAATAGTAACCGTTTTAAAGTGAACTTTGGAAATATCCTCAGACAATAAGATTTTTTTGGCGGGTAGTAGGTAAAAATTATTGTACAGAAAATGTTTTTTTTTGCCGTAGAAAAAAGAGATACAAAAAGGTATTACAAAGATGATATTTTAGGAAACCAAAGGAGTACTGGCTGTTAATGATGTCTAGCCTCATATAATATATTCTTCAACAAACCGTCTCTGAAAGCTTTACCTCGTTTGAGAAACTGATAAGCTTTAGATTTTTAAAATTTCCCTTTCAAAAACCACGTTTCTAAGTATAATTTAAGGAAAAGAAAACGAAGTCTCTAAAGTACACATAAATGTTGGGAACATCTTGAGGTCGTTTATAAAAATATGAAGTTCGTGATGTTATGTATATGGAATTTTATAAGATTACTAACTGTATTAGAAATAACAACTCTTGTTAATGAAGTAATAATATTTCTTGACAATTACAGACGAAAGGAAAAGCTTACGGTCAACATTCTATACATGGCCGAAAAAAAAAATTATCACGAAATAAAAGTGGCATTTATAAGAATAATTAACTGAGTTAATGCAATTTGAAACGAACAATTGGATCATTTTAATTGTAAGCCTTAATGACATATTATAATATATTCACTCAAGCATCAAAAAAACTAAGTAATGTACTGAGTCATGTAAATTAATTTTTTGACCATTTGCTATATATGAATTAGAAATAGAGTTGATCTACGCTATTTATAGATTGAGTAACCGTTGAGAGCAATGTTTTAATAATTCAAAGGGATTTTATCTGTTAAAAGTTGTCAAAAACAACTTGGAATGTTTAGAGTACGTACTTAACACAATGTGATTAAACTTTACAACAACGTCGCATTTATAATTGAAACGCGTTTTAATATATCCGAATACGTCATAAATATTAAATTATATATTTTGAAAGACCTGATTGTTGTTTCACATAGGAAAAGCTAATGGTGATGATGAAAACGATTTGTAGAAAACGAACTAACTACGTTGGATTACTGGATGATATGTGTAATAGCGGGTTTAAATTTACAATTCGATTATGACGAAGTATTTCATTAGTTTTGAATACGTTGAGTCAAGAACCGTGTATTGAAATACAAACAGAAAGATATTGTTAATGGTATCCCACTGGTGAATAGTTTTATCACTAAACAATGGGATTTACTTCAATAACTTTACGAACACTCCTTAAGTCGGATGGAATATTTAAGAGCCATTGGTACATCGACGTGACAATTGCATACTGAAAAGCATCTACTACTTAGGAAGTTAACTACAGTCAAAGGAAAAGGATAAATTAACATAGAATTTTTCTATTTATTAGCAATAAAACATATAGATCAATATATTTTTATATAAAATGAAGCACTACTCCTCAATAATTGAATAGTAAAATCAAATTAGTAAAAATAAAATTAGTATTGTACACATTGATTTATTGACAGATACAAATCATGAGGGCAATCAAAAAACATGTAGTGAGGTGGTAAAAAAATGAAGGTATAACTATTTCATAAGAGATTAAATATCTTGAAATAAAATATCTTGGGCACATGTTAATTGACAAATCCTAACAGTTGGGAAAACTTACGCTATGAAAGACAGTCAATTTAAATATATTTATATTAACACCAATACTTGTAACGTTGAAATGAAATGCCAAATACGTTGGATTAATTAACTGGAATAGTTATCACATTCAATTAATATTTAATGCTGAAATAGGTTAAGAGAGTAAGTTATTGATGTCAGGCCTAATAAAAATGGAGAAGATTACGTTGAAGGAGGCGTTGTAATGTGATATTTTTTAATAATCACAAAAAATATATTACACTTAATGTGCTAATGAGTTATGTATTTATATCTTTAAATACATGCTGGACATTCCATTATTTAGATGAAATAGTTAAGTTAATTCAAATTTATAAGATTGATTACATTACTGGCCCTCTAAGGAGTAATATATAATGGCTAAATTACCTACATAGGAGACTTAAAAATACTATTTTTTAAGTAGATGTTATTTCTTGGTATTTTAATTTTTATGACATTAATGTTGGAATAAAATAAAACCAAAGAGAAAAACTGAAAGTAATGCATTATCCAGCGTTTAATTCAATTGGTGTAGGTAAACAATATTAACTACTAAAAGCTATGGTAATATTTTTGGACGATTTGGCATTTAAATGTGAACTATAAATATTGTACAGCTACAGGAGATGTAAATAACCGTTAATAAATCTACTTCTTCAAGCTGGTATCAGCGGCGAAAATTTGTCATAGGACAAAGTGACAATAAGTAATATGATTCTAGGAATCACCTTTTCAAGGTGACCCTTTGGTAATTTCCCCAGTAAAGAGGATTTTAGCGGCGGGAAGTAGCTGAAAGAAAAAAAGATTTACTGGAAAAGTCGAGGAGTAGTCAAATCTTTTAAAGGATTATTTTGACCATATGAAAGAGAAACACAATTCTATAACAAAGCTGTTATTTTAGTAATCCTAAGGCGTACTGGCTTTTTGTGAAATCTACCCCTCATAACAATCCGTCTTAGTAGGCTTCACTTTCTTTGAAAAACTACGCCATGGTTAGCTATGAATACTGAAAATGCACATTCCAAAAACTGTATTAAATTATTTATATGGAATAGCTGTAGAATATACTTAATTGAATTGCAAATAAAAATAATGACTGAAGATGACTCTTAATGGAGTCGAAACGTTTTATAAAATGAATCAAAGGAGTTCAACGTAACTTATTAGACCTGACACTATCCATGGAGTTTTCCAATTTATAAAAATTTAATAGTTTGCCAAGGTTACGGGAAAACATTCTCTACGACTAAAAGAGTATCTTGTAATAAAAGTGACGTTCATATGAAGTATTAACTCAAGAAGTATGATGACTGAGAAATATTACTAACTAAGGAAATATGTAACGAATAATTAGGTCATTCTTATTTAAATCCTTGCAGGCATTTTAGACAGCAACGGCTGACGTAACATCTGACGCAATAATAGAATAAAGAAGCAGTAAGTATAACTGAAAAGGATAAGTGTTAATTTAATGACAAATATGAGATATTGGAAAAGCTAAAGATAGTAACATATTCAATTGCTTACTTGACAAAATAAACTAACTACATTAATGAACTGTGGAGATGACAAATATATAGATTCATAAATGGTGATGGTGAAAACGATTTCTACAAAACGAACTAACTACATTAGAGTACTGAACGAAATGTGTAATAGCGGGTTGTAATTTACAATTGGATTATAAAGAAGTATTTCATTAGTTTTGAATACGTTGAGTCAAGAACCGTGTATTGAAATACAAACAGAAAGATATTGTTAATGGTATCCCACTGGTGAATAGTTTTATCACTAAACAATAAATGGGATTTACTTCAATAACTTTACGAACACTCCTTAAGTCGGATGGAAAATCTATTAGCCATTGGTACATCGACATGACAATTGCATACTGAAAAGCGTACGTTATAAGGGGCTATCTATTACTATATATTACGTTAATATTTCAAGTTAATAAAGTTGTAACGGAATAACAAAAGAAATCTACTACTTAGGAAGTTAACTAAATTCATACGAAACGGATAAATTAACATAGAATTCTCTATTTTTTAGCAATTGAACATATAGATCAATATATTGTTCTATGAAATGAAGCACTACTAATCAATAATAGAATAGTAAGATCAAATAAGTGATTTATTGACAGATGCAAAACATGAGGGCAACATTTAGTGAGGTGCGTAAAAAAAATAAACGTATAGCTATTTCATAAATGATTAAATATCTTGAAGGGCACATGTAAATTAAAAAATCCTAACAGTTGGGAAAACTTACGCTATGAAAGACAGTCAATTTAAATATATTTATATTAATACCAATACTTGTAACGTTGAAATGAAATGCCAAATACGTTGGATTAATTAACTGGAATAGTTATCACAATCAATTAATATTTAATGCTGAAATAGGTTAAGAGAGTGAGTTATTGATGTCAGGCCTAATAAAAATGGAGAAGATTACGTTGAAGGAGGCGTTGTAATGTGATATTTTTTAATAATCACAAAAAATATATTACACTTAATGTGCTAATGAGTTATGTATTTATATCTTTAAATACATGCTGGACATTCCATTATTTAGATGAAATAGTTAAGTTAATTCAAATTTATAAGATTGATTACATTACTGGCCCTCTAAGGAGTAATATATAATGGCTAAATTACCTACATAGGAGACTTAAAAATACTATTTTTTAAGTAGATGTTATTTCTTGGTATTTTAATTTTTATGACATTAATGTTGGAATAAAATAAAACCAAAGAGAAAAACTGAAAGTAATGCATTATCCAGCGTTTAATTCAATTGGTGTAGGTAAACAATATTAACTACTAAAAGCTATGGTAATATTTTTGGACGATTTGGCATTTAAATGTGAACTATAAATATTGTACAGCTACAGGAGATGTAAATAACCGTTAATAAATCTACTTCTTCAAGCTGGTATCAGCGGCGAAAATTTGTCATAGGACAAAGTGACAATAAGTAATATGATTCTAGGAATCACCTTTTCAAGGTGACCCTTTGGTAATTTCCCCAGTAAAGAGGATTTTAGCGGCGGGAAGTAGCTGAAAGAAAAAAAGATTTACTGGAAAAGTCGAGGAGTAGTCAAATCTTTTAAAGGATTATTTTGACCATATGAAAGAGAAACACAATTCTATAACAAAGCTGTTATTTTAGTAATCCTAAGGCGTACTGGCTTTTTGTGAAATCTACCCCTCATAACAATCCGTCTTAGTAGGCTTCACTTTCTTTGAAAAACTACGCCATGGTTAGCTATGAATACTGAAAATGCACATTCCAAAAACTGTATTAAATTATTTATATGGAATAGCTGTAGAATATACTTAATTGAATTGCAAATAAAAATAATGACTGAAGATGACTCTTAATGGAGTCGAAACGTTTTATAAAATGAATCAAAGGAGTTCAACGTAACTTATTAGACCTGACACTATCCATGGAGTTTTCCAATTTATAAAAATTTAATAGTTTGCCAAGGTTACGGGAAAACATTCTCTACGACTAAAAGAGTATCTTGTAATAAAAGTGACGTTCATATGAAGTATTAACTCAAGAAGTATGATGACTGAGAAATATTACTAACTAAGGAAATATGTAACGAATAATTAGGTCATTCTTATTTAAATCCTTGCAGGCATTTTAGACTCGTGTTCTTCATCGTGCAAAAGAAATTGAAAACCACTGGATAATGTTGGATATTGATTTTGTCATTTTGGATATTGAAAATTAATTATGTCACATTGGATATAATTTGCACTGTTATAAGGTAGCTAATAAGTTCAGGTGTCGAGAAATTCCCCCACACTTAAACTGGTAGATTTAACAACGGCTGACGTAATATCTGACGCAATAATAGAGTAAAGAAGCACATATAGAATTTGAACACCTCTTTTTGATTAGACAGAATAATTAAAAGAATTTAAATAGGCACAACCATTTATTAATCACTTTTATTACATCAAGTCATAAGAGTGTATTGGAAATAATAATTAATGATAAATTAACCTTAGTTGGACACCTGTTGATTTATTGACTACATTTATGAGCATGGCACATTATGCTTAGAAATTATTTATTTTAAGGGAAAAAAGGTTCACCATAACAGTACAATTATTTTTAGCAAAAAATGTGATAAAAGAATTATGGAACCTAAGAAATGAAATAAAATGGACATCGAAAAAGTCTATATGTAAGAATAACACTATCTTTACAGAAGAAAGTAATGTTTAAAAAATTTGACACTCAAGTAATGTAGTATAATATTATTTTTTACTATTAGCCATTCCAGTCTAATAAGAAATATACGAAACAATGCAATGGAATATGTGAAATCTTGGACAGTTTTAAGAATTCAAGGGGATGTCGTAAAAAAGTGATAATGATGGAATAACTATAACAAATTTTAGTTAAAGCCGTAATTTTAGCAATCCTAAGGCGTACTGGCAGTTTATAGGTAGACGGAAGAAAAGCCCAGGAAAAAATGCCCACGGATGAAATGTCCAAAACACGGCTTTACTTACGTGGGAATTTTTTCGTGAATCGCGTTTATGAGGTCTAGCCTCATAACAGTCCGCCTATGTAGGCTTCACTTTCATTAAAAAAACTACTACGTGGTAAGCTATGAATTGTTAAAATTTCCATTGCAAAAAGTATACTAAATTATTTCTATAGAATAGCTATAGGAGTGTACTTAATTGAATTGCAAATGGTAATCAGTTGGCCAAGGTTACGGGAAAACATTCTCTACGACTGAAGAAGTATCTTGTAATAAAAGTGACATTTATATGGGGTATTAACTCAAGAACTATGATGACTGAGAAATATTACTAACTAAGGAAATATGTAACGAATAATAATATATATAAAAAATATGTAACGAATAATTAGGTCATTCTTATTTAAACCCTTGCAGGCATTTTAGACTCGTGTTTTTCATCGTGCAAAAGAAATTGAAAACCACTGGATAATGTTGGATATTGAATTTGTCATTTTGGATATTGAATAATTAATTATGTCACATTGGATATAATTTGCACCGTTATAAGGTAGCTAATAAGTTCAGGTGTCGAGAAATTCCCCCACACTTAAACTGGTAGATTTAACAACGGCTGACGTAATATCTGACGCAATAATAGAGTAAAGAAGCACATATAGAATTTGAACACCTCTTTTTGATTAGACAGAATAATTAAAAGAATTTAAATAGGCACAACCATTTATTAATCACTTTTATTACATCAAGTCATAAGAGTGTATTGGAAATAATAATTAATGATAAATTAACCTTAGTTGGACACCTGTTGATTTATTGACTACATTTATGAGCATGGCACATTATGCTTAGAAATTATTTATTTTAAGGGAAAAAAGGTTCACCATAACAGTACAATTATTTTTAGCAAAAAATGTGATAAAAGAATTATGGAACCTAAGAAATGAAATAAAATGGACATCGAAAAAGTCTATATGTAAGAATAACACTATCTTTACAGAAGAAAGTAATGTTTAAAAAATTTGACACTCAAGTAATGTAGTATAATATTATTTTTTACTATTAGCCATTCCAGTCTAATAAGAAATATACGAAACAATGCAATGGAATATGTGAAATCTTGGACAGTTTTAAGAATTCAAGGGGATGTCGTAAAAAAGTGATAATGATGGAATAACTATAACAAATTTTAGTTAAAGCCGTAATTTTAGCAATCCTAAGGCGTACTGGCAGTTTATAGGTAGACGGAAGAAAAGCCCAGGAAAAAATGCCCACGGATGAAATGTCCAAAACACGGCTTTACTTACGTGGGAATTTTTTCGTGAATCGCGTTTATGAGGTCTAGCCTCATAACAGTCCGCCTATGTAGGCTTCACTTTCATTAAAAAAACTACTACGTGGTAAGCTATGAATTGTTAAAATTTCCATTGCAAAAAGTATACTAAATTATTTCTATAGAATAGCTATAGGAGTGTACTTAATTGAATTGCAAATGGTAATCAGTTGGCCAAGGTTACGGGAAAACATTCTCTACGACTGAAGAAGTATCTTGTAATAAAAGTGACATTTATATGGGGTATTAACTCAAGAACTATGATGACTGAGAAATATTACTAACTAAGGAAATATGTAACGAATAATAATATATATAAAAAATATGTAACGAATAATTAGGTCATTCTTATTTAAACCCTTGCAGGCATTTTAGACTCGTGTTTTTCATCGTGCAAAAGAAATTGAAAACCACTGGATAATGTTGGATATTGAATTTGTCATTTTGGATATTGAATAATTAATTATGTCACATTGGATATAATTTGCACCGTTATAAGGTAGCTAATAAGTTCAGGTGTCGAGAAATTCCCCCACACTTAAACTGGTAGATTTAACAACGGCTGACGTAATATCTGACGCAATAATAGAGTAAAGAAGCACATATAGAATTTGAACACCTCTTTTTGATTAGACAGAATAATTAAAAGAATTTAAATAGGCACAACCATTTATTAATCACTTTTATTACATCAAGTCATAAGAGTGTATTGGAAATAATAATTAATGATAAATTAACCTTAGTTGGACACCTGTTGATTTATTGACTACATTTATGAGCATGGCACATTATGCTTAGAAATTATTTATTTTAAGGGAAAAAAGGTTCACCATAACAGTACAATTATTTTTAGCAAAAAATGTGATAAAAGAATTATGGAACCTAAGAAATGAAATAAAATGGACATCGAAAAAGTCTATATGTAAGAATAACACTATCTTTACAGAAGAAAGTAATGTTTAAAAAATTTGACACTCAAGTAATGTAGTATAATATTATTTTTTACTATTAGCCATTCCAGTCTAATAAGAAATATACGAAACAATGCAATGGAATATGTGAAATCTTGGACAGTTTTAAGAATTCAAGGGGATGTCGTAAAAAAGTGATAATGATGGAATAACTATAACAAATTTTAGTTAAAGCCGTAATTTTAGCAATCCTAAGGCGTACTGGCAGTTTATAGGTAGACGGAAGAAAAGCCCAGGAAAAAATGCCCACGGATGAAATGTCCAAAACACGGCTTTACTTACGTGGGAATTTTTTCGTGAATCGCGTTTATGAGGTCTAGCCTCATAACAGTCCGCCTATGTAGGCTTCACTTTCATTAAAAAAACTACTACGTGGTAAGCTATGAATTGTTAAAATTTCCATTGCAAAAAGTATACTAAATTATTTCTATAGAATAGCTATAGGAGTGTACTTAATTGAATTGCAAATGGTAATCAGTTGGCCAAGGTTACGGGAAAACATTCTCTACGACTGAAGAAGTATCTTGTAATAAAAGTGACATTTATATGGGGTATTAACTCAAGAACTATGATGACTGAGAAATATTACTAACTAAGGAAATATGTAACGAATAATAATATATATAAAAAATATGTAACGAATAATTAGGTCATTCTTATTTAAACCCTTGCAGGCATTTTAGACTCGTGTTTTTCATCGTGCAAAAGAAATTGAAAACCACTGGATAATGTTGGATATTGAATTTGTCATTTTGGATATTGAATAATTAATTATGTCACATTGGATATAATTTGCACCGTTATAAGGTAGCTAATAAGTTCAGGTGTCGAGAAATTCCCCCACACTTAAACTGGTAGATTTAACAACGGCTGACGTAATATCTGACGCAATAATAGAGTAAAGAAGCACATATAGAATTTGAACATCTCTTTTCTGTCTTTTTGATTAGACAGAATAATTAAAAGATTTAAAATAGGCACAACCATTTATTAATAACTTTCGTTACGCTAATTGAACGTAATATATGTTAATAAATATATGTTATTGACATATTGAGAACATAACATGCATTAATTAACTATTTTAATTTAATATGATTTCAAGCGGATGTTTGCATCAAAAAGCTTTCAGAAACATAATCAGCACAACTGGGTATATTTAAGGGCGGGGTAAGCAATCTGTATTACATTTTTTTTTATTTGTAGAGGAATCATATGGAATAATTTTCTTTTAACTAAATCGGAGTAACAAATGAATATGATAAAAAGTAAAACAACAACGCACATTACGCCGATACGACAATTACAGATTGAATGTGAAAGAAAAATATTTGAAAAAGCTTAGAAAATGGAAACGTATGATAAGCGAAACGCGTTTATGAAATTACGTTAAATTATCATTTATAAGACATATTAAAAAGAGAGAAAATTTACAGAGAACTCTTTTGTGTGAATAAAAATTATTTATGGCGGAACCGAAATTAAATTTAGTTAAAGGGCGAAAACTTGAAGTTTCTCGGATAGATAAACTTTTCCGCGACAGGAAAAAAAATCCTATGTGGGGACAGGACAAAAATATCCTACTGGCAAATATTATAGATGAAATCAACAGTTGCTTTAATTGTAAAAGTATATTTCAATGCAGGAGTTAAGAACTGAAGGTTCAATGTGGAATTAACGTGGAACATGACAAATCCATTTGCATAATTATAAGTATAAGTTCCATTAGCGATATAAACGCGTTTATGAAATTACGTTAAATTATTAATAATAAAACTTATTGGAAAGAGAGAAAGTGTACAGAGAACTCTTTATTAAAAAATATTTGACGTGGAACCGAAATAAACTTTAGTTAAAGGGCGAAAATTCGTAGTTTCTCCGTGAGATAAACGTTTCCGCGACCGAAAAACAAAATCCTATTGGCAAATACCATAAATGAAATCAACAGTTGCTCTAATGCTAAAAGTATATTTTAATGCAGGACGAAAGAACTGAAGGTTCATTGTGGAATAATGTGGGACATGACAACCACCTATCCATAATTATAAGTTCCATTAGCGATATGAACGCGTTTATGAAATCACAGTGAATTATTTAATACAACGAATTCAAACATTGTTTTGACTAACTTGAAATTTGAAGTGATGTTGTAGAACGCATGGATATGGAATTATCAGGAGGCCGCAAGCTCGATAGGAAAACACTGGACACTGTATTTGCGATGTACGGAACATGTTACACTTTTAAAAGCCCGTCGGAAACTGAACGAAGCAAAAATACTATTTTCCCTCCCCCCTCTACTATTTAAAGGGACACATCTCATTGGTTTACCTGAGGTAGATCATCCCTCCTACAAACAATTTTCTATCAATAAATTTTCCTACTCGACCTTCGTACCTGTTACCTGAGGTAGGACCTTTCTCACCCGACACCTAATAGATTCAACTAACACTAATCGTAAATTTTTTATTTCCTCGCAGAAATATTAAAGGGATATGCGTGTAGTTTTTGAGGGAAAATCGAAACTTTTCCTATCAGGTTGATTTATACCTCGTTTTAAAGGTATTGGTTAGCCGATCAAGAAGAACAATAGTTTTCCCGGGAAAAAGCAAACTGGGGAAATTTTAGAGGCTAAGAACGGGTGAAAATTGGGTTTTTAGTACATAATTCAATTTCAATCTCTCGTAGTGGGCGTACTATAAGTCCGACCGCCTCATGTCATATATGGGCTTAAAGGTCTATTCGCGGGCTACAAAAAAGGAACATAGAGTTTTTCTCCACGGGATACAGGGAAAAAGTTGAGCCACTTTGAACCTCGAAAAAGTGTGGTTTTATTAATATTACAATGAAACCCACATTATTTATCATTTTTTTCCCCAAAAAGCTTTAGCCTTAGAACCCTAATTTTTTGCATAGCGTCATAGATTACGGCTTCCTACAGGTAAAAAATTTAAGAACCCCGTAAATGCGTCTAAACAAATTTTATGGGCATATAAAATTTCAAAATTATGGGGGGGGGGCCCGGAAATTTTTTTTTCCGGACAATTCTTTCATAATCCTTTTTGTGGTGTCAAACAACGGGTGCATACCGAATTTGGGAAAATTCGGAGCACCATGCAAAAATTTGTCGAAATTTCCCAGATTTTGCCGTTCTCGATTTCGGGAAATTTTTTGGTCGACGACCCCATACGTGTTATATATGGTTAGAAAGAATTTTTTTTTTCACTGGGGGTCATACTCTCAACATTTTTTTCCCCTGACCAATATTTTCCGAGATAATGGCGTCCAAAGATTGAGTGACATTTGGGAATTTCTATGTTTTTTGGGCTTTTCTCGGAAAATATTGATCGGGAAGAAAAAAGTTCATGAGTGTCTTCCCTATTAAAAAAAATTAGCTTTCCAACCATGTATAAAACATGTGGGGTCGTCGACCAAAAAAAAATATTTTTTTTTTTACTAAAAAAAAGCCAGGCTAGGGACCTGTGATTATTTTAGTGAAAATCGAAAGTCGTCCGATCAGGTCGATATATACATCATTTTAAAGGTATCGGCAAGGCAATCAAGAAAAACTATAGTTTTACCGAGATAAAGCTATTAGGGAAAATTTTAGAGGCTAAAACCCGGTAAAATTTGAGTTTCTAGTACATAATTCAATTTTAATCTCTCATAGTCGGCGTACTTTAGATCTGACAGCCTCGTATCTTATATGGGCATAAAGGCCTACTCGTGGACTACATAAAAGCCTTAAATCGTTATCTCCACAGGCTACCGGGAAATCGCTATGCCAGTTTAAAGAAATTCAAAAAACCCCTTAAACGGATATTGGGGCCCCCCCAAGGCGCTAAGGTACCGGTAAAAAAAAATAGAATGAGTTTTCGGTTAAAAACCGTGAGGTAGAGATGCCCACAAAAATTCAACCCCAATATTTGCATTTAAGAGGGAGCTACGGGGATTTAAAGTAAAAAAAAGCGGTTTAAAAAGAAGGGTCGAAAAATACGAAATTTTCGAAACTTTGACATTTTTTTTCTCGAAAACTTTAAGTCGTAGAACCCTAAATTTTCGTATAGCGTTATTCTGTACAGATGTCTATACGTAAAAAAATCAAGGGCCCCATACAATAAATAGGAAAAAAGTTATTGGCAGACGAAAATTTCAAAAATTCGGGGGGGGGCCCCAAAATCGAAATATCAAAAAATGAAGGGCTCGTTGGTGTGTCCGACACCTAACCTGAAAAGGTGCCATTGGTCCCAATTTCCCACTTTTATAACCCTAGGAGGAGATACAAATACTTTTTTGCAACTCGTTAACTGAAAGTTCACTTTTTTCGGTTTTGATCCCCCCCGTACGGCGCCCGGAAACCGGCGAAAAAAAACCGAAAGAGGTTTCGTGTAGAGGACAGATGGGGTCAGACGCCCAATAAGTTTCGTACGTCTATATGCATTCTAAGGGGGGCTACGGGGGCCCCGAAGTGAACAAAAGAGGGGGGAAATATATACAGACGAAAATTTCAAAAATTCGTGGGGGGCCCAAAAATCGAAATTTCGAAAAATGAAGGGCTTGTTGGTGGGTCCGACACCAATCCAGAAAAGGTGCAATTGGTCCCAATTCCCCACTTTTAAAACCCTAGGAGGAGATACAAATACTTTTTTGCAACTCGTTAACTGAAATTTCACTTTTTTCAGTATTGATCCCCCCCCTACGGCGCCCGGAAACCGGCGAAAAAAAACCGAAAGAGGTTTCGTGTAAAGGACAGATGGGGTCAGACGCCCCATAAGTTTCGTTCGTCTATATGCGTTTTAAGGGGGGCTACGGGGGCCCCGAAGTTGAAAAATGCGGGGAACGAAATTCCGATTTTTTTTACATTCCCCCCTCCAGGAAGAGAACCGTTTGCTGTGAAAAGAAAAATCGACCTGATCCTTTTAGGGGACCGTACACCCAAAATACCCTGTGAGTCCCGTCCGGATATTTCCAACTGGAAAAAAAGCCCCCGTACCTAAAGTTGGCAATGTCGTGGTTTTCGGCCGAAATTCACTCGAAATCGGGGTTTACGCCCCCCCACGGGAAAAATGTCGTCAGCTAAGAAAAAAGAAAGACGGTTTCCCGTAGGCCACTACGGGCCGAAACTACCCTGGGAGTCCCGTCGGGAAATTCCCAAGTTGAAGAGGGGAGCGGCGATTTTGAAGTTCGCCGGGTCGGCCCAAAATACGCGAAAATCGGCCCTTCGGCGGTACGCGCACCGCCCCCGCCGCCGCCCTCCGGCTCCGACCACCCCTCGGTATTTTTTTCCTTAAACCTACCGGCGATACCTACCGGACGCCCTTCAAACGGTATTTCCCCTACTTTTAGTGGCTGAGAAAGAAAATGATTAAATTTTTTTTTTTCGCATTTTCCGTTTTGCGGTAAAGCGGGGGAAGTTCCCGACGCCAAACGGAAAGTAGGGAAAATCCGCGGGGGGTATTTTCTCACTCGTCGGACTTCCCCCTAAATTGTATCAAGTGGAAAAAAATTCAGCGTGCGCAGTGGCCGCGCCGCGATTTTTTAAAGAAAACCCGCGACCGCGAAAAACGGTTTTTTCCGCATAGCTCGGATACGGTCGACCGCAGCGGTCCGACCCAAAGGACCTTTTTTGTAGAGCACTGAAATTAGGAAAAAATATTTTTTTTTTTTTTTTTTAAAGTCGACAGGGAAAAAGATACACGCGTCCGAAAAAGGCCCCGAAATCGGGTGTTTTCGAATTTTAGCGCCCCCCCCGTACGCCGGGGGGAAAAAAGTTTCCTCTAAAAGTCGTCGCCCCTAATGCGCCCCACGACGCCGCGGGGTCGGAATATTTTTTTTCGGGTGCCAGCGCCCCCTGGACCCTGCCGGGAAAACGGGCGATATCGTCGCCCGTAACCGGGAAACGGGTCACCGGAGGCGGTTTTCACGCGGTCCCCGACCGTTTGGGACCGGAACACACCCGGCCCCCGAAAACCGCTCTCCTACCTCCACCGGGGGGGCGTATAAGCTTGGGGACCTTGAGCTTGAGCCTAGGACCATAACTGGAAAAAAGTAAGGGGAATAACTAATAAATATAATTTAGTAATTTCGATACTCATTTGTCTCTAATGTATTACAAAGTAAGTACTCGATACTCTTAAATGTCACATATACAAATAATAACATTTAAAAATAAACACTACAATGTCATGTGTACCACAAATGACGATTGTATATATATATATATATATATTATACATGTAATTAGCTATCTTGAATATGTTATGTTTAACGCAAAGAATAATAAGACTAAAGTCACTGCTCGTTGCAGATTAAGTACGGAATTGTAGACAACATATTATGCATATCTAATATGTTATATAATAAAACCTGAAA
Organism: Gerris lacustris; assembly: GCA_951217055.1. Taxonomy (NCBI): domain Eukaryota; kingdom Metazoa; phylum Arthropoda; class Insecta; order Hemiptera; family Gerridae; genus Gerris; species Gerris lacustris. The sequence goes on from OX578280.1 coordinate 30,877,315, forward strand.
ACAATTGTAGTACAATACCAACGGTACATATAAAGTAAACCTGAAATTGACAATGAATATAGAAAAAAACATATGGAAAATGTTTAATTAAACCTGAAAAGAAAAAAAAAAATATGCACAAATATATTTAACTTACCATGACAGAGAACTAAAACTAAATATAAAGATGTATGAGTACGTTATGTCATTAGCTTTCTATAATTAATCTTATATTATGTTATTGCAGAAGAAGTACGTAGTGCAAATGATCATATTTTTAACACAAATTATTTTATCTCTATTAGATATGAGTTCTACACATAGCAATGAGATTTAATATCGTATTACTGTTAATAGTACGTATTCTATTAAAGAAATCCTTTAAATCCTAACTATAATTAGTTCATCCTGAATTACATAGGCAAAAAAAATAAGGAATACATATGTAAATATGACTTACCTTAACCTGAAATAAATAAGAAACAAATACATACTGTCATACAAATAATAATTTACTAAACCTTAAATGTAATAAATAACAAACATTTTCCATAGTCTCAATAAGCACATTAATGAAATAATGGAATAGAATAATTTGAAAGAAATAATACATGACATTATTCATAAGGAGGCAGTCATTTTCGGTCAAGCACGAATAAGATAAGAAATATTTTTTATATGGATGTTACTATGTCCAATATAATTAAGAATAATAACGATTTACTTGAACCACCAGACTGGAAAAAGAACTGATTGAATTATTAGACATTTTAAAGAGAGACATGTTGCTTCTATGACAAATTAAAACATTTAAGGCATCTCCGGCAAAATTTTAAGAACACATAGGCGGTTAAATAAGTAAACTGCACGCGAGTTAAAGAAGACGAATAAAAGCAATAAGCAAGGTTTTGGTTCATTTAATATAAATTAGGATGGAACTGATTTTGTAAAAAGAATTCTAAGATAACATTGGCGATTGTATATATTCAATGACAATTCTCACATTGAGGGAAACATTGCGTTTTACTGCTTATGTTAAGTAAGCAATTTCAATATTTTTGTTAACGCACATAATTTGTATGTATTATTTTTTAGGTACGTTATGTTTTTTCACAGGTATAGGATTAAGTTGTTTTTGTTCTTTTACTTCTGCATATAAAGATAAAGTATTGTGATTTAGCGGGAATTCGATGTTGAGATTTCGATGGATTTTCACGTTTTGAGGTCCCCTGAGTCTAGTTTATAGGAAATGTCTCTGTGTATAGAATCCTGGAGCCTTAACTACTGTGCCGATTTTGACAATTATGGCATACATGATCAGAAAATTCATACCCCGATGCGAAATTTAGAAATTAAATTTAAGCTCACAATTAATAATGTTAAATATAGAGATTTGAGGGGCGCTACCCCCGAAAACTCTGAAATGCGTGATAACAAAAATTACTCGATAACGATTCAAACGGTTTTAAAACGTAGTCTACTTAAATACAAATCAAACGGTATAAGTTTATTTTTTCTGGAGAAGTCTATTTCCTAAAAAAAGTAGCTTTAAATGCGGACAGAGAGAGGCCGGATTCGATTATCCGCCAGGAAGAAGTTACTTTTATGGTGAAATTCGATTAAATGTTCAATTAAATGTACTTATGAAAACTCGTAAATGGAAAAAACTGGGCTAAGTAAGTATGAACCCGTATTTAAGAGACAGTGCCTTAGTTGTCTCGTACCGATTTCTTTTTATTCCCCCCCCCCCCCCCCACCACACCAGGTTTATTAAGTTATATCTTTGGTGATGTTAATATGTGAAATCTAGTTTATTGAAGTTCTACGTTTGGAAGTGTTAAGATCTAATTTGTAATATAACTCATAAGATTGAAGTAATATATAATATAAAATTACGTGCGCATTACGGGATAACCCTTGACTATATACTAAATGAAATGGACGATTGTTGTCAATTTGATTAGAAAAATATAGTTAAGTAAGAAATTGTGATATTTTTGATAAAAGCAAAAACATTCCTGTAGAATATGTTATACCTATAACACAAATAAACAACAATAAACTAATTTTAGAGTGCATACTCTTTACAACTAATATGTTATAAAATAATAAATTTAAAATGAGAAAACAATATCACCAAAGATCTAACTTCAGTAAACCTGAAAAGAATTAATACGAACAAATAAACTTAAACCTAAACCTAGGAGAGAGAAATAACTTACCTAAAATTAAATTGGAAACATCATAAGATCTAATCTATAGGTGTGCGTACTTAATTTTAGGTAATATTATTTTGGTTTTAATGCAGTAATTACAACGTCAAACATTTGCTGAGAAAAAAAACAACATGCTAAAGACCTTCTTTTTAGCAAAAAAAAAAAAATTACGTGTAATAAGCAACAATTTTATTTGGTACTCATTTAATTTCATCAAGATATCGTTATAAGTGGTACCGATAACAATGAAAATAACGAACTGCTTATTGCAAATAGCACGTATTATTTTAACAAAATTTCCTTTTATCATTATAACAATTGTTAGTGCAACCTGAAATAAAGAAGAAAAACAGAAAAGAACTAACTATTTACATATAAATAATAATACTTACCTTAAACTGAAATGTTACAATACACATATACATGCAAATAAATATCAATAGATAAAAACACTACAATGCCATATGTACCACAAAGGACGATTGTATTTGTGTATATATATATATATATATATATATATATATATATATATATATATATATATATATATATATTTATATAATATATATATATTATATATATATTATATATGTATTTTAACATTTCAGTTTAAGGTAAGTAATATTATAATAAGACATGGAAATAAAGTAAATATAAAAATGAAAGAAAATATTTCACTGTAAAAACAGAAACGGATAAAATTGAAGTTAAAACGTATCACTGTTCAATTAAATAAGTTATGGGTAATAGGAAGAGCAAAGTACCTAAATTTCTAAGTACCGAAAATGTAGCATTATCCAATATGAGATGATTAGTGGAATAACAAAAAGTTAAATCTTAGGTAAACAATGTATGTGACATTTATTAATACTTTTGAAAACAATTTTCAAGTAGACAGGTCAAATATCCTAAACGGGAACCAAAATTTAAACCTAAACCTAGGAAAGACATAACTTACCCAAAATTGAAAATGAAATACCATAAGATTTAATCAGTGTGAGTATTGACGAAGTAAACAGAAATTAATAAATGGATAATCGGGTTATCGTTAAGATATGAACTTATACCTCTGTTAATTGAGGTGCATATAAAATGTATAACTATTTTATAAGAGGTTAAACAGCGTGAAGGGCATATGGTAATTGACAAATCCAAACAATTGGAGAAACCTAGGCTATTATAGACAGTAAATTAATTTTTTTATTAATTCATTATTAAAATGATTGTCACTAATTAAGTTGAATTCAAATGCCAAATACGTTGGATTAATTAACTGGAATAAGTATAACATCTCAGTACATTGAAATAATTAATGCTGAAATAGGTTAAGAGAGTGCAATATTGATTTCATGCCTAATGAAAATGAAAAAAGATAACGTTTAAGGAGGCGTTGCAATTTGATATGTTGTAGTAACTATTAAAAATTCCTTACAATTAATGTGCTAATGAATTATGTATTCTGGTCTTTAAATATATCATGTATACGCTTAATTATGTAAATGGAATAGTTTAAGTTGATTCGATAAGATTACTGACCATGTAAGAAGTAATAACAATTGGTGAAATAACATAAATGGGAGACATGTAGATATTTTAAAAAATACAAACAGTAAAAAATGATTACGTTCGGAGGAGACGTTGTATATTATTTGATATTTTAATTTTGATGTAAGAATAATCTTGGAAAAAAATTAAACCAAAGAGACAAACTTAAAATAATGTATTATCCAGCGATTAATTTAATAAACACAGGTAAGAAATATTAACTAATTAAAGCTATGGAAATATTTTTGGACGATTAGCAATTTAAATATGAATTTCAAATATTATACAAACAAAATGCTGCAGGAAATGTGAATTGCCGTTAACAGCTCTAATTCTTGGGAATATATAACAATTCAACCTGAAAAAGAACTGTCCCGTGGTAAACTTTGAATTCTTATAATTTTCCTTTTAAAAACCATGATTTTAACTGCAAAGTTTAAAAAGAAGTGTCTTTAAAGTGCACATAAATGCTTGGTACTGTAACATCTTGAGGTGCACAATTTTAACAAAACAATCTTAAGCATGTTCACTCATACATCAAAGTAATGAAGATAATATACTGTGTCAGTTTAGGATCCTTTTAGGGTAATAAAGAAATTGAAAAAAAAAAAAAAAAAAAAAAAGCTACAGAAGATGTAAAAAAACCGTTAATAGCACTAATTCTAGGGAAGATATAAAAATTTAAGCTGATTTGAGCGGCAAAAAGTAGTCATAGGACACAGAGCCAATGAATAATATGATTCTAAGAATGACCGTTTCAAGGTGACCTTTGGTAATTTGCCCTGTCAAGAGAATTTTAGCGGCGAGTAGTAGGTGAAAGAAAAAGCTTAACTGGAAGTGGCCAGTAGTTGTAAAAATAGTTAAAAGAAGGTGGATTATTTTTTACTTAGAAAAGAGATCCACAATCTCATTGTTGAAAAAGGACTGCGCCGTGGTAAACTTTGAATTCTTAGAATCTCCGTATTAGTTAATAGGACACAATGGAATGAAATAATAGGATTCTAGGAGTAACCGTTTCAAGGTGAAGTTTGGAAATTTCATCAGACAATACGATTTTTTCGGCGTGTAGTTGGTAAAATTTAGTAAGAGAAAATGTATTATTTTAGCCTTAGAAAAGAGAAACAAAGAGGTATTACAAAGGTGATTATGATGTCTAGCGTTATATGTATTCTTCAACTTACTGTCTTTGAAAGCTTTATATCATTTCAAAAACTGCGTCATGATAAGCTTTCAATTCTTAAAATTTCCCTGTTACAAACCACAATTCTACGTAGAATTGAAGGGAAAAAAGTTGCCTAAAGTACACATAAATGTGGGGTAAATCTTGAGGTCGTTAAGAAAAATATTAAGTTCATGTATATGGAATTTTCATATATTGATATCTGTATTATAAGTAATAACTCTTGTTAATCAATTAATAATATTTCTTGACAATTACAAACGAATGTAAAGCTTACGGTCAAACATTCTATACGACCGAAAAAAAAGTATCACGTAAGAAAAGTGGCATTTATAAGAATATTTTTAATATAAATATAGTTGATGGATCCTTAGGTGTGAAAATTAAAACATTACTCCATTATTGTTTTAAGAGACGTTTCTACCCGTAATCTTAAGGTCATCATTAGGACAGTTTATATAATGAATAGTGTTACGGATAATGTGCAATTAGAATTAAAAAGCTTTAAAGGTTCTCAATGAAAAAATTCTGGTTTATTAGAATACATATCAATTGAAAAAGTTTATTGCCAAACGTTAAATTTGTTATTATTTTGGTTATTAAGTTGTAGAATGATGTTAATGGTTGTAAAAAGTTTGTAAACTTAATTTTTAAGTTTTTATAAGAAAAACTTAATTAATGTAAATGTTATAATTATTGACGCTCTCTTATTGAGATAGAGATTAATTTCCGTCGTACAGCTAAGTATTACCATGAACACTAATCATGTGATCAAGAATGTTAATTTTCATCAAATTAGCGTATGTAATCATAGGGCAATAATGTAATTGATTATTTTTACATTTTATTGTATTATTTAATATTGTATTATTTTAAATTTATACATCTTATTGATTATTTTGTCATTTTAGAAATAAAGACTGATGATGACCTTAAGATTACGGGTCGAAACGTATCTTAAAAAAATAATGGAGTAATGTCTTAATTTTCACACCTAAAGATCCATCAACTATATTTATATTGTAATTACAAAGGTGCTGACTTCAACATATTCAAGAATAATTTTATGAATTAATGAAATATGAAGTGAACATTTGGATCATCCTAATTGTAAGCCTTTATGACGTATAATATATTCACACATGTATAAAGAAGAACTAAGTAATGTCGTACAAAGTAAGGGGACTTCATTTGTTGTCAATTTCCTATATGTGAATTGGAAGTAATGTTGAATTACGCTATTTATAGTGTGAGTAACAGCTAACAGCAATGTTTTACGAATTAAGAGATTTTGGCGGTTAAAAGTTGTCAAAAACAACTTGAAATGTTTAATTGGAATAATATTGGAGTACGTACTTAACAAAATGTCATGAAATTTTAAAACAACGTCGCATTTATAATTGAAACACTGAAAAAAAAAAAAAATACTACTTCGTAAGAGAATTAAAGTCAAGAAACGGATAAATTAACATACAACTTTTTTCAATGTTTGTCTTTTGTGACAAATAGTAAAGTTTCGTTTTGAAGAAAAATAGTAAAGTTATATTAAAGGGGACAACAGTTTGAAAAATATTTGAGGAACAGCCTTTTCCAGGTGGCCTTTGGAAATTTCCACGGTCAAGAGGATTTTAGCGGCGATTATTGGGTGAAAAAAAAAGCTTAACTGGAAATGGCCAGTAGATGTAAAAATAGTTAAAAGAAGGTGGATTATTTTTTACTTAGAAGAGAGATTCACAATCTCATTGTTGAAAAAGGACTGCGCCGTGGTAAACTTTGAATTCTTAAAATCTCCATAAACTCGTCAAAAAGAACAGATGAAATGAAATAATAGTAACCGTTTTAAAGTGAACTTTGGAAATATCCTCAGACAATAAGATTTTTTTGGCGGGTAGTAGGTAAAAATTATTGTACAGAAAATGTTTTTTTTTGCCGTAGAAAAAAGAGATACAAAAAGGTATTACAAAGATGATATTTTAGGAAACCAAAGGAGTACTGGCTGTTAATGATGTCTAGCCTCATATAATATATTCTTCAACAAACCGTCTCTGAAAGCTTTACCTCGTTTGAGAAACTGATAAGCTTTAGATTTTTAAAATTTCCCTTTCAAAAACCACGTTTCTAAGTATAATTTAAGGAAAAGAAAACGAAGTCTCTAAAGTACACATAAATGTTGGGAACATCTTGAGGTCGTTTATAAAAATATGAAGTTCGTGATGTTATGTATATGGAATTTTATAAGATTACTAACTGTATTAGAAATAACAACTCTTGTTAATGAAGTAATAATATTTCTTGACAATTACAGACGAAAGGAAAAGCTTACGGTCAACATTCTATACATGGCCGAAAAAAAAAATTATCACGAAATAAAAGTGGCATTTATAAGAATAATTAACTGAGTTAATGCAATTTGAAACGAACAATTGGATCATTTTAATTGTAAGCCTTAATGACATATTATAATATATTCACTCAAGCATCAAAAAAACTAAGTAATGTACTGAGTCATGTAAATTAATTTTTTGACCATTTGCTATATATGAATTAGAAATAGAGTTGATCTACGCTATTTATAGATTGAGTAACCGTTGAGAGCAATGTTTTAATAATTCAAAGGGATTTTATCTGTTAAAAGTTGTCAAAAACAACTTGGAATGTTTAGAGTACGTACTTAACACAATGTGATTAAACTTTACAACAACGTCGCATTTATAATTGAAACGCGTTTTAATATATCCGAATACGTCATAAATATTAAATTATATATTTTGAAAGACCTGATTGTTGTTTCACATAGGAAAAGCTAATGGTGATGATGAAAACGATTTGTAGAAAACGAACTAACTACGTTGGATTACTGGATGATATGTGTAATAGCGGGTTTAAATTTACAATTCGATTATGACGAAGTATTTCATTAGTTTTGAATACGTTGAGTCAAGAACCGTGTATTGAAATACAAACAGAAAGATATTGTTAATGGTATCCCACTGGTGAATAGTTTTATCACTAAACAATGGGATTTACTTCAATAACTTTACGAACACTCCTTAAGTCGGATGGAATATTTAAGAGCCATTGGTACATCGACGTGACAATTGCATACTGAAAAGCATCTACTACTTAGGAAGTTAACTACAGTCAAAGGAAAAGGATAAATTAACATAGAATTTTTCTATTTATTAGCAATAAAACATATAGATCAATATATTTTTATATAAAATGAAGCACTACTCCTCAATAATTGAATAGTAAAATCAAATTAGTAAAAATAAAATTAGTATTGTACACATTGATTTATTGACAGATACAAATCATGAGGGCAATCAAAAAACATGTAGTGAGGTGGTAAAAAAATGAAGGTATAACTATTTCATAAGAGATTAAATATCTTGAAATAAAATATCTTGGGCACATGTTAATTGACAAATCCTAACAGTTGGGAAAACTTACGCTATGAAAGACAGTCAATTTAAATATATTTATATTAACACCAATACTTGTAACGTTGAAATGAAATGCCAAATACGTTGGATTAATTAACTGGAATAGTTATCACATTCAATTAATATTTAATGCTGAAATAGGTTAAGAGAGTAAGTTATTGATGTCAGGCCTAATAAAAATGGAGAAGATTACGTTGAAGGAGGCGTTGTAATGTGATATTTTTTAATAATCACAAAAAATATATTACACTTAATGTGCTAATGAGTTATGTATTTATATCTTTAAATACATGCTGGACATTCCATTATTTAGATGAAATAGTTAAGTTAATTCAAATTTATAAGATTGATTACATTACTGGCCCTCTAAGGAGTAATATATAATGGCTAAATTACCTACATAGGAGACTTAAAAATACTATTTTTTAAGTAGATGTTATTTCTTGGTATTTTAATTTTTATGACATTAATGTTGGAATAAAATAAAACCAAAGAGAAAAACTGAAAGTAATGCATTATCCAGCGTTTAATTCAATTGGTGTAGGTAAACAATATTAACTACTAAAAGCTATGGTAATATTTTTGGACGATTTGGCATTTAAATGTGAACTATAAATATTGTACAGCTACAGGAGATGTAAATAACCGTTAATAAATCTACTTCTTCAAGCTGGTATCAGCGGCGAAAATTTGTCATAGGACAAAGTGACAATAAGTAATATGATTCTAGGAATCACCTTTTCAAGGTGACCCTTTGGTAATTTCCCCAGTAAAGAGGATTTTAGCGGCGGGAAGTAGCTGAAAGAAAAAAAGATTTACTGGAAAAGTCGAGGAGTAGTCAAATCTTTTAAAGGATTATTTTGACCATATGAAAGAGAAACACAATTCTATAACAAAGCTGTTATTTTAGTAATCCTAAGGCGTACTGGCTTTTTGTGAAATCTACCCCTCATAACAATCCGTCTTAGTAGGCTTCACTTTCTTTGAAAAACTACGCCATGGTTAGCTATGAATACTGAAAATGCACATTCCAAAAACTGTATTAAATTATTTATATGGAATAGCTGTAGAATATACTTAATTGAATTGCAAATAAAAATAATGACTGAAGATGACTCTTAATGGAGTCGAAACGTTTTATAAAATGAATCAAAGGAGTTCAACGTAACTTATTAGACCTGACACTATCCATGGAGTTTTCCAATTTATAAAAATTTAATAGTTTGCCAAGGTTACGGGAAAACATTCTCTACGACTAAAAGAGTATCTTGTAATAAAAGTGACGTTCATATGAAGTATTAACTCAAGAAGTATGATGACTGAGAAATATTACTAACTAAGGAAATATGTAACGAATAATTAGGTCATTCTTATTTAAATCCTTGCAGGCATTTTAGACAGCAACGGCTGACGTAACATCTGACGCAATAATAGAATAAAGAAGCAGTAAGTATAACTGAAAAGGATAAGTGTTAATTTAATGACAAATATGAGATATTGGAAAAGCTAAAGATAGTAACATATTCAATTGCTTACTTGACAAAATAAACTAACTACATTAATGAACTGTGGAGATGACAAATATATAGATTCATAAATGGTGATGGTGAAAACGATTTCTACAAAACGAACTAACTACATTAGAGTACTGAACGAAATGTGTAATAGCGGGTTGTAATTTACAATTGGATTATAAAGAAGTATTTCATTAGTTTTGAATACGTTGAGTCAAGAACCGTGTATTGAAATACAAACAGAAAGATATTGTTAATGGTATCCCACTGGTGAATAGTTTTATCACTAAACAATAAATGGGATTTACTTCAATAACTTTACGAACACTCCTTAAGTCGGATGGAAAATCTATTAGCCATTGGTACATCGACATGACAATTGCATACTGAAAAGCGTACGTTATAAGGGGCTATCTATTACTATATATTACGTTAATATTTCAAGTTAATAAAGTTGTAACGGAATAACAAAAGAAATCTACTACTTAGGAAGTTAACTAAATTCATACGAAACGGATAAATTAACATAGAATTCTCTATTTTTTAGCAATTGAACATATAGATCAATATATTGTTCTATGAAATGAAGCACTACTAATCAATAATAGAATAGTAAGATCAAATAAGTGATTTATTGACAGATGCAAAACATGAGGGCAACATTTAGTGAGGTGCGTAAAAAAAATAAACGTATAGCTATTTCATAAATGATTAAATATCTTGAAGGGCACATGTAAATTAAAAAATCCTAACAGTTGGGAAAACTTACGCTATGAAAGACAGTCAATTTAAATATATTTATATTAATACCAATACTTGTAACGTTGAAATGAAATGCCAAATACGTTGGATTAATTAACTGGAATAGTTATCACAATCAATTAATATTTAATGCTGAAATAGGTTAAGAGAGTGAGTTATTGATGTCAGGCCTAATAAAAATGGAGAAGATTACGTTGAAGGAGGCGTTGTAATGTGATATTTTTTAATAATCACAAAAAATATATTACACTTAATGTGCTAATGAGTTATGTATTTATATCTTTAAATACATGCTGGACATTCCATTATTTAGATGAAATAGTTAAGTTAATTCAAATTTATAAGATTGATTACATTACTGGCCCTCTAAGGAGTAATATATAATGGCTAAATTACCTACATAGGAGACTTAAAAATACTATTTTTTAAGTAGATGTTATTTCTTGGTATTTTAATTTTTATGACATTAATGTTGGAATAAAATAAAACCAAAGAGAAAAACTGAAAGTAATGCATTATCCAGCGTTTAATTCAATTGGTGTAGGTAAACAATATTAACTACTAAAAGCTATGGTAATATTTTTGGACGATTTGGCATTTAAATGTGAACTATAAATATTGTACAGCTACAGGAGATGTAAATAACCGTTAATAAATCTACTTCTTCAAGCTGGTATCAGCGGCGAAAATTTGTCATAGGACAAAGTGACAATAAGTAATATGATTCTAGGAATCACCTTTTCAAGGTGACCCTTTGGTAATTTCCCCAGTAAAGAGGATTTTAGCGGCGGGAAGTAGCTGAAAGAAAAAAAGATTTACTGGAAAAGTCGAGGAGTAGTCAAATCTTTTAAAGGATTATTTTGACCATATGAAAGAGAAACACAATTCTATAACAAAGCTGTTATTTTAGTAATCCTAAGGCGTACTGGCTTTTTGTGAAATCTACCCCTCATAACAATCCGTCTTAGTAGGCTTCACTTTCTTTGAAAAACTACGCCATGGTTAGCTATGAATACTGAAAATGCACATTCCAAAAACTGTATTAAATTATTTATATGGAATAGCTGTAGAATATACTTAATTGAATTGCAAATAAAAATAATGACTGAAGATGACTCTTAATGGAGTCGAAACGTTTTATAAAATGAATCAAAGGAGTTCAACGTAACTTATTAGACCTGACACTATCCATGGAGTTTTCCAATTTATAAAAATTTAATAGTTTGCCAAGGTTACGGGAAAACATTCTCTACGACTAAAAGAGTATCTTGTAATAAAAGTGACGTTCATATGAAGTATTAACTCAAGAAGTATGATGACTGAGAAATATTACTAACTAAGGAAATATGTAACGAATAATTAGGTCATTCTTATTTAAATCCTTGCAGGCATTTTAGACTCGTGTTCTTCATCGTGCAAAAGAAATTGAAAACCACTGGATAATGTTGGATATTGATTTTGTCATTTTGGATATTGAAAATTAATTATGTCACATTGGATATAATTTGCACTGTTATAAGGTAGCTAATAAGTTCAGGTGTCGAGAAATTCCCCCACACTTAAACTGGTAGATTTAACAACGGCTGACGTAATATCTGACGCAATAATAGAGTAAAGAAGCACATATAGAATTTGAACACCTCTTTTTGATTAGACAGAATAATTAAAAGAATTTAAATAGGCACAACCATTTATTAATCACTTTTATTACATCAAGTCATAAGAGTGTATTGGAAATAATAATTAATGATAAATTAACCTTAGTTGGACACCTGTTGATTTATTGACTACATTTATGAGCATGGCACATTATGCTTAGAAATTATTTATTTTAAGGGAAAAAAGGTTCACCATAACAGTACAATTATTTTTAGCAAAAAATGTGATAAAAGAATTATGGAACCTAAGAAATGAAATAAAATGGACATCGAAAAAGTCTATATGTAAGAATAACACTATCTTTACAGAAGAAAGTAATGTTTAAAAAATTTGACACTCAAGTAATGTAGTATAATATTATTTTTTACTATTAGCCATTCCAGTCTAATAAGAAATATACGAAACAATGCAATGGAATATGTGAAATCTTGGACAGTTTTAAGAATTCAAGGGGATGTCGTAAAAAAGTGATAATGATGGAATAACTATAACAAATTTTAGTTAAAGCCGTAATTTTAGCAATCCTAAGGCGTACTGGCAGTTTATAGGTAGACGGAAGAAAAGCCCAGGAAAAAATGCCCACGGATGAAATGTCCAAAACACGGCTTTACTTACGTGGGAATTTTTTCGTGAATCGCGTTTATGAGGTCTAGCCTCATAACAGTCCGCCTATGTAGGCTTCACTTTCATTAAAAAAACTACTACGTGGTAAGCTATGAATTGTTAAAATTTCCATTGCAAAAAGTATACTAAATTATTTCTATAGAATAGCTATAGGAGTGTACTTAATTGAATTGCAAATGGTAATCAGTTGGCCAAGGTTACGGGAAAACATTCTCTACGACTGAAGAAGTATCTTGTAATAAAAGTGACATTTATATGGGGTATTAACTCAAGAACTATGATGACTGAGAAATATTACTAACTAAGGAAATATGTAACGAATAATAATATATATAAAAAATATGTAACGAATAATTAGGTCATTCTTATTTAAACCCTTGCAGGCATTTTAGACTCGTGTTTTTCATCGTGCAAAAGAAATTGAAAACCACTGGATAATGTTGGATATTGAATTTGTCATTTTGGATATTGAATAATTAATTATGTCACATTGGATATAATTTGCACCGTTATAAGGTAGCTAATAAGTTCAGGTGTCGAGAAATTCCCCCACACTTAAACTGGTAGATTTAACAACGGCTGACGTAATATCTGACGCAATAATAGAGTAAAGAAGCACATATAGAATTTGAACACCTCTTTTTGATTAGACAGAATAATTAAAAGAATTTAAATAGGCACAACCATTTATTAATCACTTTTATTACATCAAGTCATAAGAGTGTATTGGAAATAATAATTAATGATAAATTAACCTTAGTTGGACACCTGTTGATTTATTGACTACATTTATGAGCATGGCACATTATGCTTAGAAATTATTTATTTTAAGGGAAAAAAGGTTCACCATAACAGTACAATTATTTTTAGCAAAAAATGTGATAAAAGAATTATGGAACCTAAGAAATGAAATAAAATGGACATCGAAAAAGTCTATATGTAAGAATAACACTATCTTTACAGAAGAAAGTAATGTTTAAAAAATTTGACACTCAAGTAATGTAGTATAATATTATTTTTTACTATTAGCCATTCCAGTCTAATAAGAAATATACGAAACAATGCAATGGAATATGTGAAATCTTGGACAGTTTTAAGAATTCAAGGGGATGTCGTAAAAAAGTGATAATGATGGAATAACTATAACAAATTTTAGTTAAAGCCGTAATTTTAGCAATCCTAAGGCGTACTGGCAGTTTATAGGTAGACGGAAGAAAAGCCCAGGAAAAAATGCCCACGGATGAAATGTCCAAAACACGGCTTTACTTACGTGGGAATTTTTTCGTGAATCGCGTTTATGAGGTCTAGCCTCATAACAGTCCGCCTATGTAGGCTTCACTTTCATTAAAAAAACTACTACGTGGTAAGCTATGAATTGTTAAAATTTCCATTGCAAAAAGTATACTAAATTATTTCTATAGAATAGCTATAGGAGTGTACTTAATTGAATTGCAAATGGTAATCAGTTGGCCAAGGTTACGGGAAAACATTCTCTACGACTGAAGAAGTATCTTGTAATAAAAGTGACATTTATATGGGGTATTAACTCAAGAACTATGATGACTGAGAAATATTACTAACTAAGGAAATATGTAACGAATAATAATATATATAAAAAATATGTAACGAATAATTAGGTCATTCTTATTTAAACCCTTGCAGGCATTTTAGACTCGTGTTTTTCATCGTGCAAAAGAAATTGAAAACCACTGGATAATGTTGGATATTGAATTTGTCATTTTGGATATTGAATAATTAATTATGTCACATTGGATATAATTTGCACCGTTATAAGGTAGCTAATAAGTTCAGGTGTCGAGAAATTCCCCCACACTTAAACTGGTAGATTTAACAACGGCTGACGTAATATCTGACGCAATAATAGAGTAAAGAAGCACATATAGAATTTGAACACCTCTTTTTGATTAGACAGAATAATTAAAAGAATTTAAATAGGCACAACCATTTATTAATCACTTTTATTACATCAAGTCATAAGAGTGTATTGGAAATAATAATTAATGATAAATTAACCTTAGTTGGACACCTGTTGATTTATTGACTACATTTATGAGCATGGCACATTATGCTTAGAAATTATTTATTTTAAGGGAAAAAAGGTTCACCATAACAGTACAATTATTTTTAGCAAAAAATGTGATAAAAGAATTATGGAACCTAAGAAATGAAATAAAATGGACATCGAAAAAGTCTATATGTAAGAATAACACTATCTTTACAGAAGAAAGTAATGTTTAAAAAATTTGACACTCAAGTAATGTAGTATAATATTATTTTTTACTATTAGCCATTCCAGTCTAATAAGAAATATACGAAACAATGCAATGGAATATGTGAAATCTTGGACAGTTTTAAGAATTCAAGGGGATGTCGTAAAAAAGTGATAATGATGGAATAACTATAACAAATTTTAGTTAAAGCCGTAATTTTAGCAATCCTAAGGCGTACTGGCAGTTTATAGGTAGACGGAAGAAAAGCCCAGGAAAAAATGCCCACGGATGAAATGTCCAAAACACGGCTTTACTTACGTGGGAATTTTTTCGTGAATCGCGTTTATGAGGTCTAGCCTCATAACAGTCCGCCTATGTAGGCTTCACTTTCATTAAAAAAACTACTACGTGGTAAGCTATGAATTGTTAAAATTTCCATTGCAAAAAGTATACTAAATTATTTCTATAGAATAGCTATAGGAGTGTACTTAATTGAATTGCAAATGGTAATCAGTTGGCCAAGGTTACGGGAAAACATTCTCTACGACTGAAGAAGTATCTTGTAATAAAAGTGACATTTATATGGGGTATTAACTCAAGAACTATGATGACTGAGAAATATTACTAACTAAGGAAATATGTAACGAATAATAATATATATAAAAAATATGTAACGAATAATTAGGTCATTCTTATTTAAACCCTTGCAGGCATTTTAGACTCGTGTTTTTCATCGTGCAAAAGAAATTGAAAACCACTGGATAATGTTGGATATTGAATTTGTCATTTTGGATATTGAATAATTAATTATGTCACATTGGATATAATTTGCACCGTTATAAGGTAGCTAATAAGTTCAGGTGTCGAGAAATTCCCCCACACTTAAACTGGTAGATTTAACAACGGCTGACGTAATATCTGACGCAATAATAGAGTAAAGAAGCACATATAGAATTTGAACATCTCTTTTCTGTCTTTTTGATTAGACAGAATAATTAAAAGATTTAAAATAGGCACAACCATTTATTAATAACTTTCGTTACGCTAATTGAACGTAATATATGTTAATAAATATATGTTATTGACATATTGAGAACATAACATGCATTAATTAACTATTTTAATTTAATATGATTTCAAGCGGATGTTTGCATCAAAAAGCTTTCAGAAACATAATCAGCACAACTGGGTATATTTAAGGGCGGGGTAAGCAATCTGTATTACATTTTTTTTTATTTGTAGAGGAATCATATGGAATAATTTTCTTTTAACTAAATCGGAGTAACAAATGAATATGATAAAAAGTAAAACAACAACGCACATTACGCCGATACGACAATTACAGATTGAATGTGAAAGAAAAATATTTGAAAAAGCTTAGAAAATGGAAACGTATGATAAGCGAAACGCGTTTATGAAATTACGTTAAATTATCATTTATAAGACATATTAAAAAGAGAGAAAATTTACAGAGAACTCTTTTGTGTGAATAAAAATTATTTATGGCGGAACCGAAATTAAATTTAGTTAAAGGGCGAAAACTTGAAGTTTCTCGGATAGATAAACTTTTCCGCGACAGGAAAAAAAATCCTATGTGGGGACAGGACAAAAATATCCTACTGGCAAATATTATAGATGAAATCAACAGTTGCTTTAATTGTAAAAGTATATTTCAATGCAGGAGTTAAGAACTGAAGGTTCAATGTGGAATTAACGTGGAACATGACAAATCCATTTGCATAATTATAAGTATAAGTTCCATTAGCGATATAAACGCGTTTATGAAATTACGTTAAATTATTAATAATAAAACTTATTGGAAAGAGAGAAAGTGTACAGAGAACTCTTTATTAAAAAATATTTGACGTGGAACCGAAATAAACTTTAGTTAAAGGGCGAAAATTCGTAGTTTCTCCGTGAGATAAACGTTTCCGCGACCGAAAAACAAAATCCTATTGGCAAATACCATAAATGAAATCAACAGTTGCTCTAATGCTAAAAGTATATTTTAATGCAGGACGAAAGAACTGAAGGTTCATTGTGGAATAATGTGGGACATGACAACCACCTATCCATAATTATAAGTTCCATTAGCGATATGAACGCGTTTATGAAATCACAGTGAATTATTTAATACAACGAATTCAAACATTGTTTTGACTAACTTGAAATTTGAAGTGATGTTGTAGAACGCATGGATATGGAATTATCAGGAGGCCGCAAGCTCGATAGGAAAACACTGGACACTGTATTTGCGATGTACGGAACATGTTACACTTTTAAAAGCCCGTCGGAAACTGAACGAAGCAAAAATACTATTTTCCCTCCCCCCTCTACTATTTAAAGGGACACATCTCATTGGTTTACCTGAGGTAGATCATCCCTCCTACAAACAATTTTCTATCAATAAATTTTCCTACTCGACCTTCGTACCTGTTACCTGAGGTAGGACCTTTCTCACCCGACACCTAATAGATTCAACTAACACTAATCGTAAATTTTTTATTTCCTCGCAGAAATATTAAAGGGATATGCGTGTAGTTTTTGAGGGAAAATCGAAACTTTTCCTATCAGGTTGATTTATACCTCGTTTTAAAGGTATTGGTTAGCCGATCAAGAAGAACAATAGTTTTCCCGGGAAAAAGCAAACTGGGGAAATTTTAGAGGCTAAGAACGGGTGAAAATTGGGTTTTTAGTACATAATTCAATTTCAATCTCTCGTAGTGGGCGTACTATAAGTCCGACCGCCTCATGTCATATATGGGCTTAAAGGTCTATTCGCGGGCTACAAAAAAGGAACATAGAGTTTTTCTCCACGGGATACAGGGAAAAAGTTGAGCCACTTTGAACCTCGAAAAAGTGTGGTTTTATTAATATTACAATGAAACCCACATTATTTATCATTTTTTTCCCCAAAAAGCTTTAGCCTTAGAACCCTAATTTTTTGCATAGCGTCATAGATTACGGCTTCCTACAGGTAAAAAATTTAAGAACCCCGTAAATGCGTCTAAACAAATTTTATGGGCATATAAAATTTCAAAATTATGGGGGGGGGGCCCGGAAATTTTTTTTTCCGGACAATTCTTTCATAATCCTTTTTGTGGTGTCAAACAACGGGTGCATACCGAATTTGGGAAAATTCGGAGCACCATGCAAAAATTTGTCGAAATTTCCCAGATTTTGCCGTTCTCGATTTCGGGAAATTTTTTGGTCGACGACCCCATACGTGTTATATATGGTTAGAAAGAATTTTTTTTTTCACTGGGGGTCATACTCTCAACATTTTTTTCCCCTGACCAATATTTTCCGAGATAATGGCGTCCAAAGATTGAGTGACATTTGGGAATTTCTATGTTTTTTGGGCTTTTCTCGGAAAATATTGATCGGGAAGAAAAAAGTTCATGAGTGTCTTCCCTATTAAAAAAAATTAGCTTTCCAACCATGTATAAAACATGTGGGGTCGTCGACCAAAAAAAAATATTTTTTTTTTTACTAAAAAAAAGCCAGGCTAGGGACCTGTGATTATTTTAGTGAAAATCGAAAGTCGTCCGATCAGGTCGATATATACATCATTTTAAAGGTATCGGCAAGGCAATCAAGAAAAACTATAGTTTTACCGAGATAAAGCTATTAGGGAAAATTTTAGAGGCTAAAACCCGGTAAAATTTGAGTTTCTAGTACATAATTCAATTTTAATCTCTCATAGTCGGCGTACTTTAGATCTGACAGCCTCGTATCTTATATGGGCATAAAGGCCTACTCGTGGACTACATAAAAGCCTTAAATCGTTATCTCCACAGGCTACCGGGAAATCGCTATGCCAGTTTAAAGAAATTCAAAAAACCCCTTAAACGGATATTGGGGCCCCCCCAAGGCGCTAAGGTACCGGTAAAAAAAAATAGAATGAGTTTTCGGTTAAAAACCGTGAGGTAGAGATGCCCACAAAAATTCAACCCCAATATTTGCATTTAAGAGGGAGCTACGGGGATTTAAAGTAAAAAAAAGCGGTTTAAAAAGAAGGGTCGAAAAATACGAAATTTTCGAAACTTTGACATTTTTTTTCTCGAAAACTTTAAGTCGTAGAACCCTAAATTTTCGTATAGCGTTATTCTGTACAGATGTCTATACGTAAAAAAA
Source organism: Gerris lacustris (assembly GCA_951217055.1). NCBI lineage: Eukaryota > Metazoa > Arthropoda > Insecta > Hemiptera > Gerridae > Gerris > Gerris lacustris. The sequence goes on from OX578280.1 coordinate 30,896,608, forward strand.
TCAAGGGCCCCATACAATAAATAGGAAAAAAGTTATTGGCAGACGAAAATTTCAAAAATTCGGGGGGGGGCCCCAAAATCGAAATATCAAAAAATGAAGGGCTCGTTGGTGTGTCCGACACCTAACCTGAAAAGGTGCCATTGGTCCCAATTTCCCACTTTTATAACCCTAGGAGGAGATACAAATACTTTTTTGCAACTCGTTAACTGAAAGTTCACTTTTTTCGGTTTTGATCCCCCCCGTACGGCGCCCGGAAACCGGCGAAAAAAAACCGAAAGAGGTTTCGTGTAGAGGACAGATGGGGTCAGACGCCCAATAAGTTTCGTACGTCTATATGCATTCTAAGGGGGGCTACGGGGGCCCCGAAGTGAACAAAAGAGGGGGGAAATATATACAGACGAAAATTTCAAAAATTCGTGGGGGGCCCAAAAATCGAAATTTCGAAAAATGAAGGGCTTGTTGGTGGGTCCGACACCAATCCAGAAAAGGTGCAATTGGTCCCAATTCCCCACTTTTAAAACCCTAGGAGGAGATACAAATACTTTTTTGCAACTCGTTAACTGAAATTTCACTTTTTTCAGTATTGATCCCCCCCCTACGGCGCCCGGAAACCGGCGAAAAAAAACCGAAAGAGGTTTCGTGTAAAGGACAGATGGGGTCAGACGCCCCATAAGTTTCGTTCGTCTATATGCGTTTTAAGGGGGGCTACGGGGGCCCCGAAGTTGAAAAATGCGGGGAACGAAATTCCGATTTTTTTTACATTCCCCCCTCCAGGAAGAGAACCGTTTGCTGTGAAAAGAAAAATCGACCTGATCCTTTTAGGGGACCGTACACCCAAAATACCCTGTGAGTCCCGTCCGGATATTTCCAACTGGAAAAAAAGCCCCCGTACCTAAAGTTGGCAATGTCGTGGTTTTCGGCCGAAATTCACTCGAAATCGGGGTTTACGCCCCCCCACGGGAAAAATGTCGTCAGCTAAGAAAAAAGAAAGACGGTTTCCCGTAGGCCACTACGGGCCGAAACTACCCTGGGAGTCCCGTCGGGAAATTCCCAAGTTGAAGAGGGGAGCGGCGATTTTGAAGTTCGCCGGGTCGGCCCAAAATACGCGAAAATCGGCCCTTCGGCGGTACGCGCACCGCCCCCGCCGCCGCCCTCCGGCTCCGACCACCCCTCGGTATTTTTTTCCTTAAACCTACCGGCGATACCTACCGGACGCCCTTCAAACGGTATTTCCCCTACTTTTAGTGGCTGAGAAAGAAAATGATTAAATTTTTTTTTTTCGCATTTTCCGTTTTGCGGTAAAGCGGGGGAAGTTCCCGACGCCAAACGGAAAGTAGGGAAAATCCGCGGGGGGTATTTTCTCACTCGTCGGACTTCCCCCTAAATTGTATCAAGTGGAAAAAAATTCAGCGTGCGCAGTGGCCGCGCCGCGATTTTTTAAAGAAAACCCGCGACCGCGAAAAACGGTTTTTTCCGCATAGCTCGGATACGGTCGACCGCAGCGGTCCGACCCAAAGGACCTTTTTTGTAGAGCACTGAAATTAGGAAAAAATATTTTTTTTTTTTTTTTTTAAAGTCGACAGGGAAAAAGATACACGCGTCCGAAAAAGGCCCCGAAATCGGGTGTTTTCGAATTTTAGCGCCCCCCCCGTACGCCGGGGGGAAAAAAGTTTCCTCTAAAAGTCGTCGCCCCTAATGCGCCCCACGACGCCGCGGGGTCGGAATATTTTTTTTCGGGTGCCAGCGCCCCCTGGACCCTGCCGGGAAAACGGGCGATATCGTCGCCCGTAACCGGGAAACGGGTCACCGGAGGCGGTTTTCACGCGGTCCCCGACCGTTTGGGACCGGAACACACCCGGCCCCCGAAAACCGCTCTCCTACCTCCACCGGGGGGGCGTATAAGCTTGGGGAAATAGTATTTAATTTAATTAATAAATTAAATAATTTAAATAAATAAATTAAATAATTAATTTAATTAATTTTAATTTAATATGATTTCAAGCGGATGTTTGCATCAAAAAGCTTTCAGAAACATAATCAGCACAACTGGGTATATTTAAGGGCGGGGTAAGCAATCTGTATTACATTTTTTTTTATTTGTAGAGGAATCATATGGAATAATTTTCTTTTAACTAAATCGGAGTAACAAATGAATATGATAAAAAGTAAAACAACAACGCACATTACGCCGATACGACAATTACAGATTGAATGTGAAAGAAAAATATTTGAAAAAGCTTAGAAAATGGAAACGTATGATAAGCGAAACGCGTTTATGAAATTACGTTAAATTATCATTTATAAGACATATTAAAAAGAGAGAAAATTTACAGAGAACTCTTTTGTGTGAATAAAAATTATTTATGGCGGAACCGAAATTAAATTTAGTTAAAGGGCGAAAACTTGAAGTTTCTCGGATAGATAAACTTTTCCGCGACAGGAAAAAAAATCCTATGTGGGGACAGGACAAAAATATCCTACTGGCAAATATTATAGATGAAATCAACAGTTGCTTTAATTGTAAAAGTATATTTCAATGCAGGAGTTAAGAACTGAAGGTTCAATGTGGAATTAACGTGGAACATGACAAATCCATTTGCATAATTATAAGTATAAGTTCCATTAGCGATATAAACGCGTTTATGAAATTACGTTAAATTATTAATAATAAAACTTATTGGAAAGAGAGAAAGTGTACAGAGAACTCTTTATTAAAAAATATTTGACGTGGAACCGAAATAAACTTTAGTTAAAGGGCGAAAATTCGTAGTTTCTCCGTGAGATAAACGTTTCCGCGACCGAAAAACAAAATCCTATTGGCAAATACCATAAATGAAATCAACAGTTGCTCTAATGCTAAAAGTATATTTTAATGCAGGACGAAAGAACTGAAGGTTCATTGTGGAATAATGTGGGACATGACAACCACCTATCCATAATTATAAGTTCCATTAGCGATATGAACGCGTTTATGAAATCACAGTGAATTATTTAATACAACGAATTCAAACATTGTTTTGACTAACTTGAAATTTGAAGTGATGTTGTAGAACGCATGGATATGGAATTATCAGGAGGCCGCAAGCTCGATAGGAAAACACTGGACACTGTATTTGCGATGTACGGAACATGTTACACTTTTAAAAGCCCGTCGGAAACTGAACGAAGCAAAAATACTATTTTCCCTCCCCCCTCTACTATTTAAAGGGACACATCTCATTGGTTTACCTGAGGTAGATCATCCCTCCTACAAACAATTTTCTATCAATAAATTTTCCTACTCGACCTTCGTACCTGTTACCTGAGGTAGGACCTTTCTCACCCGACACCTAATAGATTCAACTAACACTAATCGTAAATTTTTTATTTCCTCGCAGAAATATTAAAGGGATATGCGTGTAGTTTTTGAGGGAAAATCGAAACTTTTCCTATCAGGTTGATTTATACCTCGTTTTAAAGGTATTGGTTAGCCGATCAAGAAGAACAATAGTTTTCCCGGGAAAAAGCAAACTGGGGAAATTTTAGAGGCTAAGAACGGGTGAAAATTGGGTTTTTAGTACATAATTCAATTTCAATCTCTCGTAGTGGGCGTACTATAAGTCCGACCGCCTCATGTCATATATGGGCTTAAAGGTCTATTCGCGGGCTACAAAAAAGGAACATAGAGTTTTTCTCCACGGGATACAGGGAAAAAGTTGAGCCACTTTGAACCTCGAAAAAGTGTGGTTTTATTAATATTACAATGAAACCCACATTATTTATCATTTTTTTCCCCAAAAAGCTTTAGCCTTAGAACCCTAATTTTTTGCATAGCGTCATAGATTACGGCTTCCTACAGGTAAAAAATTTAAGAACCCCGTAAATGCGTCTAAACAAATTTTATGGGCATATAAAATTTCAAAATTATGGGGGGGGGGCCCGGAAATTTTTTTTTCCGGACAATTCTTTCATAATCCTTTTTGTGGTGTCAAACAACGGGTGCATACCGAATTTGGGAAAATTCGGAGCACCATGCAAAAATTTGTCGAAATTTCCCAGATTTTGCCGTTCTCGATTTCGGGAAATTTTTTGGTCGACGACCCCATACGTGTTATATATGGTTAGAAAGAATTTTTTTTTTCACTGGGGGTCATACTCTCAACATTTTTTTCCCCTGACCAATATTTTCCGAGATAATGGCGTCCAAAGATTGAGTGACATTTGGGAATTTCTATGTTTTTTGGGCTTTTCTCGGAAAATATTGATCGGGAAGAAAAAAGTTCATGAGTGTCTTCCCTATTAAAAAAAATTAGCTTTCCAACCATGTATAAAACATGTGGGGTCGTCGACCAAAAAAAAATATTTTTTTTTTTACTAAAAAAAAGCCAGGCTAGGGACCTGTGATTATTTTAGTGAAAATCGAAAGTCGTCCGATCAGGTCGATATATACATCATTTTAAAGGTATCGGCAAGGCAATCAAGAAAAACTATAGTTTTACCGAGATAAAGCTATTAGGGAAAATTTTAGAGGCTAAAACCCGGTAAAATTTGAGTTTCTAGTACATAATTCAATTTTAATCTCTCATAGTCGGCGTACTTTAGATCTGACAGCCTCGTATCTTATATGGGCATAAAGGCCTACTCGTGGACTACATAAAAGCCTTAAATCGTTATCTCCACAGGCTACCGGGAAATCGCTATGCCAGTTTAAAGAAATTCAAAAAACCCCTTAAACGGATATTGGGGCCCCCCCAAGGCGCTAAGGTACCGGTAAAAAAAAATAGAATGAGTTTTCGGTTAAAAACCGTGAGGTAGAGATGCCCACAAAAATTCAACCCCAATATTTGCATTTAAGAGGGAGCTACGGGGATTTAAAGTAAAAAAAAGCGGTTTAAAAAGAAGGGTCGAAAAATACGAAATTTTCGAAACTTTGACATTTTTTTTCTCGAAAACTTTAAGTCGTAGAACCCTAAATTTTCGTATAGCGTTATTCTGTACAGATGTCTATACGTAAAAAAATCAAGGGCCCCATACAATAAATAGGAAAAAAGTTATTGGCAGACGAAAATTTCAAAAATTCGGGGGGGGGCCCCAAAATCGAAATATCAAAAAATGAAGGGCTCGTTGGTGTGTCCGACACCTAACCTGAAAAGGTGCCATTGGTCCCAATTTCCCACTTTTATAACCCTAGGAGGAGATACAAATACTTTTTTGCAACTCGTTAACTGAAAGTTCACTTTTTTCGGTTTTGATCCCCCCCGTACGGCGCCCGGAAACCGGCGAAAAAAAACCGAAAGAGGTTTCGTGTAGAGGACAGATGGGGTCAGACGCCCAATAAGTTTCGTACGTCTATATGCATTCTAAGGGGGGCTACGGGGGCCCCGAAGTGAACAAAAGAGGGGGGAAATATATACAGACGAAAATTTCAAAAATTCGTGGGGGGCCCAAAAATCGAAATTTCGAAAAATGAAGGGCTTGTTGGTGGGTCCGACACCAATCCAGAAAAGGTGCAATTGGTCCCAATTCCCCACTTTTAAAACCCTAGGAGGAGATACAAATACTTTTTTGCAACTCGTTAACTGAAATTTCACTTTTTTCAGTATTGATCCCCCCCCTACGGCGCCCGGAAACCGGCGAAAAAAAACCGAAAGAGGTTTCGTGTAAAGGACAGATGGGGTCAGACGCCCCATAAGTTTCGTTCGTCTATATGCGTTTTAAGGGGGGCTACGGGGGCCCCGAAGTTGAAAAATGCGGGGAACGAAATTCCGATTTTTTTTACATTCCCCCCTCCAGGAAGAGAACCGTTTGCTGTGAAAAGAAAAATCGACCTGATCCTTTTAGGGGACCGTACACCCAAAATACCCTGTGAGTCCCGTCCGGATATTTCCAACTGGAAAAAAAGCCCCCGTACCTAAAGTTGGCAATGTCGTGGTTTTCGGCCGAAATTCACTCGAAATCGGGGTTTACGCCCCCCCACGGGAAAAATGTCGTCAGCTAAGAAAAAAGAAAGACGGTTTCCCGTAGGCCACTACGGGCCGAAACTACCCTGGGAGTCCCGTCGGGAAATTCCCAAGTTGAAGAGGGGAGCGGCGATTTTGAAGTTCGCCGGGTCGGCCCAAAATACGCGAAAATCGGCCCTTCGGCGGTACGCGCACCGCCCCCGCCGCCGCCCTCCGGCTCCGACCACCCCTCGGTATTTTTTTCCTTAAACCTACCGGCGATACCTACCGGACGCCCTTCAAACGGTATTTCCCCTACTTTTAGTGGCTGAGAAAGAAAATGATTAAATTTTTTTTTTTCGCATTTTCCGTTTTGCGGTAAAGCGGGGGAAGTTCCCGACGCCAAACGGAAAGTAGGGAAAATCCGCGGGGGGTATTTTCTCACTCGTCGGACTTCCCCCTAAATTGTATCAAGTGGAAAAAAATTCAGCGTGCGCAGTGGCCGCGCCGCGATTTTTTAAAGAAAACCCGCGACCGCGAAAAACGGTTTTTTCCGCATAGCTCGGATACGGTCGACCGCAGCGGTCCGACCCAAAGGACCTTTTTTGTAGAGCACTGAAATTAGGAAAAAATATTTTTTTTTTTTTTTTTTAAAGTCGACAGGGAAAAAGATACACGCGTCCGAAAAAGGCCCCGAAATCGGGTGTTTTCGAATTTTAGCGCCCCCCCCGTACGCCGGGGGGAAAAAAGTTTCCTCTAAAAGTCGTCGCCCCTAATGCGCCCCACGACGCCGCGGGGTCGGAATATTTTTTTTCGGGTGCCAGCGCCCCCTGGACCCTGCCGGGAAAACGGGCGATATCGTCGCCCGTAACCGGGAAACGGGTCACCGGAGGCGGTTTTCACGCGGTCCCCGACCGTTTGGGACCGGAACACACCCGGCCCCCGAAAACCGCTCTCCTACCTCCACCGGGGGGGCGTATAAGCTTGGGGAAATAGTATTATCAACTAGCTGGTCCCGTGGCCGCCGCAAGCGGCGGCCAACGGGACGCAGCTAGCGGTCAGCGCCGGTATAGTGTTGGCGCCCGTATAGTGTTGGCGCCGGTATAGTGTTGGCGTCGGTACAGTGTTGGCGCCGGTACAGTGTTGGCGCCGGTACAGTGTCGGCGCCGGTACAGTGTTGGCGCCGGTACAGTGTCGGCGCCGGTGTAGTGTCGGCGCCCGTATAGTGTCGGCGCCGGTAGAGTGTCGGCGCCCGTACGGAGTCGGCGCTCGACAGGTCGGGTTCGGTGAAAATCGAAAGTCGCCCGATCGGGTCGATATACATATCGTTTCAAAGGTTTCGGCACGGCGGTCGAGAAGAACCGTAGTTTTACCCGGATAAAGCCGTTTGGGGAAATTTAAAGGCTGAAAACGGGTGAAAGTCGGGTTTTTAGTGCGCAGTTCAATTTCAATCTCCCGTAGCGGGCGTACTTGAGGTCCGACCGCCTCGTGTCATATACGGGCTTAAAGGTCTATTTGCGGGCTACAAAAAAGTCCCGTAGCGTTTTTCTCCAGGGGATACGGGGAAAAAGGTAGGCCACTTGGAAGAGCGGAAAAAGGCGGATTAATTAATTTTAGACTGAACCCCAAATTATTCAACATTTATTTCCCCAAAAAGTTTTAGCCTTAGGACCCTAATTTTTTGCATAGCGACATTAATTACGGATTTCTACATGACAAAAAATTAAGAACCCCGTAAAGGCGTCCAAACCAATTTTATGGGCATATAAAAATTTAAAAATTATGGGGGGGGGCCCCGAAAATTTTTTTTCGGGAAAATTCTTTCATAATCCTTTTTGTGGTGTCGAACAACGGGTGTATACCGAATTTGGTGAAAATCGGACCACCTTCCAAAAATTTGTCGAAATTTCCCTGATTTTGCCGTTCTCGATTTCGGGAAATTTTTTGGTCGACAACCATATACGTGTTATACATGGTTGGAAAGATCTTTTTTTTTCAGTGGGGGGTCCTACTCTTGAAAATTTTTTTCCCCGACCAATACTTTCCGAGATAATGGCGTTCAAACATTTGAACTTTTTGGCGGGAAACCATGTTTTTCGGGCTTTTCTCGGAAAATATTGGTCGCGAAGAAAAAAGTTCGAGAGTGTCTCCCCTATTAAAAAAAAATTAGCTTTCCAACCATGTATAACACATATGGGGTCGTCGACCAAAAAAAAAAAAATTTTTTTTCCCCCAAAATGAAGCTAGGCTAGGACCCGTGATTATTTTAGCGAAAATCGAAAGTCGCCCGATCGGGTCGAAATATATATCATTTTAAAGGTTTTTGCAAGGCGATCAAGAAAAACTATAATTTTACCCTTAAAAAGCAATTTGGGGAAATTTAAGAGGCAAAGAACGGGTGAAAATTGGGATTTTAGTACGTAATTCAATTTCAATCTCTCGTAGTGGGCGTACTATAAGTCCGACCGCTTTTTAACATATATGGGCTTAAAGGTCCATTTGCGGGTTACAAAAAAGGCTCATAGAGTTTTTCTCCACTGGATACAGGAAAAACGCCATGGCGATTTGTAAAATTTCAAAAAAGCCCTTAAAAAGATATTCGGGCCCCCCCACTGCGCCCAAGCACCGGTGAAAATAAAATCGAAGAAGGTTTCGGTAAAGCACCGTGAATTAAAGACGCCCACCGAAAATCAACCCGATATTGGCATTATAGAGGGAGCTACGGCGGTTTAAAGTCGAAAAAAGCGGTATAAAAGGTAGCGTCAAAAAAGACGAAAATTTCGAAATTTCGTCATTTTTTTTCTCGAAAACTATAAGTCGTAAGACCCTGATTTTTTGTATAGCGTTATTTATTACATATGTCTACACGTGAAAAAATCAAGGGCCCCATAAAATAAATAGGGAAAAATTTATGGGCAGACGAAAATTTCAAAAATTCGGGGGGGGCCCAAAAATCGAAATTTCAAAAAACGAAGGGGCTGGTCAGAGATCCGAGAGCAAACCTGAAAAGGTGCAATTGGTCCCGATTCCCCACTTTTAAAACCCTAGGAGGAGATACAACATTTACGCGAAAATTACCACATCCGGTTTTGGGCGAAAAATGTTTCGTTCCCCTCCCCACGGCGCCCGGAAACTGGCGAAAAAAAACCGAAAGAGGTTTCGTGTAGAGGACAGATGGGGTCAGACGCCCAATAAGTTTCGTTCGCCTAAGCGCATTTTAAGGGGGGCTACAGGGGCCCCAAAGTTAAAAAAAGCGGGGAACGAAATTCCGATTTTTTTTACATTTCCCCCTCCAGGAAGAGAACCGTCGGAGTCAAGGAAACAAAGAAACCGGTTCTCGTAGACCACTATGCGCCGAAACTACCCCGGGAGTCCCGTCGGGAAATTCCCGATTTGAAGAGGGGAGCGGCGATTTTGAATTTGCCAAAGTCGTGTTTTTCGGCCGAAATCGACCCAAATTTGGGGTTTTCGCCCCCCCACGGGAAAAATGTCGATAGCTAAGAAAAAGGAAAGTCGGTTTCTCGTAGACCACTATGTGCTGAAACTACCCTGCGAGTCCCGTCCGGATATTCCCAAGTTGAAGACAAAGCCCCCGCACATTAAGTGGGGAGGGTCGGTCCTAAAAACACGAAAATCGGCCCTTCGGGAGTACGCGGTGCGCCCCCGCCGCCGCCCCCCGCCTCCGACCGCCTTCGGAATTTTTTTCGTTTAACCTACCGGGGAAACCTACCGGACGCCCTTCAAACGGTATTTCCCCGACTTTCACCCGCTGAGAAAAAAAATGACGAAATTTTTTTTTTCGCATTTTCCGTTCTGCGGTAAAACGGGGGGAGTTCCCGACGCCAAACGGAAAGTAGGGAAAATCCGCGGGTGGTATTTTCTTACTCGTGGGACTCCCCCCTAAAATGTATCAGGTGGAAAAAAATTCGGCGCGCGCGGTTGCCGCGCCGCGATTTTTCGAAATTTTTTTTTCCCCCCGAAAAACGGTTTTTTCCGCATAACTCGAAAACGGGTGACCGCAGCGGTCCGACCCAAAGGACCTTTTTTGTAGGCAACCGAATTTAGGAAAAAATAGTTTTTTGTTTTTTTTTTAAAGTGAACGGGAAAAAAGATACGGGCGTCCGAAAAAGGCCCCAAAATCGGTTGTTTTCGAATTTTAGCGCCCCCCCCTTTGCCCGGGGGGGAAAAAGTTTCGAGTAAAAGTCGTTCACCAATCGGGGCTTCACGACGCCCGGGGGTCGTAATATTTTTTTTCCCGTTCCCGCGCCCCCCAGGAGGTGCCGGGAAATCGGGGTATTCCGCCGGGAATAACCGGGAAACGGTCAGTCGGAGGGCGTTCTAAGTCCGCCCAGGACGTTTTCTCACCGGAAGGACCCTGTGTGCCGACTTTCACCCCCCTACCCCCCCCAGGGGGGAAAATAGCCTTCCTGAATTAGTATATATATATTAACTGCTGGTACTGAAATATTTCTGTTAAATATTTGTTTGTCTAAAAATCTAGGTTTTAATTGTTTTAATTACATTTTTGTTGTTTTTAATTGATATTTAAAATTGTTGTTAAATTATTTACTCTCTATTTATTTATTTATTTATTATGTAGTTATTGTTGATTTTATATTACATCTATTTATAGTTAAATGTTTAAAGGTTGCGCATATCAATAATTACTTAATGTAAAGAAATACACATAAATTGTTAGACTGAACTCAATTGTACAAACGTAGGTTTAAAACAATAAACGATATTCTATCTATCTATTCTATCTATGATAGTAGATAGATAGTAAATAAAACAAATTTATGTTAGGAAAAAATTCTCACAACAATTCTAATATTTCTACAATTTCTTCATGTTTTATTTCAAAAAGGGTTTTTTATACCTTAATTTTATAAAACCTCAGAATTCGGGACAAATCAGGGTCCGTATACGGACAAAAAAAAATCGGAATGAATAGTTGAAATACGGAACTGTCTGTAGAAAATTACGGACGTCTGGTCTCCTTATATTTACTCGACACTTATCGCAGAATGAAAAAAGTAGACGGGAGGTCAACTTCCGCGATATCTCTCAGAAGTTTGAATTTTCAAATAATCGGTGTTTACATCTGTTCTTATAGAAGTGTCGACACTTATAGCTGAGAGTAGAAACATAAATCTCAGACATAAATTTTTCGGTGTTTACACTACTGAGATTTCTGTCTGACATAAATGTCGTGCGGGTAAATGTCAGGTGTAAACGCTCCTTTATGCTGGTCTGTTGACTTAACGCAGTGACCATGTTAACGTAAGAGTCACTTGAACATAAATATCGCCGAAGTAACCTCTATGTAATAATGGTCACCCGCTCAAATATTGGTTTCTCCAAATGTTGTTAACTTTGACGATCGCTTTGTATTTTATTGACTGCAAAGAAATAACAAAATATTACATATGTTAAAATAAAATGTGAAAATTATTTTTGGAGGAATTTGTTTCCACATACCTGATTAGTATTGCTAGGATGTCCTCTTCTTAATGCTGGTTTGAGTTGACTTAACGAAGTGACCATGTTTACATAAGGGTCACTTGAACATAAAAATCAGCCCAAGTGACCCCGGTGTAATAATGGTCACCCGTTCAAATATAGGTGTCTTCAAATATTTGCTTTTGATGATCTTTCTAGAATTTCATTGACAGCAAAAAAACTAACAAAACATTAGGTTGGAAATTATTTTTAGTGCTAGGGTATTCTCTTCTTAATGCTAGGTTGTTTGACTTAACATAATGAACATCTTAACATAAGGGTCACTTGAACATAAATATCAGGTATATTTTGACAGATGTAAACAAACTTTGACGTTTAACAAAAGTATCGCCCTAATTAATAATTATGTTCGCTTATAACTTTTAAACTAATTAATGGCATTTCATTGTTTTTTTTTTTTTTTATGTTCCTTATTTTTTACCTGTTCCAAAGATATGCTATATGTAAAAAACATATTTATACTTTCGGTATTATTAACTGTCAAGTTTCAAAATTCAAAAATTTACCATTTTCACACAGCTTTGTGTGAAAATGGTAAACGATGACAATAAAATCATTAGAAGGAAAAATAAATGGAATATACGTGTATAATTAAACATATGAAGAACTAAGATTTTAATTAAACTGGTAAATTCTTTAAATTATTTCAGTTGGATAATATATCCAACTAAAATAATTAATTAAGAATTAAAAAAAAAGACTACCAATTAGTGTGGCACATAGCTTCCTCGCATCCTATCATGTACTTTATTGTTATATTAACATTAAAATTATTGTATTATTACTTTATTGTTATATTGTTTATTGTGTAAAAACTTATAGTTTTAGCGATCTTTAACACTTCATAGCGGTGTCGCTGTTGGTTTTACTAAAAAATTGTATTTGAAAAAAATGTTTGTCTCATTGAATAAATGAAGTTAGATTTTTTCCCGACCTAAAATTCCAATTTAAAATTTAAAGTTCACCTTTATGCGAGTGTTGCTCGTGAACGCTTCGGATAACGTTGTCCAACGAACTTGTCCTGGGCATTGGTAAAATGAACATGTCTACCAAATTTCATCAAAATCGGTCGACATTTACTCAAGTTATCGTCACACGTTTCATAATTCGCAGACACACAGACCGACAGACAGACAGACACGAGACCAAAAATGTTCCCTGATGTCTAAAACGGATTTCTGTCTTGGAATTTTTAAAATCGGAGACATAAAAGTTTTTCATTCTCAAAAGTTAACCCAATGCTTCCGTTTCCTTCGGTAAGCTCGGAAGCAAAACATGAATAATTGCAGAGACAAAAGAAAGAGTAATTCTAACAGAAGATCACAAATTTTTTATGAATTAACTGAGTTTTTTATGAATTTTGAAAATGTTGAAGTAAAAGAAACTGTTATTGGAAGGAGGGTGATTATTTACTTTCTGATGAGGATTGGAAAGTGGATATGCTTATATTGGATGAAATAAGAGAAATAAAAATGTATTATAATAGTGGAACATGCAAATATATTTAGATACAAAATTGAAATAATACCGTTTTGGTATTCTCTTCTTCATGCTGGGTTGTGTTGACATAACGAGATAACCATCTAAACATAAGGGTCACTTGAACATCAATATCAGCCAAAATGACCCCTATGTCTAAACAGTCACCTGTTCATTTGTTGACCAATTTTTCAGTTGTTTGAATGTCTGAAGATAAAGGCAGATGACAAAAATGTGGAGTTGCTCTTTAAAACATGCTGAAATGAGAAATAAAATATTTCATACAAAATAATTTAGAATATTGCTTAAAAATTGATAATCTTTTTCTATCCATTGTTTACAAAGAAAAATTACAAATTGTTAGACATTAGAGATCAAATTAATGATGGTATTCATTTTTAAAGAAAGACTAGCAAAGAAGAATGCATTTGCTCATCTGAAAATTTTTGGTGATTGGGTCAGTCTTATAAAAACTTAAAGTCCATGTCTTGCTGATGCAGTGGGGATTAAATTCTCATTGAGAGTAATACATAATAGTAAATAGAAAAATAAATAATGCATTAACTAAATTATAGTTGATGATTTAGAGAGAGAGATAGCTCAAGCTTCATGTGTAATATTACAGTATAAATAAATAAACAAGTAAAATAAAATAATGTATTAATTGGTAGTCGATGTTGTTAGGTACAGCTCCTGTTTTAATTAATCTAAAAGTATATGCCTGTATATTAGTCCACAGGCCACCATAAGAAGTGAGTCGCTGATTGATAAAGTTTTCTTACCTTATGTAATCGCTTATTTATGCCCTGTCCACCGATGAATTGGGTATATGGCAACTGGGCGCTGGGCCATTTCTTTTTTGTTGACACGCCAAACTTGCCCTTCTGCGGGAACATTGAAAAGAGATAGATAAAGTTTTGATTTTCACAGGATCGTTTAATTAAATTATTTCAAAAACAGTGGTTCACGTGGCCACCGATAAGAGTGGGCCATTTTCTTTTCAACGTCCCCGCAGAGCGATATGTTTGGGGCGGTGGACACCCCAAACGGCCCACTCTTATCGGTAGCCACGTGTACCACTGTTTTTGGAATAATTTAATTAAACGATCCTGTGAAAATCAAAACTTTATCTATCTCTTTTCAATGTTCCCGCAGAAGGGCAAGTTTGGAATGTCAACAAAAAATAAATGGCCCAGCGCCCAGTTGCCATATACCCAATTCATCGGTGGACAGGGCATAAATAAGCGATTCCATAAGGTAAGAAAACTTTATCACTCAGCGACTCACTTCTTATGGTGGCCTGGGGACTATATATTAATATTTAAAATAAAAATAAAGTAGAATTTAAAAGAAAGACATCTCTTTATTCCTAATTGTATAACTCCACTGCCCATTTAATTTAGATAACATAAAATTAAGTTTATTTAAGGCTCCATGGAACCAGGGTTTAAGAGAAAGGAGATGATATGGCACGTGTAGTATTGAATTAAGAGGGATGGGAATCTATGAAAAATTGGTAACTAAATTTATAGTTGTTAATTCATTTTTATTTTAATAGATTCTAAGTAAAACCACACTTTTTTAATTGAAATAGATAAAACATTAGAGTTGGGACAACTGACTAGAAAAAACAACCGAATGAATAAGTCGATTCAGGAAAAAACAATCGACTGAATTCAATCGACTGAAAACAGAGTTTCATTGCGGGATTAGGGTATACGAATAAAGATATAGAAGTGGTTAGAGAGGGAGAAGGCGCTTGACACTTGTTATCTCGTCTTAAACTACAGCCTGCTATGATATCGTTTTCAGTCGAATAAAAACTAGATATCCAAAAATACAGACTGAGACTAAACTGCAAGTCGAATGTTTCAATCAGATGTTTTTGTTTTTAATTTAAGAGTGTTGAGGAAAGGGAACAACGGTGAAGGACTCAGAGCTGAGGAGGGGTGAGAAGGCGCATGACACTCGTTATCTCGTTATACATATACACGTCCGAATTACAACTCCAAACTACAGACTGATATTAGCCGAATGAAAACTAGATATCCACAACCGAATGAATTAATATATTAAAACAACCGATTAGTCGACTGTTTTCAGTTGATTGGTTCCTAACGCTATAAAACATATCGAAATTACTTAGAATTCAAAGAGGAACATTTACCAACAATCCAACAAAAAACATTTCTAAAATGCATTCTTGTTGTAACAGCTAGTATGAACAAGTATTCACGGACTAAATAAATGTAAAAATAACAAAACGAACGAGAATTCATAAATGTTTAGAAATTAAATTAAATTATAAAAATCAAAATGATGCATTCATAAACATTCAAGAATGTAATTAGTGCACACAAAATTAAAATGAGCTAGTATTCACAATGTTTCTACAATGAAATCAGGATACTAACATTAGCAAGTGAACAAGTATTCAAGATTGTTTCAATAATTAAAAGATTGTACCAGATTTATTATAAACGTAAAATAAAATGAACTTACATAAATTAAAGATTACTTTTAAAAAATAAATTAAGAAACAAAAACCAGTAATTCAATGATAAAGTATCAAACTTGGTGGCTTCCACAGGTTGACAACATATTATTCAAAGTTTTCCTGTGAAACCCGCATCAACAATGATTAAGTTTGTGATTGCTTCCACTGTTGGATGCTTTTAAGGTGTTGCCTATCCTGATGAACTAAACTTATCTTTTCATAAATTAGGTATAGTCTTGAAGGATTGAAATAAGCTTTCTGTCTATCCACTTTAAATAATATTTGATTATTTACCGTTGCAGTTTTCGGCTTTTATTTGGAAGAAATAGATTTTTCACTTATGAGTGTCAGAGAAGAACATAAGATTGAATGCAGCCTTAACTTAGTCTCAGACATAATATGAATTCATCTTTACCCTATTAATTAATTAATTAATTTATTAGTTTTTGATAAATTAGTAGATTGTTCCTTGTAATATAAATTCTTGATTATTTGTGTCTTTTAAAGGAAATTCAAACACCTCACATTTGCGATATTTCGATCCCTCCTTGGATCATTCTCAAACTGACTGATTAGCTGATTAAATTGTCATAGTTATTGTTTTTTTATAAAAAACAAAATGTAAAGTACTATTTTGAATCTTACACATTCTCGTCAATTCACCTGAGATCAGGTACTGGCAATAACACTATTATTTAACAATATCTCCAACATCTAAATACATGAAACTACCAAAAACAACACATTTCTACTACCAACTTCAACTTAAAACTTCCATTTATTTGACCTTAACTCTTAAGGTGAAGAGAGAATTTAGATGTCTGAGATATTATTTTTCTTTTTAAAACCAAGAATACTATGTATTATAAAATGAACAAAATAAGCATTAAGTCAACCTACACCAATCAAACAGTATGTAAAAAAAAACGTGTGGTGTCGCAGGACACCCGGTAGGAACGAAGTTCCTTACATTTTTCATTAAATATAAAATCACACTGCTAAGTACGTGTACGTTGCTAACTACTCGTTCCAATAAATATTTTTGACTCAATTAGAAAATTATTATTAGTAAAATTATTACATAAAACTTTTTAAAAAAATCTCTTGATCCGCTTATGAGCAATATTATTTTATTACATCAATTTATACTTATACATTTACAGTTTTACTGGTTAATAATTTAACACAGTCGACACTGTCAATTTCTGACGATTCTCTTGGTGCACTTTCCATTTTAAATAATATACGAATACTTTTATCAATGATAGAAACAATAATTGAAAAAAAGTGTTGTTTTGTGGATAAATAGCGAGTTTGACAGGAAGAAGGAGTAAGAGAGAGAGAGAGTATGTATAGTGAGAGAGAGATGGAAAGATAGAAGAGTTGGGATTGGGCACGAAAGGAAACCAAATCAAGTACAGTAGAGGGGGAATCACTCTACATTCTTAATATTCCACCTAGACTAACTACAAACCCCACACTTAAACCATGTAAAATAATCACGTCACTGTAAAAAAACTGCTGCTTGTGTCAGGTTGAAATTTTACATGCCTGTTTCAATTGTACTTTAGACGATGTGTATGAAGTTTTATCAAAATCGTTATGTTAGAACGTAAGATATTTCTTTATTTAAAACGTTTAAGGCCGCTTTAATAAATTTAGCGATCTTTATCACTTCATAACAGAGTCGGTGTTAGTTTTACTAAAAAAAATTATTTATACAAGTTGTTTGTCTCATTAAATAGATAAAGTTAGAATTTTTTCCCGTCCTAAAATTCCAATTTTAAATTTGAAGCTTACGTTTACGCGAGCGTTGCGCGTGAATGCTTGAGCGGATAACGTTGTCTAACAAACCTGTCCTGGGCATTGGTAAAATGAACATGTGTACCAAATTTCAACTGAGTCGGTCAACTTTTACACAAGTTATCGTCATCCGTAGATTTCGTGACGCTTTTAGTGTGACAGTGATTTTGTGACGGTGATTTTGGTCGGTTTTTTCGGATTCACTCCCTGGCTCCAGAACGTGCCATAAGGAACTTTGTTCCAAAAATATTTTTATTTCTCATTAAAATCGAATGTGTGCAAAATTATTATTATTTCCTTCATTTTCATCTCTGATCCCATTGAGCCTTAGCGAGGAAATTAATTTTAAAAATTAAAAAAAAACAACAATTAATTAGAATACATTTTTATCTTGCTCTTTTTTAATATTTTATTTTTTTCTTTTTACTGATACAACTACAATTTTTCATTCTGCACATTACACATAAGTACAGCACTATAAGAAAAAAATTAGGGTTTTTTTTTAACATTTTTTTTTTTTACACGATTATACATTTACTGAGGCACAGCATTTGGTGTAAAAATATAATTTTTTGCATAAAGGACTTTTATTTTTGTAACAATTACTATTATTTTATCTCTATAAATCTTTTACAAAGACTAAAAGTAGGAATTTTTTTTTACAATTTCATCATTATTTTGAACACATTTCTATCTAGTAATTAATATCTCTATTGAGGAATGTAGAAGGATATAGAGAAAATTTGGGATGTGATATTGTGTTAATTATTATAGCTATATAATTTATGTACAAATTTATATATATATATATATATATATATATATATATATATATATATATATATATATATATATATATATATCCTTTCTTCTTTTAATTTTTTTAAGTGATATTTATTCTTTTATTTTTTTTAAAAAATCAATTCATCAATTAAGCTATTTCTAAAAATAAATTGACTTTTTTGTGTGATGTGAAATTATGAACAGATGGCTACTTGATGTATCTGTTTTTATTAGTTAGGAAATGGGAAATTTTAGTAATTAAAATAAATCATTTTTACAACAACCATTTTCTAATACGTCTTGTTTAAAATTTGTGTATATGTGAATCTATTTATTTTATTTATTCCTACAAATCTTTGCTGTCAAATTGGGACAAAGATTAAAAAATTTTTTAAGGTTGTATAATGAATATCAATTTGTTACTAAAAGCAGTGTTAATGTAAAGGTAAATCTGCTGTCTCTAATGCAGTTTGTGGAGGGTGTATTATGGGGGGGGGGGGGGGGGGTCCAAATACGCTAGTATTTGAAGGGTAATCTGTAACTTTGAAACCCCTTATCATAGGGGATAAGTAACATGAGTGTTGTTATGAAAATGCATGTGCAGCTATCAATGTGTTTCTGGTAACTATCAAGAGTTAGTAGTAGAACAGGGAGGATGAACCACTTGTTCAAATTTAGCAATTAGACCATTTACATTGGCCCTGTTATACTAACCCCGTTTAGAGGTCAGCTACTTTACAAACCATTGTACCACTGAAGCGAATACGGTGTGATCAATAGTGAGTACCTTCATTCATAGATGGACGAGCCAACACTTTTAGGGCCATGTCTACACTGAACTCCTTAAGAGTTGTTAAGCATCAATTCTGTTGATTTGTAGGTTATTATTTCAATAAGAGCAAATGTAATTGTTTTATTAAAAATTAATTATTTTTTACTTATTTACAGTTGTTCGTTGTTAAGTATTCTTTTTTACAACTTTATTGTTTTTTTTAAGTTATGATTATCTACTAAAACTTTAGAGACACCAGATTAGCCAACATCAATGTATAATATAAAATAAATTATACATGATTTTTGTTTAATGTAATCATAATTGTCCCAATTAAAGATTGTTTAAAAAACATTATGCCACATAATGTGTCATATTTTATTTCCTTATTTCCCTATTTTTAATATTATTTTTCCCCCCCCCAATATTTACTTATTATGATACAATTTTTTTTCTTTAATATTATACTTTATCAAATGTTTTACATTTAGTTTTTAAAATTGGGGATTTTATTTTTTTATACTTTTTTGTTTTTATTTAGATTTTTTTAAAAAAATGTTTAGATAAAAATAAGAAAGTTGAACTGAGGAAAAAAAACACGATGAAACATTGAATTTATTATATTGTCATATCACTTATGTGTTTGATTCAATTATAAATAATTTTACCTTTTTTCTTGTTCTTATTAATTTTTAATAACTGAGGAATTTTATTTATATTTATTTAATGAACTATAACGGAAGAATACCAATTTAGAAATCACACTTTCTTTGCAATATTCTGGCCCAAAAATTACATTTAACTAGTAAGATATAGAGTGAGATATGGAAAGAGACAAAATTTTCAGCTTATTACAAAGATTTAATTAAAATTTTCGTTCCTTAGATGCCCAACCATTACCAGCAATGTTTTTACCCATTACTCTTGTGTAAAAACAATCCTAAATTTTTCCTGTATAATTGTTTGTAGAATGATACACTAGAGGGATATATGGGTAATGATTATAACTCAGTTGTTATATTGAAGTAATCTTGCTAGAACTTGAAGTAACTTAAATGTTAAATATAAAAAAGTAAATTGTTTAAGAAATTTATGCAAAAGGGAGATATGGAACGATTTTTCAATGCAAGTTAAAATGCAATTGTTGTGTTTAACTATTCCTTTGTTAACTAGCCTATGTTTAATTTGAACAGAATAAAAAAAAACTAATTCTTTGGTTAGTAAGTCCCATCCTTACTGACTAATTTTAATTTAGTCCCATCTTTTATAATGGCAGACTAAGTTTAATAATGACGAAAACAGAAGGGACAATTGCCTTGTTAAAATTAATCCCCCCTATTGCTATGAAGACAAGTGCGGTAATTGGGATGTCTAGCTTTATATTGGTAGTAGCTTGTGCCAGTAATTTGGAAGGCAGCTACTAACCTAGTGTCACCACATCGGACAGTACTTGCACAAGTAGCCAATACTGGAAAGTGAATAGCTTGAGCAACTAACCTCTCCCTTCACCATATTTCAATATAAGCTTAAAAGGATTTATCTTCGTGACTGTCCACTGTTCACCTACTGGTACTAGCGCACAAAAATTCATCAATTGTAAACACCCACAAATCTACTGCCCAGGCAGTAGACTAGTCAGGTTCAACTGACTAGGCATGGGGACTATACTATACTGATGTAAATTCAGCTTCATTATAATGAGAAACACAAGTCAAGTGTTACTCATGAAACTGTAGCCACTTAAGTGTGAGGTATTCGATGTATTTCTGTGGTAAAATAACACCAATATCATATTGTCTTAATGTCTGGCATGTTTGATTTAGATATAATCTTAACAAAAATCCACTCATCTTGACCCATCATGCTTGGAAAAGGTGGGTCACTAATCATCTTGCTATTTATTTTAAAAAGATACGTTGAAACAGAATTATTTAAAATTTTAAAGTTTAGCCGAGGAAATTACACCTTGGTAAATTTAAATTATCTCTATGTTCTAGCACTTTTCAAAAAATATATTTAATATTAAAATGAAATATTTATTGAAATGTCTCAGTAATGAGATAGATGTACTCGTCTCTTTAATTATCTTTCAAAAGTCTTAAATATAATTTAAGGTTATTGAAATAGATATTTTCTTTTTGTTTATAAATTTCTAATTGGTTCTATTTTTTATTTTACTTTTAAAATGTATACTTAAAATAATAAAGAATGAAAATAATTCAAGTGCATGGGACCAGATAATAAAATTTAAGGATTCTCACAGCCTCATTGCTTTAACTATTTTTTTGTTTTTGTTTTATTGTTGTATTTGCACCTGATAAACACTACATTTGGACATTAGAGGGAGATAGGGTAAATTAATCATCTACTCAATGTAAAACATCTCTGGTCATTGTAAGGGCACATGGTTGTTTAGTGAAACATCGTCTGAATTAATGTCTGCGTTAATGTCAATAGAATAAGAACGAAAGCCTCTCCACAAAATTACCTCTAATTGCTAATGCCAGCTTTCGGCCTCTTGTAGAAACATGTCTGTGTGTAAAACATGTCTTGTCTTGCTGAGGTTCCAACTCACTAGATTTGTTGGTTTTTAGATCCTGATTTCAGGTAAGTTGTGAGTATATAAAGAAAAAGAAAACTTAATAACAATACTTCAGACTATTGATATATATACTACTTTCAAGAAAAATAACATTAAAACATGGGCTGAGAGAGCCTTAAAAATATTATTTTACTTCCCATCTTCTTAAGGAAAAACAGTATTTTATTAAACTCCTCTTATCATTTACACATAAATACATTATTTTTTCTATCTACAATATTCTTTGATATTGTGTGACCTATAATTACACTAAATATATATTTTTTTCTTTTCATTCATTTCATAATTTACAATTTTACATGGGGTACAAGCCTGATGTTCAGATTACAATATTATTTATATATTTTGTATTAAATCCATTAAACCTAACAATTAAATTAAGAAGACTGTTGTATTTCATCTTACATCTTTATTATGGTACATCTAGTAAATTTCCTTGACTATTTACATAACTTAATAGTTAATATTGATATTTATTATGCTAATAGAATTTAAATAACTATTTTTTTTAATATACATTTCTTTTTCTTTGTATGTTTATACTTATTATATGGCTTATTTTAAATTTTATGTTGTGAATTGTGTCTCAATTGAAAAATTCAAGATTTTTTTTTTTTAATTTGTCAATTAGATTGTTATCTATGGTTCATGAAATGAGATGAAGACCACTTGGACTGAATTATATAATTCCATTAAAAACTCCAAAATTTAACTCGGTTTTTTAGATTTTAAGACATCGAATAAGGAATGTTTTAGTTATTATTATTATTATTTTTTTTTTTAATGTAGTAACATTTGGTACTAACTTGAGAACAACTTAACTAAAATGTTTTAACCTAATACTATATTTTTTTATTGCTTTCAATTTTTATTTTCTTTTTCAATATTTGTTTAGTTAATTTTACAAATCATAAATCTGTAAAGCCTTTTTATGCCACAAATTTAATTTAAAGGATTGGATCAATCACAGATCTTAAATATTGTAAGAGTTTATAAGGGCTTGTGTCAATCCGAGATCTTTGATGTTGTAGATGTCTTTAAAAGTAAGATAAATTCTTATATCTTAGATATTATACATATCTCTTAAAAGATTTGCGTCTATTGTAGGTTTTAGATTATTTATGAAACTTTAAAGATTTAATTTGATAATTATTATAATTTCCTTTAAAGTTTTTAAGGTTTTAGAGGTTTAATGTGTTGTTAAATTTTTGATCCAATTTGAGATCTTAAATATATTGAGGTAATAATAGATCTTAATATAATATATGTCTTTAAAGAACTGTGTATTATAATTTTTATTGATTTGATTGATTCAATTACAGATCTTAGATAATATATAAGTTTTTAGAGATTTGTGTCTATTACAGGTTTTAATATTTTTTGTGAGTTATAAGTAAATTTTATCGGAGGTCTTCGAATCTTCAAATCAGAAGTCCCTAATTACATTTAACTAATGACATTATTGTTTGTTTTAATTGTGGTACTCATAAAATAGAATTCTAATTTTACATTTTATTATTTTTTTTATTTATTGACTAAGGAAGTTTTGGGAGCCATTATCAGATTCTCCAAGATAAATTATTTTATTATCCTAATTTAGAATTTGAAGTTACTTTTTTTTAGCCTTAATGCTTAACTATTCATTTTTTAATTTATTAAAAATAATTATTAACAAGTTAAAAACAAATGTTATTAGTAGGTGGACTTTGGTTGTAATGGTTTTCTTTCTTGCGCTGCGGCCACTGAAGAGAATACACACAGAACTGCATAGCAAATCTGATCCGCCTGAAGAAATTGAAAGAAACTCACAATTATTATTTAACATTGAGTTGTAAATATGTTGAATAATTAATGCAACATTTCAATATTTGGTTTAAAATGTTTAATGTTGTTCTATAATGTGGAAGTATAAGACGATGACATCCTTTTATCCTATTTTAGGCTGATCCCAATACAGATTCTAAACATTGTTTCCCGAGTTCAATTCTGGAAAACCTTGACTCTGTTTTTATCATATTCCTAGCCTTGTGGAGGTAAATAAGTTTTGTCAATCTTTTAAATAATTTAGTCTATCTGCATATAGTTGATTTACTGACCCCATGTCTCTCAGGCTTTGGCCTTAGTAGCAGGTTACCTTCACAGGAATTTGTTGTCATGTTGGCCATTGAAATTGAAAAATACTCTGAAAATCGTAACAGGAAGGATGTATTGATTACTATCTAGACCGTAGAAACCCCACTCCAACAACTTAGCCACTGGTCAAAACAAGAAAGATTCTACCACCAACTAGGCAAATCTGCCTGATGGTTTCTGACCGCCAATCCACATCAGAAATCACTTAAGGCCGAGGAGGCTCATAAACCAAACCTCCACTTTACTTCATCAACCCAAGCTGACGTGCATGTTCCAATAAAAGAAGCGATGATATTGAAAAGTTAATATTAAAGGGATGGACGCTAAAAGTGCGTAATAAATAGTATTTATCTACTCACAGCAGCAAAATTAAGCATTATTTAACTGTTTTTAGGCTGGAAAGTACTATTTTGCTGATTTGTTATTAAAATTTTAAGAACAGTTAGGAAAGTGATTTAAACAGTCAAGAAAATATTTCCCTGCCTAGGCAGGAAAATTACAGTGTTTAACAGTGCATGCCATAATGTCTGTTTTTGTTTGTGTTTAGTTTTATTTTAAATCAAATTATAATTATTATTTATTACGGGAAACAGACAGTGAAAAATACACTCCGGCGCTGGAGTGTATTTTTCACTGTCTGTTTCCCGTAGTAAGTAATAATTATAATTTGATTCAAATTAAAATTTAAACTTTCCGTTGTATGAAAACCACCAATAACTTAAAAACTGAATTTAGTTTTATTACAAAGCAATGTTGTATTATTAAAGTATTAATATATTTACCTAAGCTTCCTTTTTTTTTTTTTTTTTTTTTTTTTATCTAAATAGCTTAAGTAGATCAAATATTGTATGCAACAAGGCAGCAAAGGAAACATATCTGCCTCGTGTATTTATTGTTAATTAGGTAAATTAGCTACCTCGGCAGTTAATTTTCATAGCCTGTCCTCGTCTTCAGCTTGGAGGCTAACTTAATCACTCGTCAGCAAAATTCCATTTTGCTGCCTAGTTACATACAATAACTATTACCCGCTGAACTTTAGGCCTCAACTTTATGAAAAGTCATATGGTACTAAAATTTGATCCATTATTGTAGTTCTGCTAATATGGCTTCTAATGCATAGAAGATGTACAATATGACAAATGTACAGATTTTATCTTTGAGGTTTTTTGAAGACTCTTACATGTACTTAATTTGTCTGTGATAGTTTTGTTTGTATTGAACCCTGATTGTGTACATTAAATGTCACAAACATATAGTATAAAAACAAAAAATAATAATTTTAAAGCTAAGAATAAAAAAATATTTATTTTAAAAAAGCAAACACAATAAAATAAATAAAAGTAGGAGAAAAAATAAACATACAATTTTAACAAATTTTTAAAAGATACAGTGTATTATACAAATAAAATGAATCTGTAGGAAAACAACATAATAAACCAGGAAAAAACAAAAAAGATAAAATTAAATCAAAATGTGGTTCTTACAATGGGAAGAAGTAAAAGAATGCAAGACATGCAATGCAACTCTACTCTAAGACTAGGGTACATCACAGAATAGATCGAATGCACTGGTCCAGATGTTTGCAATATTCTATTGAAATAACTCGATGTACCGAAAATATTAGTTCACCAGCCTATAAAACAACAATACATCTCAGTAAGTAAGTAAATCTAGGGATGAGTATTAGCTAGAGAAGATTTATATAACTGAGAATTTACCATTATACAATATAATATGAAGAATGAAGTTCTTTAAAAAATCTTTCTTTTTTCTTTAAACCAGGGGGGGGGGGGGTCCCAAATTGAAATTAAGCCCGAAGGCGGTGGGACCACGGTGGTGGTCCATTGAGCAAACCTTGAGGGGGGCGGGGGATATCGACCACTTCACACATCCACTTGATATGATCATCAGTGTGTAACATGTTCTACCTCCCTGGCATCGAACCATCACTAGGAATATTCATAATGACCCTGGTTTAGCCGAGAAATAGCGAGTGCACTAACCACTCGGCTTCGCTGGTTCCCCTAAAGTTCTTACTTAGTTAAATGCATTTATTAAAAAAAAAAAAACCGAATATCTGGCAACGTGTACCAGAGCCTTTTCAGGCACAATTATTGTCACAGAAGAGTATTAAATATAATATAAACATTCACAATTATTGTCGGTACATTGAAAATTATTCTATTTTTATGGATAAAGCATAATAGAGTCCAAATTGTCCAAGGCATAATTATTAAGATTCTAAATTTCCAATGCTATAACGGTATGTAAATACATTATAAAAACTAGGCATTATTATTTGCTACTAAGTATTATAAATACTTTTTTTTTTAAACTACTAATCTAGAACTTAATATGCACAAAATTTACAGAAAATAAATATTAAGAATCGTTACTTTGTTCATATGCTGTGATAAATATGTATATGTGTATGTGCTTTTAATTAACAGCCTGCTTAAATAAAATAAAATATACAAATACAGTGAATACAATAAAGTTGCAGGAGTGGTCAAAATGTGGATTCAAAAATATTAACGAGAACCACGAAGGTAAACCAGGTCATGTAGATAATCATTATTATTACTGCTAGCAAGTGATTTTTTTTTTTAATTATACATTTTTTAATAACAAACATTTATGGCTTATATTTGTTATTGGTTTATAATTTTGACAGGGTTTGAATCATCCAATGATATTACATCTAATTTATTTATTTATTTATTTTAGGCAATTCTAATAAAGATGGGCTGAGCAGACAGCTGAAGATGGGCTGGTATTAAAAATGAGGTGACCCGCCAGATGAAATGATTAAAACCAGAACTTCTCCACAGAGATTGGCCAAACCCTTTGAAAGTGTGCTATGATGTGGCAGAAGTGATAAAGCAGGACACAATTGGTAAATATGCAATTTAAAGTATATATACTTATAAAGTGGATGCCCTCTTACTCTTAAACGGCCCCCTTAGGCTCAACCCCATGGCCAGGTGAAACAACATTTTTATTGTAACTAACAAATAAAAACCGAAATGCTGTTAAACATTGCAGTACACCCACAGCAATATATAAACTGTTCGACTATCTACAACAGATGGGTATTGACCAATATCTTCACATAACAGTGGTATACAGTTTTGTGTTAACCTGGTCAGAATGGTTCGATGACATGGCTGTCATATGAAGAGCTTCCCCGATTAAACCGCTGAGCAACCGATTGAACCAAGACGAATAAGAGGGTTTCTACTATACATCTATACGTTTATAAATATTATTTCTGTTATAATAAAAAAATTTACTTAAACAGAAAGAAAACTAGGGATTTATTGTTACATTCATGCAAATATTAATAAAGTAAGTGTAATTAAAATATAGTTAAATGTCCAAGATCCTAAATAATAAGTAAAAAAAAAAAATAAAATAAAATAAAAATAATAATAATAATTAGGAAAAAATAAATAAGTAAATAGTAACAATATTTACCATTGAAGATCTGTATTTCCTTTGAATCACTTGTCTTGTTTTGGGATCTGAAAAAGTTAATGCATTTTTATCAAAAAATAAAAAAATAAATAATAATAATTATGTAAGGGATTTAAATTTTTTCAATCAAAATTTTGGTGCTGAGTCTCAATTCCCCTTATCTTTATTTGACTTATATTATACTAGCCATTAAGCCTGAGGTAACGGGCTTAATTTTATATTTAGAAAAAAGTAAAATTAAGTAAATAGATAAGTTATTACATCATTTAAAGACCATCAAATCAAAACAAACATTTATTTTTATTGGAATACATGTGTTTACCTTAGCATAGCAATAACAAATCATTTCAAGGTGCTTCGTCAGGGCACTATTGATTATAAATTATATTATATTACATGGTACTAGTGACTTATTATGTAATGACCATGGTATGAGAGCATGGCCGTTTAAGGGTTTTAAGTAAATTTTATATCAAATAAATAGTAGTTTTATAGTAATAACTAGTCATAGGTGAATAATAGTTTTAACTTACTGTATTCTTCCAGGATGAAAATTCCACCTTTCTGCGTAAAGCATTTTCTTATGTGTATTAGCCTTATAAAGAACTGCGAACAAAACCACGCCAAGAAAAAATACAATTAAAAAAAAAAAATTAAAAAAATATAATTTCAGAATAAAAATTCAAATACTCTATATAATATTAAAAATAAACAAATATTTAATTCAATAATTTTCTAATAAATATAAATTAAAATATTTAATGAATATTAAGAATAATAAACAAGAATATTAAAAAAAAGAATGAAAGAAAAAGCATCTAATAAAAAGCACAACAAAAGAACAAATGCATGAGAGTTAAAAAAATTAATAAAACAGTTAATAAAGATGAATAAATAAATAAGATAAAACAAAGAAAAAACATTATGACAAGTAAAGAAATTGTTGAAAAGTAAAAATAATAATAGAATAAAACAAAATTATATTTCAAACAATTTTGAAAAAATTAATATGGCTGTCTATATATTCTCTGACTTTATTAATTAAATAAATATCTTTATGATAACAACAAAGCTTTAATGGCGATTGTTGTTAGGCTAGTGGTTAACGCATTTGACCAATACCTAAGAGGTGAAACATGCTTCATACTGATTAGTACGTCAGTGCAGTAGATAATATGTAAAGTTTCTGATTCCTCCGTTTTGTATCAACACAACACTAACTGATGTAAAAAGTAAATACATTTTTACATGATAGGAAAAATATATAAAATATTTTATTTAATTGGTCTGGACCCGCGATGCACAATTTCTGTGCGGTTTTAGCATTCTCCTCCATTCTGTATAATATTTGGTCACAAGATCTATATCTCATTCACAGTAAGATATTAGCAATGGTATAGTATATTGATATCAATCTTACTGTTGTACACAATATTCTGTTTTTGACCTCTCAATTCTGTTCACGTTAGGAAAATAAATGATTTAATACATTAGACACGTTTTAAATTATCTTTCCACTCTTAATCAATATTTAAAAAATATGTAGCTAACAGTAAAGTATTAAACAATCGTCTATTGTGAAAAGAGTGTAACATTGAATATTAAAATAATATAGAAATTAAAATCTAAGATTTTCTAATTTTGTTAAGCAATTGTTTAAATAAAATATAAATATTTTATAAAGAACCAGCTTTGACATTTTTTTTTTTTATAAATTATTTTGATTGCTGTAGGATGGTCAAATCATTCACTGTAAACATCTATAAAGGATTAATAGTGCGGAACATCATCATTAATGCATCATCTCTCTAGGAATTGAGCACAATTTGTTGGAGTCAGGACTTCAGTGCTAGACTCGGATTTTAATTTTACGGTATGTTAATTTTTTTACCATATTTTTATGATTCAATATCATTGAATCTTAAATTAAAATAGAAGGACCTTGAAGAAGGTTGAGTTCGAGATACAACAGATAGCAACAGAAGTTTATATATTTATTTTAAACTTGTTGAAAAAAAATGTTGAAAAGATTTAACTAATATTACTGCAAAGATTAAATTACCAGAATCGTGAAAAATTACTAGTGGTCTTATTGAGACTACTAAATACAATTAAACTTTCTAGATTCCTTTAGAGAATGACCAGGGAGAGGTCAAAATGTCCCAAAAGAGTATCTTGTAATTTCTTTTACATTTACTGAAGTTATACGGCTCACTACTTGAAACAAAAATCAGTACAATAATCTGGTTTCCATTCTTAAAAATGTTGACATTTTTTGTCTGTTCCTGTAATAACCAACTTACTTTTATATTTAATTTAATTTTTATTTCTTTTCCATGGCAATTAAGTTTATGTATTTTCTGATAATCTTAATTTTACAAAACAAGTTGGAAAACACTATTTGTATATAAAAATAGTTTAGAAGTACTGCGTAATAAATCCATGTTTTGAAATACCCTATGAATAAATATTAACATAAAATTACAAATATTAAATGTTTTGTTTTCTTTTAATACCTATTTATTTACATTGTAAGAATAAAGCCATATTAATTTTCACAATGTTGTATAACAATAACAAAAATATAAAAAAAATAATAATATTTTTAAAAAAAGAGAAGAAAGAAATATAGTATTTCTTTTCTTTCATTCAAGTTTTCTTCTTCTTTTTTTTTGTTGTAAAATACAGAAAAATCAGACGTTACTTACCATTCTGTGAGTATTTGAAAGCATGCTTCATTTAGACAAAAATAATATATGTATAACAAGGCAAGTTAAATAACTGATTGTATTCCTTAATTTACTGATTAACTGATTGTGTTTGAAATATTTGATTTCTTTTTGGAGACTATAAAGTCACTTGAAGACATTTTAATGGAAACTACTTTTAATAATACAGAAAATGTTATAAAGAAGAAGTTTTGCAAAAGTTCAAAAGGATCAAAGGAGACTGTTGTATTAAAGTCTCATCATTTTAAGAAGAAGATAGTCCACAAAAAGAAAATAGTTACAGGCCTTGATTCTGATGAGAGCAAAAATGTAATATATTTTAAAAATATATGTATATATATATTATGAAATTGCTATATTCCTGTAACAATGATCTACCAGGGGTCTCTTTTATTGGCTATCCTGAGAATGAATAAGTAAAAATGAACATAATATGTTGCTTGATGATCATCAATGGTATCACGATAAGAAGTTCCATGTGTAATGTGGGAATAAATTTTCATGTATTAATTGTGCTCTGCCTTTTATTAGAAATCTTATAATTTTTCACATCTTTTGGCCAGAGGCTAAATTATGATATTAGCCCTAACAGATATTACTGTATTTTTTTTTGTAGAAATACTTTGTTTATTTTTTTTTTCTGATCAGTTATTAAACTTCCTTGTTATCGTAATCATTAAATAATTAAAGAAACAACGAATAAAAGAGAGAGAAGAAAAATAAATAACACACATGCACCAATTAATTAGGAACACACTTAAAAAAAAAAAAACACATTCACAGGAAAAAATTAAAAACATTTAGATAATAAACACACAGAGGTAAAAGATAAAAAAAATAAAAATAAAATCACAAGTATGATGCTTTTGGAGGTATCTAAATCAGTGTTAGATGATCTACATTGAGTAATAATAAACTATAATTTAAAACAAAATTATATCAGTATTGTATTGATTAATTGTTTGTAAGTATGTGTTCTATTCTATGTGATAAATGTGTCCACTTAATATGTATTGGTGCAAAAAATATTTACTAGTACTTAATTTTTAAAAATATATTGGAAGTTTATAATTTACTACATTTTATGGCTTCAAAAGATCTGAGTTTCTCATATATGTTGAATTTTTGGTACCAGTTCATGTTAAGGCAACTATTCGTTAGTTTTTTATTTATTATTTATCTGTAGCAGTTTTTATGATAACAAATAAAATAAAAATAAAGAAGGTAGACAACTAACAATTTGTTAAGACATCTAACCAAAGTTCTTATGCAATATTCAACAAATGTTTAAAGATATCACTTAAATACTCTTTAATACGATAAATTTCCATATCTTGTTTAAATTTTAATTTTTTTAATAAATATTTTGGTATTTCTTATGGCACTCTTTGAACTTAACCATATATATATATATATTTTTTTTTTTTATTCCGCAATACAATGCTAATTGAGATTATTTTGAATAATAAATAATAAAAATTACTGTTAAGATACCATACACTCAGGGCCGTACCGAGGCTGTGGCGAAGGTGGCCCTTGCCAAGGGCGCAGGTTTGAGAAGGGCGCAAAATGGAGAAGAGGAAAAACATTTTTTGATTGATAAGATTGGTCAAAATGAAAACTTTATACTTAGGTATAATTTCGGTTGTGTGAGCTGTCAATTCGTGTTTTTATGATGAACATTAATCACATTGTGACATTGCCCTTAGCGCGGTGGCGTGCGATTCATGATTATATTGGCAACGCTAGGGCCTAGCGTTGCCGCGAGGCGCATCCGCCCCTAGCGGCTAGG
This sequence comes from Gerris lacustris, assembly GCA_951217055.1. Classification (NCBI taxonomy): domain Eukaryota; kingdom Metazoa; phylum Arthropoda; class Insecta; order Hemiptera; family Gerridae; genus Gerris; species Gerris lacustris. Next base: position 30,928,116 of record OX578280.1, read on the forward strand.
GCAGTGTTTTTCAACCTTTTTCTAATGGTGGCACCCCAACTTGGTTAATTGTTTCTCGCGGCACCCTTATTTCTTAATACTAGTTTAAACAAGTAAAGTGTGAAAAAACATGTAATTAATAAACTCAATGCACTCACCCATATCGAAAATTACTCAATTTATTAACACCATCTTAAATTATTTAAACAGTAAGAACACTTATGATACCGAAAATACGAAAGAAAAAAACGTTTAATAGTTTTTACATATAAAAAATAATCAAATAAAGGGTTCACAACCAACAAGTGTTGAATTTTTTTTTTAATAAAATGATTAAAAAGGTATGGAATATTCTTTTTTGAAAATTGTAATTACATTTGTATGTATTCAGTAACAACATTTATGAATAACAATACAATATAATTATATAAATTTCCTAAAAAAAATGTAATTCTACTTATTATATTTTTAAAGTACTCATTGTGTAAAAAGTATTTTTTACTTAAGAAATAAAGTTAAGATGTCAATATTGTAAATATCAACTTACTTTTTGTAATATTGTAAATATTTTTCCGTTCAGTATTGTACTTAATTAAATTATAATTTCATATTTGCAGTGGTGAAAAGTGAAATGACAATTGATGTTATATCTAAATAAACTTTTTATATCAACCATTTAACCTTGAACCGAAAAAGGAGTTATTATAGTGTAGCAAGGTGTTAAATAGTACTTTTTTTTAAAATAATACTTAAATGGTACTTTTTTTACGTGTTAAGTAGTACTTTCTAGTAGCGAAAACTAAAAAATTACTTTAACTTTTAGAGCCAGAATTGCTTAAAAATTTGTTTTACTGACGTTAAAATTCCAAACATTTTCCGGGGGGAGGGCCCCCAGACCCCCCTCTTCCTTGGGGGGTATTCCATACCCCCCCAAACCCCCTGGTGGGGCGCACTTTTATGGGTTTGCCATGTACGCAGGAGCTCCTAGGTACGGCCCTGCATACACTTATAAGTTAACTGTGAATAACAATTTTGTAAATAACATGAAGTATATTATAACAATTTAAAAGTATTCAAATATTTTTGGTGATAAATTCTGAACGACTCATTGCATAATTTTGAATGCCCACAGTGCATTATATACTTGTGATTTAAATTTAAAAGCTATTTTTAAGTCTAACCATGAATCTTTTGATAATAAAATCCAAGTAGTTTCATGTTATTGCAAAAGATTTTAGTTTAATAATTAAATATAGTTACGCTAAAAAATAGTGAATATATTTCTTTGGTAAACTTAATTATTTAAGGCAATTTAAAACAATAAATAATTGGATGACTTATTAATTATTCAGCAATCCATAAATTTTAAAGCATTTAGTGTACTAGTAAATTCGTTGTGTTGTGTGTATCTATTGTTGTTTTAGAATGCTAGAATTAAGTGAAAATCTTAGTATGCAGTGTGCAATTTTGATTGTTAATTATTTTTTTCTGAAAATGATTTACTGAGTTTTGCTATTGAGTTAAAGTGAGTAGCAATATTGTTAACAGCTAAGTGAGTAAGTGAATTTTTTTTATTTTAAAATAATAAGTGATTTTTACGAATAAGAGTTCTAATAATAAATTTTAATTCATTACAGAATGCGGAGAAAGGTAGATCTTTTATTTTCTTCACTGCATTATTCTATTAACATATATTCTTCTTAAGCTAAAATTTTTAAAAACTAGGCAATTTTGACGCATAATTAATTGTTTTGACTGAGATTTTGTTGTACCACTTCATAACTATGACTAGAGAGTTTGGTAGAAAGTAACATAACATATTTTCACCACAATATTTTTATTAAAACTTACAAACGCTAAAAAAACGTTAGCTTAGATCAGAATTCACTATTACTAAGTTAACACACACACACTGAAGATGATATTACATGTTGAAACGTGTTGGTGAGTTTTAATAAAAAAATTGTGGTGACAATATTGTTGTGTTACTTTCTACCAACTCCTATAGTTATAATTTTGACATGGTTGCATTTTGCAACAGGACTTATGTATTATTTGCTATTTATAAGGAATTGTCTTCTTTTTACTTTCTCATATACATAGTTGTGTAGAGAAAGTATTGTGAACCCCTGTATACAATAAAGTGTTTTCTTTTAAAAAGTCTATCTGTATTCTGTCGTCTGTGCAGACGAGTGGAGTTTAAACTACTTGACCAATTTTGATGAAATTTGACTTACATATTCAGAAAAATCATACCCCAATATGAAATCGAGTATCCTTGAAAAACATGAAATACATTATTTTTTGAAAACAAATCTTATGATTTTGATAAAAAAAAAAAAATGTTCTATAAGTCCATTTAAATACAAAACTAATCATATAAGTTGTTTTCCCAGGAAAAATCTATTTCCTGGGAAAATAGCTATAGTTGCAAAGGGTAAGAAGTAAGGTTCAATCCCTGCCTGGAAGGAATTATTTTTATAATAATAATTTAATATAAGCACAAAAACAATAAACAGCTAAAAATTGGAAAACACTTGACTCACTAATTAGGCCCTTGTATTTCAGAAAGTTTTGGATGAGTTGTAAAAAAAAAATTTTAGCCTTTTTTAAAAATACTTTTTAGCAAAATTATAATAAATAGAATTCACAAAATATTTCTCGCTTGGCAGATAATTTTGTTTTTCATTAGTTTAATTGATTGTAATTTATATTAACTTTTGAATATATTTGGTCATGGAATTGCCAATTTGTGTGACATTATATTTTATTAGAATAATTATTGTATTATTTATCATAACGTGTTATGAATATATTTGATCACAAAAGTATCTCATTATTATGACAATTTTTTGAAAATAATAATTATTACTTTGACTATTCTAATTTGATAACACTTGTATATCATATATAATTGTTTATAAAATTTTATAACTGTAAAATGTGTAATTAAAATAATTTTTCAATTTAAAAAAAAAAAAAATCCTTAAGTTTACATTTTTAAAACAGGATGTAATCACACTGAAATAAGTTATAATATGGAGAAAAAAAAAAAAATAAATAAAGGAATAAATAAAAATAAACTAAATAAAGGGATAAAAAAAAATACATTAGAAATAATAATAACATATATATGGTGTGCGGTCAAATTATTTGCTGTTATTAAACTTTTTCTGTGCTTTTTCAAGTGCTATTCTAGTAATAATTTTTTTAAATTAATTTTTTACCTGTATTATAACTAAACAATGAACTAAATGTATTTTTTCCCCTCTAAATTGAACTCTAATGGCTTGCTTCACACATTATGTATTATAAGCTTTTTGTTAAACACCAATTATTAATCTTTATTATTATCTTAATTAAACTTAAAGTGTCAGAGAATTAGAGATAATTTACTGAGGTAATATATTTAGAGTAACATTAATAAAGCATTTGGGGTAAAAAAAACTTCACAAATTACTAAATATTTTACAGAGCAAAGGGCTTTATAAATATAAAGGGCTTTGCTATTATGCAAGTATTACTTGCTTCCAGGACTTTAACCAGATTCTAAACGTAGTCTCATGCAGTTTTTAGTGCATATGATGAGTTTTATGAACAATGCAGTCAAGCACTGAGTATAAATATTTGTGGCCGATTTAGTTTAGTTAAGTTACTTTTGACCCAAAGTAATTTGAATCTTCTTATAGTTTAATAAATTTAAGCAACATCCTTCTTGTTAAATCATTATATCTTTGAGTTAACATCATGAATCAAACCCCTGAATATGCTTCCAGTAGTGGAAGCCACATGTCGCACTTCAAACCCTTTGAGATAGGGATTTCACAGGAGGACCAAGCAATTTATTATGTGACAATCTGCGGAAAACTACACACCCAAGTGTACTAAACTTGATACATTCTAGTGTGAAATAATTATTTTATTTTATTTTAGTAGTATTTTTTTCTTGCTTATAGACACTCAAATAACCTGGTTTTTTGTTTTATTAAATGCAAGCTCTGGCAAATACATTTAATGTTATATGCTTGTAAACTCATTATTTTGACTGTAAAAAGATGCATATGTGTAAGCAAGCCTAAATTAAAATACAACTACGGAGTTATATTCCTAGTACTAACCAGTAGGAAAACAAAAAAGGAACAAAATAAAAAAAAGGATACATTGAAACAAATGAATTGTAGTAAAATTTTCCAGAATCCATTTTTTTTTAAAGTAATTGTTTTTATGTTAATTATACTAATTAAAATTGCTTAACTTTAATATTCAAATAAATATAAAATAACATAAAAAGGCTACCGAGTTGAGAATAATGTAATAGGGATAAACTGTATGGAAGAGTTAAAAAAATACAAGAAACTATTATAAGACTCCACTTTATGGTGTTTTACAGAAATAAGTGACATGGTTTTGCATATAATGCAAAACTAAGAATATTGCACAAATATGCATCCACATCCAGAATAGATCATTTGTGAGGTTTGTCTCAGTAAATACTTGTGCATTCCATCCTACCAACTAACACAACATTTGTTTTGCAAGTGTTTTTGTAGAAATCTATCCGTAGTATAAGAGGAGGGGGGTTTAATGGCACAACTTGCACCATTAGAATTTTTGGGGTATTTTTCAGTATTTGGGGGATCTCAGGTGTTCATCTCTGGTAGTTTTGGGGGATTTGCACCATGGGTCTTGGGGGGGGGGGGTCTTGACCAAGGGGATGGTCATTCCTGGTAATTATTACACCGCAATTGGAAGAGTTCTTGAATTTTAAAGTTATCCTCAACTGATTCAATTGAAATTTTACATACACGTTTAGTTTGGATGACAATGCATGCATAGCTAATTGAAGTCATTCTAAATCCAATAAGGTGGACAGCCCAAGATGGCGGACTAGTTATTTCGTTGACTCAGACCATAAAAGCTTTTTTTTTTAAATTTTTTTTCTATTAATTTATTTTGCTTGATTCATATGGATTCTGGAAATTTTATACTGTTCTTATTACTTCCACATATAAAAAGTTTTCTTTGCAGAAAGTTTTAAGGAATAGTATTATAAAACAGCTTAATTTAAACCTCTTTCCCCCTTTTCAAAGCTTAATTTTTATTGAGTTCCAAAATAATAAAAATAAAATCTAAGAATCAATGAAATTAAAATTTCTTCTTAGTCTTGAAACGGAATAAAGGTATCAGAGACAATTATTTGTATTACTTCAGCAGAAATTTGAGAGATACATTGGACATTTTTATTCTAAGGCTATTATGAGAAACAATTTACCAACTATCAGAGTTATTATTAAGGCATTAGCGAGTAGGTGAATTTTCTTAGGGTCGAATCTCCACCCTCAAGTCTGCTTGGGATTATCTTTAAGTAGGTTAAAATATTATTTTTTTCTTTCTCCAATGTGAATTGAGATAAAAACTTCCAAAAAATATCAAAATCAATTTTTTTTTAATTCTATTATTATTTGTAGTTTATCTTAGAGAAAGGACACACATCTTTAAAATAGTTTTTATTACTTTTTCATTTTAAAAAAATAATATTTGTACTTCTCACTTTTAACCCGATATATAATTGGAGTGGGTATTCGTTAATGTTTAGTACTATTTCTCCAAATTGTGAGATTCTCTTCAACTACTGCCATTTATAATATTTTTTTGCAATAACTTAAAATTTTTCTAAACTCTTCATATGAGAAAGTAATGAAATAGGTGTTTTAAAAAATATTTATAAAAAAATGGAACTATTGAAAAGAAAATAATAAAAAAATGGACGGAAGACAGGGGACACTAAATTCAAACAAGTTCTACAAGTCTAATATTGAAATTTTTCTAATAAAAGTTAAACTGAAATTGAGAGCACAGGAAAGCTGCTTGTTAGTTGTGGCACGCTCCTCTCCTCTTTCTCTCTTCGTCATTTTCATCTCAACACTCCTCGTACGAAACATTTGGTCTTTAATAAAATAAATAACAAAAAAATAAAAATAAATAAATAATACAGTAATTAACAATTTTAATTTATCCCTCTGTGGAAAAATATGTTTATAAATTAAATATGTGTACTATAAATATATAATTAATATAATTCAAAATAATTTAATAGTTAAAATTAGTAGCTAATTTTATTCTGTGATTTATTTGTGAAGTATTTCAATTTAATTTGATTTGTGATTTTGTATTTTGTTTGTGTAGATATGATTGAAAAAGACAAATAATAAAGAAGTGTGTTCATAAAACTGGTTTAATATATTGAATTAAAAACACTTTAAAATTATTAAAATAGTAAATTTAATTGGATATATAAGGAATTAGTGGCAAATGTGTAATCAGAAGCGATCTTTAATTTGATATAACTATTTTTCTAAACTCTCAACAGCCCGCTATGGGACAAACGGACAAGGCCTACTAGAAGGTTATTTACTCCTATTGCAGTAACAGCTGGCACAGGGTTAGCACATTGAATACCATTATGTTTTACTTCGTGTATTGTAATAATTTTTTTTATAATTTAGTTACATTCATTCAAATTGATTTCTAACATGATAAGTCTTATAAAACATTTTCTTTTGAAATTTAAATTTGTGATGAAAAACTAGAAATTGAATAGTTTCAAGAACTTAAAGTAAATTTCATCAGAAAACCTAAATCACATACCAGTATAAGTTAGGTGTACCAAGGTATGGTGGAACTAACTTACAGAAGTTGATTAATGTTCTCTTCTCCTTCTAGAGAAATCTTTGTGGACATTGAGCTAACATGACTTGGCTCTAAAAGTGAATATCACGCTTCCAGTAGTGGAAGTTAAATATCAGACTTGGAAATATGGCATTGATTAGAAAATTATCTTTAGGTCATGGCTACAAAAATGAATTTGATAGACAAGGGTATTTTTCCTTACTGTATTATTGAAACCAGTTATGTTTGTGTTAGTATAATGGTTTTAGGTGAGGGGAAGTGTGTTAACCACTAGTCTATGCCAATTCCAGTTAGTGGCATTTTTAAATAACTTTAATAGCATAAATAGAACTAGAGCTAATGCAACCAATGAATTGAAATATTAAATTTTACTCCAATCTTATCTACCCGAATATACTTTAAATATTTATTTTAAGTATCTATTAAATAACAAAAAGAATTCAAAATTACCAATTATATTTTATGAACACACACTCCTCCAAAGACATATATATTTTGATTTTAATTTTTTTTAATAAGAATTTTCAATATTATCGTAATAAAACATCCATTCAAAAGTTCTGCAATCATAATAAAAAAACACATCAAGTTCAAGGCGACTGAAAAAGAGTTTTTCCAAAAAAAAAAAAAAATCAAAATAAAGTGCATGCTTATTAGATATATAATTTATTTTCTTACAAAAAATGTTAAAAAAATAAATCTAAAGACTATATAAATTGCATTTTTTTATGAAGTTCTCATTGGGTTTGACCTTTTTTTATGATGATTAAAATTATTATTTAGAAAAAAATAATATATATTTGTAGTTGACTGTTTATTCACAGTATTAGAGACGTTTTTTTTAATAAAATTGTTTAAAAATGTATCTTTTTGATTTAAGTGTTATATTATTTTGTACTTTTATATATATATATATATATATATATATATATATATATATATATATATATATATATATATATATATATATAAAACTATAATATATGTATATATTATATTCTAATCAAACAAAATAAAATAAAAATATTTTTAAAAAATTGTTTCATATCTAAATTATATAAAAATACAGTTGGGTATGTCACTACCATTTCAAAGCTTAAGGCACTGGTGAGATGGCAATAATAAATAAATTATATATATTTATAGATATATAGTATGTCAAATAAAATAAAATAAAAATATAAAAACATAAATATAATATATTCTCTTACATTACTTCTTCTTTGCGAGGTTCATTTTTTTTAATTAAAAAAATTATAATTAACTTTAATTATGTCCCTCATTATACATACTATTACAGAGTGGTCCAACAAAATGATAAATCAAAAATAAAACTAGTTATCTAAGTGCATACATGCTTTGTCATCATTAAAAAATTAAAATAAAATAAATAATAAATAATTTATAACTCTATATTAAACTTATTAAATTATAAGAGTGAATCTTTATTTTTCTTTTTGGAGATACATAAAAATTTACAATTATAATAAGATGTAAAATAATATATAATACATAAATAGAATTTATATTTTTTTTATCATACATATTACTTATATGCCACAAATTATACATATATTACATGATTTTAAATTAAATTATTTAGCATAATCTTTTACTTTTAAAAGTGTCTTCTAAAGTAAATAAAGAATACAAACGTATACATAAATACGTATATGTTAGCTAATATATTAATTAGTTTATGTTTATTAAAATAATTTGGACAATATTAATGATAAAGTAAAACCTACCTGCATAAAGTGACCACTAAATAGCCTAGCAGTCTTTTTATTTAATGTGAAAACTTTTAGAAGGTATTTATTGTATTTAAAGTTAATTCAATACATTGGTCTTCAGTTGAGACAAATAAAAGTGACCACTTTTAGAAGGTGAACGTAGCTGAGTATGCTATGTTCAATCAACCAAGCAGGACATGGTCACTATACTTAAATAGTAGTTAATAGATTGCCTTCTGCAGGGATAAATAAAAGTGGTCTCTATGAAGGCAATCGTCATTATACTCTAAGTCTTGTCAGTGGTAACTATAAGGGTCACTATGTGCCAAGCGTAAACAATGCACAGTCTAATTTAGAATAACTGGAAGTAGTCTCTTTTACTTATAGTTTCATTATGTGTGAAGTTAGATCATTATACAATCTCCCTTTGGCCAAATAGAAGTGGTGACTTTGAGAAAGTAATCTCTTTGAAGGAGGTATGGGTTTTGTGTAAAATGTAATAATGCCTAATCTTCCCTTGGGACAAATAAAAGGGTTAACTTTGAGAAGATGGTCAGTATGCACTAAGTAAAATCAAAAGGGGTCTTCTGTATTCACAAATAAAAGTTAGAGATTATGGTACGTGTAATAATTATACAGTCATCTATTAGCAAATAAAAGAGGCCATATAAACAGGTTGCACATTATAATTATGAATATATGTAGGCATATAAATATGAATGATTTACTTATTCTAATTAAATTGTAATATGTAAGATATATAAATACAGAGTAAATAAATATGTAGACTTATGAATACATATCTATATTAATTATATTTTTAAATAAAACAGATATGCAAATAAATAACAACAAATATAAAAAAAAACATTTTAAAAAATAAGTTCACTTTCTTTACTTGTCATAAAAAAACAAAACATTTAGCCTAAAATGAGAAAAAAATTATAACATAAAGAAAATAAAACAAAGGAAAATAAATAATAAAACAAAAACAAAAAAGTATAACTGAATGAGGTTCTACGGCAGACAGTATGAATGTATTAGAATGTTTAGTGGTAGTACCTCAAATTCCTTCAGGTTGATCCATAATCCAGACGTGAATATTGGTTTTTTAAAAAAAAGATAAAAAATAAATAAATAAAAATAAATAAAACAGAAAAAAATAGATTTTTTTGACTTTTTTTTATAACATTCTTAATCAAGGACCATCTCAAAAGTTCCTTAAACTTTGGTTTAGTAGGGACCATTTTCATAATTATTAAATGATAAATATATGTATGTATAATATTTCTTTAGTATCTTTTTTATAATAAAGATAATTCACATGTTATCTTTATTAATTATAGTAATAGTATAAAAAATAAAATCCAAAAGTAAAAATGATGGGTACAAGACTAAATAGAAGAGGGGGGGGGGGGGGGGGGGGGATTTAAGGAGAAAATAGAAAATCAAACATTATTAAATATATAAACATAAACAAAAAATAAAGATATTAAATCAAAATAAATAATAATGAGAAAAGTTATGTAAGACTTTATTGTTATCGATTTTGTTTATGTTAAATTGGCGTAGATTTGATAAATGATGCATGTGATGTTTTTTGTTTAAAAAAAAAAAAATAATAAATAATAATAATAATAAGGTTAATATAATATGTATTGTTTATTTATTTATTTTTGGTTAATGATGTTGATAAGAATAGAGAGATGTAGAGTGTAAGTTGAATTATAGAGGGCAACATATCAGTAGTGACTACTTTTTTTCTTTAAAAATGTAATGGAACTTTTAATCATGCTAAATTAGATTAAAAAAAAGTAAACTTGATTAGTTTTTATTATAAAATCATAATAAGAAATACAGATCGGTTCAACCACGTATTTGTCATTAATGGCTAACAACCTGTTATATTTCTTTTATGACTGTTTATTCGTGATGTACTGCTAAAGTCATCTAAATCTTTTTGAATGTTCTATAAAAATATCAATGGTAACAATTAGATAAAAAGAGAATTGGGCATGGCATTACTTTTCAAAGGTGAGTTTGGAGTTTGATCTAGGTTCAGGGCTGATTCATCAGTGGAGTGATGATGACTTAGATTAGTCAAAGTAAATCAAAAATGATATTACAGAATCAATGAGTATTTAAAATTTTATTTAAAAAGGTGCTGCCTCTATGAGTTTGTTATTATGTGTGAAACAAAAGAATGTATTAAATAGTTAAAAAAAATGTTGAAATATAGTGAAAAATGTAAATAATGGAATTTGATTTGGATACAGTCCATTGTCTAAATTGGAATATAGTCCATAACTAAATTAGGATACCTCACTTGTTGTGGCATATCCTTATTCAAGGTTTCTCCTGAGGAGGGTGGTACAGGTTAGACGCACCTAGGATATTACTGTTATTATGCAATCTGTTATAACAGCAATTATTGTTATTATGAAAACAAAGAATTTACCTGAAATTGAATGACAGGTATTGATCTTGTGGGAAGTCTTGATCACAGAGGATGTACGCTCTGTGGCCTAGCGATCAACACATGTCAGGTTCAATTCCAGGAAAGTGGATAAAAATTCAACCTCGGGCATGTGCAGTTAAAACCATGTATCACTCAGGCTCAGCCAACCTAAACTGTCTTTCTCAGGATAAACCATGAATTGGGATGTGCCACATCCTATTTCCATCATTAGGTAATAACAATTTGGACAGTGGAATATGCCTAAATTAAAATATTTATTACAATCCACCATTGTCACAAAATTAAAAATGTCATTGACCCTCAACATTAGGTTAGCCAATAAGTATTTGCCATTCTCAGAGCTGTGATTTTTTGTAATTATTTTTATATTGAATCAACAAATAAATAAAGGATAACTAACAAAATAATAAAATTGGTTGACTTATCCAACGCTGTTTCCCCTATAATTGAAAGGTCAGCCAATGATCATTTTTCAATCTCAACCTTGAGAATAGTCATTGGTCAACCTTTTCACTTAAAATCACCATTGGAATAGAGGAAGACTAATTACAGATCACCACTCTGAGAATATCCTTGATTGCTGATCTTGCTTTTGAGTGAGTAAGGTGGCCAATTTACCATTCTGAGAATTGTAAACTTTCATTGGTTAACCAAATCTTATAAAACCACCAATAGAAAATAGTGTTATTAGTAGTATATCAAAATAGTTTTTTTTTTTGTTTTTGTAAAGAATATGTCTCAAAAGCTAAATCTCATGTATTGTAACTGCTACTGTGTTCTTTTTTTTTACAGACATTGAGCAAGGTGGTGTCTGAAAGCATTAAATTTAACATATTAACTAAATATCTCTGAAAATGCTTCCAGTTGTGGAAATTAAAAATCGTCTTTTGAGACTTTTCATTTATTTTTCTTTGTGTGACTTTCACAACTAGATTGTTTTTATAATTCCAGCTGCAGACGCCTATGCCTAAGAATAGGAACATTCTTGTGTTTCAGTAATAACAATAAAATATATACACCTAGATCCCTCTTCATTTCTTACATTAAGTGATTATGAAATATTTATATAGATATTAAATAAATAAAATAAGTATTAGAAAAATAAAAATAAAGAAAATTATAAAACATAACTTAAGAGAGAGCCAAAAAAGAGAGTGGAAAAAATATACAAAATATTGTATGGCCACAACACATACAAATAAAGATAAAATAATAAAATAAAGATTGACAAAATATAAAAAAATGAAAATAGATTTAAAAAAGTATTTTTTGGGACTGTTAATAAATAAATAAAATAAACTTTTTTTTATATTATTATTATCATCAATTTTATTTCTGAATTTGCTCGAATATCTTGTTTCCAAAACTTAAAAAGAAAAATTAATTAAATTTTAAAAATAACTTATCTGAACATCACATTTAGAGAAAGAAATGTTAACACATGCGATGATTACAAATCATAAATTTAATGATAAAATCAAAATAATGAGATAAACAAATGGATAGAAATCAAAATAAAAAAATAATAAATGAAAAATTTTCCAAAGCAAAAAAAAATCAAAAACAAAAAACATTGACATGTTTTTAAAAAATTTCAAAAAATAATATAAATAAATTAATAAAGGGAAGAT